>CM051235.1:630585837-631185837 GCA_027917425.1 Gastrophryne carolinensis
TCAGCCATTTCTGCTTTTATTTTTCTTCCATAAAATAACAGTAATGTGCAGATAATGGCGGCGTCACCTTTATACAACTAATGGATTATAAAGTGGAAAACAATGGCAGAAACCTCCTTTAACTTGCAGAACCTTCAGAATAAATATTGGAATAAAGGGGCTGAGAAACTCCTTATGGAGGGGTATTGGGGCAATTAGAGGATTCTTTTTCATTTGTGTTAATACCATGAATAAAATCCATCCGTTACATGACTATGACTTGTAGCACTGTTTTGGGGGGGTGATGATAAACGCCCCACTCAAGACAGGCTATGGCGCTGACCTGTTGGTAACAAAATTAGGCTGAGCCTTCGCTTAGTGGAAGAGTGGGATAAATGTTCTGTGTGGCAGTGCCTCCACCCAGAATAGGGCCCTTGTAACTGTCGGGGAACCTTTCTGGGAAATAGATCAAGTCTCAACAAAACCATACAATGAGAGCAGAGGGACTACGGCTCCCAGCAATCTCTTAAAGCAATCACTGGCACAGCTGAATATAATAATACTATAAACTTTATATAGCAAACGGTAAAGGCACAAGAGAAATACAGCATAAACAGTGTAATATATATATAATGCAATAATGAAAGACCTAGCTTCAGTCCGTGCACATATACCCGGGTATATAGTTACTCTATAGTCCATATACCTCCAAGAGAAAGAGTCTGCGCAGGATGAAAGCTGCAGGGGCCCCTGATCTTGATAGCTGATCCACTCTTGATGCGTAGAAGTCAATCAGACAGGTGAAGCTTCTCTACTGGATACACTGTACATGCAGGTCAGCAAGCTGGGAGTAAAGAAGGAGTTCCAAAACAGCTACAGACGATCTCCTCTAGGCACAGTCAGCTGAACTGGCAGGTGAACAGTCTGATGGTCAGTAGAAGGATCCAGATGCCAATGTGAGGCTCTGGATACAAGAAGCAGCAGCACAGCTTCTGACAGCAAGCCGTGTGCTCAGGTCTGTCCCAGGATGCAGGAAGTATGTTCTCTACTTATAGTCCAGCACAGGGATGCAAATCCAAGCTAGCAGGGGCAGGAAGTATACTGTCACTGGTTAAGGAGGGAGTGCTCTATGATTTCCAGGAGACATGCAATGTTTAGAAAAACTTTGTGGTAAATCAGCACTTCCCTACATACTCCCCCTGGTGAAATCTTTACGTCCCGTCAAAGAGAAACTATGATTAAAGTCAACATTAATAAACAAGTCACAACATCGTCCTCTCTCCATTACAATGGATTGCTGCAAGAAACGAGTCAGTAGTAATACATGCCAGGAGTAGCAAAAAACAGGCAACATATTAACTAAATTGGAAACTGCACCTACCCAAGCATGATACAGCTGTGGCTGACTGATAAACCTGGGATCCCCCAAATTATCATAGGTAAAAATGGGTGGAGCATGTCTAACTCTTTCCCCTCTTCGTACTCCCCTCTGAGGTAATCTGGTGTTTTCAGGCCCTGAACTAGGACTGTGAGTCATGGGCAGGGATGGTGCTGGTTCTGTAGCAGGATTAGGCTCCTGCCTGGGGGTAGTCACTGACTGAGGCACAAACTCTGGGGAGCTAGGGCTCAACAACTCTCTTGAAGGGGCAGGAGCAGTTGGGCTAGTGACTTCAGGAACTGCAGTCCAATCACTCTCATTAGTATCTGGCAGATCAGAAGTGGAATCTGCCTGAGGCTGAGGTGGATCACTCACTGCAAAATCTTCTGAGCCATTGTCATTTTCAATTTGAGGGATAGGCAGCAAGTGGTTTCGATGCCAGGTCTTTATTCTACCTTCTAGTCCCTTTATTTTGTATACTGGGATCCCAGGCAGCTTGTCCACTACAGTAAAAGCCTCTTTTCTCCAGCGGTCAGCCAGTTTATGTTTTCCAGATGCTCCTAGGTTTCGCAGCAGGACTTGGTCCCCTGGTTTCAAGTCTCTATATCTCACACGGAGATCAAAGCGCCTCTTATTTCCAGCATTTACTTTAGCTGTATTTTCTTCAGCAAGGCGATACGCTGATTCGAGGGAATCTTTCAGACGAGCCACATATTGATAATGGTTCTGATGACTAACTCCATCAGTTGAAACTCCTAGGAGGATATCAATGGGCAATCTAGGCTCTCTTCCAAACATCAAAAAGTTGGGTGAAAATCCTGTACTCTCGTGTCTAGTGCTATTGTAGGCATGTACCATAGCTTCAACCTTGCGACTCCAGGACTGCTTGTCTTGCACTTCCAGAGTACCCAGCATATCAAGCAAGGTCCGGTTGAATCTCTCAGGAAGAGCATCACCCTCTGGGTGATAAGGCGTAGTCCGACTTTTCTGAATGTTCAATAGCTGAAGTAATTCTTTGATTAACTTGCTCTCGAAGTCTCTGCCTTGGTCTGAATGCAGTCTGTGAGGTAGACCATAATGGATGAAATACTTCTCCCAGAGCACTCGAGCGACGGTAACTGCTATTTGATCCTTAGTGGGGAAAGCTTGAGCGTAGCGAGTAAAGTGGTCGGTCACTACTAATACATTTCCAATCCCTCTTGAGTCATTGTCAATGCAGAGAAAGTCCATACAGACCAAATCCATGGGGCCCGAACTCTGTAAGTGTTCCATTGGGGCAGCTCGAGTTGGCAAAGCTTTCCTCTGTAGACATCTGAGACATCGCCTGCATAAACTGGTCACAGTATCTCTCATCTTTGGCCAGTAGAATCGATCTTGCACCAGGCCATATGTTTTCTCAGGTCCCAGGTGACCATGATAATCATGTAGACTTCTGAAGACCATTCTCTGGAAACAATGGGGAAGAACCAGTTGACGCCTTCCGGGATGATCATGATACAAAACCACACGATAGAGTAGGCCTTTGTCTATCTCAAACTTCTCCCAATCTCTTGAGAACTGACCACACTCATTGGGTAAATACTTTTTCAACAGTGTAGGGTCTTTGGCATGTACTGCTTGGTATAGAGGTCCAATTACCGGGTCAGCCTTCTGACTTCTAATCATCTGCTTTGGGGGTATGGAACAGTTCTCAAATGACCCCAGTGCAGCAGGATAGGCGAACATGTCTGGTCCACCTCCCATGGAATCAATAAGTCGCATCTCAGAGAAAGCCACTTGATCTTCAGTTACTGCAGTCATGGCACATAGGGCTCTAACGCCAGGACCAGGGACTTCTTCCCATTCAGTCTCTTCAGTAGCAGGAGTCAATCCTGGCCGCCTAGACAGGGCATCTTCTCCAATGTTCTTTGGGCCTGGTTTATACTTCAGGGTGAACTGATAGTTGGATAAAGCTGCCAACCAGCGATGTCCTGCGGCATCTAGCTTAGCTGTAATTAGAACATAGGTCAAGGGGTTGTTGTCTGTTCTTACTTCAAAGGGAACCCCATACAGGTAATCATGCAGCTTATCAACGACAGCCCATTTGAGTGCTAGAAACTCCAACTTATGAACTGGATAGTTGCGTTGGGTGAGGCTTCGGCTGATGAAAGCGACAGGTTGAAGGCCTGATGGATATTCCTGGATTAACACTCCACCCAATCTTTCAAAGCTTGCATCCACATGGAGCACATATGGCTTCTGTGCATCAGCGTACGCTAGCACGGGTGCGTCTGTCACCTTTTTCTTCAACTGAGTGAAAGCCTCTTGACACGCAGGAGTCCACCAGTCCCCAAAAGGAGCTTTGGAAGTCTTCTTTTGCTTCTCTGAAGCACTTACATCACTCTTCAGCAGGTCATGTAGAGATTTGGCTATGCTGGAATAACCTTCCACAAACCGGCGGTAGTATCCACAAAAGCCAAGGAAAGAACGTAGCTCTGTGATATTCTGAGGTTGGGGCCAGTTCACCACTGCTTCAACTTTGGCGGGGTCTTTGGCGACTCCTTCAGCAGAAACGATGTGACCTACATAGGTAACTGATGACCGGAAGAACTTGCACTTGTCCGCTGACAGCTTCAGCCCTTCGTCTCGCAGGCGATTAAGTACTCTCATGAGCCGTTCTTCATGTTCTTCTAAAGTAGACCCGAACACAATAATGTCATCGAGATACACAAGACATTCTCGGGGCACTAGATCGCCCAACACTCGCTCCATCAATCTTTGGAATGTTGCTGGGGCTCCTCTGTTACCTTGTGGCATGCGAGTGAACTGAAAGAAACCCAAGGGACATATAAATGCCGTCTTCTCCTGATCTTCAGGTGCCATGGGAACTTGGTAGTACCCAGATCTAATACAGTGAACCAACAGTTTCCATTCAAAGCCTCCAGAGCCTCTTCAATCCTGGGCAAGGTATACTGATCAGGTATGGTTCTCCTATTCAGAGACCAATAGTCTACACATAGACGGATCGATCCACACTTTTTCCTCACCACCACAATGGGCGAAGCATAGGGGCTCTTGCTGTCCACAATAATCCCTTGATCTTTCATCTGGTGTAGGGTCTGTCTCAATTCATCAACGTCTTTTGGGGCTATCTGTCGGGGCCGCTCTCGAAACGGTGTAGCATCAGTTAGACGGAAGGTGTGTTGAGCACTCTTGGCGCAGCCGACATCCATGTCATCTGTAGAGAACACCTTCAGCTTCTTATAATGTGCAGCCTGTAGTCCCTGTGCTAGCATTTCTATCAGGTTGCTTATATCACTGGCTGCCTTTTCATTATGTGGCTCCATGTCAATAACTACACTGTCAGAGAAACTACCTGACATTGGCTCTTCCTTTTTTACATAAGCTTGTGCTGGTGCGGGGGTTGAGTGCATCCAGCCAGGGGCAACATGAGGATATCCCCCCTAGATTGTATGGATTTTCCATATCTATTAAACCCACTTCGATCTCAGCAGTGCCTCCAAATGTAGCACTGTTTTGGGGGGGGGGGGTGATGATAAACGCCCCACTCAAGACAGGCTATGGCGCTGACCTGTTGGTAACAAAATTAGGCTGAGCCTTCGCTTAGTGGAAGAGTGGGATAAATGTTCTGTGTGGCAGTGCCTCCACCCAGAATAGGGCCCTTGTAACTGTCGGGGAACCTTTCTGGGAAATAGATCAAGTCTCAACAAAACCATACAATGAGAGCAGAGGGACTATGGCTCCCAGCAATCTCTTAAAGCAATCACTGGCACAGCTGAATATAATAATACTATAAACTTTATATAGCAAACGGTAAAGGCACAAGAGAAATACAGCATAAACAGTGTAATATATATATAATGCAATAATGAAAGGCCTAGCTTCAGTCCGTGCACATATACCCGGGTATATAGTTACTCTATAGTCCAAATACCTCCAAGAGAAAGAGTCTGCGCAGGATGAAAGCTGCAGGGGCCCCTAATCTTGATAGCTGATCCACTCTTGACGCGTAGAAGTCAATCAGACAGGTGAAGCTTCTCTACTGGATACACTGTACATGCAGGTCAGCAAGCTGGGAGTTAAGAAGGAGTTCCAAAACAGCTACAGACGATCTCCTCTAGGCACAGTCAGCTGAACTGGCAGGTGAACAGTCTGATGGTCAGTGGAAGGATCCAGATGCCAATGTGAGGCTCTGGATACAAGAAGCAGCAGCACAGCTTCTGACAGCAAGCCGTGTGCTCAGGTCTGTCCCAGGCAGGAAGTATGTTCTCTACTTATAGTCCAGCACAGGGATGCAAATCCAAGCTAGCAGGGGCAGGAAGTATACTGTCACTGGTTAAGGAGGGAGTGCTCTATGATTTCCAGGAGACATGCAATGTTCAGAGAATCTTTGTGGTAAATCAGCACTTCCCTACAGACTTATGTAATAAGTCATAGGAAACTGACACATTAATCATGGGGCTGAAATCCTCAATCAGGCTGCAGAACACTGGCACCATCATTCCTGGCGAATCGCTTCTCAGAGGCCACCTCCCCCCAGGTGGTGGCGCTACTATATTCCCCATCCAGCTTTATCTCCTCCCCTTCTAAGAAAAAGCCTCTTAAAGTGGACCAATCACCAGCTGGACCAGCCCTGGAATCTAAAGCCAACTAAGTACCCCCGGGGCATCCTGAATCTGTATGCACTAGTATGTGAACTCCCTGCTGTGGCCTAGAAAAACCCTTACCTTTCCACCGGCCCCTTTCTGCCATCATTGGCCACCTTTGCAGCCCTGCAGGGGGTGCGCGCACTGTGCAGGCAAACTGGGGATGAGGCCTCCGGTACCTATACAAATGATTAGATCAAAGCAAAGGCTTCATGGCTTGCACAGCAGGAAATCCCAAATTGGGGTAACATAATAAAAAGCTCTGCTCCCCCAGCGGGGAACCATCCAGCATGACAGCGCTCCTGCTGGGACTGGATCGGGGTCAGGTGAGTTACAGCAGCTTCCTGCTGCTGCACCCTTAGGTGAAGCAGGTTTATAGTCAGCTCAGCAGCCCATCATCCAGCTTTTCCTTGATGGGGTTTGGAGACCTGAACTCACAAAATTCGCCACAGACCTAAGTGCGCGTGTGTGAAGCGCGGATGGCCGCATAAGACAGCGTTCCGCTGAAGCCTGTTGCCCCGACCTTACAGAAGCCCACAGAAACCAGTGGTTTTGTCCCCCCGAGGTTCGTGCAGACCCCGGGACCCCCCCTACCTTCTTCCACGGCGATCGGCGCCGACCTCCAGACCGAGTTGGAGCAGGGCAGCAGAGAGGTGAGGGACGGCCCCATCTTGTCCTTGCCTGCGCAGGGATCAGCAGCCCAAGCGTGTGTTCCTTGGGGCTCCCTCACAATATAGGAGCCTTCCTCCTGCATAGAGCAGAGTTCCCACACCATATGCTGCTGTGTAGGGGTGTACAGCAGCATGTCCTTCCTCCCCCTGGGTGCAAGCAGCATGAGGGGAAACAGCTCAGCCTTCACATCCTCTCCCCCACAAGCCACAATAAGAAGATTATACAGGCTGCACCTCACCAAGTCCCTTTTCCTGCTCACACTTGTCATGTGTCAGCCTTCTTGCACTGTCCCTCCAAAGTTGCTTACTACAAGGAGACCTCCAACAAATTATAAGAGCTTCTTAAAGGGGCTGTACACTTCTTTATATTCTGATGAGTTTGAGACTTCCGTCGCCGCCTTATAGTGCGGTCTGCTCCACCTTACCCGTTTAACCACTCAAGCTTTTAAATAAGCCCCACTTGCTGATCTTTGAGGTGTACCTCTGACCTCAGCCGGCCCCACTCTTCTGGCTTAAAAATTAAACCCGTGTTCTGGCCTAACACCTCCACCAAGACTTGGCTACAATATGGAAACCTCCACACCGGCCCAGAGCAACCCTCAAGTCCATGAGGACTACCTGAGGATGAGTCCTGGATGGACGATTCCTTACATGGCTCACCAGCGAAGCCACAACTGCCACTGCTTGATAAATACAAAGTCATGCTCGAAAAAGCCCTCGAGCGGTGGGCCTTAAATATTGCATCTCAGATTACTGTTAATCTCCACTGAAATAAAAGAATTGGGTCAAAGAGTCGATGATCTAGGGAACCAATCCACAACACAGGGCTCGGAACTATCTTCCCTCAGGATGGATCTGGATGCTTTAAAGGAGGAAAATCTTATCCTTAATCACAAGCTTGAAGACATGGAGAACCGCTCACGGAGGGCCAACATCAGGATACGAAGTATACCAGAAGCAGTCACTGATCTACAGTCCACCGTTAATGCCCTTTTTCAAGAGCTCGCCCCGGCCATCCCTATCAAAAGGCTGGAATTTGACAGAACCCATCGAGCCTTGCAGAAAAAGAGAGCGGACAGTCTTCCACGGGACGTGTTAGTGAAACTTCACTTCTACCACACGAAGGAACAACTTATGTTAGCCGCACGGGACCAAGGAACTCTCAAATTCCAGTACTTTGAGTATCAACTCTTTGCGGACCTGTCTCCCCAAACCATAACCAGAAGGCATGCCCATGAAACCTTGAAATTCTGCAAGCAAAAGGGATCAGATACAAATGGGGATTCCCCTTCAAAATCTCCTTCAGTTATTTGGATCAGTGCTATGAAGCGCCCACCCCACAAGACCTGGAGACCACCTTGACCTCTGCCGGCTTGAAAGTTCCCGCTGCCACTACAGCTGCTCCCCCACAAAAGAAGAGAGCGCTTTCATTCTCGCCGGGACCCAAGGACAAGCGTGGACCGCGAAGAGGCAACCAGTCTACAAGCAAAGCCGTGGGGGCACTGGTTCACAGGTTCAGTAAGCCAGTCATGGGGGAGGGTTGATAGTAAGACCCCCTGTGTATTAAATGAGGGATCTTGCCCCTCACCCTCCCATTGCTGTGATTACTTAGGATGCAATTCTGAAGTCTTTGTTCACTAAAATTGGGATTCCTTTCTTCTATGTCTGTTTTTTTGGTTTCTAATTATAGGTGCTTCCAACGCATATACCGCTTTTATACATGCCCCCTATGGCCCCCCTACTGGTTGAGCCCCGTTGGGTTCATTTCTTGTCGTTTTACATACATTCTCATTAACAAGTTTTTGAATGTTACTTGAAATGTTGCTGCTTAATTGTCTTGCTTTTAGGTTAAGCGGGGCTCCAATGCCTGCTCACTCCTTGCTCCCTCTCTCGCCAGGATTCTGTCAAGTCAGGAAGCCACATTTCTGTCCCCCGTTGAGTGTCAGTCTCTACTCAGGTCAGCAGGGATCTTCTCTGGAGGTTCCTCCATCCTGACTATTCGCCCCACTGAGGTAGAGGACCTCTCTACCCCTGTGGGAAATTTTACTAAGGAAGGTTCTCTGTTTCTCATTGTTGTAGCCTTAAAATGTTCTCTGCAACTTCCCCCTCCTTCTTTTTCTTCCCTTCCCCCCTCCTCTCTCCCTCGGGTGTCCAGCCCCCTAAGCTAACAGATACTGTATTGCCTATAAATGGCGGTTAAACTTGTTTTGCTCAATGTCCAGAGCCTGAATGCCCTCCAAAAGAGGGTAAAGGCGTTTCGTCAGATGAGGGCCCTACATGCCAATATTGTCTGCTTCCAAGAGACTCACTTCACTAAGAAGAACTCCACAAAATTTCTTAGCTCAGACTACCCTCTCTTCTTTACGACATCTGCATATACCAAGCAGAGAGGAGTCATTGCTTTTAAGCGCTCTTTCCCTTTCTCTATGGAGCAGACCCATCCTGACTGGTATGGTCATAGACCAAGTAGTCACAATTGCTACATACTATGCCCCAACCAGAACCAGAATGCCTTTTTTGAGGAGTTTCTTAGGACTCTGGACCTCCAGGTTAAGGGGCTTCTCATACTGGTGGGTGACTCAAACCAAGTTCTGCATCCTACTCTGGATAGACAAATGGTGGGTTGGCCTTTGGATCACCCTAGGGAGGCCCCCTCAGGAAAGGCATTTGGCCCTCTCCTTAACTATTATCACCTTGTGGATGCATGGAGAGAGGTCCATCCCGCTAAGAGGGACTTTACTCACTATTCTCACCCGCACAAGGTTTTCACGAGGATAGATCACATCTTTTTGCAGCTGTCTTCTGTGCCCCACCTCTCTGTGCCCCACCTCTCTCGCTCCTTTATTGTCCAGATAGTATGGTCTGATCACGATTTGGTTGCTGTCGAGTTGATCTCCCTGACCCAAAGATCCTCCAAGAGGGCCTGAAAGCTCTACGACCCCATGTTGACCAATGAGGTGCTCCTAGAACACTTCCCTAAGGAAAACTTTTTGCTCCAGAACACGGGGTCGGTGAGCTCTGAGGCCTTACTCTGGGAGGCTCATAAGGCGGTAATTCGTGGACAATTTATTCAAGAATCAGCCCGGTGCAAAGCCTCACATAAGGAAAAACTCCTCTCATTGCTTGACGCATACCACTCAGCCTCTTCCGCATATAAAGAGTTTCCGTCCAGACGCAATCAAATCAATCTTAACCAAGCAGGCGATCAACTTAACCTGTGCCTCACAGACAAAGCTGAACGTCAAATTAATTGGTCTAGGTTTAAGTGGTACCGCATTAGCAACAAACCAAACACGCCTCTTGCCAGAAGACCAGAAGGGAATCACCCAGAGGGCCAAACCAGTGCGCATCAAGACCCTAGAGGGTACTATATCAAGAAACCCAGCGAGGGTGGTATCAACATTCTGTAAACAGCTAGACGATCTTATAAACCTAAGACTACGCTAGATGAGCGCCTTGCAGAAAAGTTTTTAGAACAACTTCCTCTACCTTCTCTACTGCCTGAGGCTAAGACCTTCTTAGACAAGCCGGTCGATCTACCCGAGGTCCAGGGTGCTATTAATTCCTTAAGGATTGGGAAACAACCAGGCCCGGATGGGTTCACCGCCCTTTACTATAAAAAATTTGCCCAGGTACTTTCCCCGCGCCTGGTTCAGATGTTTAACTCTCTTAGCAAAGGTGACTCCTAGAGCACAGAGGCGCTCACAGTGGCTGTCTGAATGATACCTAAACCCAAGGTTGATGCCACCCTCTGGTCCAACTATAGGCCCATATCCCAATTAAATATCAAAGTCAAATTGCTCGCAAGAGTCCTAGCGGCATGACTCAATCCTTAATTTCTAAAGAGCAGGCAGGATTTATCCCTCAGTGCCAAGTGGGGGACAGTATTTGCAAGGTCATTAATTTGGTACACCATGTGATGAAGGAGAGACAACAAGCCATACTACTAACTCTTAACATCCGAAAAACATTTGATACAGTAGCCTGGGACTACCTACAATTTATATTGAAAAAATGGGGCCTGGGTCCCTCCTTCACTACATGGATATTCTTAGTATACAGTACGTCCTGCTCCAGATATAATACTTACACTTGGGTTATCCTCCGCCAGATGGCGCTGCACTGCAGACATGCAAAAAAACAGGCTCCTCCCGGCCCTTCAAATACCCAGGGACCTCCCACAAATCCCCAGATTTCTCTGCAGTGCTGACTGCGAAGACATGAAGTATCACTCTCTCGCAGGGGAGTGGGGCTATCAAAGCCTGCGGCCCAGTTGGACTATTCCCACCCGTCCTCACTGTGATGTGCCTCCCAGCTCGGGCTGCGTCGGTCGGGTGAAGGTAGGCAGCACCTTGTGTGCTTATGGAGCCATGCTCCACCGCAGTCCCCCACCAAAGGGTAGGCGGTTTAGGCTGATGGTAAGCCTCTAGAGGATGCCCCTCCCGCGCTATTGCCCCATGCCCCGTGTAGCGGTGGGCCCTGTACAAAGGGTCGCCATCCTCCCTTGTTCCCCCCGTAGTCCGGGGGGAAAGAAAGGGGGGTGTGTGTGTGGTGGTCTCAGTGTATGTTTACACGCTTATGGCCTTAGTACTGTCTTTGACTGGTATTCCTGGCGTCAGTGCTGCGCTGTTGAATTTTTTATTATGCATTTGTCGCCGCCACGCGCACTCCTTCCCTTGTTGAATGGGCTGCGACGAGCGGCGGCGTCGCCTCAGACGCTGCTACGTCTTCATTGGCAAATCTTTTTTCTAATTGTGCCATACACTTCGCTCTTCTGACAACGTTGAAACTATCTCAGAGCTTCGCGCTCTTCGGGGGGTGGGGCGGGGACCTGGTTTGGCGTGCCCCGTGTCACAGCCGCTCTGGCCCGCCCTTCGAGGTTCTTGGCACCTTTTTTGATGCTGGTCACACGCACACGTGTAGCAGTCCTCCTCCTCCCTAGGTCTGTAAGTGCCCTCGTGGGCGATTTTTTCTTCATTCTTGCTCACTGCGCATGGCTCTGACATCCCTATTCCCATTATGTCTTTCAGACGATCGAATCCAGTGGCTTCTGCCGGCCCGGTTTAATTACCAGTGGACCTAGTATAATTACTCCCACTTCCCTGCGGGTCTTTGGGGCATCCAGGGTAGCTTATAGCGTCAATCCCTACTGGCCTATTGTGCCCATTAATCACCATATGGAGGCATCCCAGGATATTGTGAACGGGGTTCCCTCGGGACAAGCCCGTCTGTGTGTAGCTTGTGGGGTCTCACCTATCAGCAGTGACAATGCACGGGTCTGCATCCCTTGTGCACAGCAAGCACTTATGGGACTTCCCGCCCCTCCTGTGGCTGGGCCTGCACCTCGCCTTATTTCACCTACTGCCCCGAGCCTGAGTCTAACCCCCAATACAAGCGGGGATTCTCATCCTGATGTGGCTACTAGACTGGCCAGTGTTGAGAAATTGCTTGCTAGTTCTCTAACGCGCAAGGCCACTGCTAAAAAGCGGCACATAATCCCTGATTCTGCTCCCTTCCCTACGGAGCCTGAGGAGTTTTCACATTTTTATGGCTATACCCCTTCGGACGAAGGGGAGCTGTTTTCTGACTCTTCTGTCTTCTGATGTGAAGTCAAGAGGTCATGACGATTCCGGTTCTGACCACTGGACCCCGGATGATACTGACAAACTACTGCTTCAGATCTTTGAAGTTTTGTCCATCTCGCCCCCTGTAGCGGCTCCCAGTCAAAGGGGTGAGCTATTTCATACTGCTAAGGCTCGATTGGAATTTCCTGAGCAAACCCATTTCAATAACTGTGCTGAAGGAATGGAAACATCCCAGTAGACTTCCCGGGATCCCTAAGAGTTTGGACAGGAAGTATCCATTTCCTGCTGATATGGTCAAGTGCTGGTCATCACCCCCCTGAGGCCGATGCTCCTATTTTAGGGCTGTCTAACACCTCTATTATGCACTCCTCCCACACCACTACGCTGCGGGATTCTGAGGACCGGCACATTGACCAATTGGCATGCCATGCCTTTGCATTTGGAGGGGCGGCGCTGCGCCCGGTTTGCGCCTTGGCCATTACTGCTGTGGCGCTCAGGGCCATGGTCAGGAATGCACTTGATGGCCCAGACGAGTTGCCTACTGATGCTATTAATGCACTGTCTAGCTGTGATGTGTTTGTGAACTTTATCCTGTCTGCATCGGATGATGCTATTAGGCTGTGTGCCAGATCTTCCGCCTTGGCAGTGGCTATACGCTGCGCGGTATGGCTACGCCAGTGGGCGGCTGACAATGCTGCTAAGAAAGCCCTTATTGGGCTTCCATTTAAGGGCCTGCACCTGTTTGGGGACCGCCTAGACCTCTTTGCTGCAGCCTCGGCCCTTTCGGAACCAGGGCCCTCTTTCAGCCCCCTACAGAGGTGTTAAGCAGGGAAAACGGGTGTCCTTCGCGGGGACTCATGCAGACTCCTGGCATAGAAGCAGGGGGCGACGCCCCGGCTCCTCCTGGGGGACCACCAAACCCAAAGCCCCTCCCAAGACCCCTCAGGCATTATGGGGCGCCCTCGCCCGCCAGGGTGGGGGGACGGCTACAGCACTTTGCGCATGTCTGGAGGCACCAAGTCTCGGACCGGTGGATTCAGGAGGTAGTTACCTCTGGCTACAAAATAGAGTTTGCTGTGCGCCCCCCCTCAAGATTCATCAGGTCCCGGATCCCCCAGGACCCGGTATCGGCTCAGGTCCTGATGCAGGCAGTGCAAGGCCTTCTGGATCTGGGAGTTATTTGCCAGGTTCCCTTGAGAGAATTGGGAGAAGGGTTCTACTCCAACCTTTTCAATGTACCCAAAAGAGATGGGTCAGTCAGGCCCATTCTGGATTTAAAGATCCTCAACAAATTTGTCAAGCACAAGCGCTTTCGCATGGAAGCTCTGCTCTCGGCCGTTGGCTCTCTGCGCCCAGGGGATTTTATGACGACTGTGGACATCAAAGATGCTTACCTTCACATCCCTGTGTTTCCGGGACATCAAAGGTTTCTCAGATTCGCGTTGAAAGATCAACATTATTAGTTTGTGGCCCTACCATTTGGCCTCACTTCAGCTCCCAGAGTGTTCACCAAGGTGCTGGTGGGAGTGATGTCCTTGTTAAGGTCAGGGGGCATTTGAGTGCTGCCCTACCTGGACGACATCCTCATCGCCTCATGGCCCCTACAGCAGGCGGAGCTGGACACTCAGCGGGTGGTGTCCACCTTGGAGTCCTTCGGCTGGGTGATCAATCACCCCAAGTCTTCTCTGTCCCCTTCGTCGGTGACCCCATTCCTGGGGATGATTCTGGATACGGTTCAGTCACGAATATTCCTTCCCCAACAGAAGGTGGAAGCCCTGACTGCGCAGGTGCAGTCCCTGCTCTCGTGCCCCCAGCTCTCCCTCAGGCAGGGAATGCAGCTGGTGGGTCTGATGTTGGCGAGCTTCGAGGCGGTGCCCTTTGCTCAGTTCCATTCGAGGCCTCTGCAGCTTCACCTCCTCTCGGTATGGGACAAGGATCCTGCGTCCCTGGACAGGGTTTGTGTGCTTCCCCCGTTGGTCATAAGGTCCCTCTCGTGGTGGCTAAACCACAAGAATTTGCTAAAGGGCAGGTCCTTTCTAGCCCCCTCCTGGGAGACGGTCACCACGGATGCCAGTCTGTCAGGTTGGGGGGGATTCTGGAAGTCCCTGAGGTTCCAGGGCAGGTGGGGCCCTCAGGAGGCCCATTTACCCATCAACATTCTGGAACTACGGGCGGTCAGGTTGGTTCTGGAGCAGTTGACCGATCACCTGCAGGGACTGTCTGTTCAGGTGACAGCGGTTGCCTACATCAATCATCAGGGAGGGACCCGGAGCAAGGGTGCCCTCCAGGAAGTGTCGCGGATTCTGACATGGGCGGAGGCCAATGTTCAATGCATTTCGGCTGTTTACATCCCGGGGGTGGAGAATCTCCTAGCAGACTCTCTGCGCAGGGGGACTTCCCATCAGGGGGAGTGGTCCCTCTGCAACAGGGTGTTCCAGTCCCTGTGTCACCGTTGGGGTCTACCGGATGTGGATCTGTTTGCATCCCGTCACAATCGCAAGCTCCTGGCCAATTGGCCAATTGGCATGCCATGCCTTTGCATTTGGAGGGGCGGCGCTGCGCCTGGTTTGCGCCTTGGCCATTACTGCTGTGGCGCTCAGGGCCATGGTCAGGAATGCACTTGACGGCCCAGACGAGTTGCCTACTGATGCTATTAATGCACTGTCTAACTGTGATGTGTTTGTGAACTTTATCCTGTCTGCATCGGATGATGCTATTAGGCTGTGTGCCAGATCTTCCGCCTTGGCGGTGGCTATACGCCGCGCGGTATGGCTGCGCCAGTGGGCGGCTGACAATGCTGCTAAGAAAGCCCTTATTGGGCTTCCATTTAAGGGCCTGCGCCTGTCTGGGGACCGCCTAGACCTCTTTGCTAAAGGAGGTAAGTTACCACAGCGCAGGCGGCAGCCTCGGCCCTTTCGGAACCAGGGCCCTTTTTCAGCCCCCTACAGAGGTGTTAAGCAGGGGAAAGCGGTGTCCTTCGCGGGGGCTCATGCAGACTCCTGGCATAGAAGCAGGGGGCGACGCCCCGGCTCCTCCTGGGGGACCACCAAACCCAAAGCCCCTCCCAAGACCCCTCAGGCATTATGGGGCGCCCTCGCCCGCCAGGGTGGGGGGACGGCTACAGCACTTCGCGCATGTCTGGAGGCACCAAGTCTCGGACCGGTGGATTCAGGAGGTAGTTACCTCTGGCTACAAAATAGAGTTTGCTGTGCGGCCCCCCTCAAGATTCATCAGGTCCCGGATCCCCCAGGACCCGGTATCGGCTCAGGTCCTGATGCAGGCAGTGCAAGGCCTTCTGGATCTGGGAGTTATTTGCCAGGTTCCCTTGAGAGAATTGGGAGAAGGGTTCTACTCCAACCTTTTCACAGTACCCAAAAGAGATGGGTCAGTCAGGCCCATTGTGGATTTAAAGATCCTCAACAAATTTGTCAAGCACAAGCGCTTTCGCATGGAAGCTCTGCTCTCGGCCGTTGGCTCTCTGCGCCCAGGGGATTTTATGACGACTGTGGACATCAAAGATGCTTACCTTCATATCCCTGTGTTTCCGGGACATCGAAGGTTTCTCGGATTCGCATTGAAAGATCAACATTATTAGTTTGTGGCCCTACCATTTGGCCTCACTTCAGCTCCCAGAGTGTTCACCAAGGTGCTAGCGGGAGTGATGTCCTTGTTAAGGTCAGGGGGCATTTGAGTGTTGCCCTACCTGGATGACATCCTCATGGCCCCTACAGCAGGCGGAGCTGGACACTCAGCGGGTGGTGTCCACCTTGGAGTCCTTTGGCTGGGTGATCAATCACCCCAAGTCTTCTCTGTCCCCTTCGTCGGTGACCCCATTCCTGGGGATGATTCTGGATACGGTTCAGTCACGAATATTCCTTCCCCAACAGAAGGTGGAAGCCCTGACTGCGCAGGTGCGGTCCCGGCTCTCGTGCCCCCAGCTCTCCCTTTAGGCAGGGAATGCAGCTGGTGGGTCTGATGTTGGCGAGCTTCGAGGCGGTGCCCTTTGCTCAGTTCCATTCGAGGCCTCTGCAGCTTCACCTCCTCTCGGTATGGGACAAGGATCCTGCGTCCCTGGACAGGGTTTGTGTGCTTCCCCCGTTGGTCATAAGGTCCCTCTCGTGGTGGCTAAACCACAAGAATTTGCTAAAGGGCAGGTCCTTTCTAGCCCCCTCCTGGGAGACGGTCACCACGGATGCCAGTCTGTCAGGTTGGGGGGGATTCTGGAAGTCCCTGAGGTTCCAGGGCAGGTGGGGCCCTCAGGAGGCCCATTTACCCATCAACATTCTGGAACTACGGGCGGTCAGGTTGGTTCTGGAGCAGTTGACCGATCACCTGCAGGGACTGTCTGTTCAGGTGCGCTCAGACAACAGGACAGCGGTTGCCTACATCAATCATCAGGGAGGGACCCGGTGCAAGGGTGCCCTCCAGGAAGTGTTGCGGATTCTGACATGGGCGGAGGCCAATGTTCAATGCATTTCGGCTGTTTACATCCCGGGGTGGAGAATCTCCTAGCAGACTCTCTGCGCAGGGGGACTTCCCGTCAGGGGGAGTGGTCCCTCTGCAACAGGGTATTCCAGTCCCTGTGTCACCGTTGGGGTCTACCGGATGTGGATCTGTTTGCATCCCGTCACAATCGCAAGCTCCCGGCCTTTGTCTCCCTGTCTCAGGATCAGGACGCTCTGTCATTGTCTTGGAAGAAATTTCGGCTCCTGTATGTATTTCCCCTGTTTCCCCTGCTGGGCAGGGTTCTGGGCAAGATTGCCCTGGAAAAGGTGCCAGTGATTCTAGTGGCCCCAAGGTGGCCAAGAAGGGTGTGGTTCGCAGACGTGGTACAAATGGCAGTAGATCAGTACGTCCTGCCAGAGGCGCCAGATCTACTCACTCAGGGCTCCTTACGCCATCCCAATTTACAAACTCTGGTTTTGACGACTTGGCTGCTGAAACCTCCATCTTGATGGAGAAAGGCTTGTCTGCCTCAGTGGTGGATACCATGGTACAGGCTAGGAAGAAAACTTCTTCTGCCATCTATTACAGGGTATGGCGTTCCTACATAGACTGGTGTGAGTCTAGGTCTCTTCCCCGCAGGGAATTCTTAATCCCTAGAATTCTGGAGTTTTTACAACATGGATTGGAGTTGGGTTTAAAACTCAGTACTCTGAAGGGTCAGGCTTCTGCCCTATCTGTCTTCTTTCAGAAGTCTTTTGCTCAGCATCTCTTGGTTAAGACCTTCTTTCAGGGGGTCACTCACGTGCGTCCCCCACGTAAGCCTACGGTCCCTGTTTGGGACTTGAACCTGGTTTTGTCTGCCTTGCAGGGTGCTCCTTTTGAGCCTATTCATGATGCTGCTTTGGCTGTACTTACCCTCAAAGTGGTTTTTCTGGTGGCTATCACTTCGGTCAGGTGTGTGTCGGAGCTGGCGGCGTTGTCTATTCAGCCCCCATACTACGAGAGACACCAGGACAAGGTGGTGTTCCGCTTTAAGCCAGATTTTCTGCCAAAGGTGGTGTCTGCCTTTCATTTGAATCAGGATGTTGTTCTTCCTTCATTGTGTCCTAATCCTAGCAACGCTAAGGAAAGGGTTCTGCATTCCTTGGATGTGGTCAGGTGTCTGAAGTATTACCTGGTAGTCACTGCGGCCTTCAGGAAGACTGATGCTCTTTTTGTGGTCCCCTCTGGTCCTAGGAAGGGTTTGGCTCCGGCCAAGTCTACTATTAGCAAATGGATTCGTCAGGCTGTGATTCAGGCCTACTCTGCTAAGGGGAAGAGTCCCCCCTTCCGTCTTACTGCTCATTCTACTCGTGCTATTGGTGCCTCTTGGGCCTTCCAGCACCAGGCTTCGGTTGAACAAGTTTGCAAGGCCGCTACTTGGTCTTCTGTTCATACCTTTTCGAAGTTTTACAAGGTTGATGTTAGGGCCTCAGCAGATGCTGCTTTTGGCCGCAAGGTTTTGCAAGCCGTAGTAGTTTAAACTGCCTGTTGTCACCTTTTTTTGTTGGGGGATCCCACCCTACTTTATGGACACTGCTATTGGATGTCCCAAGTGTAAGTATTATATCTGGAGCAGGACGTACTGTATACTAAGAATAATACAATTCTGTGAAGTACTCACCTGTAGAATTGGTATTATAAGTATACAGTACGTCCTGCTCCACCCTATCCTGTTGTTGCATTATTCTGGATCCCCTGTATGGTGATTGTTATCTTGTTATCGTTACCAGTTGTTCTGGGTGGTTTAATTCTCCCGGCTTCTTGTTCACTGCTTTTCAATGCTGGGGATTTGTGGGAGGTCCCTGGGTATTTGAAGGGCCAGGAGGAGCCTGTTTTTTTGCATGTCTGCAGTGCAGCACCATCTGGCGGAGGATAACCCAAGTGTAAGTATTATATCTGGAGCAGGACGTACTGTATACTTATAATACCAATTCTACAGGTGAGTACTTCACAGAATAGTATTTTTCTCGTTATACTCTAACCCTGCTGCGTTCGTTAGATATTCAGGGTATTCCTCCAAGCGGTTCACTTTGGGTAGAGGCACCAGATAAGGTTGCCCCCTTTCCCCTCTACTTTTTGCCCTCATGATCAAACCCCTATGCAGGCTAATACAGGCCAACATTAGAGATGAGCAAATTTATGAAAAATTTGATTCGACCGATTCGCTGAATTTTCTGGAAAAATGTGTTTCGTTCTGAATCACTATTAAAAACTGCTATTTCTGGCCTTCCGAGAGCCTCAATAGGGTTGTAGAACATTTTTCCTTGCTGTAAAATGCA
Organism: Gastrophryne carolinensis; assembly: GCA_027917425.1. Lineage (NCBI taxonomy): Eukaryota > Metazoa > Chordata > Amphibia > Anura > Microhylidae > Gastrophryne > Gastrophryne carolinensis. The sequence goes on from CM051235.1 coordinate 630,604,864, forward strand.
TAGGATGCGTGCTGGGTTAGTGAAATAATACTGTTAAGAAGAATGACATGCAGATCAGAGGCATCGCTATTAGAATCACTGTCACAGAGCGGCATAATTACAGAGCCTTGAGGTGGCATCAGCATAAGGAGTCCATATATTGCCTGAAAAAAACACACCCTGGAGTTGGCAGCAGCATAAGGAGCCCATATATTGCCTGAAAGACACACCCTGGAGTTGGCAGCAGCATGAGGAGCCCATATATTGCCTGAAAACACATTGGAGTAGGCAGCAGCATGGGAAGCCCATATATTTCCTTAAAGACACACCATGGAGTTGGCAGCAGCATAAGGAGTCCATATATTGCCTGAAAGACACACCCTGGATTTGGCAGCAGCATGAGCAGCCCATATATTGCCTGAAAAACACAACCTGGAAATGGCAGCAGCATAAGGAGCCCATATATTGCCTGAAAGACACACTGGAGTTGGCAGCAGCATTAGGAGCCCATATATTGCCAGAAAGACACACCCTGGATTTGGCAGCAGCACAAGGATCCCATATGTTACCTGAAAGACACACCCTGATGTTGGCAGCAGCATAAGGAGCCCATATATTGCCTGAAAAACACACTGGAGTTGGCAGCAGCATGAGGAGCCCATATATTGTATGAAAAAAACATTGGAGTTGGCAGCAGCATGGGGAGCCCATATATTGCCTGAAAAAAACACCCTGGAGTTGGCAGCAGCAAATGGAGTCCATATATTGCCTGAAAGACACACCCTGGAGTTGGCAGCAGCATAAGGAGCCAATATATTCTGAAAGACACACCCTGGAGTTGGCAGCAGCATTAGGAGCCCATATATTGCCTGAAAAAAACAATAGAGTTGGCAGCAGCATGGGGAGCCCATATATTGTGTGAAAAACACACCCTGGAGTTGGCAGCAGCATACGGAGCCCATATATTGTCTAAAAGACACACTGGAGTTGGCAGCTGCATTAGGAGCCTATATATTGCCAGAAAGACACACCCTGGAGTTGTTAGCAGCATTAGGATCCCATATATTGCCTTAAAGACACAACCTGGTGTTGGCAGCAGCATAAGGAGCCCATATATTGCCTGAAAAACACACTGGAGTTGGCAGCAGCATGAGGAGCCCATATATTGCATGAAAAAAACATTGGAGTTGGCAGCAGCATGGGGAGCCCATATATTGCCTGAAAAACACACCCTGGAGTTGGCAGCAGCAAATGGAGTCCATATATTGCCCGAAAGACACAACCTGGAGTTGGCAGCAGCATAAGGAGCCCATATATTGCCTGAAAGACACACTCTGGAGTTGGCAGCAGCACTAGGAGCCCATATGTTGCCTGCAAGACACACCCTGGTGTTGGCAGCAGCATAAGGAGCCCATATATTGCCTGAAAGACACACCCTGGAGATGGCAGCAGCATGAGGTGCCCATATATTACCTGAAATACAAATTGGAGTTGGCAGCAGCATAAACAGCTCATATATTGCTTGAAAAACACATTGCAGTTGGCAGCAGCATTAGGAGCTCATATATAGCCTGAAAATTACAATGGAGTTGGTAGCAGCATAAGGAGCCCATATATTGCCTTAAAGACACACTGTGGAGTTTGCAGCAGCATTAGGAGCCCATATATTGCCTGAAAATTACAATGGAGTTGGCAGCAGCATAAGGAGCCCATATATTGCCTGAAAAACACACTGGAGTTGGCAGCTGCATTAGGAGCCCATATATTGCCAGAAAGACACACCCTGGAGTTGTTAGCAGCATTAGGATCCCATATATTGCCTTAAAGACACACCCTGGTGTTGGCAGCAGCATAAGGAGCCCATATATTGCATGAAAAAAACATTGGAGTTGGCAGCAGCATGGGGAGCCCATATATTGCCTGAAAATCACACCCTGGAGTTGGCAGCAGCAAATGGAGTCCCTATATTGCCCGAAAGACACACCATGGAGTTGGCAGCAGCATAAGGAGCCCATATATTGCCTGAAAGACACACTCTGGAGTTGGCAGCAGCACTAGGAGCCCATATGTTGCCTGCAAGACACACCCTGGTGTTGGCAGCAGCATAAGGAGCCCATATATTGCCTGAAAGACACACCCTGGAGATGGCAGCAGCATGAGGTGCCCATATATTACCTGAAAAACAAATTGGAGTTGGCAGCAGCATAAATAGCTCATATATTGCTTGAAAAACACATTGCAGTTGGCAGCAGCATTAGGAGCCCATATATAGCCTGAAAATTACAATGGAGTTGGTAGCAGCATAAGGAGCCCATATATTGCCTTAACCCTTTCAGTGCCAAGCACGTAGATTCTACGTGCTCGCTTCCACTCCACTTAAGTGCCAAGCACGTAGAATCTACGTGCTTGACTTTCCCCCCTGCTAGTAAAAAAAATAAAAATTAAAAATACTCACCTGACCCCTCGTTGGATTCGGCTGGGTCTCCTCTTTAATTTGGTGCCATCCGATCCCCCGTGGGGGGTCGGATGGCTCCAGGAGAGCCCCCGGAATAGCCCCCCCCGTTTGGCAGCAGCAGCTGTTAACTGTAAAAAAAATAAAAAATAAAAATGACATTTACTTACCTGCAGTCGCGCTGCCTCCCTCCGGGTCTCCTCTTCACTGGGGGGGCCTCCGATCGCCCCCCCCCCAGCCTCTTCAGCTTCAGGGGAGAGCCTGAAAGGGCTCTCCCCCTCCTCTCCCGACGGGCGCCGCCATCTTGCTGTTAAGCCCCGCCCCTTTGATCGCTGGGCAGAGCAGCGCCCCCTCCTCTGGCCAGCGATCACCAGGGCATTTGACAGCTGATCGACACAGGAGCTGACAATCGGGTGAGGTGAGTAAAGTAAAAAAAAAACTTTTTTTTTTTTAATAAATGACATTTTTGTGTGTGTGTGTGTGTGTGTTTTTTTTATGTTAACCCTTTGTGAGCTGGTAAGGGGTCCATGAGACCCCTTATACCAGTTCACAAGGCTGGGGTCTGGCAAGCCACCTGCAACTAGCGGGTGGCTTGCCATTAACCCCCGCACCCCCAATTACCTGCCTCCCCAAAGCCCAGGGGGGGGCAGAAGAGCCCGGGCCCACACAGGGTATGTGGGCTCGTAGGCTGCAGGGTGGGGGGCCACAAAAGCTGGCCCCTCCACTCTGTTCCTACAAGCCCCCATAGCTGGTCCCGGGCTGGTTATGACGGGTAAGGGGGACCCTACGTCATTTTTTTTAATTTTAAGGGTTAGGGTTAGCCTAACCCTAACCCTTAAAATTAAAAAAAAAATGGGTTCCCCCCCCCCCCCAGAGGGGGGACCTTACGTCATTTTTATTCAATTTTTAAGGGTTAGGGTTAGCTTAACCCTAACCCTTAAAATTAAAAAAAAAAAATGGGTTCCCCTCTACGTAATTTTTTTTATTTTTAAGGGTTAGGGTTAGCCTAACCCTAACCCTTAAAATTAAAAAAAAAATAATTTTTTTTTTAAGGGTGAGGGTTAGGGTTAGGCTAACCCTAACCCTAACCCTTAAAAAAAAAAAAATGACGAGGGGGTCCCCATTTTTGGGGGGGAATTTTTATTTTTGTATATTTTTTTATTTTTAAGGGTTAGGGTTAGCCTAACCCTAACCCTTAAAATTAAAAAAAAAATTACAAATTTTTTTTTTCAAGGGTGCGGGTTAGGGTTAGGCTAACCCTAACCCTTAAAAAAAAAAAAAATGACATGGAGGGTCCCCATTTTTTGGGGGGAATTTTTATTTTTGTATATTTTTTTATTTTTAAGGGTTAGGGTTAGCCTAACCCTAACCCTTAAAATTCTCCAAAAAAGGGGGGACCCTATGTCATTTTTGGGGGGATTTTTGAGGGTTAGGGTTAGCCTAACCCTAAACCCTTAAAATTACCCCCAAAAATGCCCCCCCCCCCTGGAAGGGGGGATCCTATGTCATTTTTTTTTTTTAATTAACCCCTTATGTTTATAGTGTGGATAGTAGTTGTATTTTATTTGTAAATGTAATAAAGTGCTCTTTTCAGTTTGGGGGGTCTCCAGGGCAAGAATGGGGGGGCTACCGATACATATGTGGTACCGTTGTAATCGGGAGAAATGGGGCTATCACATGCAATATGGTTTTCATTAAAAAAAAAGTTTTATTTAAAATAAAGGAGACAATTGTTTAAAAAATATATATTTTTTGTTTTTGTTTTGTTTTTTTAAGCAGAAATATTCAAAAAACAGTAGAAAAATTACAAACAAGACATTTCATGTTAAAGCCTAAACTCTGCTGCATATGTAATGTATATCATTTTTCTGGAAATTCCAGCAAAAATCACGGTTAATCATGCCGCAAAATGGGGAAAAATTACCTGTCAACAGAGGGTGACAAAACTTCAAGTAGGCTGACAATTAAAAGGGTTAATAGTACCTATGCATGTTGGGTATTGTTCTGCTCGGGGGACCTTGCGCTTTCAGATTTAGCTTGTTTTTTCTTGTTTGCATATTGATATTTTAGGAAAACATGGTTTTTATTCTGCTTTTTTATAATTGTTTTTAGGGAAACCCTGTGCAACCTAAAAATTCTTCAATGGATTACTTCCAGAAAGATGAGCCCACTACAACAAGCTCAGTACTCTTAGAAAGCTTAACATGTGTACGTTCAGGGAATATATGGTTTGTGGGGATATTCTAAATTTAAAGGGTTGTTTTGGTTGAAAAATCGCAAGTTGCGCACTTTGTCTGCAGAGCTGAAATTTTTAAGTAAAATTACCGTTATGCCTATGCTTTACTTTGGGGTGTTTGTCAACTCTTCCCTTGACAGTACCTATGCATGTTGGGTATTGTTCTGTTCGGGGGTTGTTGCTTTTTCAGATTTTATGTTTTTTTCTGTTTGCATATAGTTTTTTTAGGAAAATGTGGCTTTGATTCTTCTTTTTTATTCTTTTTTAGGGAAACTCTGTGCAACCAAAGAATTGATTGAGGGATTACTTCTAGAAAATTGCGCCCATGTCAACAAACCTGGTACGCCTAGAAAGCCTGAGGTGTATACTTCCAGAGAATATATAGTTTTTGGGGGGTATTTCAAATTTAAAGGGTTCTTTTTCTGGAAAGACCGCAAGGTGCGCTTAGCGCGTAGCATAGTTGTATTTTATCTGAAAATCTCCTAAAGCGCTGTTTCAGTTTGGGGGAGTCTCCTGGGCAGGAAAGGGTGTCTACCTATACATATGTGGTAACGCTGTGACCGGAATTAATTGGGGTTTCACATGCAATAAGATTTTATTGACAAACTTACATTTTTTATTACAAAAAAACACTACAAATTGCAAAAAATATTTTTTTTATTTTTTTGCACATATTTCACCCAAAAGTATTGAGAATACACCTAAAAAATTACAAACAAGACATTTCATGTTAAAGCCCAGACTCTGCTGAAAAAAACAATATATCATTTTCCTGGGAAATCCCTGGAAATCCCTTCAAAAATCACATTTGAACATGGGGAGCGCAAAATAGTGCAAATTAGTCTGGCAACAAAGGGTGACAAAATCTCCAGGTAGGCTGGCAGCGAAAGGGTTAAAGACACACTGTGGAGTTTGCAGCAGCATTAGGAGCCCATATATTGCCTGAAAATTACAATGGAGTTGGCAGCAGCATAAGGAGCCCATATATTGACTGAAAGACACATTGGAGTTGGCAGCAGCATTAGGAGCCTATATATTGCCTGAAAATTACAATGGAGTTGGCAGCAGCATAAGCAGCCCATATATTGCCTGAAAGACACAACCAGGAGTTGGCAGCAGCATTATGAGCCCACATATTGCCTGAAAAACACAAAGGAGTTGGCAGCAGCATGGGGAGCCCATATATTGCCTGAAAGACACACCCTGGAGTTGGCAGCAGCATAAGGAGCCAATATATTGCCTGAAAGACACACTCTGGAGTTGGCAGCAGCATAAGGAGCCCATATATTGCCTGAAAAACACATTGGAGTTGGCAGCAGCATAAGCAGCTCATATATTGCCTGAAAGACACGTTGAAGTTGGCAGCAGCATTAGGAGCCCATATATTGCCTGAAAACACACTGGAGTTTGCAGCAGCATCAGGAGCCCATATATTGCCTGAAAGACACACCCTGAAGTTGGCAGCAGCATAAGCAGCCCATATATTGCCTGAAAGACACACTGTTGATTTGGCAGCAGCATCAGCAGCCAATATATTGCCTGATAGACACACCCTGAAGTTGGCAGAATCATGGGGAGCCCATATATTGCCTGAAAGACACACCCTGGAGTTGGCAGCAGCATGAGGGGCCCATATATTGCCTGAAAGACACACCCTGGAGTTGGCAGCAGCATAAGGAGCCCATATATTGCCTGAAAGACACACCCTGGTTTTGGCAGCAGCATAAGGAGCCCATATATTGCCTGAAAAACACACTGGAGATGGCAGCAGCATTAGGAGCCCATATATTGACTGAAAAAAACATTGGAGTTGGCAGCAGCATAGGGAGCTCATATATTGCCTGAAAGACACACCCTGGAGTTTGCAGCAGCATGAGGAGCCCATATATTGCCTGAAAGACACACACTGGAGTTGGCAGCAGCATAAGGAGCCCATATATTAACTGAAAGACACACCCAGGAGTTGGCAGCAACATACGCAGCACATATATTGCCTGAAAGACACACCCTGGAGTTGGCAGCAACATACGCAGCACATATATTGCCTGAAAGACACACCCTGGAGTTGGCAGAAGCATGGGGAGCCCATAAATTGCCTGAAAGACACACCCTGGAGTTGGCAGAAGCATGGGGAGCCCATATATTGCCTAAAAACACACCCTGGAGTTGGCAGCAGCATAAGGAGCCCATATATTGCCTGAAAGACACACTCTGGAGTTGGCATCAGCATTAGGAGCCCATATATTGCCTGAAAGACACACCCTGGAGTTGGCAGCAGCACAAGGAGCCCATATATTGCCTGAAAGACACACCCTGGTTTTGGCAGCAGCATTAGGAGCCCATATATTGCCTGAAAGACACACCCTGGAGTTGGCGGCAGCAGCATAGGGAGCTCATATATTGCCTGAAAGACACACCCTGGAGTTGGCGGCAGCAGCATAGGGAGCTCATATATTGCCTGAAAACACTCCCTGGAGTTGGCCGCAGCATTAGGAGCCCATATATTGCCTGAAAGACACACCCTGGTGTTGGCAGCAGCATAAAGAGCCCATATATTGCCTGAACGGCACACCCTGGAGATGGCAGCAGCATAAGCAGCCCATATATTGCCTGAAAGACACACCCTGGAGTTGGCAGCAGCATAAGGAGCCAATATATTGCCTGAAAGACACACTCTGGAGTTGGCAGCAGCATAAGGAGCCCATATATTGCCTGAAAAACACATTGGAGTTGGCAGCAGCATAAGCAGCTCATATATTGCCTGAAAGACACGTTGAAGTTGGCAGCAGCATTAGGAGCCCATATATTGCCTGAAAACACACTGGAGTTTGCAGCAGCATCAGGAGCCCATATATTGCCTGAAAGACACACCCTGAAGTTGGCAGCAGCATAAGGAGCCCATATATTGTCTGAGAGACACACTCTGGAGTTGGCAGAAGCATTAGGAGCCCATATATTGCCAGAAAGACACACCCTGGATTTGGCAGCAGCATTAGGAGCCCATATATTGCCTGAAAGACACACCCTGGTTTTGGCAGCAGCATAAGGAGCCCATATATTGCCTGAAAAACACACTGGAGTTGGCAGCAGCATTAGGAGCCCATATTATTGCCTGAAAGACACACCCTGGTGTTGGCAGCAGCATTAGGAGCCCATATATTCCCTGATTAACACAATGGAGTTGGCAGCAGCATTAGGAGCCCATATATTACCTGAAAGACACTCCCTGGAGTTGGCAGCAGCATTAGGAGCCCATATATTGCCTGAAAGACACATCCTGGTGTTGGTGTTGGCAGCAGCATTAGGAGCCCATATATTGCCTGAAAGACACACCTGGGAGTTGGCAGAAGCATACGCAGCCCATATATTGCCTGAAAGACACACCCTGGAGTTGGCAGAAGCATGGGGAGCCCATATTATTGCCTGAAAGACACACCCTGGTGTTGGCAGCAGCATTAGGAGCCCATATATTGCCTGAAAAACACAATGGAGTTGGCAGCAGCATTAGGAGCCCATATATTACCTGAAAGACACTCCCTGGAGTTGGCAGCAGCATTAGGAGCCCATATATTGCCTGAAAGACACATCCTGGTGTTGGTGTTGGCAGCAGCATTAGGAGCCCATATATTGCCTGAAAGACACACCTGGGAGTTGGCAGCAGCATACGCAGCCCATATATTGCCTGAAAGACACACCCTGGAGTTGGCAGAAGCATGGGGAGCGCATATATTGCCTGAAAACACACCCTGGAGTTGGCAGCAGCATAAGGAGCCCATATATTGCCTTAAAGACACACTCTGGAGTTGGCATCAGCATTAGGAGCCCATATATTGCCTGAAAGACACACCCTGGAGTTGGCAGCAGCACAAGGAGCCCATATATGCCTGAAAGACACACCCTGGTGTTGGCAGCAGCATTAGGAGCCCATATATTGCCTGAAAGACACACCCTGGAGTTGGCAGCAGCATAGGGAGCTCATATATTGCCTGAAAGACACTCCCTGGAGTTGGCCGCAGCATTAGGAGCGCATATATTGCCTGAAAGACACACCCTGGTGTTGGCAGCCAGCATAAGGAGCCCATATATTGCCTGAACGGCACACCCTGGAGTTGGCAGCAGCATAAGCAGCCCATATATTGCCTGAAAGACACACCCTAGAGTTGGCAGAAGCATGGGGAGCCCATATATTGCCTGAAGGACACACCCTGGAGTTGGCAGAAGCATGAGGAGCCCATATATTGCCTGAAAAACACACCCTGGAGTTGGCAGCAGCTTAAGGAGCACATATATTGCCTGAAAGACACACTCTGGAGTTGGCATCAGCATTAGGAGCCCATATATTGCCTGAAAGACACACACTGGAGTTGGCAGCAGCATAAGGAGCCCATATATTGTCTGAGAGACACACTCTGGAGTTGGCAGAAGCATTAGGAGCCCATATATTGCCAGAAAGACACACCCTGGATTTGGCAGCAGCATTAGGAGCCCATATATTGCCTGAAAGACACACCCTGGTTTTGGCAGCAGCATAAGGAGCCCATATATTGCCTGAAAAACACAATGGAGTTGGCAGCAGCATGAGGAGCCCATATATTGCCTGAAAAAAGCATTGGTGTTGGCAGCAGCATAAGCAGCCCAGATAGTGCCTGAAAAATACAACGGAGTTGGCAGCAGCATTGGGAGCCCATGTATTGCCTAAAAGACACACCCTGGAGTTGGCAGCAGCATAAAGAGACCATATATTGCCTGAAAGACACACCCTGGAGTTTGCAGCAGCATAAGTAGCCCATATATTGCCTGAAAAACACACTGGAGTTGGCAGCAGCATATGGAGCCCATATATTGCCTGAAAGAAACATTGCAGTTGGCAGCAGCATTAGGAGCCCATATATTGCCTGAAAGACACACCCTGGTGTTGGCAGCAGCATTAGGAGCCCATATATTGCCTGAAAGACACACCCTGGGGTTGGCAGCAGCTTAATGAGCCCATATATTGCCTGAAAAACACAATGGAGTGGGTAGCCGCATGAGGAGCCCATATATTGCCTGAGAAAAAGCATTGGAGTAGGCAGCAGCATAAGGAGCCCATATATTGCCTAAAAACACAACAGAGTTGGCAGCAGCATAAGGAGACCATATATTGCCTGAAATACACACCCTGGAATTGGCAGCAGCATAAGGAGCCCATAAATTGCCTGAAAAACACACTGGAGTTGGCAGCAGCATTAGGAGTCCATATATTGCCTGAAAAACACATTGGAGTTGGCAGCAGCATAAGCAGCCCATATATTGCCTGAAAGACACACCCTGGAGTTGGCAGCAGCATAAGCAGCTCATATATATTGCCTGAAAGACACATTGGAGTTGGCAGCAGCATTAGGAGCCCATATATTGCCTGAAAATTACAATGGAGTTGGCAGCAGCAGAAGGAGCTCATATATTGCCTGAAAGACACACCCTGGAGTTGGCAGCAGCATAAGCAGCTCATATATATTGCCTGAAAGACACATTGGAGTTGGCAGCAGTATTAGGAGCCCATATATTGCCTGAAAATTACAATGGAGTTGAAAGACACACCCTGGAGTTGGCAGCAGCATAAGCAGCTCATATATATTACATGAAAGACACATTGGAGTTGGCAGCATCATTAGGAGCCCATATATTGCCTGAAAATTACAATGGAGTTGGCAGCAGCAGAAGGAGCTCATATATTGCCTGAAAGACACACCATGGAGTTGGCAGCAGCATAAGCATCCCATATATTGCCTGAAAGACACACCCTGAAGTTGGCAGCAGCATAAGCAGCCCATATATTGCCTGAAAGACACACCCTGGAGTTGGCAGCAGCATAAGCATCCCATATATTGCCTGAAAGACACACCCTGAAGTTGGCAGCAGCATAAGCAGCCCATATATTGCCTGAAAAAAACATTGGAATTGGCAGTAGCATTAGGAGCCCATATATTGCCTGAAAGACACACCCTTGAGTTGGCAGCAGCACAAAGAGCCCATATATTGCCTGAAAGACACACCCTGGTGTTGGCAGCAGCATTAGGAGCCCATATATTGCCTGGAAAACATAATGGAGTTGGCAGCAGCATGAGGAGCCCACATATTGCCTGAAAGACACAGCCTGGAGTTTGCAGCAGCATAAGGAGCCCCTATATTGCTTGAAAGACACAGCCTGGCGTTTGCAGCAGCATAAGTAGCCCATATATTGCCTGAAAAACACACAATGGAGTTGGCAGCAGCATAAGGAGCCCATATATTGCCTAAGAAAACACATTGGAGTTGGCAGCAGCATAAGGAGCTCATATATTGTCTGAAAGACACACCCTGGAGTTGGCAGCAGCATAAGGAGCCAATAAATTGCCTGAAAACACACTGGAGTTGGCAGCGGCATTAGGAGCCCATATATTGCCTGAAAGACACACCCTGGAGTTGGCAGCAGCATTAGGAGCCCATATATTGCCTGAAAGACACACCCTGGAGTTGGCAGCAGCATATGGACTTACCATGAATCAGCTACTCGCATGCATCAGCCATTGGTGGGTGGAAATCCTGGCTGATCCATGCCTGATTCATTTTCACAAAGGTGAGTCTCTCCACATTTTTCGTGGACAGACGAGTTCTCCTTGGTGTTACTATGGCCCCCGCCGCACAAACACCCGCTCAGATGGCACACTACTGGCCGGGCAGGACAGCTTTCCCAGGGCAAACTCTGCCAGTTGCGGCCACAAGTCAAGTTTGGCTGCCCAGAAGTCCAGTGGATCCTCAAGGTGCGTTGGCATGGTCATTTCAAGGTATGACACGATCTGCTGGTTCAGGCCCTGCTCCAGGTCTTCCTACTGCTCATGATTAGCCTCACTTTGCGGGTGAAGAGTGCTACTCATTAGCGACTGAAGACTGAGGCTGCTGCTGATGGAGCTGCTGCTGCTCCTGCCACCCCCCCAGCAGCCATGGCAGTGGAAGATGAGCGCAGAGGTCCCCCCGAGTCAGACCTGCGAGAGTATGGACGATGGCGCAGATAGGCATCGGCCAACTGACTACGTAGAATGTCTCTGTAGTAGGTCAGATTGTCCTCCCTCTCAATAGGTGTAAAAAAATGCCCCCATTTTGTGCCGGTAGCGAGGGTCCAATAAGGTGGAGAGCCAGAAGTCATCCCTCTGACAAATGGAGACAATTCTGCAGTCACTATGCAAGCACGTGAGCATGCATCGTGCCATTTGTGCAAGTGACTCGGAAGGACTACCTGTCTCAATCTCAACTGCATACTGCCACGGTGTGTCTGGGTCCTCTGTCTCACCTTCCTCACAACCCTCTAGCTCCTCTGGCTGCTCCTGTTCCTTGTCTCCTGTCCGATGTCTAGATAAACCGCCCATTTCACCAAAACTTAACTGTGCTTCACTGTGCCCCTCCTCCTCCTGTTCAGCCCCCACAGGGTTCATGTGGCCGTGAAATGTAGGCACCATTTCTCCAGTGCCCTAACCAGCCATGGTTTCCAACATGTGTTGTAGTACATGAAGCAGTGGAATCACGTTGTTCATCCCGTAATTCTGGTGACTGCCAAATAAAGTGGCTTCTTCAAAGGGCCTGAGCAAACAGCAGGTGTCACGTATGAGCTGCCACTGGTTTAGATTAAAGTTACACAGGGGAGTCCCCCTATCCGTTTGCATCATCAAGAAATCAGTGATGGCTTTTCCCTGTTCGTATAGTCGATCCAACATATGTCGGGTGGAATTCCAATGGGTGGAAACATCGCAAATCAGACTATGTTGGGGGATACCGTTCTGACTCTGTAGCTCAAGAAGGTTGTGCTTGGCGATGTAGGAGTGGCTGAAGTGCATACAAAGTTTCCTTCCCATTGTTAGGATGTCTTGCAGATGAGGGAAGACTTCAGAAAACGCTTGACAACTAGGTTGAACACGTGTGCCATACAGGGCGCATGGCTCAGGCTACCTTGTCGCAGTGCAGACAAGATGTTCTTCCCATTGTCAGTCACCATGGTTCCCATTTCCAGTTTTCATGGAGTAAGCCATGTTTTGATTTCTTGATGAATGAATTTCAGGAGCTCCTCCCCTGTGTGATTCCATTCGCCAAGGCAAACCATGTGAAGCACAGCGTGACATCGCCGTGCCCTGCACACATGGTAGGCTGGAGGGGCACCGAGATGTGACTGAACAGTGGAGGCTGAGGAGGATGAGGAGGTAGAGTCGCACACTGTCACAGGCACAGTGGCCTGGGAGCGTGGAGGCCGAAGTGACGCAACCTATCCAAGTTTCTGTTGTAGCTGTGCAGGAACCACATTCACCCAGTGGGCCGTAAAAGACATGTATTGTCCCTGACCATAGTTACAGCTCCTGATGTCGGCGCTGCCGTGCACTTTGGTTCACACTGACAGGCTCAAGGACTGGCCCACCTTCTGTTCAACAATTTTGTGCAGGGCTGGTACTGCCTTCTTTGCAAAGAAATGACGGCTTGGGACTCTCCACCTTGGCTCGGCACAAGCCATCAGTTCTCTGAAAGATGCAGAGTCCACCGCCTGAAAAGGGAGGGACTGCAGCACCAGCAACTTGGACGGGAGCACATTTAGCTTCTGCGCCGTAGGATGAGTGGGCGCATACTGTTGTCTCTTGGACATGGCTTCGCTGATGGATTGCTGGTGGGATGACTGACCTGTAGTAGGAGGAGCAGGAGCATCTGGAGCGACAGAGGATGGGTATGACGCACAGCCACCTTCGACTGAGGTGCTGGAGCTTTGGTTGGCTGAAATTGGGAGCGACGTGGCACTGGCTGATGCAGCAGGCTGGAGCCCCACTTCGGAGCCTCGGTTCTCCCAGGCCGCTTTATCGGTTACGCTGCATATGTTGCCGTAGGGCCGTGGTACCAACATTGTGGCACTGGTCATGCTTCACCTTCTGTCTACACATCTTGCATGTGGCAAGGTTACCCTCCTGTGGATGCTTGATGGAAAACTGCCACACTGCCGAGTAGCAAATTTTTCCACCAACAGTCCACACTAATTCACTGCTACTGCCGCCAACTCCAGGAACCCCTGCTCTACTACCTCCCGGGAAGGTAGCCTGCAGCGCAGCAGGTGGTCTACCCCGCCCCGGCCACATTTGGCTCCAGGCATCCTTATTCTGCCACCGTGATAACTGCCAACCCTACTGCCACCTTGCTGCCTCAGCTGCTGACTCAGGGGCAACCTGGGACCCTCTTCTCCTGATGATGATGAAGCCCCTTCTGCACCGGGCTCCCAAGTGCGATCAGTTTCATCATCATCATCATCGAGTTGTGTCTGCATGCCACTGATGTCCTCCTCGGTTTCCTCAACAGCGTCTGCTGCAGGAGCTGAAATGCTCGCCACACCACCTCCCATGCCACTTTCCTCCTCAATGTTTGTCTGCCTAGTGAAAGGATGTCTCCTCCATTTCTTGGCTGGGCAGTAGCTGCTGACTGTCCTCTAACACATCGTCCTCACTGAATAGTGGAGCTGAACCCAAAGCAAAAGATACATCGGCTGGAGGGGGGGCATAGGACCGAGGCAATGGAAGGACAGGGGCTGCTCCCGGGCCATGCCAACTCAGGGTTGTGTCCGAGGAACCTACCGACTGTTGACTGGGGGTGTCAGATGTCACTTGTGATTAGGTGGATGACCATGTTAACCAATCGATGATGGCAGATGCGTTTGCTATTTGAGACACGACCGCTAGCAGATACCGGGAGATCAGGCCTCTCACCGCAACTCCTGCTGCCACTCGCCCCTAGTCTGCTGCAACCTCTGCCTGATGAATCTAGGCCTCTCCTCGGTGCACATCCTGGCACATCTCTGCCTGACATTTTTACTGCGTTTAGGAGGAAAAAACTATACACTACACTACACCTAAAACAGTATTTTTGTAACAGCAGGTGTGTAGAAAAGCTGGAACAAAATAGGCAGACACTGTAGCTAAAAGCTAACGCAAAAAGACACTGTCAGATGGTCTTACACAAGATGCCCCTGGTCAGAGTTAAATGCACCACAGTTTTAAAACATGTTTTTGTTCAAATTTCAAAAGGTGAAGATGCAGGTACTCTTAAAAGATAAATGGTAGTATTCGGGATGCCCCGGTGAAAGGCAATGGCTGCTTTAAACTTGAAAACAAGACTTTTGTTACAAATAGCCAGGTATTCTTAAAAGATAAGTGCTAGCACTCGGGATGCCCCCCCAGTGAAAGTGAATTACTGCTGTAAACTTGAAAATGAGACTTTTGTTACAAAATGCAAAAGGTAAGTAGCCAGGTACTCATAAAAGCTAAGTGGTAGCACTCGGGATGCCCCCTGGTGAAAGTGAATTACTACTTTAAACTTTACAACGTAACTTTTTTTTTTACAAAATGCGAAGGGTAAATAGCCAGGTACTCTTAAAAGTTAAGTGCTAGCATTCGGGATGCCCCCCGGTGAAAGTGAATTACTACTTTAAACTTTACAACGTGACCTTTTTTCCAAAATGCAAAAGGTAAGTAGCCAGGTACTCTAAAAAGCGAAGTGCTAGCACTCGGAATGCCCCCCGGTGAAAGTGAATTATTGCTGTAAACTTGAAAACAAGACTTTTGTTACAAAATGCAAAAGGTAAGTAGCCAGGTACTCTTAAAAGATATGTGCTAGCATTCGGGATGCCCCCTGGTGAAAGGCAATGGCTGCAGAAAATTTTACAAAGTGACTTTTGTTACAAAATACAAAAGGTAAGTAGCCAGGTACTCTTAAAAGATAAATGCTAGCACACTTTTTAAAGAATGACACCAGGAAAAGGAAAAGCTAAAAAGGCAGGTGTGTTATAGTGTTAACACTAAATAGGCTTGAAAGCTAATGCAAACACTGTAAACTGTCTCTGTCTCTCTCTGTCTCTCTCTGTCACTGTCACAGCCTCTCTCCTTCTCTCTCTGGCTCTATCTGTCCCTCGCTCTGCCCCTTGTTCCATCTATCTCTCCCTCGCTGTATCTATCTATCTATCTATCTATCTATCTATCTATCTATCTCTCGCTCTCGTGTCGAAATGAGCTTCCACAAAATAGCCGCTGCTTATATAGGGCTGTGACATCATCGGGAAGCCTGGCTGCTGATAGGCAGCATGTGATGCCTACCCAGGATTCTTTGCCCCATGTCCTGACATGTGGATCCACCATTTTAGATGGCCTGGACAGTAGTAAATGAAGTTTTAAGGAAGCGATTCGAAGTATCGAATCGCGGCGATATTCTGATTCGTTTAGAATCACAATTTTCCTGAAATTTGTAATGAATTTGGATTTGTCAGATTCGATTTGCTCATCTCTAGCCAACACCAATATAGCGGGAACCACTATAGGGGGATACGAGCATAAGATTTCTCTATTTGCTGATGACATTTAACCCCATTACATCCCTCCCAAATCTCTTTCAAACATTAGAGGTTTTCTCTAAGACCTCGGGCCTGCAGATTAATACTTCAAAGTCCCAAGCCCTTAACATCACCCTCCCTGAAAGCACATTAACTGCTCTTAAAGCTTCTTTTGACTTCTCCTGGCAAGAGCGGTATATCAAATACCTAGCTGTCAACCTGACAGCAAACTATGATTTCCTTTATGCAGCCAATTAACCCACTGTGCTTAAGGACCTCCGCTCCCTGTTGTCCTCTTGGGCCAAGCTGCACCTTTCGTGGCTCGGAAGAATAGCTGCTATAAAAAGGACATGGCTCCCCAAAATGCTTTTCTTCTTTCGGGTTCTGCCAGTTCCGATTGCAGCCATATGTCTGAAAGGCCTCCAATCTGCCTTAAACTCCTTCATTTGGGGCAAGCAAAAACCAAGGATAAATCGTACGACTATGTACAGATCCAAACAACAGGGTGGCCTTGGAGTCCCTAACATAGCCCGCTACTACTCCGCCAGATAGCCCCAATGGCTATTATTCATGCCAGGGATGATAGACCATTATGGGTAGACATTGAACAAGCCAGTTGTACCCCGATAGCAATCTCAAATTTACTCTGGCTACCCCCAACAGCTCTTAAGGGCATTGACAACCCGATCCTCAAACACTCTCTCAAAATATGGAAAACTAACAGGCTAAAAGGCCATCTCGCCTCCCCCCAGACTTCTCTCCTGTCAGTTCTAGGTAACCCGGAATTCCCCCCGGCCTTTTTGAAACCAGCCATGTTTAGCTTGTGGAAAATGCAAAAACTAACGAGGATTAAGGATTTTGTTGTGCATAGAGGAATAATTACATTCCCACAAGCTCAAACCCCTTAGGGACATTCCGAGCAGGGAATACCTCCGCTTTTTACAAATAACCCACTACATAGCCTCTAAACTCAGGCTAGGAGCTGCGCCAGGACCATCCACACCATTTTAGTTCGCATGTGGGGAATACCCCCTTGGGAAGGGGATGATAGCCATGGTTTATATGATGCCGTGGGAAGACGTAGAGGCGCCCCTCCCAGCATACACAAATAGATGGGAAAAAAGATCTAGGTATAATCTTATTGCCGAGCGACTGGAAAATGGCATGGCGAAATTCATTCTCATGGTTCCTGAACACCGGTGCCCAAGAGGTCAACACTAAAGTTCTACTCCGTTGGTATCTTGTCCCAGATATGATCCACAGATTTTGTCCTTCTTACCCACCAGAGTGCTTTAGAGAATGCCGGTTCCAGGGATCATACATCCATATCTGGTGGGAATGTAGGGTGGTTCGCCACTTCTGGGCCAAGGTCTATTATCTTTTAAGAAAAGCAACAGGGTTACACCTGACCCCCTCGCCCCAACTCGCCTTGCTCAATCTGAAACCCCCCGGCTGTACAAGGTCACAATTTGAGCTTATAAGACATATCCTGATGGCTGCCAAACTCATAATAGCACATTCATGGAAGAAAAGAACGATCCCTAGTGGGAGTCTGCTCCCTCGCATCAACAAAGTAATGCTTTTTGAGAAGATGTCAGCTTCGATGCAAGGGGACCTCACCCCCTTCTTGACTAGGGAGGGCTGGATCACTCACTTCCATCCCAAAAACTTTGACCGATCCCTCCTTACATCTCAATGATGCACTGCACTCATCTCAAGTCAAGCGGTGGCTGGACACTCACCCCCACTCCTTCCCCCCTCCCTGCTCCTGTCCTTCTGTCTTTTTCACTCTAGCCCCCCTCCTCTCACCTTCCATCCTCTATCCCCTGGTACGTAGCCTTTTACTACGCGTACCTCATATTCTGTCTTAATCGACACTGTTACTTGGGTGTACAAGTTTACATCTTTTTGAACGTCTTTATATACTTTACAAAATGTATTGGTTGATTGTATGCTGATGTACCTCTATGATAACCTCAATAAAAAATATTGTTCAAAAAAAAAAAAATATGTAACACTATGGCCACACCCAGGAGAAAATCAGTAAGGCCGCGTTCCAGCTTTAAGTGGATGCAGGAGCAAATGTAAGTGTGGCCAATGATTCAGTATCAAGTGGGCAGATGGGGCAAGTGGGGTTTGGGAAGGTTTTCTTTCAGCTGTGTGAGGCTTTTGTTCTTCATTAAGTCATCTATGCAGCTAGACACAGAATCCCTCTGTGAATGTTTCACTCTGGAGCTTTAGACATTGGGTTTGGAACTTGGAGTCACTTTGTACCTTTACACTGGACCCCTAATGACTGTGGATTGCCAGCTCCTATACACTGCTGGCTTCTCTGCTCCCTTAGGTACCTAACCCTTCCCCACCTGCCCCCTCAACTTCATCAGCTGGGGGCATCAGTTAAAGTCTGGGCATCTGTTTTATATGTGATTGTTGTAACAAAGACTCAGTAAGTTACTAAACAATGATACAGAAGCGACAAAGCTCAGGGAGCCATATATTGGGATGGGAGGTAAAACCTTGGGATGGGCGATCTCTCCCTCCTGCTGGGACTGTAACAAACATGATGAGTCATTTTGAAAAGCTGCCGGCTTCCTGCTGAGAGCTGCATTGTCTTACATTATTTAAGCCATATTGTTATCAGCTGTGATACTTTCTAAAGCAGCCATGAGCCTAATATTCCAATTTAGACAGCTTACAGTGCAATGTAATGTGGGCATCCTGCTGTGGGATGGAAAAGACCCTGTAGCAATTGTCTCCTCTTTATATAGGGACTCTGTATTGGCATAATTGGGAAGTGCCCCTCCCCAGGGGTAACTAGCCCATCCCCACACACAGCCTCCCTCTGCTGAATTCAGCCTTTTTGTACAAATGACCTCCACATGTTACACCTCTCCTAGTGGCCAAATACTGTCACACATCACACTGGTGATTAGTGATTACAATCTATAATCCATAAATGTAAATGTTACACATCATTCTACAAGGAGAATATTATGGAGGGTGTTAGTGTGACAGCAGCAGCTCTCTGATGGATCTCCTATCATCTCTCTGCAGGTTGCTGGGGTGTGGCCTGACCTCATCCTGCTGTGCTGATCTCTGCTCTGTCATCACCACAAACACATCTCTGACCTTACTGGACCTGACAGCGAATCCTCTGCAGGACTCTGGAATAAAGCTCCTGTGTGAGGGGCTCAGACATCCAGGATGTGTTCTGCAGTGGCTGAGGTGAGAATAACACATTACATGTTACATATGTGTTATTATATATATGAGGATAATGATACATGTTGTGCAGTGTCACAATATGGAGTAAAGCTCTTGTGTTACATCCAGACTGTGGCCTGCAGGACATGAGGTGGGAATCATATAAACATTTAATTCAAAGCTGAAATGTGGCTTAAAGCAGACCTAAATTAGTTTTACCACTGTGACCCTTGGCAGTGTTGCTGTCCTCCTGATATGGGATGCTGGACACTGCAGTAAACCGATCATTGAAGCTGCTCAGCCTCATCTGAATAAAAGCATTCCAAGCTGGGTGCCATTCAGTACTGGGTGCTGCACAAGGTGCCCCATAGACACATGATAAGCTAATGTATGAATGCACAGCACACACACAAATGTTTGATTATTTAAAAATAAATTCCTCAAAAGGTTGTAACAACCTAAGAATGCGCTCGATTCACAGCCTCTTTTATGTTCACTTTCATATGAGAAATCCTGTGTATGTGTAATGTTTCCACCCACTTGTGAGTTTCTCCAGCGTTTTTTTCTTTCGTATTAGCGCTCTCATGGTTGTGTGTAAACCTTTCCGTTAGCGTCACTAATGTGTAATTTCTGGGATGAGTGAGGGGCTTCCGCATGATTCAGAGTCAGATTTAGCATGTGAGAGAGGCTATAAAATGGGAAATTTCCCACTACACTTTTGGCTCTATTTGTTGGTGAATTGGCTGAATTAAAATCACAATTACCTGGATGCATGAAACACAACCACCATAGACTTACATGACAAGCAAATAAAAAAAACAATATAGGGCTACTTGACATAAGCAATAAGATGGTGAATGAAGTGGCCTAAACCGTCTGCAGGTGGTTAAACCACAGATTATACAACAGTGATTGATTATGTGTCTTATACTAAACAATGTACCATATAGCCAATTCAGGGTGACAAATGGACCAGGAATGTAACAGCAGCAATCAAAGTACACAACCAACTGTTGTCTTGATCAGGTTGGCTCTTGTTACATTAACAGTGACAGGAAACATTCGTGGTTGGCTCTTGTTACATTAACAGGGACAGGAAACATCCATGCTATGACCCAACTACGGTTGTGTGGGCATAAAAGTGGCTCTACCGGTATGAGTGACAACTCTAAACTGGGAATAACATGGGTACATGGTCATGGACACGTACATATGCATGTCTACAAGGTCACTGGCACACATCACATTATTCACCATCACAGCTCTGGCATTGGCCCATGCTGCTGGACCCTCCTTGAGCCTGGTGGGGGCAAGATTGGGTGGGGGGCATCTGGGATGGTTCTGTCTGGGTGGCAACATCCGTGTGTATAAAAAGCAAAACAGATACAAACATAAGACCTTGCAATATTCAATTTTAATTGATTTATAAACTTTATTCTCCTTGAAAGGGTTTGATGTGTCCAAATATTTGAGCTCACTTGGCCATGTGGTCACCCTGACATAACTACATCTCTGCACATGAGCAAGGCACCTAAATGTTGGATATTGGCAGACAACAGAAGATACCCTATTGTTAGAGAGACAACATGGCCACTTCCACACACAAGTGCATGTGACATTTTTATCTAATGAGAAAGCCAGCCAACACAGGATGCATAGAGGTGGTGAGGTTTATTCATCTCAACCTAACCTGCAACACGCAGGGGCCCAACATGAGCAACGGTTGTGGAGGAACCCTCGGGGAGTGTGCTGGAATCCCTGACCTTCTCCACATCTGGACTCTCCACTTGAGAGTTGCCCCAGTGATAGGTAGACTCTGCCGAGTCCGCATCAGAGGAGCTAAGGCACCACACTGCCCCCACATCACCAGCACTCTTCACTGGGGGCTCCACTTCCTCATCCCCTTGGGCATTTGACAGGGCCCCTCCCCAATGACTCATCCTAATCTGCAACTCTGATGTGGGGGAAAATGCCCTTCCTGTGCTTTCCCAGAGGAGGGCGCTTATCTGTGGAGATATAAAAGAAAAGCAGAACATACATCAAAAAATACAGCAGGTTAAAGTGGACATATCGAAGAGGTTCATCTTGAAGCACCGGAAGATCGTGGCCTTCACATCCTCCACAATCTGGCTCTTCTGGCCTTTGGCGTAGTCATATTCCATGACACAAAAATCCTAGATGAACAGAAGGAAATAACCCAAAAAGAATTAATACACACAAATGATTTGACTAAATACATATTTGTTCATTGTAATCACAAAACAAAAGATTATAACAATAAATTATCAACAATGAAATACATAACAATTCAAATAAATATAGATTACAAAAAACAAATTACCTTTAACCCTTTTAGTGCCAGCTATGTGGTTCTCACACTGACTTTAAACCCCCACAGAAAAAAAGTACAAAAGTTAAAAACTCACCTGACCCCTTGTTGTATTGGGCTGGGTCTTCTCTTCATCCAGGGGGCATCCAATCCCCCCCCTCCAGGGCTCTTCTCTCTTCAGGAAAGCACCCAAAATAGTGCCCCCCTGCTTTGGCCGATGGCACAATTAAGTGTAAAGAAAAGACACCTGCAATCCCTCCCGCAGGGTCTCCTCTTCACCAGGGGGGCCTCCGATCACCCCCTGGGCTTTTTCGTGGTGAGGAGAGGGTGAGAAATCGCCCTTTCCCTCACTTCCTGGGTCGCCGGCTGCTAGCCCCGCTCCTTGTGGGCGGGGTGGGTGAAGTCATCGATGACCCGGCACCTGTTACCTGGCAGCCGGTGACCCGAGAAGCTCAGTCACTGAGGAAGGTTGGAGGGGGCGAGATAGCTCTGATCTCTCGCCCCCCCAGCCCTCCTCCACCGATCACCAGCAGCTGTCATCGGAGCATTGTGGGACAGGTTTAGGACATCGGTGGTGAGTAAAGAAAAAAAACTAATATATGACAATTTTTTTATTGTGTGTGTTTGGTTTATTTTTACTGTTAACCCCTTGTGAAATGGTAAGGGGTCCTATGAGACCCCTCTACCAGTTCACAAGGCTGGGGGCTGGCAAGTCACCTGCAGCTAGTGGGTGACGTGCCATTAACCGCCAGCTCCCCAATTACCTGCCTCCCCAAAGCCCAGAGGGGGGGGGGCAGAAGAAGCTGACCCCTGCGTCCTGTTCTACAAGCCCCGATAGCTGGTCCCGGGCTGGTTATGATGGGTAAGGGGGACCCCATGTCATTTTTGAGGGGATTTTTAACGTTTTTTAGCCCTTAAAAATGCCCAAAAATGGGGCCTATGTCTTTTTTTTTTTTTTTAAATGAACCCCTTATGTTTATAGTGTGGATAGTAGTTGTATATTATTTGTAAATGTTATAAAGTGCTCTTTTCAATTTGGGGGTCTCCTGGCCAAGAATGGGGGTTACAGATACATATGTGGTACCATTGTAATCGTGAGAAATGCAATATGGTTTTCATTAATAAAACAAATGTTTTAGGTAAAATAAAGGAGACAATTGTCTAAAAAAATATGTATTTTTTTGTTTTTACGCAAAAATATTTAAAAAAACAGTAGAAAAATTACAAACAAGACATTTCATGTTAAAGCCTAAACTCTGCTGCAAGAAATATATATATATAATTTTCCTGGAAATTCCAGCAGCATGGTTAAACATGGCGCAAAATGGGGAAAAATGACCTGTCAGCAGAGGGTGACAAAACTTCAAGTAGGCTGGCAATTAAAAGGGTTAACAGTACCTATGCATATTGGGTATTGTTCTGCTCGGTGGGACCTTGCGCTTTCAGATTTAGCTTGTTTTTTCTTGTTTGCATATTGATATTTTAGGAAAACATGTTTTTTATTCAGCTTTTTTATAATTGTTTTTAGGGAAACCCTGTAAAACCTAAGAATTCTTCGAGGGATTACTTCCAGAAAGATGAGCCCACTACAACAGGCTGGGTACGCTTAGAAAGCTTAACGTGTACTTTCAGGGAATATATGGTTTATGGGGGATATTCCAAATGTAAAGGGTTGTTTTGGTTGAAAAATTGAAAGGTGCACACTTTGTCTGCAGAGCTGAAATTTTCAAGTAAAATTACTGTTATGCGCATGCTTTACTTTGTGGTGTTTGGCAACTCTTCCCTTGACAGTAGCTATGCATGCTGGGTATTGTTCTGTTTGAGGGATGTTGCTTTTTCAGATGTTACTTGTTTTTTCTTGTTTGCATATAGTTTTTTTTAGGAAAATGTGGCTTTGATTCTTCATTTTTATTTTTTCTGCTCATACCAAGCCTGGTATGCCTAGAAAGCTTGATGCATGTACTTCCAGAGAATATATAGTTTGTGGGGGTATTTCAAATGTAAAGGGTTGTTTTTCTGGAAAAACTGCAAGGTGTGCTTAGCGCATAGCATATTTGTATTTTATTTGAAAATCTCCTACAGCTCTGTTTCAGTTTGGGAGAGTCTTCTGGGCAGGAAAGGGTGTCTACCAATACATATGTGGTACCGCTGTAACCGGGAGAAATTGGAGTTTCACACGCAATAAGATTGTCTATATATTACTAAATAAATATATAATTGCCGTATATAATTTTCCAGGAAAATCCCTGGAAATCCCTTCAAAAATCAAGGTTGAACATGTGTAGTGCAAAATAGTGAAACGTGGTCTGGCACTTAAAGGGTTAATATCTGCCCATTGACCCCAGGATCATCCCGATGCCTCTTCTTCTGGTCCCCTTCCTCCTCTGTGGAACTGGAGGAGGTGTGGGAAAATGGGCGCAGCATCTGGGGGGAGCCATCTTCACTCCGCAGAGGAAAACAGGAAGTGCATACAGCGAAATCAAAAGCAAATCCCTTCACTGCGCTGCTAAGAAAGAACATTATGTATTGTCCAGAGGGCAAAGCGCCCCCAGACATCACTACTTCTAACTGGACAACGCTCCAGTGAATGATAGGTAGCGCTATGACCTGATCATAAAATTGAGGTGAAAAAAAAGCTAATTACAAAACGCTATTTATACACATACAAAATCCCCCAAAAATTAAAAGAAAAAAGTGTATGAGATAATGTTACTGAGTGATAGGTGCTAAATTGCGCTGCTGAACATGAACATGGTGCATACAGCTTCGGTGCTTTACACTGAGCCGCCGCTAGTAACACATTGAACGCTACATGACACTATTAGAGCTGCACGCCAAACTGACCTTCATATATATGTGTTTCACATACTGCGGTCGGTGTTCACCTGACACTACGTGGTACTACCTGGTGTTAGTGTTTCTTAAAGCCCTATATATCATTGTATTATATTTAATATTACAAACAATCAGAGTAATGTTTAAATTATATCCATGTGGGCATCCCAAATATTCTAACTAGGAAAAAGTAGCAGAAGAATGCATGGCAAGCATGAAAGTGGTTAAGGTATGCTTTGGAAATAAAAAAGAAGAATGCATGAAAGTGGTTAAGGTAAGCATTAGTAAGCAGGAAAGAAGAATTGTTAAAGTATGCTTTAGCAATAAAAAGAATACATGAAAGTGATAAAGGCATGCTTTGCGAATAAGAAAGAGGAATGCATGAAAGTCGTTAAGGTATGCTTTAGGAATAAAAAAAGAATGCATGAAAGTGGTTAAGGTAAGCATTAGGAATAAATAAAGAAGAAGCAGGAAAGTGGTTAAAGTATGCATTAGGAAGCTGAAAAGTAGAATGCATGGCATGGTAAGTTGTTTGGCCCAGAAATAGGTAAGTAATGGTCTAGCTGGGCCAGTGGATGGGAACTTCCCATATGTGTAGAAGCCAACAAACAGGCGTCTGTGTATAAATGGCGCAAAATGAAAAGATTCCGGAATTTAGGGGCTAAATGAAGGTAAAATCAGGATTTTTCTGATGGGAATGAGGGGGATGTCACCTGACACTCACACATGTCACCTGACTCTCACACATGTCACCTGACTCTCACACATGTCACCTGACACTTAAACATTTCCTGGCAACATACATAAAGAAAACGCTAGAAAAACTAGAGTTTCACATCAATGTATATGAGAGCGTCGCCTGTGAAACTGGCTTCGTGAGCCGCACTCACAGCGTTCTCCAGGGCTTACACAGGAAACAGTACGACACGCACTGCTGGAGGCTCTGATCATGTGACCGCTTCGATACTGAATGAAAGCCATGTGTAATGTCTTAATGTTTGGCCTCAGTCACAGGTGTATAATACAATGACAAGGAGACACAATAAGTGACAAGAAGTCAACATAATGTTATGTCATTTTATGCTCCTCCTCCTCCTGTGTGTTAGTAGGTGTAGCCCCGCCCCCAGTCACATGATCACAGCACAATTACAGGTCTCTGGTCCATAAAGGATGCTGGTGATTGGCCTGACACAATGGGATAACAATTGTCTTTGCCTATAATATGACTTCAAGCTTTCAAGGCTCCGCCCATCTTATGTGTATGTTTGTTGTTATCCATTATTTCTTATTATGGTTTATTGATTACTATTTTGTATACAATGTACATGTTTATTGTTCCTTAAAGGAGCTCTATTACAAACCTGCCCAAAGCATTGCATGCTGTGTAAAATCACCTACACACATCAGTAGAATGTCATACACTTTTATTGCAGCACAGTTTGGCTCCGGGGACAGTCTGTTAGAGTTGAGCAGTTCTCCCCTGTAAAAGCAAAATGGTGCATTCAGAACCTGTCCCCTGATTCTCCATCTTTCTAGTAAGAGAAAGACACAAGCGTGGCTGGATGTGATGCCGGGTGTATAAGTCTCCCCTCCTCTTGCTACCCACCATATTTATTGGGGTTTCTCTATATACAAAGCCTTCAGCCAGACACTAGAACATTAGGAGGGAGGTGACATCACATGTCACATGACATCACTGGGCAGCTTTGGAGGCTTTTGGGAGGTGTTTTCTATGGTCAGGTGATGAGGCTGATGCCCCCATTACATTTCAGCTTGATGGTGAGGCCTGATCCCGAGCGTGTGTCCAGCCAGGGAAACTTCCGGTCACTTATTGTGTCTCCTTGTCATTGGATTATACACATGTGACTGATTCGTACAATAGCTCCTCACATGCTACTCGCTGACCTCCCAAATCATTACTCACCCCCTCCATGCACAGCACTATGCAGAGCCACCAGCTGCCCCCTATTGGTGGGTGTCATACGGTCACACACACAGCTCTGCAGGAGAATTTCCAGGGAACTGCAAGCGGATGCCGGGGGCTCGGGGGACACCATTGGGGCAATATGGCCGCACATGTTACACATCAAGCAGGAGAGGCAACACCACACAATATCCAAGTAGCTGCCTCTTTATATATCCAAAGAGATTTAACATTGATCAACATCTGTATTAAGTCACATGTGTGGGGGCATCCCATGTGCTTGAGCCCCCCACCATGCATGAACCCCCCAACCTGAGATTTACATACCTGCTTGGTGCTCCCTCCAGCAAAATCCAGCCCAGTGATTGGCTGCTGGTGGTCACATTGTGAGCAGATCTGTGGAAGTGACTCTGCTGCATGTAATTTTGTGCAGATAGAGCGGCGCCATAGAGCCACAAACTTGGAGCAAGTGGCCGCTCTTATTTCATTCTGCCCCCAGGAACATGGCAGCTCAGTGGCCCTGCAGTGACAGCTACATAAAGAGTGCAGCACCTCGCTTGTTGGCACATAAAGGACAACTGGAGGCAAATATTCCATCTGCATGTATATACTTACCCCTCCCCGATCCCTGTTACCTCCATTATAAGCTGTTCCTCTATGGAAGTTGTAGTTCTGCCCCCACTCTCTGCTGTAATGGCTGCAGTCCCTCATCTGACAGGAAACTCTCTCAGCCATGGATGATCTGGTGACCCTGAGGACTTTGCTTTGCTTACCTATTGCTGAGGATTTGGCTGCTGAGTACTCACCTCAGAGAGCCATTGTAAGAGAAATGCTACCCCCCGACATCCCAACTACTGTGCTAATAATAATAATAATTATTTATATAGCACCAACATATTCCGCAGCGCTGTACAATCACAGGGTTCACAGAATAAAACAATTACATAGCAACAAAGAAAAAAGGAAATCCACAGAAACAAAAGGAATGAGGACCCTGCTGGTAGCTTCCAATCTAAGTGGAGAATGGGGGAGACACAGAAGGTAAGTGCTCTGTGCCACGCTCCCACCATCCAAGTAACTATAAGACTATGTACAATCTGTTTGGGCCAGACACAAGGTGATTTAGTGCTTTTTGGGGGCAAAGGTTGTGGTGCAAAGTGTCTGATAATGGATCGGGGTCAGAAATATAATGTAGAAGATTGATGTGAGAGGAGAAGTTAGATTAGGGGATGTGGTCAGCTGCCCTAAAGACTTTTTAGGAAGCGTCTAATTGTTGGGGGTAGAACATTCAGGAGAATTGGTGCAGCTCGGGAAAAGTCTTGAAGGTGGAAGTTGGAGGTTTGTACTAAGGGAGAAGTAAGTTGAATTTCTATTCCATTTTACTTCAGTAACAAATGGGTTAACCTCTCAGCCGAAGGGCGTGGATTGCAAGACAAAGGCGTGGCTCCGCCTCCCGGTCTATAACCTTCTGGTGACTACCTCCACTCCAGTTTCTTTCTTGCAGTTGGAACAGGACTGCAGGGCTGTATCTGAACTCCTCTCCCACTTACTTTTTCTTTTTAAGGATTATACCTTGGAAGCGGGGGCGAGACCCTGTCTTCCTAGGGCCCTTATACTCCTCTGATCTGGATGGACCCACAATGCCCCTCAGCTAAGCTGTATCCGGATCAGGATGGTAAGGGTAAGCACCAGGGTCGTGGGGCACTTTGGAGTGTCATTGGCACTCTGGGCTGACGACTTTCTTTTAAAAATCAATCAACCGCAGGTTTTTGTCTGGTGAGCCTGAGTGGGGGTGACCAGGGGAATTATTTTACCCTTTTATTGCACTTTTCCTTTTGTTAAAGTGGACCGTATAGATTCCCGGGCCGGTCACCCCCCCTCACCGCGGGACATCCGAGATCGGGATGTCCCGCGGTGAGGGACCCCCCCCAAAACCCCACAATAACTCACCTGATCCCGTGCGCTCCTCTAGCCGTGCGCGCGCCCCCGCGCCTAATCGGGGTGCCCCCCTGAAGTGGACCAAAACCCAGGATAGTCAAAATCCTGGGTGTTGGTCCACTTTAATGGTGTGTTTTACTTGTGATAACATAAAAAATTCGTGTGCCTTTAAGGGGCGGGACAACATCCTACCGCTGGCAGTGGGGAGGGATCATTGTCCCGGCCGCTGCTGTGGGATGATTTTCTGCTTGGCTGAGCAGTTCTCCCTCGACTCATGGTGTTTTTATCCTTTGGCTGGACGCTCAGCCACTGCATGGCCATCCTCATGCGCACCTAAACATTACCTACCCTAGGTAGGTTAAATTGATTTTATTTTTGTTCATTGTTTTTATTAATATTATGTTTTTTAATATTATATTGTTTCATAGAGTGTGGGAAAGGACAGGCAATATATTGTGTGGTCACCCCCTTAGGTCTTAGAAATGACTATTGAGAACTGTTTTATATTTGGCCTCAGATCCTCAGGGATGTAGACTAGTATTATTTTCACCATGACAAAGGCATCGGATGTTCAAATAGATTTACTCCATGTCCAGTATGCATGCTGGTGGCACTGGATGAGGATAGCTATGGTAGTGGTGGATAAATATGGAAGACAGTGGTCTCCCTGTACAAGGGATCTGACTGGAGATGAGCAAATCGAATCTGACTAATCCGAATTCGATAAGAATTTCAGGAAAAAGTCAATTCTAAACTAATCTGAAAATTGCCACGATTTGATCGCTCTAATCGCTTCCTTAAACTCCATTTAGTGCGGTCCAGGCCATCTAAAATGGTGGATCCACATGTCAGGACATGTCCCATGGGGCAGAGAATCCTGGATAGGCATCACATGAAGCCTATCAGCAGCCAGGCTCCCCGGTGATGTCACAGCCCTATATATGCGACGGCGTCTTGCGGGAGCTCATTACAGTGGTGTATTGTGGTGAGAATGGGTCAGGGAGAGATGGAGCCAGGCCGAGAAAGAGTGAGACAGAGAAAGAGACAGTGACAGAGAGAGACAATTTACAGTATGTTTGCATTTGCATCACATGCACACCTGCCTATTTTGCTTTTCTACAAAAACCACGTTTTTAAACTTCCTGTAGTGCATTTAACTCACTTTAACCTGGGGCATACTATTTCAGGCCATGATCTGACAGTGTGTTTGCATTTGTTTTTAGCAAAAGCACCTGTCTATATTGCTCTTGCTTTTCTACAAAAAACACAGTTTAAATCTTGCTGTAGTGCTATTAACTAACTTTGAGCACGAGGCATCCCATTTCAGGCAATCTGTGTTTGCATTAGCTTTTATCACAGGCACCAGTCTATATTGCTTTTGCTTTTCTACAAAAACCACATTTTAAAGCTTGCTGTAGTGCTATTAACTAAGTGAGCATGGGGCATCCCATTTCAGGCAATCTGACAGTGTGTTTGCATTAGCTTTTATAATGGGCAGCAGTCTATATTGCTTTTTGTAGCGATAACCCTTATCGCCGGAGGGCTTCCCCGCCCGAGACGTCCTTTTCCCAATCGTGAGAGGTGCTGCCGGAATTCCAGAGTCGTCCGTGAGGAAACAGGAACAGCCCTTACAAGGGCTAGTGAATTGTAATATAGCGTTTCCCCCAATATGAGACAGAACTTCAGTATTGAGGGTGAAGGTGAAGTGTACTTTATTAGTGCCACTCTAGGCCTTATATACACAAGTCTCCATGCAATGGGACCTCCCCTGTGGACCTCATGACAAATACACAGACCAACTCTGCCGGTGACACAATCAGCAAAACAATAGGCGTCTGTAATACACTCAATAAGAAAAATGCCATTGCCTGTGACGTAATCAATTAACACAAAGGCAGTTTATAATACAATCCAAACTACAATGACCTAATTAAGAAAAGGCCAGTGAATGACCCGGTGGGCAACTAAATAGTGATGACATCCAAAAGACAGAGCGTCTGTCACAGTGCCCCCTTTTTGTGGAACACCCGGCAGACCCGGATTGACCCTGTTCGGGTTAACGTGGGGCTGTCCGGACTCTTGTTATGGGCAGAGTTCTGTTTGCCGGGATAATCCATCTGCATTACCGTTTTGTCTACAGGGCCTGTATACACACACACACACACACACATACAGCTGTACTCACAGGGTGCTGGTCTTGTCATTTCCCCCCAATAAGAGACAGAACTCAGTATTGAGGGTGAAGATGATACACCCACACACACATACAGTTGTACTCACAGGGTGCTGGTCTTGTCTTTTCCCCCCAATAAGAGACAGAACTCAGTATTGAGGGTGAAGATTATACCCACACACACACACATGCAGTTGTACTCACAGGGTGCTGGTCTTGTACACACACATGTACTCACAGGGTGCTGGTCTTGTACACACACATGTACTCACAGGGTGCTGGTCTTGTACACACACATGTACTCACAGGGTGCTGGTCTTGTACACACATACAGTTGTACTCACAGGGTGCTGGTCTTGTCTTTTCCCCCCAATAAGAGACAAAACTCAGTATTGAGGGTGAAGATGATACCCACACACACATACACACACACACACATACTCTCTTAGCTCTGGTTGCAAGGCATTGAGAAAATGTTCGAGTAAAAACAACTGTAGGCTTCCGGGGTGACAGCGTGCCGGGCTAACAAAGCCTCCTTTACCAGATGGTAGTGTGGTATGTCCGCATCAGGGATGGCCCGGAAAGCATCGGAAGCTTTCCCAGATAGTTTCCCTGATAATATGGTGACCCATTCCTCCGTGGGTACCCGGTGTAAAGCGCACTGCCGTTCAAAATCGGCCAAAAATCCATCAATCTCATTGTCACTTTCCTGGATGGACTTAAATGCTGCAAATGGAATCTTTTTCCCCCCAGTGTAACTGAGGCTCGGAGACACAGGGGCGCTGAGAGGCTGCTGGGTTGCGAGTCGCCGATCTTCCCTTCGCTTACTGGCCTCTGCCTCCGCTGCGGCGAAGACTTGGTCGATCAGTTCTTGTGATGGATTCGGCCATAGACCGACAATCTGTTCCGAACCGCTTGAACAAGAGCAGCGTCTTCATTGATCTCTATATTGGTTTCGGTCCTCACTGCTGCACGATCCATTTTGATCAGCTCGGCTATCAGTTCCTGATGTGGGCGGTTGCTAGCTGACCTTCCCCGGCTCTCGAGTAGATCCTTCAGGGTCAGCCTTTTCAACTTGTCCTACTGACTCTCCATCAGGGTAGCACTCTCTCTGGGTAGAAAGGACCATCCCACCGCTTGCCACCAATTGTAGCGATAACCCTTATCGCCGGAGGGCTTCCCCGCCCGAGACGTCCTTTTCCCAATCGTGAGAGGTGCTGCCGGAATTCCAGAGTCGTCCGTGAGGAAACAGGAACAGCCCTTACAAGGGCTAGTGAATTGTAATATAGCGTTTCCCCCAATATGAGACAGAACTTCAGTATTGAGGGTGAAGGTGAAGTGTACTTTATTAGTGCCACTCTAGGCCTTATATACACAAGTCTCCATGCAATGGGACCTCCCCCGTGGACCTCATGACAAATACACAGACCAACTCTGCCGGTGACACAATCAGCAAAACAATAGGCGTCTGTAATACACTCAATAAGAAAAATGCCATTGCCTGTGACGTAATTAATTAACACAAAGGCAGTTTATAATACAATCCAAACTACAATGACCTAATTAAGAAAAGGCCAGTGAATGACCCGGTGGGCAACTAAATAGTGATGACATCCAAAAGACAGAGCGTCTGTCACACTTTTTTACTACAAAAATCTCATTTTAAAACTTTCTGTAGTATTATTAACACACTTTGAGCCCAGGGCATCCCATTTCAGGCAATGTGACAGTGTTTGCATTTGGTTTTATCACTGGCACCAGTCTATATTGCTTTTGCTTTTCTACAAAAAACACGTTTTAAAGCTTTCTGTAGTGCTATTAACTCACTTTGAGCAGGGGCATACCATTTCAGGCAATCTGACAATGTTTGCATTTGGTTTTCTCTTCAAGTGCTGATGGGCTAGTTATGGTGAAAGGCCAGACACCTGCCGATGTTGTGTAAAAATGGGGGCCTTTTTTACACCCACTGAGAGGGAGGATGAGCTGACCTACTACAGAGACATCCTACGTAGTCAGTTGGCCGATGCCTATCTTCGCCATCGTCCATCCTCTTGCAGGTCTGACTCGGGGGGGGGGGCTTCTGCGGTCACCTTCCACTGCCAAGCCTGAGTCTTCAGTTGCTAATGAGTTGCTTTCTTCACCCGCATAGTGAGGCAACTCATGAGCAGCAGGTAGACATGGAGCAGGACCTGAACCAGCAGGTCATGTCATACCTTAACATGACCATGCCAACACACCTTGAGGATCCACTGGACTTCTGGGCAGCCAAACTTGATCTGTGGCCCCAACTAGCTGAGTTTGCCCTGGGAAAGCTGTCCTGCTCTGCCAGTAGTGTGCTATCCGAGCGGGTTTAGTGTGGCAGGGGCCATAGTAACCACAAGGAGAACTTGTCTATCCACAAAAAATGTGTCTGGCCTTTCATAGTAACTAAGCCCTGAAAACAGGAAAAGAATGGTGCAACTCTCAGATGTACGTATGTGGTGTGTATTGATTAGGGCAGTTGAGTTTGTGTTTGTGCTGGTAACAAGGGTCCAATAAGGTGGAGAGCCAGAAGTCATCCTGCTGCCGAAAGGTGACAGTTCAGCGGTCATTAAGCAAGCACATGAGCATGCATCGTGCCATTTGTGCAAGTGACTCGGAAGGACTACCTGTCTCCATCTCCACTGCATACTGCCATGGTTTGTCTGGATCCTCTGTCTCACCTTCCTCATAACCCTCTAGCTCCTCTGGCTGCTCCTGCTCCTCCTCTCCTGTCAGATGACTAGAAAAACCGGGCATTTTGTCAAACCTAAACTGTGCCCCACCCCCTCCTCCTTCTCCTCCAGTTCTGCCCCCACATGGTTCATGTGGCCATGAGATGTAGGTGCTACATCTCCAATGCCCTGACCAGCCCTGGTTTCCAACATGTGTTGTAGTACATGAAGCAGTGGAATCACATTGTTCATCCCGTAGTCCTGGTAACTGACTAATAAAGTGGCTTCCTCAAAGGGCCTGAGCAAATGGCAGGTGTCATGTATAAGCTGCCACTGGTTTACATTGAAGTTACACAGGGGAGTCCCCCTATACACTTGGATCATCAAGAAATCGGTCATGGCTTTTCTCTGTTCGTATAGTCGATCCAACATATGGAGGGTAGAATTCCAACGGGTGGAAACATCGCAAATCAGACTATGTTGGGGGATGCTGTTCTTACGCTGCAGCTCAAGACAGGTGTGCTTTGCGGTGTAGAAGTGGTTGAAGTGCATGCAAAGTTTCCTTCCCATTGTTAGGATGTCTTGCAGATGGGGGAAGACTTCAGGAAACACTTGACAAATAGAGTGAGCATGTGTGCCATGCAGGGCGCATGGCTCAGGTTTCCTTGTCGCAGCGCAGACCAGATGTTCTTCTGTAAGAAGGTTCCAGAGAAATAAAATGTTTATGATCTCAATTATTAATGAATTATTATTAAATCACAAATATTATTGATGTATATAGGTAAGTTGGATGAATGTGGAAGCTGTGAATGTTTATGTGCCATTTATTATGATTCTGATCTGGATGTGGCTGATTTAAAGGAAATCATACACATATAACATATATACATGTCCATATAATATAAAGGTTATTTCTGTTAATTGAATTTGCTTTCAGACCTCATGGAAGCAGTTCACATGCAGATGTAAAGAATGTCTGGGTATGTTTGAGTTCCCTCTCAGTAATTACTTGATGTGGATTTTCACATCTGTTGTGTTTAGGCGGAAGGATTGTATTTCATGACAGCGTCTTTTTGTAACAGGAAGACTAAGGGGCAGTTGGGTGAAGGAGAAATTAAGGTTTAACCAGAGAATTATATTAAAGCAGGGAAAGTGGGGGAAGGGTCTTCTTCTCTCTATTTCCCCTCTGACAATACAGGAGACATGAAGGGCTGCCACGCAGGCAGTATGGTGGGGGCTGGTCAGAGGACAAAAGGCCCTGGTTGAATTAACTTGCGAGAGATTGCAGCCTTTCTTGTATGGACATTGTATGGACATTGCAACTTTACATCATATTTACACCATTCATATTATTACTTTTTCTGTAATGTAACCACCTCTATTTCTTTTCAATAATTTTTATTGAACATATCTATAAACACTTTTGGTATATCTGATATAACAGATAATAGACATCCTTTTATAAACCAATTTGTGCACATTAACACATCATTTAAATTCTATATTCTAATTATAAAGTATAAAGGCTTATGTTATAAAAACTAGACACAGCACATCTTATCAATTTCATTAAATATAACCCCTTCTCACACATTAATTAAAGTAAAAAAAAACCCAAGCATAAGTTATAACAAAGAAATCAGCATATAACACAACCTTATAATAATAAAAGGTTAGAATCAAAATTGGAAGGTAAGAAATGTTCTATCCATGGAGCCCAAACCTCTCGAAATCCCTCAAGTTTCCCAATATTAATTGCTGACAGTTTTTCCATGACCATAATATTATTAACTCAGTTGGTAAACTCACTAAAACTTAAATCTTGTGATTTCCAGGCACTAGCAATAACCATTTTTGCTCCCATCAAACTATGAAAAAACAGTTGTCTCTTTCTCACAGAGCTTTTTCTAATGGAATTGTTGAAGAGCGCTATCCAGGGACTTTACACCCAAATTCTTTAACTTTGGTCCACTCCCACCAGATGTGACTATGGTATCCTATGGATTGACAGCCTCGGAAGCAAAATCCCTGGGATGCCCCATCGAACCATCGGTTCCGGTGTTATATACCATCTTAATGCAACCTTTACATTGGCTTCAATGGCCATAACCAAAGCTGAAGTACCAAAAGATGCTTTCCACACTTTCTGCCAGGATTC
Source organism: Gastrophryne carolinensis (assembly GCA_027917425.1). NCBI lineage: Eukaryota > Metazoa > Chordata > Amphibia > Anura > Microhylidae > Gastrophryne > Gastrophryne carolinensis. Next base: position 630,640,144 of record CM051235.1, read on the forward strand.
ATGGTCTCTCTCCTCCTTTAGCTCTCGCTGCCATCCTTTTCTCCCCTTCATCTGGTCCAGAACTCAAGAGATTATAAATCGGAGACTTCCCCTTTCCCCCTAGGATCCTGTTTTCAGCATTTTTCCAGTGGAGAAAGGCTGTCCAAGTCCGCACAGTCTTTAAAGTGGACCAACACCCACCGCTGATCGGCCCGGGAACCTGTAAGATTCCCGGGCCGATCAGCTCCCTCCCCGCGGGGCATCCAAAATCGGGATGCCCCGCTGTGTGAAACCCCCAGGACGCCCACAAACCTTACCTTCTCCCGTTCCAACGGCGCATGCACGGGCCGCCGCCACCGCCTCTCGCGCGTCCCTCTAGCACATTGGAAATCATAGGAACTGCATATCCGGTTCCAGAGAACCATGGGCACATTTATATTCATAGCTCTGGATTTAAAGGTGTTGACCTGAAGTCCTGAGATCCCTTCAAAGCTATTTAAAGTTCGAAGTAAGTTTGGTAAAGTGATTAGGGGATTAGTAATGGACAATAACACATTGTCAGTGAACAGGCATAATTTGTAATGCCCTTCTCCTACCTTTATGCATGAGATATCAGGGGATTTTCTAAAGGCTTGTGCTAATGGTTCTATCACCAGAGCAAACATGAGTGGTGACAATGGGCATCCCTGCATTGTTCCTCTTTCCAAATTAAATGTGTCTGACTTGTATCCATAGTATTTTACAAAGGCCAACAGATTAGTGTATATTGCCTTCGGGATGTTAACAAATTTGGCCCCAAAACGCCATTTCTCCAGGGAATTGAATAGATATTCCCAATTAACAAAATCAGAGGCTTTTCTGATATCTAAAGACAAAAGCATAGCCGATATATTCTTCTTTCTAGCAAAATGAGTCAACTGTAGTACTCACCCGCTTGACGCCCCTGTATAAAACCTAGATGGCCTGCTAATTATGGAGGACAGATTAAGTAATACGCCATCATGGTCCAACCATGAGATCGGTACTATATTACCCACTTGTATTAAGGGGAGCTCTTGGTGAGGAAGGAAAATATGATCAAGACGCGTATATACATTGTGAGGATGTGAAAAATTAGTATAATTCTGAGTACCTGGGTGAAACTCTCTCCTAACGAACAGGACAACTTCCTAAACGCCCTCAAGGCCGATGTCATTTTGGTTGAAATCAATGGGTTAATCAGGAATTGTTTATCAAGATATGGGTTTAGTGTTAGATTAGAATCCCCGCATATAATTGTTTGACCCTGGGCAACTGTCATTACTTCGTTCAAAAATTTGGTTAAGACGGTTATTTGGTTCACATTCGGAGCATAATACGAAGCAATTGTTACTTCTACATACATATTGCAATGTCCCCGCTAAAATTAGAAATCTTCCCTCAGGATCACAGAATTCCTTTTTACACATAAACTGGAACCCTCTCCGAAAAGCAATCAAAACTGCTTTTTGCTTCATATCTGCACAGGCCATATGAACTTGGGGATATTCGGAATCCAAGAATTTTGGCCTCAAGTATGTCGAGAAGTGTGTCTCCTGAAGACATATTATATCAGGATGCAATTTTTGGATCTGACTGAAGGCTAAACTTCTTTTATGTGGAGAGTTGAAACCTTGAACATTCAGGGAGAAAAATGTAGTCAATGTTCACAAAAATGAACTAACAAAAACAAAAAAAACTCTCCCCTATGAATTTACACCAGGAGCACAACTCTAGAACAGCCAAAAAGTAAGAAAAAAAACAACTGGTCTAGAGGTCTGCTCACTTACAGAATGAGAATAACTAGCTGCTGTAAAAAAAAACAACTGAAGAGCAAAAATGAGCCAAACAACTTACAATTAGCAGTTAATAACACACAAATACTATAACTCTAATATGCAAAAGAACATCAAAACTAGTATGAGATCTAAACATTTCCACAGAAACGTGGTACATTGATAAAAACCATTACAATTGAATGCATGCTGAGAAAAAAATGGTAATTAAACTTTAGACCCCTTTATCAAGAGCAAAATAAAAGTCTCAAATCAGGGACTTTAAAGATAAGCTCAAGTTCAGTAGTTGATATAACTTCAAGTGGCATCAAAGTTCCGAGTGGATGCCCTTTTAGTCAAGAAAGTTCTATGTCTCAAGCGTTTTCCTGCCTGTTGAATATTAGGGGATTCCTCTTCTCCTCTAAGTGAGAGCAAAATAAATGTCTCAAACCAGGGACTTTAAAGATAAGCTCAAGTTCAGTAGTCGGTATAATTTCAAGTGGCATCAAAGTTCCAAGTGGATGCCCTGTTAGTCAAGCATTTTCCTGCCCATTGAATTTTAAGGGGATTCCTCTTCTCCTCTAGGGGACTTAGATGATGTTTGTCTTCACAGCCCCCCTGTAATCGTATGAGCCTGCAATTCCACCACCGAAACGGACGAAAAAGATATGTCTTTATGGCTAAAAGTAATATGAAAGGGATATCCCCATTTAAACTTTACTCTGTTTTCCTGAAGAATTGCCAATAAAGGTCACATCTCTCTCCTTTTGGCCATAGTAGTTGAAGATAAGTCTGAAAAAACTTGATATCTATGGCCCTGGAACTGTAAATTTGTCGAAAGCCTAGCAGCTCTTTGTATCACTTCCTTGGTGCTATAAAAGTGGAATTTGGCAATAACATCTCTCGGAGGCTCTTCCGGGGGTCTGCGGGGGCCTAGGGATCTATGGATGTGGTCAAATTCCAAAGGGTCAATAGGGATTTTTGGTTTTAACTCCTGACACAGAGCAGTTATCACAGACTTGACATCTTCCATATTTTCTGGCACGCCCCTGAAGCAGAGATTAGGCCTCATGTCTCTATTTTCAATGTATTCTAATTTGAATTGTAGAGTTTCATTCTGCTTCTTAAGAATGTTAATTTCTGTATCTAGCACCTTCTGAGCTGCTGAAACTGAATTTAGCCTCGCCTCTAAAGAGGATAAGCCAGCAGATACTTACTATATCTAGTTCTATAGGGAAATGATCCACTATACTCTTATTATTGGAAGACAGGGCTTTAGTGAGCATGTTCTCAAATTGAATAAGAATATCAGGGCTTACTCAAAATTATGTCTGTAATGCTGAAGACATTGTGGCTCCACCCTCAGTCTCCTTCATTTATGCTGTAAAGGCCTTTGCCATGTTGCTTTCTCTCAGCTGTGAGGTAAATTCTAAAAATAGCCTCTGTATATTTGCAGCTGCCTCAATACCCCACAGGGAATTTGCAAACTGAACGCTCTTTCTCCACAGGTTTGATGCTATATTAAACTGCACAAATGATTTCAATAGCGTTCACCTCAAGGACTGCCACTATCTTAACTTTCCCGCCTCACACAGTGTCCTCTCTGTAGTTCTTTCTACCGGCCACAAATCAATTCATGTATCATCTGGGCAAACACTATTCACAGCACTTCTCAGCGTTATGTAAAATCTCACTTACGCTGTAACCCTTTATCTTCCTGGCGGGCACGGAGCTGCTGCCATCTTCCAGCGTGCGCACCACTGGCTCTATTTCAATTAAATCCACTCATCGATTTTTGGTTACGGACCAATACTTGTTCCTTGAATTATCATAGCTGAGATTATATCTGGATGGCCCAATAGTACTTTTAAAAATTAACACAAGGAACCAACATCTTACATCTTCTCATTGTCGGTCACCATGGTTTCTATTTGCAGTTTTTGTGGAATAAGCCATGATTTGATTTCTAGCAGTTCCTCCCATGTGTGACTCCATTCGCCAAGGCAAACCATGTGAAGAACAGTGTGACACCACCGTGTCCTGCACACATGGTGGGCTGGAGGGGCACTGAGACTTGTCCATGCAGTGGGGGCTGTGGTGATGGCGGAGGATGAGAAGATGGAGTCGCACACTGTCACAGGCACAATGGCCTAGGAGCATGGACGGCGAAGCAAAGTGACCTGTCCAAGTTGTGGCTGTGTAGGAACCACATTCACCCAGTGGGCCTTAAAGGACCGTAGTTACAGCTCCAGACATAGGCGCTGCCCTGCACTTTGGTATACACTGACTCAAGGACTGGCCCAGCTTCTGTTCAACAAAATTGTGCAGGGCTGGTACTGCCTTTTTTGCAAAGAAATGATGGCTAGGGACTCTCCACCTTGGCTCAGCACAAGCCATCAGTTCTCTGAAAGGTGCAGAGTACACCACCTGAATAGGGAGGTACTGCAGCACCAGCAACTTGGACAGGAGCCCATTTAGCTTCTGTACGTTGGATGAGCGGGCACATAATGTTGTCTCTTGGTCATGGCTTCGCCAATGGATTGATGGCGAAATGACTGAGAGTAGGAGGAGAAGGAGGAGAAGGAGCATCTTGAGCGACAGAGGATGGGTATGACACACAGGAGGTAGTGGAGCATTTTGCATGTGGCTATGTTAACCTACTGCGGATGCTTCATGAAAAACTGCCACACCGCCAAGTAGCTAATTTTTCCACCGACAGTTCGCACTAATTCGCTGCTACTGCCGCTGACTCCATGAACCCCTTTTCCACTAACCGGGAAAGTAGCCTGCCGCGCAGCAAGTGGTCTACCCCAGGCACATTTGCCTCCAGGCTTTCCCCTTCTGCAACCATGCTGACTGCTAAATCTGTCACTGTGCATCACCTCAAGTGCCCTCAGAACTCACTTCTTCAGACAGGGCATATAACCTGGATTAGGTAACTCCTAGAACCTTCAAACGGCACATGCAGCCTAACTCTACCACTTTTGATCCTACCTTTTGTCTCCACCCCCATTCTTTAGACTGTAAGTTTGCAAGGGCAGGGCTCTCTTTCCTATTGTCTCCTGTGCTCACAACACTTGGTTTGTACCTCGTAGCATCTAGTTTTCTATTGTTCCCTGTACTATATATTTTACCTTGTTTGTAATCGCACCTTGTAAAGAGCTATGGAAGATGATGGCGCTATATAAATAAAATTATTATTAATAATAATAATAATAATAATAATAATAATAATAATAATCACCGAGTTTTGTCTGCACGTCACTGATGTCCTCCTCTGGTTCCTCAACAGTGCATCAGAAGCCAGAATGCTTGCAACACCACCTCCCATGCCACTCTCCTCATCACTACTTGCCCGCCTAGTTTAGGAAGTGGCGAGTGTCTCCTCCACTTCTTGGCTGGGCAGTAGCTGCTGATTTTTCTCTATCAGATCATCCTCACTGAATAGTGTAGCTGAACCCAAAGCATAAGGAACAACCGACAGTTGAATAGGGGTGTCAGATGTCACTTGTGATGAAGTGGATGACCGTGTTAACCAACTGACAATGGCAGATGGATTGCTGGTTGAAACACGACCGCTATTTGATACCGGGAGATCAGGCCTCTCGCTGTGACTCCTGCTGCGCCTCACAACTAGTCTGCTGCGACCTCTGCTTGATGAATTTAGGCCTCTGCCACTCCTCTGTGCCCATCCTGGCACTTCTCTGCCTGACATACTTAGTGCGCATATGAGGGGAGGACAAAACGCTACACTACGCTTACAACAGGATTTGTTGACAACAACAGCAGTTGTGTAACTATGTATGGCCGTTCACTAAGTAGTAACTAGGCCCTGAAGACTTTAACAGTAACAAATTGGTAAAACTCTTAGATGTGTGTATGTGATGCACTGATGAGAGCAGTTCAGTGTGCTCCAGTACGCTTCAAAAATGTTTTTTTTTTTACAACAGCAGCAGGTGTGTAACTATGGAGAGACTGGCCTGTGTGAAGATGAATCAGGCATGGATCAGCCAAGATTTCCACACACCAATGCCTTGCAGGGTGGGAGCTTTCGCATTTTGCTCACGTGTGTAGGCTCCATGTAACAGATGTTGGATACAGGAGGTCATATCCTCAAGTGACAATCTCAAATTAAAAGCCAGACCTCCACATAGATTTCTTTGGTCAAGGGTATCCTGAAATACGCAGTCAAGAGCCTCAAAGAGTTCATCCTTCTGAAGAAATTCTACATGGAATCTTTAAGATCCACAGTGATGTCATTCCAGCCAGGAGATTTAATGACCACAGTGCATATTAAGGATGAGTACCTACATATTCCGATTTTTCCAGGTCATCAGAAATGTCTGCGGTTTGCAGTAGATGGCCTGCCTCTTCAGTTTGTGGCTCTGCCCTTTGGCCTATCCTCAGCACCAAGGGTGTAATCCAAGGTGTTGGCAGGCATCTTGGCTTTTTTAGTAGTCAGGGGATACCTATAATCCCTTACTTAGACATTCTGTGGATATAGGCCCCATCTTTTCAGGAGGCCCAGAAATATACACATATTAGGCCTGATTCAGAGACTCCTCAAAACAGTGTCGTATTTGGCTCGTTCTGTGTATTTTTCACTTTTTTTTCACATGCCTAGGTGCGTACGCATGATTCAGAGCCTCCATCGGAAGCCTTATGTTTACTGTTCACAACTGCGTACGCCAACGAGAATGTCATTTTCTGGCTCTCGTTGCGTCCTCGAGAGGACGAGTTTTATGTTTACGTTACTTAGTAAACCTCGTATACTACCGTTTTTCAGCGTTTTCCAACGTAGCTTCCAACGAAGGTTTTCAGTGTCCCATTAGATTCAGCATGCATCTTTCTCTAAATATACGTCCAATAGGAAATCTCTCGGAAATCTGTTGGAAAGCTGCTATGTTTGCATGCATGTACGCATGTGCGGAGCTATTTAGCTCATTCATGTCCCCCATCTCAACTATTCTCTCACTCACTTCTGCTCCAATTCTTACCTGAACTAACTAGCGGTTCCTGTTTAGATGTTCTCCCAACATTCATGCTTACCTTAATGTTCTGCATTCTCTAGTTATTTTTCTCTTTATTTTTGATGTCTTCTGATGTATGTTCTTTCTTGGATGTGTTGATGCATTACATTTTTGGTACTTTACAGAAATTAAACACGAAACATGGTTACGTTTAAATATATTTATTAATGTTTTTTTTTTTTTTTTTAAACTGTAAAAAGGTTTTTTTTTTAAAGAATAATTAGTACTACAACCAAGAATTAATAGTTGGTCACTCGGATTTAATTAAGGTCTACATGATAAGGAATAATTAAGGGCTACATGAAAATTATTACTTATGGTCTGCATGAAAATGATTATTTTAGATATACATTAAAACACACTGTCATTGAATGAGTTAATACAAATCATAATGTCCACATACCTAAAGAGATATTCGTCAGCTGCTGGAGGCACCAACGCAACATGCATACAATCGCACCCATGATGTTGGGCATGTTGGCTAGGTAAAAAAAAAAACAACTTAAGAGCATTCCAGGCTACCATGTTGTCAGTGAAATATATGTATTTTTGACACAGGGTAGCCATGCCATCCAAAACTTGTTGAGCATGCGGCTCAGCGTAGGCTGAGACATCTCCATGGAGAGGGCACGCAGGCTCTGGAACGAGGCATTCACCAAAAATTGCAGGCAGCCAAGCATCTTGGTCATACCTGAAATTGCATGCCCCTTGTGGTGTGGGCTAACCATGGCCGCAGCTCACTATACAACTTATGGAGGGAAACGCGATTAAGTTGGGTGAGCTCGAACAGCTAAACGTCATGCATGTGATCGATGTCCATACGTGCACGGTGCAATCTGGATTCGGCCATGCTGATGCACAGCATGCTATTTAGCTGCAAGCGCTCGTACTCCTCCACGTACTCGGCAAACATCATCTCCGATCTCAACAGCTAACTTTCTCCTACAAAATGACCCCGTAAGTTGAACGGGCTGTAATCGACAATCAAGGCCCTGAATCATGTGAAAGCCCAAACCAATAACATAAGTTGCCCGACATAACGGAAATTTTGCGATAAACATACGACCATTGAAAGTGCGTATTCGCATTAGCGTAAATGCATGTACACATGAAAACAGTAACGAAAATTCCGAAAAAGTATGCAAAAACTCACAAAACTTATACCGACACATGCGAAAGTGCATGTGAAAGAGGCTTTAAATCAGCCCTATTGTCTTATCAACATTAGTGTCAGGTCTGGAGTTCCTCCACAGCTGTTCAATACTGTTTTGGCTGGCTCCCTGGACTTTCTCCATACTATATGCCGCTTAACCAGCAGGTGGCCCTCTCTTGAAGAAGTGTTGGTAATTAGCCAGCACCTGTTTGACTTCCTGGCCTATATAAGCCGATCCAGCCATTCAGCTAGTGGATCAGGATTGCATTGCTCCTCTGTACCCAGAATTCTTGAATCCTGTACCTAGACCTGTACCTTGGACTTTGAACCTAAAACCTTAACCCTTTAAATGCCAGCCACGTAAAATTTACGTGGTTGCCTCTCCGTCCCTTAAGTGCCAGCCACGTAAATTTCACGTGCCTTGCATTTACCACTAACAGTTAAAAAATAGAAAAAAAACCCACTTACCTCCGGTATCCCCGTGAAGCCTGGGGTCCCCTCTTCCTGCGGGGGGCATCCGATCGCCCCCCCCGTCGTCCTCCATCTTCAGGAGGGGGCCCGAAACCAGCCGCCCCCCCCGTTTCCAGCGCCGACATCGCAGCTGTAAAAAAAACAAAAAAAACAAACTGTCATTTACTCACCTCCGCGCCCGAGCCTTCTATCATGTCTCCTCTTCACCAGGGGGGAGGTCCGATCCCCCCCCTGGGCTGCGCAGTCTTCAGGTGAGGACCCTCTTCCGGGTCCTCACCTTTTGAAATGGCGGCGATGGCCGCCGCCGCTTAGCCCCGCCCATTGTGGGAGGAGAGGGATGACGTCATCCCGCTCCTCCTATACCCCCTCCGAGCTCCGGCATCTGTCACATGCCGGTGGTGATCAGAGCATGGCGGGTGTCAGGTGAGGAGGCTCCGATCGGAGCCCCCTCACCTGTCACCCGCTCTTCGCCGATCACCACCGGCATCTGTCAGTGAGATGATCGGCGCGGGACAGCAGCGAGGGACGTCGGATCGGAGGTGAGTACAGTGTAAAATGAAATAATAAAGATTTTTTTTTCTCTGTGTCTGTGTCATTTTTTACTTTTAACCCCTTGTGAACTGGTAAGGGGTCCATGACCCCTATACCAGTTCACAAGGCTGGGGGGATGGCAAGCCACCTGCGCTAGTGGGTGGCTTGCCATTAACCCCCGGCACCCCCATTACCTGCCTCCCCAAAGGCCAGGGGGGGGGCAGAAGAGCCCGGGCCCACATAGGCTATGTGGGCTCGTAGGCTGCAGGGTGGGGGGGGCCACAAAAGCTGGCCCCCCCACTCTGTGCCTACAAGCCCCCATAGCTGGTCCCGGGCTGGTTACTTTGGGTAAGGGGGACCCCACGTCAATTTTTTTTTTGATTTTTAAGGGTTTTTAACCCTTAAAAATAAAAAAAAAAAAAGGGGTCTCCCTCCCCTGGGAGGGGGGACCCTATGTCATTTTTTTTCTCGATTTAACCCTTTGTAGTGTGGATGGTATTTGTATTTTTTTTGTGAATGTTATAAAATACTTGTTTCAGTTAGGGGGTTCTCCTGGGCAGGAACGGGGGGCTACCGATAAATATGTGGTACCGTTCTAATCGGTAGAAATGGGGCTTTCACATGCAATATGATTTTCCTTAATAAAATACATTTTTTATTTAAAATAAAGGAGTCAATTTTCTAAAAACAATTTTTATTTATTTATTTTTTTACTTAATAATATTGTAAAAAAAAAAATTTACAAACAAGACATTTCATGTTAAAGTCTAAACTCTGCTGCAAAAAAAATATATATAATTTTCCTGAAAGTTCCAGCAAAAATGGCGCAAAACATGGCGCAAAACATGACGCAAAATGGGGAAAAATGGCCAACAGAGGGTGACAAAATCTCAAGTAGGCTGGCAATTAAAAGGGTTAATAGTACCTATGCATGTTGGGTATTGTTCTGTTCGGGGGACCTTGCGCTTTCAGCTTGTTTTTTCTGGTTTGCATATTTATATTTTAGGAAAAGGTGTTTTTTATTCAGCTTTTTTATAAATTTTTTAGGGAAACCCTGCGCAACCAAAGAATTCTTTGAGGTAATAATTTCAGAAAGATGAGCCCACTAGAACAAGTGGGGTACCCTTAGAAAGCTTAACGTGTGTACTTTCAGGGAATATATGGTTTATGGGGGATATTCCAAATGTAAAGGGTTGTTTTGGTTGAAAAATCGCAAGGTGCGCACTTTGTCTGCAGAGCTGAAATTTTCAAGTAAAATTACCGTTACGCACATGCTTTACTTTGGGGTGTTTGGCAACTCTTCCCTTGACAGAACCTATGCATGTTGGGTGTTGTTCTGTTCGGGGGATGTTGCGTTTTCAGATTAAACTTGTTTTTTCTTGTTTGTATATAGTTTTTTTAGAAAAATGTGGCTTTGATTCTGCTTTTTTAGGGAAACTCTTTGCAACCAAAGATTACGTTGAGGGATTACTTCCAGAAAACTATGGCCACATCAACAAGCCTGGTACGCCTAGAAAGCCTGAGGTGTGTACTTCCAGAGTACAGAGTGGGGGTATTTCAAATGTAAAGGGTTGTTTTTCTGGAAAAACCGCAAGGTGCGCATATTGCGTAGCATAGTTGTATTTTATCTGAAAATCCCCTAAAGCGCTGTTTCAGTTTGGGGAGTCTCCTGGGCAGGAAAGGGTGTCTACCAATACATATGTGGTACCACTGTAACCGGGAGAAATTGGGATTTCACACGCAATAAGATTTTATTGACAAACTTACATTTTTTATTACAAAAAAAACTACAATATGTAAAAAAATTTTTTTTTTTTTTTTATGCACATATTTCACCCAAAAATATTAAGAATACACCTAACAAATGACAAACAAGACATTTCATGTTAAAGCCCAGACTCTGCTGAAAAAAACAATATATCATTTATCCCTGGAAATCCCTTCAAAAATCACATTTGAACATGGGGAGCGCAAAATAGTGCAAAATGGTCTGGCAACAGAGTGTGACAAAAACTCCAGGTAGGCTGGCACTTAAAGGGTTAAAACCTGGATCTCTGCCAAAGCCCTTGTGATTTACTTTTCCTGTTTCAGCTCTGTATCTGTATTTGGACTTTCCTTGGATTCCTATGCATGTATGTTTTCTGACTTCACTTATGTACAGCAATCTTGGCTGGATATTCAGCTGTCAAAGGTCAAATATAATTCACTTCAGGCCAGGGTACAGGGTCTCTTGACCTGCCATCACCTAATGATTCATCAAGGAATTTGTCTGTTGAGCCTGATGGTATCTTGCTTCGAGGCAGTGCTCTTCCACAGTTTCAAATATGACCCCTGCAGATGGATGCTCTTGATACGGGATCAGGACTCCCTGTGCTGCCTTTTCAGGCTAGTTCAATAATAATTACTTATAGGTAGTTTGTGTAGTGCACCACTGCCATCTGGTGGCAGAAGTTGGTAAATTCCTCAGACAGGAAATGATGTTGTTCCAGGATTTTAGTTTTCATTTTAATTCTTATGGACGCAGCAAGTATTTTCCTTTCCCATGAGGTTTGTCACATCATCACCTGTAAGTGGCTTTCTGTTGTGTCATTGTCATTATGTTGGACTTCCAACATAATGTGATTCCATGTGTACTGATATGTTGTTATTGTATTGTATTGCCGTTTCACATACTAAAGAAAGTATACTAATAATAAAGTGTAAAGTTGATTTCTTTAGTGAACAATACAAGTGCGGGCTTCTGTTTACTGAAATCTCCGACAAGTGTTTAGCTGTCCATTTAGAATCACACACAGTCAGTGTTTTGAGAGCGGAACAGTGAAAAGGTGATAGCGCAACAAGCCTGGAGATAAGAGTCGCTGCACCGACAGAATGAGCCTAAGATCAGGAACACGGTATAACGCTGAAGATCAGCTACCCGGGACACATCAAGGCAGGGAGAGCATGCCAAGTGTTCAGCAGGATGATACATGCTCACATTCGTCTAGATCAGCAAGGGCCAGTCAGATTTCATCAGAGAGTGCCCTTTTAGTCAGGGCTCATGACAAAGCAGAGGCAGCTCGTGTTCAACTAGAATTTGCTGAGAAAGAGGTCTCCATTATAAAAGAGAAGTCAGAACAAGAAGCAAAGTTGCATATTCTCCAGCGTCACTGTGCAGCCGCCGCTGCAGCAGCTGAAGCAGTAGCTTATGCAGATATGGAGCAGTCTGAGATGGAGTCTGTCTACGAAGGCCCAGATGTGCCTGAGAAACCCATTCCCTCAGCAGAACGCACTAGGGATTATGTCCAAGAACTTTCAAGTGACAGTGCAATAAACCAGTTTCCCAATCCAGAACCACCTGAATGTAAACCAAAACCAGCAGAACGTCTGAGTATCCAAAAACAAACCCACAGGACCGGTGGTACCAGAGTGATAAAAGATGAACCCTCACTGCAGCAATCCGAACACCAGAGCATGCAAGACGTCACTAAATATCTTATCCGTAAAGAAATGTTTAATGCAGGCTTCTTCAAGTTTGATGACAGTCCCGAAAATTACTGGGCATGGAAGGCTTCTTTTATGAATGCAGTCAAAGATTTGAACAGCGGAGAAGTTAGACCTGATGGTAAAGTGGCTTGGGTCAGAGTCCGCAGAGCATGTAAGAAGGATGCGCAGGATATACTTATTTAACCCTCCAGTAGGACTCGATATGGCCTGGCAAAGGCTAGAAGAAAGATATGGATCACCAGAGGCAATTGAAGGTACTCTAATGAAAAGACTGGAGTCTTTCCCCAAGATAAACAACAAAGACAATTTGAAACTACAAGAGATAGGTGATATTCTTTTGGAAGTTCAGTGTGCCAAGGAAGAAGGTTATTTAAAGGGAGTTGCACATTTAGATACCACCAACGGTACTAAGCCTATAGTGGAGAAACTACCTAACCACCTGCAAGAAAAATGGGTGAGTGCTGGAGCCAAATACAAAGAAGAACATGGTGTCCCCTTTTTCCTCTTTCCTTGTGTTTTCTAGGTTCGTACAGCAGCAAGCTAAGATGAGGTGCGATCCCAGTTTTTCCTTCATCACCAGCAGCCAGCTTCCAAAGGAAGAAAAGCCACCTAGACCCTGCCATAGGACTTTAGTGATTCCCCACAAGACAATGGTTCCCTCTGAAGACCCAGGAGGTACAAGCAGCTACAAGGTAAACACCTCTGAAGACCCTGACAGACTTTGCCCACTTCATAAAAAACCCCATCCTCTAAACAAGTGCAGGGGGTTCAAAAGTAAACCTATCAAGGAAAGGTTAGCCTTTCTTAGACAAAATGACATCTGCTTCAAGTGTTGTGGATCCACCAAGCATATAGCCAAAGACTGAAAATTCAAGCAAATTGCTCAGAATTTGGCAGTAACAGACACATCGCAGCTTTGCACCCAATACCTTGCATCAACCCCTAGAGGTCACTGAAACCCTGAAAGATAAGGGCATGGAGCAAAAAGATGAATCAGCTACCTTAGTAATGTCCAAATGCACTAAAATCTGTGGTGACAGTATGAATCCCCGCTCATGTTCCAAGATCTGCCTAGCAACAGTGTACCCCATCAGGAATAAAGAGAAGGTAGTGAAGATGTATGTGGTTCTGGATGAACAAAGTAACAGGTCTCTGGCAAGGTCCGACTTTTTTGATGCCTTCAACATTACGTCGAGTGCAGTTCCATACACCCTAAAGACATGTGCAGGAGTGATAGAAACTGCAGGAAGAAGAGTGACTGACTTTGCTATTGAGTCTCTTGACAAAAGAGTCCATCTTTCACTTCCCACTTTGATAGAATGTGATATGATACCAGATGATAAAGCAGAGATTCCTTCACCAGAAGTGGCCCTTCATCAGCCTCATCTTAAGTCAATATCTCACCTTATTCCAGCTGTCCAGAGAGACGCCTCTATTCTTCTACTTCTTGGAAGAGACATTCTACAGGTACATAAGGTACGCCAACAAATTAATGGACCTTTTAATTCCCCCTATGCCCAAAGACTTGATCTGGGGTGGGTTATAGTAGGAGAAGTTTGTCTGGGAGCAGCACATCGTCCGGATAGTGTCAACACTTCAAAGACACCTGTGCTAACAAATGGGTGCACGTCCCTCCTCAGTCCCTGCCAGAACAGCTTTGTTGTTAAGGAAACCCTAAATCATGCTATGACTTTTCTTCCAGTTATAATAGAGACATTTGTTGTGACATGAAGACTGACACTTTAGGGAACTCAGTGTTTCAGAAGACAAAAGATGATGACAAGCAAGCGATGTCTATAGATGATCAAGCATTTCTCCATATCATGGACAAAGAGGCTTTACAAGATGAAAACAACAATTGGGTAACTCCTTTACCGTTTCCCACACTCAGGTGTTATTTACCTAGTAACAGAGAGCAAGCCATGAAGCGCTTAAACACACTACTTAAAACCTTGCAAAGGAAACCTGAAGTGAAAAAAGACGTTACATAATTCATCATAGCACCACCACTGGATAAAGGTAAAGAACACTGGTATATGCCAATGTTTGGCGCTTACTCAGTGTTTCAGAAGACAAAAGATGATGACAAACAAGTGATGTCTATAGATGATCAAGCATTTCTCCATATCATGGACAAAGAGGCTTTCCAAGATGAAAACAACAATTGGGTAGCTCCTTTACCTTTTCCCACACCCAGGTGTTATTTACCTAGTAACAGAGAGCAAGCCATGAAGTGCTTAAACACACTACTTAAAACCTTGCAAAGGAAACCTGAAGTGAAAAAAGACGTTACAGAATTCATCATAGCACCACCACTAGATAAAGGTAAAGAACACTGGTATCTGCCAATGTTTGGTGCTTACCACCCACATAAACCAGATCAGATAAGAGTTGTGTTCGATTCCAATGTGCAACATGAAGGCGTTTCATTGAATGATGTACTGTTGAGTGGTCCGGATCTAAACAACACAATTCTGGGGTCCTCTTACTCTTCAGGAAAGAACCTATTGCCTTTACAGGAGATGTACAACAGATGTTTTATTGTTTTCTAGTGAGAGAGGACCATCGTAACTACCTGCATTTCCTGTGGTACAAGGACAACAACATAGATAAAGAGGTAAGAAAGTACAGAATGAGAGTACATGTGTTTGGTAACAGCCCTTCTCCAGCTGTTGCTATATATTGTATGCGGAAGGCTGCCCAGAAAGGTGCAGAACATTATGGTCAAGATGCCAAGCACTTTGTGATGAGATATTTCTATGTGGATGATGGACTTGCTTCAGATAACACACCTGAAGGAGCAGTCAACCTTCTCAAAAAAACAAAACAAATGCTGACAGAGTCTAATCTGCTACTACATAAGATTGCCTCAAACAGCAAACAAGGCATGGAAGCTTTCACCGCAGAAGACAGAGCTAAAAACCTCAAAGACCTTTGCCTGTAAACAGACGCCCTTCCTTTGCAGAAGAGTCTAGGCCTAAGCTGGGATTCTGTTAACCCTTCTAGTGCCAGCTACGTGAGTCTCACATAGCTGCCTCTCCAACCGTTAAGTGCCAGCTACGTGACATTACATTGACATTAGAGCCCCATAAAAAAAGTAAAAAAGATACAGACTTACCTGACCCCTCGTTTGAAAGTGCCAGCGATTTTCTTCATTAGGGGACCCAGAATAGCCCCCTCCCTGCTTTCGCCGCGACGACATCTAAAAGAAAAAAATAAATTAAAAATGACACAAACTCACCTGACAGCCCGATCGCTCCTCCGATTTCTTCTCTTCACCGGGGGGGGGGGCTCCGATCCCCCCCCCTCGACTTGCCACGCAACGGGCCCTCACCATCCAGGGCGGCGCTGGCCCTGCCCTATCCCCGCCCACTTGTGGGAGGAGCGGGATGACGTCATCCTGCTCCTCGTATACCGGCACCCGGATCTGATCTGTCACTTCTAAAGTGTATGGTGTTGAGCGCTGGAATAGAGTGGTGAGGCGAGGGTGTGAGTGGAGTGCTGCAACCTGAGGTATAAGGGACCGTTTCCTTATAGTGGGTTTGTTGGGTACAAAGAGAATGGAGATATTTCCTGCTATCGCCGACTGTGACTTCAGAAAATAATCTCCTTTCAGGCTGCGCTTCCTGATAAATTGTATCACAGGTAAATGGTCCAAATTAATACAATGTAATTTGGGTGTTTAGTTTACCTCTGATTATTCTATGTGAGCTGGTTGTTATAGATATTGCCCAGCTGTTTATCTTAAATGCAATGTATCTTCTGTGTTATTCATAACAGAGTGGCATATTTCATCTGCTAAGTAATAGACCATGAGTATGAAGTGTCAGAATAAATTACAGAAAGGGCACTTACCGCCGCGCCCCGGGGGTGCTAAACCTGCCCAGGGCCACTGAAGATATCTTTCTTGTAATCTTGTCAATGAATCGTTGCACTGTGGATCCGTTCCTTTAAAAAGGTCCAGGCTGCGTTCTCTCTCATAAAAACGGAGGTCCTCAGATTGTGGATAAAACAATTCTTTATTGTTAAAAAACAAGGATGGAAAGTACGTGGGGGAAGGTGATTAGGGTGCCCTGCTAGTGTCTCGCAGGGAGATCTGCCGCCAGGCCGTCGCGCTGAAGGGATGGATGGTAATGTCAGCAGCGCTGTCTCTGTCAGTTCGATTAGAAGAGATCCTTTATGTAGTAGGTCGCTCTTTGCGGGGGCGCGCTCTGGCGTCTTCCCCGCTCTGTTTTCTCAAAAACACAGACGCGCGTTTCGGCTTCCAGCCGTCTTCCGGGTGTGGAAAGAGCATGCGTGATGGCTTCTATTTTATAGAGAAGATGACGTCAAAAAAGTTCTCAAGCATGCTGGGAGCTGTAGTTTTGATGGAACAGTTTTGTCTTCAATGCGTAATGTCATTATAGCCAGCTATTTTTTATTGTTGCACTATTCTTTTCCCTCCGGGGCAGCAGAATATAAAAGAAATACAACAATGGAGGTGAAATGTATGTTAGTCTGGGCGCATTTCTGATAGATTAATGGACTGGTACAAATGTAACTAAATGGATTATTTATAAAATTAAAATTCAAACGATGTCTATTCAAATTCTGTTATAGATCTAAATGAAAGTTAAAAAAGGCGCATTTTGTGAGCAAGTGGTGGGTGTATTTGTTTATAGATCATTCAAATATTTGTTTGTAAAATCATACCATTAGATATGCAAAAGAGTTTTAATGCTTAAGAGCGCAGTTTGTATCTAACTCTTTTGCGCATGTGGAGTTTAGTTGTAATTAAAAGAAATGGAGCTAGATTTACATATTTTTTATGTATATTTTTGTGGGGACCGTGTAAGGAATATAATGACATGATGTATAAAAAATTAATAATTAAATAATTTAAATTAATATATAAATCATTAAAGGAGTAAGTGAAAGGAATGTCTGATTGGAAGATGATAAATAAGAGAGGAAGTCTATCAAGAGGGGAAGTGGTGTGCTTATTAAAATACTTATTATGATGATTGTAAGAGTGATGTAATAAATAACAGATGTGAGATAATTAACAATGAATGAATAGATGAGTTGTACTGAAAAGAATTAATATGTATCAGGGTTGTAAGTGTTGAGACTCTAAAGGACTTGTTTATATTTATAATTGTTCAAGAAGGGAGTGAGAGTGGAAAATGATTAGAGAAGGAATTAGAGGTATATAAATGGAATATGGTGAATAAATGGATAATGAGTACAGGGTTCAAATAGGATAACGCTAATAAAGAATAGTAATAGTAATTATAACCCATTTAGTTACGTTTGTACCAGTCCATTAATCTATCAGAGATGCGCCCAGACTAACATACATTTCACCTCCATTGTTGGATTTCTTTTATGTTCCGCTGCCCCGGAGGGAAAAGAATAGTGCAACAATAAAAAATAGCCGGCTATAATGACATTACGCATTGAAGACAAAACTGTTCCATCAAAACTACAGCTCCCAGCATGCTTGAGAACTTTTTTGATGTCATCTTCTCTATAAAATAGAAGCCATCACGCATGCTCTTTCCACACCCGGAAGACGGCTGGAAGCCGAAACGCGCGTTGGTGTTTTTGAGAGAACAGAGCGGGGAAGACGCCAGAGCGCACCCCCGCAAAGAGCGACATACTACAAAAAGGATCTCTTCTAATCGAACTGAGAACTGTCACAATATTCACAGACCTCTTTTTCCATCAGAGACAGCTGACAGAGACAGCGCTGCTGACATTACCATCCATCCCTTCAGCGCGACGGCCTGGCGGCAGATCTCCCTGCGAGACACTAGCAGGGCGCCCTAATCACCTTCCCCCACGTACTTTCCATCCTTGTTTTTTAACAATAAAGAATTGTTTTATCCACAATCTATGGACCTCCATTTTTATGAGAGAGAACGCAGCCTGGACCTTTTTAAAGGAACGGATCCACAGTGCAACGATTCATTGACAAGATTACAAGAAAGATATCTTCAGTGGCCCTGGGCAGGTTTAGCATCCCCGGGCCGCGGCGGTAAGTGCCCTTTCTGTAATTTATTCTGACATTTCATACTCATGGTCTATTAGCAGATGAAATATGTTACTCTGTTATGAATAACGCAGAAGATACATTGCATTTAAGATAAACAGCTGGGCAATAGAACTAAAGGTATCTATAACACCCAGCTCACATAGAATAATCAGAGGTAAACTAAACACCCAAATTACATTGTATTAATTTGGACCATTTACCTGTGATACAATTTATCAGGATGTGCAGCCTGAAAGGAGATTATTTTCTGAAGTCACAGTCGGCGATAGCAGGAAATATCTCCGTTCTGATCTGTCACTTGTCGGTAGCGATCGGAGCAGGGAGGGTGGGAGGCAGGGAGGCTCTGATCCCCTGCCTCCCACCCATCCTGCTCCAATCACTACTGACAACTGTCATCTGCAGCGGCGCGGGACACTGGATGGGAGGTAAGTATAAGTGAAAAAAAGATTAAAATATTTTTTGTCTGGTGTCTTTTTTACTTTTAACTATTTGTGAACTGGTAAGGGGTCCATGAGACCCCTTTTACCAGTTCACAAGGCTCTGGGGATGGCAATCACCTGCGGCTAGCGGGTGACTTGCCTTAACCCCCAGCCACCCCATTACCTGCCTCCCCAATGGCCAGGGGGGGGCAGAAGGGCCCGGGCCACTTAGTGGCTATGTGGGCTAGTAGCCTGCAGGGCCAGGGGCCACCGACGCTGGCCCCTGCACCCTGTTTTACAAGCCCCCATAGCTGGTCTGGGTCGGTAATGCTGGGTAAGGGGACCCTACGTCATTTTTGGGGGGCATTTTAAGGCTTTTTAACCCTTAAAACTCCCCAAAAAATGAGCCCCCCCCCCGAGAGGGGGGGCCCTATGTCATTTTTTTTTTTAAATTAACCCCTTACAACTATGCAATCATATTGCATAGCTGTATCCTATCTGAAATCTCCTAAACTGCTGTTTCAGTTTGGGGGAGTCTCCTGGGCAGGAAAGGGTGTTTACCAATACATATGTGGTACCGTTGTAACCTGGAGAAATAGGGCTTTCACACGCAATAAGATTTTATTAACAAACTTACATTTAATGTTTTTGCACATTTTTCACCCAAAAGTATTGAGAATACACTAACAAAAGGCCAAACAAGACATTTCATGTTGAAGCCCAGACTCTGCTGAAAAAAACAATATATAATTTTCCTGGAAAATCCCTGGAAATCCCTTCCCTTAACAAAAAAATCTTGGTAGGCTGGCACTTAAAGGATTAAACACTCTTGTGTGTCTCTGCAGCAGAAAAGTCGTTCACAAGAAGAGGGAGCCTGTTAACAGCCTCTATGATCCTCTCGGGTTCGTGGCACCAGTCACTGTGAAAGTTAAGGCCTTAGTTCGTGAACTGTCAAATGGAGAAAGTGAGTGGGATGCCTTACTTCCACAAAAAAGACTCCATGAGTGGGTCTTTACAAGCCTTACAGTGCTTACAAATATCCAGGTGTTATGTTCCTGTTTCATTGTCACAAGCCTGTAAAAAAGAACTGTATGTCTTTTCAGATGCATCTGTTATAGCAATAGGTGCAGTTTCTTACTTGAAGGTAACTGATGCAGGAAACGTCTGCCATGTTGGATTTGTTATGGGAAAATCCAAGCTAAGCCCTAAGCCGGCACATACGATTCGACGTCTAGAGTTATGTGCAGCTGTTAGAGATGAGCAAACTTTTGAAAAATTCGATTCGACTGATTCACCGAATTTTCCGACAAAAATCGGCTCGACCCGAATTTATTCGCGACAAATCGCTATTAAAGCGGTCCTTCACTCTATCTTATATGTTTCCCCCACCCTGTACATACAGATTGTCCACATTAAAAATCATCCTACCTGCATGTACTGCATGTTATGAGCCTTTAAACATCCAAGATGGCGGCTTATGGAAGCCGCCATCTTATCAGGCAGCCTGCAAACAGGAAGTGCCTCCTGACTGTGCTGCTCTGCATTTTTACCTGACCCCAGCTCTGCTCTGTCTGAGCAAAGCACAGCTATAACCCGCCCCCCTGTACCTTATCCCACTCGCCTCTCCTCAGTAAGTGTGATGCTTCTGAGTCAAGATGGCGGCGCCCGTATCCTAAATTCCTGAACAGAGTTGCAGCACAGTGGGGGAAAGAATAATAAGTTAGTGACTACAAAAGTCAAATATATTAATTTTAGATGCTGGGGAATCGTTTTTTAAGAGTTTGGGCTTTTCATTAAATCAGGCTGAAGGTCCGGTTTAAAAACGGCTATTTCTGAGCCTCCTAGAGCCTCAATAGGGTTGTAAACCATTCTGCCTTGCTGTAACACGCATAGGATGCGTGCTGGGTTAGTGAAATAATACTGTAAATAATTAGGACATGCAGATCAGAGGCATTGCTAATAGAATCGCAGAGCAGCACAATTGCAGAGAGTTGAAGTGCCATCACTATGAGGGGCCCCTATAGTGCCTGAAAAACACACCCTGGAGCTGGCAGCAGCAGGAGCCCAAAAATTAGCTGAATCACACCCTGGAGTTGCAAGCAGCAGCAGCAGGAGCCCAAACATTGGTTTAAAGAGACACTGGGGTTGGCTGCAGGAGCCCAAAAATTGGATGAATCACACCCTGGAGTTGCAAGCAGCAGCAGGAGCCCAAACATTGCTTTAAAGAGACACTGGAGTTGGCTGCAGGAGCCCAAAAATTGGATGAATCACACCCTGGAGTTGCAAGCAGCAGCAGCAGGAGCTGCAGCAGGAGCAGGAGCACAAACATTACTTTAAAGAGACACTGGATTTGGCTGCAGGAGCCCAAAAATTGGATGAATTACACCCTGGAGTTGCAAGCAGGAGCAGGAGCCCAAACATTGCTTTAAAGAGACACTGGAGTTGGCTGCAGGAGCCCAAAAATTGGATGAATCACACCCTGGAGTTGCAAGCAGCAGCAGCAGGAGCACAAACATTGCTTTAAAGAGACACTGGAGTTGGCTGCAGGAGCCCAAAAATTGGATGAATCACACCCTGGAGTTGCAAGCAGCAGGAGCAGGAGCCCAAACATTGCTTTAAAGAGACACTGGAGTTGGCAGCAGGAGCCCAAAAATTGGATGAATCACACCCTGAAGTTGCAAGCAGCAGCAGCAGGAGCAGCAGCAGCAGGAGCCCAAACATTGCGTGAAAGAGACACTGGAGTTGGCTGCAGGAGCCCAAAAATTGGATGAATCACACCCTGGAGTTGCAAGCAGCAGCAGCAGGAGCCCAAACATTGCTTTAAAGAGACACTGGAGTTGGCTGCAGAAGCCCAAAAATTGGAAGAATCACACCCTGGAGTTGCAAGCAGCAGCAGCAGGAGCAGGAGCCCAAACATTGCTTTAAAGAGACACTGGAGTTGGCTGCAGGAGCCCAAAAATTTGATGAATCACACCCTGGAGTTGCAAGCAGCAGGAGCAGGAGCCCAAACATTGCTTTAAAGAGACACTTGATTTGGCTGCAGGAGCCCAAAAATTGGATAAATCACACCCTGGAGTTGCAAGCAGCAGCAGCAGGAGCACAAACATTGCTTGAAAGACACCCTGGAGTTGGCAGCAGCAGCAGGAGCCCAAAAATTGACTGACACACCCGGGAGTTGGCAGCAGCAGCAGGAACCCAGAAATTGGCTGGAAGGCACCCTGAAGTTGGCAGCAGCAGGAGCACAACCATGAGCTGGAAGGCACACCCTGGAGTTGGCGGCAGCATAAGTAGGAGCTTGAAAGACACCCTGGATTTGGCAGCAGCAGCAGGAGGCCAAAAATTGGCTGAAGGGCACACCCTGAAGTTGGCATCAGCAGGAGGCCAAAAATTGGTCTAAAGACATAAATATGTTTTGCACCATTTGGAAAGTGTAAAACGTGGCACCATGCTGAATCTAGTCGCATGCATCAGCCATTGGTGGGTGGAAATCCTGGCTGATCCATCCCTGATTCACTTTGACAAAGGTGAGTCTCTCCACATTTTTAGTTGACAGACGAGTTCTCCTCGCCGTAACTATGGCCCCCGCTGCACTAAACACCCGCTCAGATGGCACGCTACTTGCCGGGCAGGACAGCTTTTCCAGGGCAAACTCTGCTAGTTGCAGCCATAAGCCAAGTTTGTCTGTCCAGAAGTCCAGCGGATCCTCAAGGTGTGTTGGCATGGTCATGTCAAGGTATGACATGACCTGCTGGTTGAGGTCCTGCTCCAGGTCTTCCTGCTGCTCATGAGTAGCCTCACTATGCGGGTGTAGAAAGCTACTCATTAGCGGCTGAAGACTGAGGCTGCTGCTGATGGAGCTGCTGCTGCTGCTCCTGCCAACCCCCCCAGCAGCCATGGCAGTGGAAGGTGAGCGCAGAGGTCCCCCCGAGTCAGACCTACGAAAGTATGGACCATGGTGCAGATGGGCATCGGCCAACTGACTACGCAGAATGTCTTTGTAGTAGTTCAGTTTGTCCTCCCTCATTGCGGGTTTAAAAAATGCCCCCATTTTGTGGCGGAAGCGAGGGTCCAATAAGGTGGACAGCCAGAAGTCATCCTGCCGACAAATGGAAAGTTGGATGCAGGAGCCCAAAACTTGGATGAATCACACCCTGGAGTTGCAAGCAGCAGGAGCAGGAGCCCAGACATTGCTTTAAAGAGACACTGGAGTTGGCTGCAGGAGCCCAAAGATTAGATGAATCACACCCTGGAGTTGCAAGCAGCAGCAGCAGGAGCAGGAGCCCAAACATTACTTTAAAGAGACACTGGATTTGGCTGCAGGAGCCCAAAAATTGGATGAATCACACCCTGGAGTTGCAAGCAGCAGCAGCAGGAGCAGGAGCCCAAACATTGCTTTAAAGAGACACTGGAGTTGGCTGCAGGAGCCCAAAAATTGGATGAATCACACCCTGGAGTTGCAAGCAGCAGCAGCAGCAGGAGCCCAAACATTGCGTGAAAGAGACACTGGAGTTGGCTGCAGGAGCCCAAAAATTGGATGAATCACACCCTGGAGTTGCAAGCAGCAGCAGCAGGAGCCCAAACAGTGCTTTAAAGAGACACTGGAGTTGGCTGCAGAAGCCCAAAAATTGGATGAATCACACCCTGGAGTTGCAAGCAGCAGCAGCAGGAGCAGCAGCAGCAAGAGCAGGAGCCCAAACATTGCTTTAAAGAGACACTGGAGTTGGCTGCAGGAGCCCAAAAATTGGATGAATCACACCCTGGAGTTGCAAGCAGCAGCAGTAGGAGCAGGAGCCCAAACATTGCTTTAAATAGACACTTGATTTGGCTGCAGGAGCCCAAAAATTGGATGAATCACACCCTGGAGTTGCAAGCAGCAGCAGCAGGAGCACAAACATTGCTTGAAAGACACCCTGGAGTTGGCAGCAGCAGCAGGAGCCCAAAAATTGACTGACACACCCGGGAGTTGGCAGCAGCAGCAGGAACCCAGAAATTGGCTGGAAGGCACCCTGAAGTTGCCAGCAGCAGGAGCACAAACATGAGCTGGAAGGCACACTCTGGAGTTGGCAGCAGCATAAGCAGGAGCCCAAACATTGCTTGAAAGACACCCTGGAGTTGGCAGCAGCAGCAGCAGGAGGCCAAAAAATGGCTGAAAGGCACACCCTGAAGTTGGCATCAGCAGGAGGCCAAAAATTGGTCTAAAGACATAAATATGTTTTGCACCATTTGGAAAGTGTAAAACGTGGCACCATGCTGAATCTAGTCGCATGCATCAGCCATTGGTGGGTGGAAATCCTGGCTGATCCATCCCTGATTCATTTTGACAAAGGTGAGTCTCTCCACATTTTTAGTTGACAGACGAGTTCTCCTCGTCGTAACTATGGCCCCCTCCACACTAAACACCCGCTCAGATGGCACGCTACTTGCCAGGCAGGACAGCTTTTCCAGGGCAACTCTGCTAGTTGCGGCCATAAGCCAAGTTTGGCTGTCCAGAAGTCCAGCGGATCCTCAAGGTGTGTTGGCATGGTCATGTCAAGGTATGACATGACCTGCTGGTTGAGGTCCTGCTCCAGGTCTTCCTGCTGCTCATGAGTAGCCTCACTATGCGGGTGTAGAAAGCTACTCATTAGCGACTGAAGACTGAGGCTGCTGCTGATGGAGCTGCTGCTCCTGCCAACCCCCCCAGCAGCTATGGCAGTGGAAGGTGAGCGCAGAGGTCCCCCCGAGTCAGACCTGCGAGAGTATGGACCATGGCGCAGATGGGCATCGGCCAACTGACTACGCAGAATGTCTTTGTAGTAGTTCAGCTTGTCCTCCCTCTCGGCGGGTTTAAAAAATGCCCCCATTTTGTGGCGGAAGCAAGGGTCCAATAAGGTGGACAGCCAGAAGTCATCCCGCCGACAAATGGAAACAATTCTGGGGTCACTACACAAGCACGTGAGCATGCTTCCTGCCATTTGCGCAAGTGACTCGGAGGGACTACCAGTCTCCATCTCTACTGCATACTGCCACGGTGTGTCCGGGTCCTCTGTCTCGCTTACCTCAAAACCCTCTAGCTCCTCTGGCTGCTCCTGCTCCTCCTCTCCTGTCCGCTGACTAGATAAACCAGCCATTTCGCCAAGCCTAAACTGTGCTTCACTGTGCCACTCCTCCTCCTCTTACTCCTCCTCCTCCTCCAGTTCAGCTCCAACGGGGTTCATGTGGCCGTAAGATGTAGACGCCATGTCTCCAGTGCCCTGACCAGCCATGGTTTCCAACATGTGCTGTAGTACATGAAGCAGTGGAATCACGTCGTTCATCCCGTAATCCTGCCGACTGACAAATAAAGTGGCTTCCTCAAAGGGCCTGAGCAAACGGCAGGTGTCACGTATGAGCTGCCACTGGTTGACATTAAAGTTACTCAGGGGAGTCCCCCTATCCACTTGGATCATCAGGAAATTTGTGATGGCTTTTCTCTGTTCATATAATCGGTCCAACATGTGAAGGGTGGAATTCCAACAGGTGGAAACATCGCAAATCAGACTATGTTGGGGGCTACCGTTCTGACGCTGTAGCTCAAGAAGGGTGTGTTTGGCGGTGTATGAGTGGCTGAAGTGCATGCAAAGTTTCCTTGAAGTTGTTAGGATGTCTTGCAGATGGGGGGAACACTTCAGAAACCGCTTGACAACCAGATTGAAGACGTGAGCCATGCAGGGAGCATGGGTCAGGCTTCCTTGGCGCAGCGCAGACAAAATGTTCTTCCCATTGTCGGTAACCATGATTCCCATTTTAAGTTTCTTGGAGTAAGCCATGTTTGGATTTCCTGATGAATAAATTAAGCAGTTCCTCCCCTGTGTGACTTTGTTCGCCAAAACATACATGTGAAGCACAGCGTGACACCTCCGTGCCCTGCACACATGGCAGACTGGAGGGGCACTGAGACTTGAGCCTACAGTGGAGGGTGAGGAGATGGCGGAGGATGAGGAGGCTGAGTCACACGGTGTCACAGGCCCAACGGGCAGGGAGCGCGGAGGCCGAAACGGCGTGACCTGTCCAAGTTGCTGCTGCAAAGGGACCACATTCACCCAGTGGGCCGTAAACGACATGTACTGTCCCTGACCGTAGTTACAGCTCCAGACGTCAGCGCTGCCATACACTTTGCTACACACCGACAGGCTCAAGGACTGGCCCACCTTCTGTTCAACAAAAATGTGCAGTGCTGGTACTGCCTTCTTGGGAAAAAAATGACGGCTTGGGACTCCACCTCGGCTCGGCACAAGCCATCAGTTCTCTGAAAGGTGCAGAGTCCACCACCTGAAAAGGGAGCAACTGCAGCACCAGCAACTTGGACAGGAGCACATTCAGCTTCTGCACCGTAGGATGAGTGGGCGCATACTGCTGTCTCTTGGACATGGCTTCGCTGGTGGATTGCTGGCGGGATGCATGACTTGGAGGAGGAGGAGCAGGAGCGACAGAGGATGGGTATGACGCACAGCTGCCTTCGGCTGAGGTGCTGGAGCCTTGTCTGGCAGAAATTGGGAGCGGTGTGCCACTTGGTGAGGAAGCAGGTGGACCACCTCTTCGGAGCTTCGGTTCTCCCAGGCCACTTTATGGTGACGCATCATATGTTGACGCAGGGACGTGGTGCCAACATTTGGGCCCTGGCCACGCTTCACCTGCCTACATATCTTACATGTGGCCATGTTACCGTCCTGCGGATGCTTCAGGAAAAACTGCCGAGTAGCTACTTTTCCCACCAACAGGGCTCACTGATTCACTGCTACTGTCGCCAACTCCAGGAACCCCTGCTCCACTACCTCCCGATAAGGTAGCCTGCCGCGCAGCAGGTGCTCTACCCCGGCCCCGGCCCCGTTTGGCTCCAGGCTTTACAATTGTGCCCCCATGCTGACTGCCAACCATGCTGCT
The DNA here is from genome assembly GCA_027917425.1 of Gastrophryne carolinensis. Taxonomy (NCBI): domain Eukaryota; kingdom Metazoa; phylum Chordata; class Amphibia; order Anura; family Microhylidae; genus Gastrophryne; species Gastrophryne carolinensis. The sequence continues at coordinate 630,666,945 of CM051235.1, forward strand.
AACACCTTGCTGCCTCAGCTGCTGACTCCGGGGCAACCTGCGCCCCTCTTCTCCTGATGATGACGATGAAGCTCCTTCATCACCCGGCTCCCAAGTGCGATCGGCTTCATCATCATCATCACCGAGTTGTGGCTGCACATCACTGATGTTCTCGGTTTCCTCAACAGTGTCTGGCGCAGGAGCTGGAACGCTCGCAACACCCACGACACTGTCCACATCACTATTTGTCTGCCTAGCTAAAGAAGCCACCTCCATTTCTTGGCTGGGCAGTAGCTGCTGACTGTCCTCTATCTGATCGTCCTCCTCACTGAAGAGTGGAGCTGAACCCAAAGCATAGGATACGTCGCTGGGGGAGGGAACGGCGTAGGACAGAGGCAATGGGAGGACAGGGACTGCTCTCGGGGCATGCCAACTCAGGGTTGTGTCAGAGGAACCTACCGACCCTAGACTGGGGGTCTCAGATGTAACTTGTGATGATGTTGATGAGCGCATTAACCAATCTACCACGGCAGATGCGTTACTAGTGGAGACACGACCGCTAGCAGATACTGGCAGATCAGGTCTCTCACCGTGACTCCTGCTGCCACTCGCTCCTAGTCTGCTGCGACCTCTGCCTGCTAAATCCTGTCCTCTGCCACTCCTCTTTGAACATCCTTGCACTTGTCTGCCTGACATTTTTATGTATTTGAAATGTGCAATAGGTACAATAAAAAATTTGTTTACTTTAAAAAGAAGAAGCTAAATAAAGTGAGGAACTGCTCTGCACCAGATTCTATGAAAATTGGCAATATGAGATACCCTGCGGCCTAGTGTTTTGGCAGCAGACCAAAAACCAATTCAAAATGCCATAGTTTGATTAAGCTGAGGAAGGATGAACAAGCGTATTTAGTATGACAGATAGGCTGTTAAGTGCAGGTTTGGGCTACCCTGTGGCCTAGTGTTTTGATAGCAGGACAAAAAACAATTCAAAATGCAATAGTTTGCTTAAGCTGCGGAAGGATCAACAAGCGTATTTAGTATAACAGATAGGCTGCTAAGTGCAGGTTTGGGATACCCTGCGGCCTAGTGTTTTGGCAGCAGACCAAAAACCAATTCAAAATACAATAGTTTGATTCAGCTGAAGAAGGATGAACAAGTGTATTTAGTATAACAGATAGGCTGCTAAGTGCAGGTTTGGGATGCCCTGCGGCCTAGTGTTTTGGCAGCAGGACAAAAACCAATTCAAAATGCAATAGCTTAATAAAGCTGATGCTGAACAACGCTTATTTAGTATAACAGATAGGGTGCAACGTGGTGGTTTGGGATACCCTGCGGCCTGGTGTATTGACAGCAGGACAAAAACCAATTCAAAATGCAATAGCTTAATAAAGCTGAGACTGTAGATGCTTATTTAGTATAACAGATAGGGTGCAACGTGGTGGTTTGGGATACCCTGCGGCCTGGTGTATTGACAGCAGGACAAAAACCAATTCAAAATGCAATAGCTTAATAAAGCTGATGGTGAACAACGCTTATTTAGTATAACAGCTAGGGTGCAACTTGGTGGTTTGGGATACCCTGCGGCCTGGTGTATTTAAAGCAGACCAAAACCAATTCAAAATGCAATAACTTAATAAAGCTGAGGCTGTAGATGCTTATTTAGTATAACAGGTAGGGTGCCACGTGGTGGTTTGGGATACCCTGCGGCCTGGTGTATTTAAAGCAGACAAAAACCAATTCAAAATGCAATAGCTTAATTAAGCTGAGGCTGAACAACGCTTATTTAGTATAACCGATAGGCTGCTAAGTGCAGGTTTGGGATGCCCATGTGGCCTGGTGTATTTAAAGCAGACCCAAAAATATTAACACTAATCCAGTTATTTAAATGCTTGCGTGTAACAGATAGGGTTACATAAGGCACTGCATAGATGGCAAGCCCAGTGGCCTGGTGTATTTAAAGCAGACCCAAAAATATTAACACTAATCCAGTTATTTAAATGCTTGTGTGTAACAGATAGGGTTACATAAGGCACTGCATAGATGGCAGACACAGTGGCCCGATGTATTTAAAGCAGACCCCAAAATATTAACACTAATCCAGTTATTTAAATGCTTGTGTGTAACAGATAGGGTTACATAAGGCACTGCATAGATGGCATGCACAGTGGCCCGATGTATTTAAAGCAGACCCCAAAATATTAACACTAATCCAGTTATTTAAATGCTTGTGTGTAACAGATAGGGTTACATAAGGCACTGCATAGATGGCAAGCACAGTGGCCTGGTGTATTTAAAGCAGACCCAAAAATATTAACCCTAATCCAGTTATTTAAATGCTTGTGTGTAACAGATAGGGTTACATAAGGCACTGCATAGATGACATGCACAGTGGCCTGGTGTATTTAAAGCAGACCCAAAAATATTAACACCAATCCAGTTATTTAAATGCTTGTGTGTAACAGATAGGGTTACATAAGGCACTGCATAAATGTGTATGTACAGTGGCAAGGCAGATTACGGTTTACAGCACAAAGAAATCAAATTGAATTGAAAACTGATCAGGCAAATCACCCTGTCACTGTCACTTTTATGCTGTCCCTGGATTGTTCTGGTTTTCCACTATCTTTCCCTGGCTCTGTCTGCCTCTCTAAATCTCCCTACCTATCTGTAACTCTCCCTACCTATCTGTAACTCTCCCTACCTATCGCTAACTGTCTGTCCCTGTCTGCAGCAACCACCGCTGTCTCACGAATGCAAGTCTGAAATGCGCACAAGCAAGATGGCCGCCGCTTTATATAGCATGGTGACGTTACCGGGCTTCATGGCTGCTGATAGGCTGCATGTGACTGTCCCATCATACCTTGCCCCAGGGTAAATGTCTAACAGTCCTAGTCTATATCTGCAACACTACAAAGAGATTCTTCTTATATGTTTCCAACCGGGTGAATAGGATCAGACAAACATGTCCAGAGCAATGGTTCTATGTGCCCTCAGAACAAAGTCCTGCAGATTATGCTACCATGCCTACTCAGATAACTTGCCTTCAGAACTCTATGTGGTTCTCAGGCCCACCATTTCTGTATCAGACAGCTAATCCTGATAACACCAATGTTTACCCTTTAGTGGAGCCTGAAGCTGATCCTTAAATTAGGTCAGAAGTAGTAAACTTTAGTACTAAAGCCCTTGACGCTAAACTGCAGCCACATCGCTTCATAAGATTCTCTGACTGGAAGAGACTGAGCAGGGTTATAGCAAGGTTAATCTATGTTGCCAAAAGTTTCCAGAAGAAAACTAATGATGATCAACCTGGAAGCTGGAGAGTTTTCCATGAAAGGGTCAGTTTAGAAGAAATTTCACAAGCCAAGACAGTTATAATTTCTCCTGTACAACACACATATTTTAGGCAAGAATATGACTGTATTAAACAACAAAAGACGCTTCCAAAACATAGCTGTCTTACAAAACTCATAGCTGTCTTTTTATAGGTCAAGATGGACTGTTGAGAAAAGCAGCCCATTTATCATTTGCCACGCTGTCAGATGAGGAGAAGCAGCCTATCATCATTCCTAAGTCTGCAATCATTCACAATGTGTCATATGCCGTAAGCTCAGAGGGAGATTGGAAAGCCAAAAGATGGCAGAGTTAACAAAAAATAGAGTCAATCCTGAACCTCTATTCACTAGTGTGGGAGTTGATGTGTTTGGTCCCTGGGAAGTTGTAACCCGCCGAACCAGAGGATGTAGCGCTGACAGCAAACGCTGGGCTGTTCTTTACACATGTCTTTCTATCAGAGCAGTGCATATAGAATTGGTTGAGTCCATGTCAGCATCCAGTTTCATCGATGCTCTAAGAATATTCTTTTCTTTTACAAAATTTTTATTGAAGTTTGCACGTGATGTACAGCATATTTTTAAAGACAGGCATACTGAACAAGTAGTAATGCAAAAAGTGTACATAGTTGAATGCATCATGGAATGCAGATAAACAGTAAAGATAAGTCAATAAAATGCTCACAGTATCTTTTGGTGTCAGCAAAAGTAGCTTGCAAAATCAGACAGTGTCTAACCAAGGGATATGCATCTTGTGGAACTTAAGTAGTATAAATTGTGATTACGAATTCTCATTAAAATTATTTTGAGATCTGTTTGTATATTCACTTTTGTGTTTTCAGCACCCTGGCTGACCTTGGGCAAACTTCTAAATATGATAAACGAACATTGGGCTGGTGTAGATGTTCGGGGTATATCTCAGGAGGGTTGGGGGGGAAGAGGGGGGGCAGAAAGAGAAGGGGGGACCGTGGGAGCCCAGGTCTGCTGGATCATGTTTTAGTAAGAGAGTGAAAACTAGAACCAGACCAGTCCGGAGTCTAGTGGCTAGATAGGGAAGGACGGGTCTGTTTGATGAGGGCTCAGCCCAATATACTGTATCCATGGGTTTCAGGTACTGAGGAATTTGTCGTATGAATCGTTTATTATCGCAGTGATTTTCTCATTGCACATGATATCTGACATCCTATTACAGATCTCCTGCCAAGGTATTTGGGGCGATTTCCAGTTCCTAGCTATCGTCCCCCTAACTGCCGATAATACATGGAGTATCAATCGCCACTCTGGCTTTGTGTATGTTCCAGATTTGAGTGATAGGAGCGCCTCCCATGGATCGCCAGTACTGGATATGTGTAGGATGTCAGATATCAATTTGTAGGCTTTATCCCATGTAGCACGAACTACTGGGTACTCCAACCAGATGTGGGACATTGTGCCTCTTTCTTGGCACCCTCTAAAGCATAATGGTGAATCTGAGGGAGAAAATTTGTGGATTCTGTCTGGAGTGTAATACCATCTGAAGAGGATTTTATAGGCATTTTCTAAAACCAGCGCATTACAGGATAATTTTCTTGTATCACTCCAGATTTTTTGCCATGTCTCAGGATCTTTAGTTGTTCCCATCTTATCATATAGTTGTGGTGAATAGGGGCTGGGGGTGTAACTAGAGCTGTGTATAAACTGGATATTAAGCCCCTTTCAAAATGGTCCCTGATGCACCTGATTTCGAAGTCCGTATTCCTATATGGAGGAGGGGACTTTTTTAGGAGGCTTTTATAAAAATGTTGGACTTGTTGGTGCAGAGTTTGTCTACAGAGGTCAGGCCTTTCTGTGACCACCATTTGTAGGGGGGAAGCTGGCAAATGAGGTGAGGTGAATACGTTTGACTTTGTCCTATATTGTCAAGGAGAACTTTAGGATTGGAGGGATAAATTTCGGTCTAAGTGTTCTAGGGATCCAGAGCAGAGATGCCGGGAGGACTGGTTCACAAGCGGCAATGTCATTTAGGACCCATAATGGTTTATGCTGTGGGGCATGTAGGAGTACTAGGGATGCTATTTGAACCTGCTGTATAATATTTATGCAGGGATGGGAAGGTTGTTTTATTTATCCTTGGTCTAGATTTGCACCATGTAAAAGACATGATTTTCTGTTGAAGGATGTCGAGGGCACGTTTAGGGACCTGAACTGGGAGCACTCTGAAGAGATATAACATTTTTGGTAAAAAGGTCATCTTGAGAGCTGCTATTCTCCCTAGCCAAGACAATTTTATAAATTGCCAGGACTGAAGTAGAGTGTCCAATTTTCTAAATGTTTCTGGGTAGTTGGCATTATACAAATCTGTATAGTTGGCTGTTAATTTGATCCCCAGATACTGCAGTCCCTGTGTCCAAGTCCACGTAAAGTTTTGGGATAAAAGGCTCGATTCAGAGAGACAAAAAAAGACTTTCGTTTTTGTGCCGATTTCATATTATTTTCAAATGTTCCCGCTCTCGTATGAGTGTGCGAGCGATTCTATGCATGCATTGAAAACCTTCTGAAAAGTTTCCGTCCGTTCGTATGCCAGAGCACGACTACGAGGATGTCATTTTCCATCATGACTTTTCTGTTTCATTTTCTCAGGTAACAACGTAGGCTTTCGTTTTTGCCCTTTTCCCATCGTCTCCTTGCACGAATCCTTTACGTTTCCCGATAGATTCTGGTTCCCTTTTACCAAGAATTATCGTCCAGACGGAAATACTTACGATCTTGCGCCTGCGCACTACAAAGTTAACTCATTAAAGTGCTTGCCTACATATTTGACACCCTCACTTCTACTACAATGTTTAGCTAAACCCCTTAGCACTATCCTCCATCTTCCCTTTTGGACCTTAAAGCTCACCCCAACCCCTTAGCGCTATCCTCCATCTTCCCTTTTGGACCCTTAAAGCTCATCCCAACCCCTTAGCGCTATCCTCCAGCTTCCCTTTTGGACCCTCAAAGCTCACCCCAACCCCTTCGCGCTATCCTCCAGCTTCCCTTTTGGACCCTTAAAGCTCACCCCAACCCCTTCGCGCTGTCCTCCATCTTCCCTTTTGGACCCTTAAAGCTCACCCCAACCCCTTAGCGCTATCCTCCATCTTCCCTTTTGGACCCTTAAAGCTCACCCCAACCCCTTAGCGCTATCCTCCATCTTCCCTTTTGGACCCTTAAAGCTCACCCCAACCCCTTAGCGCTATCCTCCATCTTCCCTTTTGGACCCTTAAAGCTCACCTTAACCCCTTAGCGCTATCCTCCATCTCCCCTTTTGGACCCTTAAAGCTCACCCCAACCCCTTAGCGCTATCCTCCAGCTTCCCTTTTGGACCCTTAAAGCTCACCCCAACCCCTTAGCGCTATCCTCCAGCTTCCCTTTTGGACCCTTACAACTTACCCAAATCACTTCGCGGTTATGTTCTTCTTCCATTTAAGGCCCCTAAAACTTACCCAAATCACTTCGCGGTTATGTTCATCTTCCATTTTAGACCCCTAAAACTTACCCAAACCACTTCGCGGTTATGTTCTTCTTCCATTTTAGGCCCCTAAAACTTACCCAAACCACTTCACGGTTATGTTCTTCTTCCATTTTATGTCCATAAAACTTACCCAAACCACTTCCTGTTCATCTGAATCTTCATCTCGAAATATTTTTATAAACCTTCATTTGTTGTTAATGTATTTGTGTAAATAAATGACACTGAAATGTTTTTTTTTTTTTTTTTTTATTTGAAGGCCATTTTTTGGTTCCATTTTGAAAATATTTTAGTTGTTAAAATTTTTAAAAATTTAAAAACAACAAAAAATTAAAAAAATGTAAAACTTTATAAAATTTAAAACTATTTACATTATGAAAAACAGTGACAGGACCCAGAACACTATTCTTCTTCTGTTGTCCCCAACGAGTCAACCAGCTGCTGCATATCGGCCACCAACTCAAGGACCCTTCGATTCATTTCTTCCACTCTTGCCTGTGTGGTCCCTGTATAAAATTGATACAAAAACATAATTTTGCGCTAAATACATGTTTCTCACCTGTGGATGAAATGTTTTTTATTTGTCAACCTAAATAAACACGACATATGTCAGTCTGCTAAGTCATTACTCTAAGTAAGTGGGCAGAGGTCATTCTGCAAAGTCATTACCTAAAGGAAGTGGCCACAGATCAGTCTGCTAAGTCATTACTCTAAGGAAGTGGGCAGAGGTCATTCTGCAAAGTCATTACCTAAAGGAAGTGGGCACAGAGAAGTCTGCTAAGTCATTCCTCTAAGGAAGTGGGCACAGATCAGTTTGCTAAGCCATTACTCTAAGGAAGTGGGCAGAGGTCATTCTGGGAAGTCATTACTCTAAGGAAGTGGGCAGAGGTCATTCTGGGAAGTCATTACTCTAAGGAAGTGGGCAGAGGTCATTCTGCTAATGACATTGACTCTGCCTTTAGGAATCTGGGTGATCATGTCACTTAACACATACTGCAAAGAATGACATTACAACTTACTTGGTTGGTGGCCGACGGATGCCTCGTTGGGGACAACCCTACGTCCTGGGCCCTGCCACTGTTGTGAAGTAGAGCCTGTTGAGACATGGCAAATAGGGTCACTTATTATGTCTTAGTCAACAGTAATCAAATGTCATTTTCAATTTGTGTGTCACTCACCTTCTCCCTGTGCCTCCTGGCCGAGATCTGCTGCAGCCTGCGCATCTTCACCCGCTCCTGAAGCATCTACAAAAACAGACGAAGGGAATCAGCTTGGGTGGAAATAGCATGTACATGAAGAGTCACATACCAGAGGCTCCTGCATGCGTCGCTGGGTACGACTCCCTGCCCACGCCGTGCCGCCCCTCCTCTGTGGAAAGGTCCAGGGGCTGGTCTGAGGAACCAACAGAGGAGGGGTAGGACCGTCGCCCTGGAGATCCACCACCTTCACTTCCAGCTGCAGATTCATGCAGCACTGGTCGGCCTGTGCGCCTCCGGGTGCGGCGGATTTGGTAATCCATTTCCAGCACTACAAAAGAAATACAATTAGAAATCAATGCCTACCTTATGCATCAGTTACATCTGGCATGCAATCGCTATGTTCTTACTAGGGAAATGGATTCCGAAAAAGCGCCGCACCCGGGGCATGTGCAGCCGTTTCAGGTCCGACCAATGCTGCATGATCTGCGTGTGGGTGAAGGTGGTGTCCGCCTCATGTTGGATTTTGCCAATGATCTCCAGTGCGACGGTGCGCTTCTCAAAAGAGTTGGGCAGGTAGTCATACCTGCGCTCCAGCATGGTCTGCAAAACACAAAATCAAGCTAGGTTTTAGTTAAAACTGCATACAAATATCTGTCAACAATCGATCATTTGACTAAATGACATTAACTGACACATTTGGAGCCTAATACAATCCTTTAAGCTGGCCTCAGTGTTGGTTCGCACGTGTGGGCCCTCACTTCGGTTGGGCACGGAGTTTGAGACACTTTGTAAACAAACCCTTTCGTCATGCCCTTCCTTAAGGGCTAGGCATGCATTTAGATGGCAAAGCAAAGGCAGTAAAAGACACTTACAAGCATGATGATCTCTTCTTGTTGGCGGGTGAAGATTGTGGGTGCCATCTTGCCTCTTGTCTGCAGCAGATAAGTAATGCCCCAGCGGTTTCCGGGTTCCGCATGGCCGAACGAAAGGCCGTACGCACGCGTACGCGAGCGCGTAGGCGTCACAGTCCGCAAATCTTATTTAAAGGTCCCTGGACACACAGCTCATTCAGAGTCCGTGCAAAATGGCTCCCAAAAAGCAAGCAGCGGCAAGCGGCAGAAAGGCACCCAAGCACCAGGAGTCATCAGAAGGGCCCAAAACTCGCTCACAAATGCCCAAAGCCAAACTGCGGCAAAAAAGCAATGCTCTGGCCAAGCAACCCACCACTACTCCCAAAAAAAAGGAGGCACAACCAAAAAGCAAGACACAGGCCACCAAGCCTACCCCAAGGGAGGTGGTCAAACCTGGTAAGAGGGTGCGAAGCCCCAGCCCCCCGGACCAACATCCCCCCCCACGTGCCACAAAGGCAGTGTTCCAAGGCCAAAAACACCATGACCGAAGCCCAAGCCGGCAAAGAAGCCCCAGACGACAAAGAAGCCACAGCAGGGCCAGAAGCCCCAGACGAAAAAGAAGCCACAGCAGGGCCAGCAGACCCAGACGCAAAAGAAGCCACAGCAGGGCCAGAAGCCCCAGATGAGAAAGAAGCCACAGCAGGGCCAGAAGCCCCAGACGACAAAGAAGCCACAGCAGGGCCAGAAGCCCCAGACGAAAAAGAAGCCACAGCAGGTCCAGAAGCCCCAGACAAAAAAGAAGCCACAGCAGGGCCAGAAGCCCCAGACGAGAAAGTAGCCACAGCAGGGCCAGAAGCCCCAGACGAAAAAGAAGCTACAGCGGGGGCAAAAGCCCTAAAAGGCAGACAATGCCAAGCTCCCCCTCCCCACCCGCACGTGGCTACCAATTGACGGGCAAGAGTGGCCGAACCACAAGCTCTGGGTCACCCCAGCCAAGTACCTCCAAGGGCCATGCTCCTTCCAAGGGCCCATAGAGCCACAGGGCCCCAAGCACCAGTTCCAGCTCCTCCAGACCCTCTCTCCCTCGCCCACATTCCCCACCGCCACAGGTTGGCAGGCAATCACCCTATGCCACATCAACCCCTGCAACTTCTGTGGCCACCCAGCCACGAACACCCAGTCCCTTTCCCAGTCCAGTTTGATCAGCAGCCAGCCTCCAGTCCTTGATGTCTCCAACACACACCCAGGCCAGAATGTCACCCCATTTGCCTGGAAACAATGAGGAGCCACAACCACCACAAACAGGGCGCACATTGCGCAGAGGCCACTTGAGTGTCCGTTTTGGTGAGTCACAAACTCTGGCATTGGCTAGTGGTCTAACGTTATATTATGATGAGCTATATGGGAGCAAATCCAAATCAACGAGCAAGCAGCGCAAAGCGGAGATTTTGGCAGAACTCACCAGACAAGTCAATGCAGCGGGGGATGAACTCAAAGATGTAGAACAGATTCAACTGAAAATATCGGACCTCAAATATGCTGCACGGAAGAAAAAGAATAAAAGGCGGCAGTACAGGTACATATCTTATTTTTGGGTTTTTATTCTTCTTATATAGACATCAGTGAGCTTATTTTTGGATACTATGTTTTTCAGCTTACAAACTGGCGGAGGATTCCCCACTAAATTGAAATTTACCCAGGCTGAGGAGATGGTGCTGGGCCTGCTACATCCTGTTGCGTTAGAGGGACACTTGGCACAACAGGACACGGACAACCCGCCAATTTCAGCAGGTTAGTAATGTGTGAATTTCCCTAAAAATGGACCAACCAGTCAAATTAGCCAGCAAGGTATATCTAAACACATGCCCCTAGGGTGTGCCTTGTAGTGGAGTGATCAATTTGACCAGGGTGTGCCATACATGACGTTTATGAACACTTAGGAAGAGTAGTAAAGTATTGAGATTAGCAAAGGACTGCGTGCTATGTATTTCTATTCAACCACATGCAACACTTACATCTTTTACTTTTTCTGTTGGCCACTTGGGTTTGAGCTGTGCTTGGGGACCAATGGCTTAAAGTGGACCGTCACCCATGGGTGATCGGCCCGGGAATCTATAAGATTCCCGGGCCGATCACCCCCCTCACCGTGGGACATCCGAGATCGGGATGTCCCGCGGTGAGGGACCCCCCCCAAAACCCCAAAAGAACTCACCTGATCGGCGGCGGCAGCGGCCGCCGCCTCCCGCGCGCTCCTCTAGCCGTGCGCGCGCCCGCGCCGGCCGTTTGTGAATGGCCGGCGCGGGCGCGCGCACTGTCAGAGGGGCGCGCGGGAGGCGGCGGCGGACGCGCTGCCTTGTCCACCGCTTGTCCGTGGGAGCGTGGTGAGGTGAGTTTGGGGGTTTCTGGGGGGTTTTAAACAGCGGGGCACCCCTAATCGGGGGTACATATCTTATTTTTGGGTTTTTATTCTTCTTATATAGACATCAGTGAGCTTATTTTTGGATACTATGTTTTTCAGCTTACAAACTGGCGGAGGATTCCCCACTAAATTGAAATTTACCCAGGCTGAGGAGATGGTGCTGGGCCTGCTACATCCTGTTGCGTTAGAGGGACACTTGGCACAACAGGACACGGACAACCCGCCAATTTCAGCAGGTTAGTAATGTGTGAATTTCCCTAAAAATGGACCAACCAGTCAAATTAGCCAGCAAGGTATATCTAAACACATGCCCCTAGGGTGTGCCTTGTAGTGGAGTGATCAATTTGACCAGGGTGTGCCATACATGACGTTTATGAACACTTAGGAAGAGTAGTAAAGTATTGAGATTAGCAAAGGACTGCGTGCTATGTATTTCTATTCAACCACATGCAACACTTACATCTTTTACTTTTTCTGTTGGCCACTTGGGTTTGAGCTGTGCTTGGGGACCAACGGCTTAAAGTGGACCGTCACCCATGGGTGATCGGCCCGGGAATCTATAAGATTCCCGGGCCGATCACCCCCCTCACCGCGGGACATCCGAGATCGGGATGTCCCGCGGTGAGGGACCCCCCCCAAAACCCCAAAAGAACTCACCTGATCGGCGGCGGCAGCGGCCGCCGCCTCCCGCGCGCTCCTCTAGCCGTGCGCGCGCCCGCGCCGGCCGTTTGTGAATGGGGTGCCCCCCTGAAGTGGACCAAAACCCAGGATAGTCAAAATTCTGGGTGTTAGTCCACTTTAAGATGGGGTGATTGCAATGTTTTAATACAATTACAATGGTAACCACCAGAATCATATTGTAACTGCTATTTGCCAGCTGAGTGTGTTCACTTAATGGTCCATAAGGGATGTTTAAACACACACAACAGGCAGTACTTGCATGTTTGGTTGCCTTCACATGACCGATGTGTCTGTACTTGTTTCCTAATCCATTTTCAAGATAATGGCATTCATAGTGAAGGTCAAGTTGCACCGTTATGGGAGTGGCCATTCCAGCTTGGCCACGTGTTTGATTTAAGCATATGTGTTATTAACCATCACCAATGCATAGTTGTGTGTTTACATTGTTTGTTATCTTCTAATGCAGCCTAGCCTCATCCCTCAGCTAGTGGGGAATCCTCTGCCATTTTAACTATGCCGTCTACTTCCGTGCTGCCTCGGACCCAGGATCCGATATCTACGGTAAGTGTTTTTTTAGGATGTGGCGTATGCATGTGCCTTGCCATGTTTCTTTGGCCTGAATTACATATGTATTCCCCACACTGAACCTTTTTGATTTACATGTCCCAACAGAGCCACTCACTGATGGAGGAAATCCAGGAGCTGGAGGAGGATGGAACCTTCCTTGGACCTTATGAAGATCTCCCCCTGGGCCAGAATCTGCAACTGTCCCAAAATGTTTCTCCGACAAATCCTCACCAGCAGAGGGAAGCTGGCTGCATGCTGCCTGCACATCGTGGCCAGCATGCAGAGACTGACCCTCCAGTCCCCAGTTTAAGATCTGCTGTTGAGGATTTGCCAAGCATACCTGTGGCTGTTGGGGGTCCTAGAGCAACATCATCTGCACGCCCCCCGACCCGGGGAATTGGGAGGCGTACTCAGCAACGTCGCCCAGTTTCCCAGGGGAGGGGCGTGCAGATGATGGAGTCAGCATGGCACCATGAGAGGCGGCTATTTCGGCGCCAAAATCAACAAAACCACGAGAATATTATTGCCCAATTAGATAACCTCAATAATACCTTAAGTGCCATGCTGACTGAATTTAGGACCCATAGCCACATGGCCAACTTGACAACAGAATTCAGGTCTAGCATGGCTGAATTGCAAAATAACCAAAGAAACATTTTGAAACAGTTGCAGATTCTGAATGCCACACAGGCCCAGGTTAGGGCCCACCACCAAGGGCCACAACCTGGGTTCTATGGGCATCCCCCATATTAAGGTGTATTTGGCCTGAATCTGTTCTACATCTTTGCTCTACATCCCCACTGTATTGACTTGTCTGGTGAGCCCTACCAATATAGCATTTTGGTATGGCTTTGCTTGTAAGTTTTGGATTTGCGGCCATATAGCTCATTAGAGTCCTGAGGTAGGCCACTAGCCAATGCCAGAGGACAAGCCTCACTGAAGCGGCCACTAAAGCTGTTGCGCTGCAGCCTTGGCCCTAATTACATTGGTTGTGGCTCCTCCTGTTTGTAGGCATGATTGTGTGACATTCTGGAAAACTACTACCTTGGACCCTGGCTGAGATTTTACTGAACTTGGATTGGGACTGGGTGTTCTTGTTTGGGTGGGCCACTGAGTAACAGGTGTAGATGTGGCATAGGTATGTCTGCTTTCAACCTGTGCCTGTGGCAAATGTGGCCAAGCAGGAGAGGGCGTGTTTGTGTCCCTATTTTGACAATGTAACATCTGTGATTTATACACTTGCCAATGCTTGGCACACATATGTTAGTATGTTCTTTTGAAGGTTAACTTTGTCCTGGAGTGCCTTACTTTGTAAATCCAGGCTGTGTGCAATTGCTCTGTGGCATGTTTTGGCATAAATTTCATGTCCATGTATTCCCCATAACTATGTGAGTGACCATCAACTACAATTCTTATGTTTCAAAAAATTATACCTTAAAAAATAAAACAAACGTGTTTATGACTAAGTTACTGTCTGTCGGTTTTTGGTTAAGAAATATGACTTAAAGTAGCCCCAAAAACAAACACACACAAATTTTCTAAAAAGAGGCTAAATACATTGTTGATGGTTTTGGTAATTAATTCATTACTGTTTTGTTCTTAATCAAACCCAAATACAAAAACAAATGGCACAAACAATAACAACAAACAATGTAAATACAAACAAAAAAAAGGAGAAAACAATTAAGCAAAATGTGTTGCTAGTAAATTAGCACGGACGGCTTGGCCAGACGCACTGTGCTGCCCAACATAGGCGTCCTCTGGCTCATCGGCGGGTGTAGAGGGTGGCCAATACACATACCGGGGGACCCGCTGCAAGATAGCAAAATTATGCAGCGCAGCACAGGCCATGATGATATCTATGACCTTTTTTGGGTCATACTGAGGGGATCCCCCGGTATGGTCCAAACATCTAAATCGGGTCTTCAATAGGCCAAAGGCCCTCTCCACCACTGCCCTGGTTTTGCGGTGCGCCCTATTATAGGCCTCTTGGGCGGCATTCTGTGGGCGTAGTACAGGCGTCAACAGCCACGGGAGGAGTTAATATCCTGAATCTCCTGGAAAAATTAAAGGAAAAAACATATAAATATTAATGCATACATTTCAGCGCAAAAATGCACAAACTACCTGAATAAGAGGCTAGGTGACATTGTCAAAAAAACATGAGCATACATATTGCACAGGGCAAATCGACAAAGAAACATATCTAATAGATGTTATTATAGATTAATTAGAAAACTAATATTGCGGATGCTGGCCAATCAGCCAGACTGTTAAGACCTATTGGTTTAGGTCTGTGCTGCTCAGCAATCTTGGATGGGTTAAGTTTGCATGACCCATGACACAGTAAGTGTAATGCATCTAAGCAAAGATGGCACAGACCCTATGATAAAGTCAAGAACAGATTCACAGAAAAGTGTGGGGAAGACTGATTACTAATTTGGCTAAAATTACTCTTTAGAGTTTTAACAATGCAGGACAAACATTTTGCCAGGCTTTGTTGTTTTGCTAATGTAATGGGTCCAGTCGTGTTTCACATGTTACCAAGGTGAGGAAAAAGGCATAGTTTAAGAAAGGGGAAGCAAACAAAAATCATAGTCATACCTAGAAAAGCAAATGAAGTTATTGGGGTCAACTTTCCAAGGAGCCATGCACCGGAAAATTCCCCAGACTCAAACCGACGGAACAATCCAGATCTTCTAAGGATGTAGGCGTCATGGGATGAGCCAGGGTAGCCTGCGAGGACGCTAAGGAACCGCATGTCCTGGGCCACCACTGCTTGCACATTCAGTGAGTGGCCCATTTTGCGGTTCCTGGGAAAAAAAGAGAGAAAAAAACATCAGTAACGCTTGGCAAACTATTTAAACACTAACTTATAACACCCTAAGTAAAACGTGTATAGCAAGACAAATAACACAAAACAACTACATTAAATTTAAGTGCACACAAAAAGGATATGTATGTTAGAGCCTTTAAAGTTTTTATTTACTTGTTCAATTTTAAGTACACTTTAAAATGTTTGCCTTTGCACAACATGACAAATATTTGAAGGCAAAAATACGGGCTATTGGTTCACATACACTCTTTGCAAGGAGGGATTCTTTGCAAGGAGGGACTGTTTGCAATGCTTGAAAAATTACAAGGAGGGAATAATTACAATGAAGGCCAAATTAACATGAGGAAATACTTACAAGGAGGGACTAGTTACAATGAGGGAATACTTACAAGGAGGGACTAGTTACAATGAGGGAATAATTACAAGGAGGGATTAATTGCAATGAGGGAATACTTACAAGGAGGGACTAGTTACAATGAGGGAATAATTACAAGGAGGGACTAGTTACAATGAGGGAATAATTACAAGGAGGGACTAGTTACAATGAGTGAAGAATTACAAGGAGGGAATAATTACAAAATAGAACAAATTAACATGAGGGAATACTTACAAGGAGGGACTAGTTACAATGAGGAAATAATTACAAGGAGGATTACTTACAATGAAGGGCAAAATAACATTGAGTGAATAATTACAAGGAGGGACTAGTTACAATGAGGGAATAATTACAAGGAGGGATTACTTACAATGAAGGGCAAAATAACATTTAGTGAATAATTACAAGGAGGGACTAGTTACAATGAGGGAATAATTACAAGGAGGGATTAATTACAATGAAGGGCAAAATAACATTGAGTGAATAATTACAAGGAGGGACTAGTTACAATGAGGGAAAAATTACAAGGAGGGATTAATTACAATGAAGGGTAAAATAACGTTGAGTGAATGATTACAAGGTGGGACTAGTTACAATGAGGGAATAATTACAAGGAGGGATTAATTACAATGAGGGAATAATTACAAGGAGGGAATAATTACAAAATAGAACAAATTAACACGAGGGAATACTTACAAGGAGGGACTAGTTACAATGAGGGAATAATTGCAAGGAGGGACAAAAACAAAGGAGGGATTATTTTCAAGGAGGGACAAAAAAAACCCTAAAATATGAAAAAGTTTAGCTCAGCATGAAAGACTGAACTTGCCTGTATATGTACTCGTCGGCGGCCGGAGGCACCAGGGCAACGTGGGTACAGTCAATGGCACCCATGACGTTGGGCATATCAGCAATATTATAAAATGCCAGCTTAATCGCGTTTCTGGCTACCATATCCTCAGGAAAACAAATATATTTTCGAGTTATGGTAGCCATGCCTTCTAAAAACTTGGATAGGGCGCGGCTCAGCGTAGGCTGTGAGATCCCCACGGAGAGGGCACCCAGCCTCTGGAACGAGCCATTCGCCAAAAATTGCAGGCAGCCAAGCATCTTGGTCATACCTGAAATTGCTTGCCCCTTCCTTGTGGTGCGGGCTAACCATGGCCACAGCTCACTATACAACTTATGGAGGGAAGCGCGATTAAGTCTGGTGAGCTCGAACAGCTCAACGTCATGCATACCATTGATGTCCATGCTTCGCCGCTGGTGCAATCTGGCCTCTGACCTCCGGGCGATCTCAATGCCCATGAGCTGCAGATCCTCATGCTCCTCAAATGCACTCGAGTCGTCCATAGCTGCTAGCCTGCTATTTCCGAGGTCAAAATGGTCCCGTAAGGGGATCGAAAATGAAACGGATTTATTGGGTGTTGGCCCCTCGGCAATCAGCTCTCTGAATTAATCGCCAGCCCATTGCAATAACGTAAGTGTTCTGAACAATTGAAACATTTCAGATTTGGATTGAAAAAGGTCCCGAAATTATGTAAAACTTTCTATTTCCTTTTGATCTTCGAAAGAGCATATACGTATTAGTTTGAACGTTCGTGCGAGTAGAAAATGGAAGAAAAAAAGCAAAAAAAAGACTAACACCCACCCAAACTTTCACAGACAGCTATGGAAGTCCAGACGAATGTGTCTTTGAATCGAGGCTAAAGTCTGCTTTGTACTAGCAGAGAGTGAGACGTCTAGTGCAGTGGACTTTGAGGCGTTTAGTTTAAGGGCTGAGATGCGGCCAAAAGTGGTCAGCAGGTCGATGGCATTAGGGGCTGAGGTATGTGGGGAGCTCAACATCAACAGCATGTCATCTGCGAAAAGTGAAACTTTATGTTCCCTGCCTCCTAAGGGGATTCCTTTGATTGAGGTATTTTGCCTTAGTTTTATTGCAAGTGGTTCTAGGGCCAGGACGAATAATACAGGGGACAAAGGACATCCTTGTCTGGTACCTCTCTGGATCTTGAAACTTGGGGAATGGAAGCCAGTGTACTTAATGCAAGCAGACGGGTTGGAGTACAAAGCAGAAGACATCCCCCAGTCCCCTGTAAATCCTACCTTCTCTCTTAACCAAGAGCACATGTGCGAGCTGTGGCTGCTGTAATATATAGTGAAAGCCGTGCATGCACCTGTGCCAGGTATTTGTCCATGGTTAGCACAGGATTGCACCTTGTTAGAGGCTCACAGCGTGTGACCGCCGGTGTGCTGGGCTGCTTTCAGCTAGACTTTGCCCTTAGCCGAGATTGCAGAAGGCAGCCTAGCATTCTGATTGGCTGTGAGCCTCCGTATGCGCCATAGAACTGTGGAAAGGTGAGTGTTAGTAGGTGACCTGAGGGGTTTCACACAGGGAATTGGGGCACCCTACAGCAATGGACCAAAACCTGGGATAGAAATATCCCAGGTATGGTTCACTTTAAATGAATACAATGTTTATGCCTAATTGCTTGACAAGCCTGTGAGAGCTGAAAGAACTTGTAACACCCTAATCAGGGGCTGAATTATTGCACAAGTTTGTGCTTTTACTAGAGAAAAATGCTAAATCTGGGTAGCAAAAATGGAAATGCGCCAGTTATAAAGATGTTACTACAGCACTGGCTTCTAATTCACTATTAGGTGGATATTTGTGTCTCTGGATGCTATGGAGGGTGTCAGTGTGATGTGTTGCTGATTTATGTGACAGTGAAAGCAGCTTTCTCATGGATCTTTTATCATCTCTCTGCAGGTTGTGGTGGTGTGATCTGACCTCATGCTGCTGTGCTGATCTCTGCTCTGTCATCACCACAAGCACATCTCTGACCTCACGGGACCTGTCAGAGAATCCTCTGCAGGACTCTGGAATAACGCGCCTGTGTGAGGGGCTCAGACATCCAGGATGTGTCCTGCAGAAGCTGAGGTGAGTAATCTGGAGTAAAGTCAGTATCTGGAGTAACCTCCTGTGTGAGGGGCAAAATCACACTGTACTCTGTAGGAACTGATGTGAGAATCCTATAACCATTTAATGCAAATCTGCAATGAGGGATTACCCCCCAGATTGCTGATTTGTGATGCCCAAAGAAAATGTCCCAAACCATTCATTATAAGTGCAGATAGAGTGGTGCCCTATAGCCACAAACCTGGAGCAAGTGGGTGCTCTTATTTCATTCTTACCCCATGAACATGGCGCTGGCTGCTTGCAGTGGCCTTGCAGCGACAGCTACATAAAGAGCGCAGCGCCTCGCTTGTTGGCACATAAAGGACAACTGGAGGAAAATATTCCATCTGTATGTATATACTTACCCCTCTCAGATCCCTGTTACCTCCATTATAAGCTGTTCCTCTATGGAAGTTGTAGTTCTGCCCCCACTCTCTGCTGTAATGGCTGCTGCCCCTCATCTGACAGGAAACTCATTTAGCAATGGATGATCTGGTGACCCCGAGGATTTTGCTTTGCTCACCTTTTGCTGAGGATTGGGCTGCTGAGCACTCACCTCAGAGAGCCATTTTAAGAGAAATGCTGCCCCCGACATCCCAAATACTGTGCTAATAATAATTATTTATATAGCACCAACATATTCTGCAGCGCTGTACAATAACAGGTTTCATGTACAAAGAGAATAAAACAAATACATAGCAAAAAAGAAACAAGAGAATCCATAGAAACAAAAGGAATGAGGACCCTGCTGACAGCTTCCAATCTAAGAGGAGAATGGGGGGGACACAGAAGTTAATTGCTCTGTGCCACGCTCCCTCCATCCACGTAACAATAAGACAATCTGTATGGGCCAGACACAAGGTGATTTAGTGTTTTTTTGGGCAAAGGTTGTGGTGCATAGTGTCTGATAATGGATCGGGGTCAGAAATATAATGTAGAAGATTGATGTGAGAGGAGGCATTAAATTAGGGGATCTGGTCGACTGCCCTAAAAAATGAATTTTTAGGAAGCGTCTAATTGGGGGTAGAATTGGTGCAGCTCAGGAAAAGTCTTGTAGGCAGAAGTAGAAGGTTTGTAATAAGGGAGAAGTAAGTTGTAT
Organism: Gastrophryne carolinensis; assembly: GCA_027917425.1. Lineage (NCBI taxonomy): Eukaryota > Metazoa > Chordata > Amphibia > Anura > Microhylidae > Gastrophryne > Gastrophryne carolinensis. Next base: position 630,686,727 of record CM051235.1, read on the forward strand.
ATCATTAGCAGAGCTCAGGGCGCTGGTAGGGCAGTAGATAGAGATTAGGGATGACATGTTTGGGAGTGCAGCACCATGGAGAGCTGTGTGGGTGACAGTTAGCATTTACACTGAATCCTATTCTGTAACCAATACAATGACTGGCAGACGGGAGGATGTAGGGGAGTGCAGCCCCATGTAGAGCTGTGTGGGTGACAGTTAGCAGTCACATTGATTTCTTGTACAATAAATAAAACATTCGTCATTGGTACATAGTCTGTGACATTAAGTACAGAGGCATATGGAGAACAACTGGACAGCATTTGAGGTCAGTTCACATTCGGGACAAAGAGGGAAATTTACACTTATGCCCATTAAGGTGTACCGGGAGTGCTGAGGTCACTCCTGCTAGGTAGGGCCGCAGCCCAAAATTAAGCTAACAGATATCACAGCAGCTAGAAATGAGCTATGAAGCAAACAGCATCTGCACTCCAGGTTCCAAACACATAATTGCTTATAGAAAGCGTCCAAGAAAGCTATCCTGTTACTGTACGTACCAACTCCTGACAGGGAGCAGAAGAAAAAAAGTGAGGGGAAGAAAGCAGAAAGAGGGCAAGGAAAAAAAAAGGGCAAGGAAGAGGGGGAGGGGGAAGGGAAAGAAAGGTTCAAGGGGAAAGGAAAAGTGCTAAGGGATGGAGGGAGGGGTTCTATAGAGTTGATCACCGCCTGGGTCCTGGATTAAGCTACTACTGCCCCAGCATTCAGCTGGAGATGGTCAATCCATGGTGCCCAGATCTCCTGGAACTGCTCATATTCATCTAGGGCTATCGCTGTTAGTTTTTCCATCACCAATATATCCGAAATTCTGGCGGATACCAGACTCCAGGGCAGCAACCTCTCCTGCCAACTTCTAGCCACCACAAGCCTGGAGGCCGCCAGAATATGGGATGTCAACTTCCATTCCATAGGCGTATAGTTGTTGGTCTTGTAAGATAGCAATACCTCCCAAGCATTAGGATAAAAAGTGCCTTTAAAAAGGGATACCACTAGGTCATAGACCCTATTCCAAATTTGTTGCGCTACTTGACAAGACCACCAAATGTGGTACATGTCACCAGGTTCCTGGCAGCCATGGAAGCAGAAGGCTGGGCAACCTGGGTTGAATTTGTGCAGCCTGGAGGGGGTCAGGAACCATCTGCAGAGAACCTTGTAGGAGTTCTCCTGTATAAGTGTGTTACATGAGACCTTCCCCACTGCCCTCCAGATCCGGCTCCAAACATGATCATCATCTGGCTTGCCTAGGTCCTCCTTCCACCTTTTCATATAGGAATGTTGTGTGTCACTGCTTAACTTTACCAGAGTGGCATAGCGCTCGGATATAGCACCCCCAGCTAAAGGCTCCTGCAGACACCTATGTTCGAAGTTGGTAGGGAGATGGGGGAACCTGCCACCCCAGGTCACTTTGTTAATGAAGTGGGTTAGTTCGAACCCTCTATATCTTTCCCTTGGTGGAATAACAGACCTAGGTGTGACAGAGTGCAGGCCCTCCCCTCTCCAATGTGCCACCACATCCTGTATCACAGTGATGCCCGACTCCTCCCACCACCTAAAGTTGCATCTGGATCCTACACAAGGCATAAACAGGGGGTTGCCCAGCAACGGGGCTGCTGGGATGTGTTGTGAACGCCACCCCAGGCCCAGTGCATTTTTGTCCCATAGGTCAAGAGAGGGAGTCCCTTAGGGATCCATAGCAAGGATGTGACTGAAATTGGGGTAACACTGCCAGCAATCATTTCCACCCAGCCCGGGGTATTCCTTGAGGAGTGTAGGGGGAGCAAGGAAGCCACTTGTGCAGCTACATAGTATTTATACAGGTGTGGGGCTCCAAGGCTTCCCTGACCTTTCCTACAATACAACGTCCTCCTAGCTATCCGTGGACGTGTTGACCCCCATATGTACTCATTGATCTTATTCTGCAAGGATTGAAGGGCTGAATTAGTGACCTTGACTGGCAGCACCCTAAAAAAATACAAGATTTTGGGCAGCACTGTCATCTTAACTGCCGCCAGGCGCCCCAACCAGGACGTTCTCAGATGGCACCAGGAATGCAGAAGAGCTCCTAATTGGCTCATCAGTTCTGGACAGTTGGCCTTAAAGAGGGTGGCATATGATGCCGTCAGCTTAATTCCCAAGTATGGGAGTTTTTTAACCCACCTCCAGGAGTAGTTGTTTTTTAAAAGGGTGCTAGCCGCCCCAGATAAGGACACATCCAGGGCCAATGATTTGGTGACCTTTAACTTGAGTCCTGACAAGGTGCTAATTCCTGCAGCACATTGGGCACGGTCACATGTGGAGAGGTGATAGCAAGCAGCATGCTGTCTGCGAACATAGATAGCTTATGCTCTATTCTGGCATGTTCAACCCCCTTTATGGAGTGGTTATCCCGATTCTGGCTGCTAGTGGTTCCAGGGCCATTATAAACAGGATAGGGGAAAGCGGGCACCCCTGTCGTGTACCCCTTCCTATGGGAAAGGGGGTTGACTCAAACCCCGAGTACTTTACCTTAGCAGTAGGGGAGCAGTACATAGCTTCGATCCATGCCCTCATACCTGGACCAAATCCCCATTTATCTAAGGCGCTTAGGAGGAAGTCCCAAGAGAGGCAGTCAAATGCCTTTTCCATATCTAACGATAGGACCATCAACTCTTCAGGTGATTTCTTAGAAAGCTCAATAATTTGAACTCACCCCATCTGAAGACTGCCTCCCTGGGACAAATCCTACCTGGTCTGGGTGTATCAGAGAGCTCAGAAAAGAATTAATTCTGTTTGCAATGATTTTCCACAGAATCTTTAAATTCAGATTTAAGAGTGAAATGGGGCGATAGTTCTGCCAAGCTTGAGGGTCTTTCCCTGGTTTGGGTATCATAACTATGGCCGCTCTTAATATTTCAGGGTCAAAGGGTTTTCCAGCTTTGACGTGGTTATACATAGAGGCCAAATGTGGAGCTATCACCTCTGACAGTTTTTTATAAAACAGTGCAGTGTATCCATCTGGCCCCGGTCTCTTTTTGGTCTTTAGTGTGCTAATGGCTTGTTTCACTGACTGAAACGTCTGCATCCACCAGGGACGAGCTTTCAGGCGGCATCTTGGGGAGCGTTACGTTCACTAGATAGGCGTCTATAGCACCCACACTTGGCCTCTGGGGGGGGGGTCATAAAGCTTGGCCAAACCATTCCTAAATTCCTCAAGGACCTTGCATGGATTACTGGTCAAAGTGTTCTTACTCAGCTTCGATTTGATGGGGGGGGGGGGGGCAAATCTCTCTTGACACTTTAGCTGGGATGCTAAGAGGGTATTAGGCTTGTTTGCCAAGGTGTAATATCTCTGGGCAGACCACTTATACCTGCGTTCAGCCTCCCTAATCTGCAGGGCATTTAGTTATACTCTAGATTTCTCCAACTCTCTCCTGTTCTCTCTAGATTGGTTGTCTTTAAAAAGTTGGGATGCATTCTCAAATTTCGTCACCAGTTCGGCAGAAAGCAAGGATCGTTCTTTCTTCTTCCTTGCCGCTCTGGAGAGGAAATGATCTCACATTACTGATTTGAACGCGCCCCATTGGGTAGCTGGGGACTCTACTGAGGGTTGGTTAGTTTTGAAGTAGTCTTCTGCTACTCTAATAGCTTCCTGGACATTGTCATTAGTGGCCAGCAAAGTCTCATTAAGGATCCAGGTTGATGGACCTGGTTTCACCACTAGGGATTTACAGGTGACACAATTTAGGTCATGGTCTGACCATGGCACCTAGAGTATGCGGGCTTTGAGGACGTTGGGTAAGAAATTCCTAGAGACAAACAGGTGGTCAATTCTAGTGTGGAGGGAGTGAGGGGCCAAGAAATGCGTATAATCTCTCCTAAAAGGGCGCAGGTCTCGGGCTAGACATCAATAAGTTCTAAGTTGGAGATGATGGCCACATAGGCCTGAGACTCTTTACGGTTTAAAGGGGTGGGAGGTAGAGATCTGTCCAGCACAGAGTTAGGTTGGAGTCTCCTCCAAGGAATACAACCCCTTTCGCATGCCTGCTCAAAATGTTGCCCAAATTTCTAAGAAATCCTAATTAGGGGCATAGTAATTCAGAATTGTGATTTCCTCATCTTGCAGGGTCCCCCGCAGTAGCAGGTACCTACCTGCAGGGTCAGCAATTTGCTTAGAGCATTGAAATTGGGTGCGTGCATGGAAGGCTATGAATACGCCTCTTTGCTTGGTGGTTGTCCGAGCATGGTACACCATGGGGTATTTCATACTGAGATATTTGGGCATTGAGCTGAATGAAAAGTGGGACTCTTGCAAACAGACAATGTCCACGTGTATAGCGTTAAAATATTTGAAAACTCTGGATCTTTTGTTGGGCGAGTTGAGACCCTGGAGTTAACCGATACTACCTTGAGGGACATCTTGTGGGATATCTAGCAGCATTAGGTGGAACATATGGCAGATCATCAAAATTGCACTTGCCCTCAGCCTTGAGGATGCCAGGGGAGGATAGGTATGCAGGGAAAGGCGGGAGGGAGGTAAGCCAGAAGGTAAGAAGGGGAGGGTGGAGGGAAGGAGAGAGGGGAAGGATAGAAAGAATCAGTGAAAAAAAGAGAAGAGAAAAAGAAGCAAAAAACAACATCTTAACATTTTGAAAAAGATTAACCTTTGCGACGGTAGTCACTAACAGCACCATCCTAACGGGGGTCACCCCGGTAGGAGGGGGTAAGGCAGCTTGCGTTACACTCGGGAGCCATGATTGTTGCCTTTCTGGACCTCCGTGCCCATCTCGCCTACATACGCCGCTGGACCCTGTGGGCATAGGGGCTCAGAGTGACTGAGAGTATGTGATAACATATCTAAAATGATAAAAGTTAAAAGCAGGGTGCACTATAAAAAAAACATTTAACAGCTAAATCTTCATGGCTCTATCCCCAAATATAGTCGGGGGAGAAACCCGAGAGACCCATCCCATCCTGCAATGGTCAACTCAGAATGCCCATCATTTGGGATGTCCTCCGGGGCCACCACCCAGAACCAGTCAGGTGAGCGGATCCACGGCATCCAAACATGAGGACAATCAACAAAAGGCACGGAGGGTGATCCTTGGAAAAACAGGAAACCTTAAACCGACGGAATGTCCGCAGACATCAGAGTCACCCACACACGAAGGCAGTGGGGTAGTGAAGGGGAAACAGAAAACACTCAAGTCTCCCGCTACTCGTCTCCTGACAGCTGGAAGGTCTGGGACCAGAGCCTCTTCATGGCTTGAGAATGCCGTTCCAGTTAGGACTTGCTGGCTTTAGCAGGGAGGGCACGTTCCACCCGGACCTTTCTGTTGGAATCATCAGGCGCCGGGATTGGGCCGGTTGGTGGTGAGGAGCGTTCCAGAGGGCCCAGATCCATTTGCTTGAAGTGGTTCTTTAACTCTGAAACCGTTGAGGCTTGGATCTGGTGGCCATTGTGGGAAAAGGTGATTTTAAAAGGGAACCCCCAGCGATACCTTATGCCTTGCTTTTGTAGCTGCTGCACATAGGGTTTAAACATGCGGCGTTTCAGGATTGTGGCTTGAGATAGGTCTACGAAGACTTGGTAGTCATTGCCCTGAAAGTTTAGTGGCGCCCTTTTTCTAGAAGCCTTGAGGACAGCCTCTTTTGTCTGGAAATACAAAAATTTCACAATAATGTCACGCGGGGGACCCTCCGGCCTACACCTAGATAGGGCTCTATGAGCACGTTGTAGCTCTAATCTTTCTGGGGGAGTACCTGGGATCAGCTCTTGAAGGAGGGCCGTAATGGAGCTTCTCGCGTCCTCTATCGTCTCCGGGAGGCCTCGGAAGCGTAAGTTATTTCACCTACAGCGTTTCTCAAGGTCTTCTTGCTGGCACTGTAGCACTGTTACCAGATCATGCAACTGTTCAATTTCGTTCTCGTGGCCCTCCTAGGCCCTCCTCCAGCTGCGATGTACGGCCACCGAGGTCGCGCAGCTCTCCCTTTAATTCCACCACCGTCTTCGCCGACACCGCGGTCATCTCTTCCCTCACCATTGCTCGTAGCAGATGGAGGGTCGCTTGGTCGAGTGAGGCCGGGGGTCCGGAACCCGCCAACTCTGAGGGAAACTGGGCCCAGCTGTTGTTCGAGTCCCTGGAATCTTCCCGCTCGCCAACGTGCACGGCCACCTCGCACTCTTGAATCGCCGCCATCTTGGATTGGGGCCCGCCTTGATCTTTAGCGTTTTTTTTTCTTTGGCTTACCCATGATACGGGTAGTCCGGACAAGCCCGGGCATTTCCCTGCGCTCTCTCGCGGTAGATCTGTATGTCTGTCCGTCGGCTGGTTCCCATTAATAGAGGGTGCAATACTATGGAGAGCTGTGTGGGTGACAGTTAACAGTTACATTGATTCCTATACTGTATAGGTAACCAATGCAATGACTGGCAGAGGGGAGGGTGTAGGGGAGTGCAGCACCATGGAGAGCTTTGTGGGTGACAGCAGTTATACTGAATCCTATACTGTATGGGTAACCAATGCAATGACTGGCAGAAGGGAGGATGTAGGGGTGTGCAGCGCCATGAAGAGCTTTGTGGGTGAGAGCTGAACCCTATACTGTATGGGTAACCAATGCAATGACTGGCAGAGGGGAAATGTAGGGGAGTGCAGCACCATGGAGAGCTGTGTGGGTGACAGCGGTTACACTGAACCCTATACTGTATGGGTAACCAATGCAATGACTGGCAGAGGGGAAATGTAGGGGAGTGCAGCACCATGGAGAGCTGTGTGGGTGACAGTTAGCAGTTACACTGAATACTATACTGTATGGGTAAGCAATGCAATGACTGGCAGATGGGAGGATGTAGGGGAGTGCAGCACCATGGAGAGCTGCATGGGTGACAGCTATTAGTTACACTTAATCCTATACTGTATGGGTAACCAATGCAATGACTGGCAGAGGGGAGGATGTAGGGGAGTGCAGCACCATGGAGAGCTGTGTAGTTGACAATTAGCAGTTACTCTGAACCCTATATTATATGGGTTACCAATGCAATGACTGGCAGTTACACTGTATCCTATAATTTATGGGTAACTAATGCAATGACTGGCGCAGAGGGGAACATGTAGGGGGTGCAGCACCATGGAGAGCTATGTAAGTGACAGTTAGCAGTTACTCTGAACCCTATACTGTATGGGTAACCAATGCAATGACTGGCAGAGGGGAGGATGTAGGGGGGTGCAGTACCATGGAGAGCGGTGTGGGTGACATTTAGCAGTTACACTGAATCCTATAATGTATGGGTAACCAATGCAATGACTGACAGAGGGGGGAGGGGTCAGCATAATGGTTAGCAAGATAGGTAAGCCAGGCTGCTGCATTCAGGATGGATTGGAGGAGAGAGGTTAGTAAGGGGGGCAAACTAATTACTAGTGAGTTACAGTAATAAAGACGGGAATGGATCAGGGTAACAATGAGAGTTTATGATTCTAGAGATGTTTCTGAGGTGCAGACGGCATTAACAGAAAAAGCAATTGAATATAGGGGTGAATGATAGGTCAAAATAAAGCGGGGGGGGGGGGTGCTGCTTTTGGAGTTACAATGGTGCCACACACTGAGAGGGAAATGTCAGGGTGAGGTAGGTTGGTAGATTGTGAGAACACAATTAGTTTATTTTTAGAAAGGTTTAGTTTCAGATGAGGAGAGGACATAATGTTAGAGACAGCAGAAGACAGTCACTGGTGTTCTGCAGTGTGTCAGTGACGAGGGCGCGGGCTGAAGTATATAGGTGGGTTTCATCAGCATATAGATGGATATATAGAAGTCATATCTACTGATAGTCTCTCCAATAAGGGCTGTGTAGAGAGAAAAGAGGAGAGATCCTAGGACTGAACCCTGTACATGGAGGGCACAGCCCTAGAAGAAGCCTGGTTTTCTCCACCAAGACTCCCCCACCATCCTGATCTCAGGCTTGTCACCTCCACCCTCACATGCCAACATTTTGCCAGTCTTTCTCCACTGGGCCGAGGTTTGCTGCTGTGTCTGAACCTCTGTATGCCAGGAAAGTGTGTGGGGTCTGTTACACAATGATGTCACTTCCTGTCACACCATCTCCTTATATAAATGACTTCCACATGGCTGCTGTGATGAAGTTACAGCTCCCCCAGTGGCCATCATTTGCACATTTATACATGTAGAATACTATACAAGATATATTATATACTATGCGTACTTTATAGATGCTTAGATGTGTTTGTGATATACAGTTTGTCCCATAGGGGAGCATCTTAGGGAACATAGGAACTGCTGGAGACCTCTGAAAAAGAAGCAGCAACAATTAGGAAACTTTTGCACATTAGAGGCGACAAAAAGGAAATCCTCAAACGATCATACAAAAAAGTCCTCACTATGGAAAGAGAGAAACATTTGGGGACAGGCAAAACATTTGATAAATCATTAACCAAACCTCTCAGTATCATGATGTATTCAGGCCAACATCAAAAATACTGGAACTAATGCAAAACCATTGGTATGTTTCAGACACAGACACAAAACACAACCAAACTTTAAGACCTTAACCTACAATACTGCAAAATAAGGCACAATTAGGGGCAAAGTAACAGCCAGTCACGGTGGGGGTCATGCTAAAAATTTGCTGTAAGTCACAGCCAGTGTGACTTACAGTGTGCATTGCGGTGTGCATTGAGGTGTGCATTGCAGTGTTCTTTGCGGTGTGCATTGCAACCTAAACGCCGGGAGAATTTTAGCTTTTAAAGACAAAAAATGTACAAAAAATGTATTTTCTATCTTTTCCCCCAAAATGACCTGTACCTGTGATGGGGTTTTTTTATAGGTTAGACGCATCATTTCCATTGAGGTCAGGAGATTTGTTTTTATGTTTGGAAATAACAGAACCCTATGGGATATGCAGAATAACATGGTGACATCTTTAGCACAGCCCATAGGCTGCTGTTATTTCCAAACTTATATATCCTCACATCACTGGAGAAATAATGGACTTATACTGCAACAATGTGACGTCACATGTACAGGGGATTGTTGGGGTGCAAAGGTTGGACAGAGGCTTGTTCTTGCACTGTTTTATGTGTTATCACTAAAAGGTTCCCTGGCATGCACACCGCCATGCACACCACCATGCACACCGCAATGCACCCTGGCTGCACCAAATATTTAGCCTGAGCCTCTGTGATCCATTTAAAGAAACCCCCTGCACTACTGTAGGAACATATAGCTGTCAGTCCTGAAGTCAATGTGGGTTTATACATCGGGGGTGGGGCACAGTTACTATGGGGGAAACATTGACACCCCAACATTTGGTACATTGTAAATTCTACATCATTTACCTGTTATGATGCAAATGTGGGGCTTGTTATGTAGGAAAAAAAATGAGACTTTATGATGAGAAGCAATGAAGCCTAATCTCCCCATTAGTAAGAGTGCAACAAGAAAAGGGGGAGAAATATAAAGTAAATGATATTAAGAGAGAAAAAACCTGAATATACAAGCTTAAATCACATAGACACCTCTGGGATAAATAAACTGATCAGTTTTCTCCCATTGTTAAGTAAAACATTAAAGTGGATATTCAGCATCATTTAATAAAAAGCCCAAACCCTTAAAAAACTATTACCCAGCATCTAAAATGTATATATTTTACATTTTTAGTCACTTTTTATTCTTTCCCCCACTGGGCTGCAACTCTGTTCAAGACTCTAGGAAATGTAGGCCGCCATCTTGGCTCAGAAGCATCACATACTGAGGAGAAGAGAGGGGGAAAAGTGCAGGGGGCGGGGTTATAGCTTTGCTTTGTGAAGACAGAGCAGAGCTTGGGTCAGGAAAAGGACAGCAATCCCAGAATGCAGAGCAACATGATCAGAAGACATTCAGAAGATCCCGTGGTCTTCCATCTTGGATGTTTAAAGGCTCAAAAATGAAGCAAATGTAGATAGGGTGATTTTAATGTGGGCAATCTGTATGTACAGGGTGTGGGAAACATACAAGATAGGCTCTTACTCAGGGTGAAGGTCCGGATTACTGTGGGCAATCTGTATGTACAGGGGGGAAAACCTATAAGATAGGTTCTTATTCAGGGTGAAGGTACGGATTAATGTGGACAATCTTTATGTACAGGGTGTGGGAAACATACAAGATAGGCTCTTATTCAGGGTGAAGGTCCAGATTAATGTGGGCAATCTATACGTACAGGGGGAAACATACAAGATAGGTTCTTATTCAGGGTGAGGGTCCGGATTAATGTGAGCAATCTGTATGTACAGGGGGGAAACATAGAAGATAGACTCTTATTCAGGAGGAGGGTCTGGATTAATGTGGGCAATCTCTATGCACAGGGAGAACACACAAAATAGGCTCTCATATAGGGTGAAGGTCCGGATTAATGTAAGCAATCAGTATGTACAGGGGGGCATGCAAGATAGGCTCTTATTCAGGGTGAGGGTCCAGATTAATGTGGGCAATCTGTATGTAAAGGGGGGGAAACATACAAGATTGGCTCTTATTCAGGGTGAGTGTCCGGATTAATGTGGGCAATCTGTATGAACAGGGGGGAGATATACAAGATTGGCTCTTATTCAGGTTGAAGGTCCAGATTAATGTGAGCAATCTGTATGTACAGGGGGGAAATATAAGACAGACTCTTATTCAGGGTGAAGGTCCGGATTAATGGATTAATGTGAGCAATCTATATGTACAGTGGGGGAAACATACAAGATAGACTCTTACTCAGGATGAGGGCCCGGATTAATGTGGGCAATATGTATGTACAGGGGGGAACATACAAGATAGGATCTTATTCAGGGTGAAGGTCTGGATTAATGTGGGCAATCTGTATGTACAGGGGGGGGACATAAAAGATAGGCTCTTATTTAGGGTAAATGTCCTGATTAATGTGGGCAATCTGTATGTACAGGGGGGAAAACCTACAAGATTGGTTCTTATTCAGGGTGAGGGTCCGGATTAATGTGAGCAATCTGTATGTACAGGAGGGGGGGGGACATACAAGATTGGCTCTTATTCAGGTTGAAGGTCCAGATTAATGTGGGTAATCTGTATGTACGGGGGGGGGGGGGACATATAAGACAGGCTCTTATTCAGGGGGAAGGTCCGGATTAATGGATTAATGTGAGCAATCTATATGTACAGTGGGGGAAACATACAAGATAGACCTTTATTCAGGATGAGGGTTCGGATTAATGTGGGCAATATGTATGTACAGGGGGGAACATACAAGATTGGCTCTTATTTAGGGTGAGGGTCCTGATTAATGTGGGCAATCTGTATGTAGAGGGGGGGCAACAAGATAGGCTCTTATTCAGGGTGAGGGTCCTGCTTAATGTGGGCAATCTGTATGTATGGGGGGAACATACAAGATAGGCTCTTATTCAGGGTGAAGGTCCGGAATAATGTGGGCAATATGTATGTACGGGGGGGATTCTGCATTTCCAATCATTCATTTATACATTGCACAGCCAATATGCAAAAATAGATTTGCATAAATCATTTTAAGACAATATTTAATTCCCTTTATGTTATTAAAAGATTTAGTTATTGATAGTTATTTGATATATTTAAATGAATGACCATATTTAATATATAATTGTACAATTTGGTAATTAAATCATATCCTACAGGAATTGATGTATAAATATTAATAATAAAGTACAAATTAATTTTATACTCGGCAAGTTCTTCATTAATTACAACCGTTTGCTTTGCCCCTGGCTTTTTGTTTGCAGATGGGGAGGGGTTCCAATATTCATATTGTGCCCATCTCAATCATGGGTAGAATGTGTGTCAGGGATGGCATGTCCCTTTTCTGCATAATACCCAGGGCAGGGGCAGTGAGTGTGGTGTGATATGTATCAGCACTGTATTAGGGAACTAGATTGTGAAGCGCAATGTGTTCCATAGAGATTCGTAGCCCTTTTATCTCTCGTCGGACTATATGATGGCCCATGCGCTTTGCACGTCAGCGTGGAACACAATGTCACACATAGGCATAATGACGCCAACAAGTGCCACTGGAAGTAATAACAAGAGGGGCTTCCACTAAAATCAGAGGCCCACCTCCATTATCCACACCCAACCAAACCATCTAGACACCTTAGGCCCTTATTTAACAAGGAATAGCGCCAGGTAGCGAATGGTGAGCGAACGGTAATGACGCTCACCGCCACGAGAACGCCGGCTCCCCTCCGCAATCACACATTTATCAAGCCGATCCTGCTTAGCGACTGACAGAGCGCCAGATAGCGAATCATTCATCATTATTCCAGCCTCACCCCACAGCGCCAGCGAGCGACCTTGAACAGCGACAGGTATGACCTCTCGCTACCTGGCGCTCTCCAATGCATTTCAATGGAGCAATCTTTAAATATTCTTAATTAATTGCTATTAATGTTTTTTTTTTTTTAAATGGCAAAAATTCTGTGACCACTTCTGCAATGTTAGATATTTTTTTTAAGGTAAAAAAAAAAAAAAATTGTGCAGAACTGATATTACAGGTCTGATATTAATGTATTCATATTACAAAATGTTTGTAAAAACATGTTTGTTTTTTTTCCAAAAATATGGTTGTTTGGGGGTTAAAAAACTACTTTTAACCCATCGCCGCCAGCGCTCTGGGGTTTAAACAAGCATTTCACAGCGCGAGAATTTTTTGAGTGTGATTTGTTAATGAATATGCTGGGAGCCGTTCGCTATGGCCATTCGCTGTCATGCGCTCCCATACAGCGCGGAACCTGTCAAACAGCGACTCCTAACCCCGTATTCAACATTACCACACACCGACTGAGTCGCTGTCAACAGCCGAACAACGGCCACGCACAGCGAATACTAGCGTGCGCTGTGAAAATAACGCTACTGTCGCTCATCTGTCGCTACCTGGCGCTATTAATGAATCGGCCTCCCCGTGTCCATTGCACCAATGGGTCAATGTCTGCAGGAAATGTGCTGGGACGGGGTCACCTACCTGCCATAGCGCCCACTGTGCTACTATCATGGAGCTTATCCCAATAGCTGGCATTCAGATTTAACCCTTCCTCTCTGTAGCTTGGAGCTTGGATAAGAGCAAATCTTTCATCTATAAAGGTTATAAAATCATTAGACAAAAGTACTATTATTAACTACATAGATATTTATAGTAACTTTATATAATAAGGTATAAAACAGTTCCTATATAAATGTATCATGGAAGAAATGAAAACTAATAAAAGAACATAATATTAACAGATATATTTTATTCATTATAATATATTTAATAGGCTTATTCTCCAAAGGTTTGTTTTATGGACTATGTATGACTAAAGCAGCTCTCATTCATATATTCTAGATGCCCCTGATGAAGTCCTATAAAATGTTGAAACATTTTGGGACAATAATATTTATGTTACAAGATCAAACGTTTCATACATTATTATTATTTATAAAGCGCCGTTATATTCTGTGACCCCGTACAAAGTTACATTGTCTAGATCACTTAATAAAGTTTTTATTCTTTTCTGAAATAAAATTGTAACTTTAAAGTGGAGCAAATGTGGCCCTGGAATCTATAATACTTGAGGGCCGTCTGATTCTCTGTCCCAGGGCATCCAGTTTCAGGATACCCCACTGTGTGACACCCCCAGTCCCCTGTAAAACCTACCTTCTCACTGAACCAAGGACACATGTGCGAGCTGTGGCTGCTGTAAGCTATAGTTTAAGCTGTGCATGTGCCTGTGCCAGGTATTTGCCCATAGCTGGCACAGGATTGAACCTTGTTAGAGGCTCGCAGCATGTGACCACCGGTGTGCTGGGCTGCTTTCAGCTAGACTTTGCCCTTAGCCGAGATTGCAGAAGGCAGCCTAGCGTGCTGATTGGCTGAGAGCCTGTGTATGCACCATAGAACTGTGGAAAGGTGAGTGTTACTAGGTGACCTGAGGAGTCTCGCAAAGCAGTGCATCCCGAATTGAGGTGCCCCAGAGGAATGGACCAAAACCCAGAATTGCTATATCCCAGGTTTTGCTCCACTTAAATTAATATTTTGGGGGTTATTTAAGAAGGGATAGCGCCAGGTAGTGCCTCTTAGTGGCAGGCAGCGTGTGGTGAATGCCGGGCGCTGTTCGCAATACCACTTGTATGAAAGCGAATCTGGTGAGCGTCTCTAACAGTGCCATGAAGTGTCACATGTATTATTACAAGCGGCTCAGCATATAGCGCTGTCACACTAGGCTCAGCAGCACCATGTAGCCCCTGTCGCTCAATGTCGCGCTTCCATACATTTCAATCGAGATTCATTAGTTTGTGTATAAATAGCATGTTATGCTTTTTTCTTTTTGCTCCAATCATTGTGTGACCTGATTGCAAACAAACATTTTTAGAAACTTTTTGACTTTTTATATTTTTATGCAGTATTGTCATTACAGGTCTGGCACTAAAGTGTTATTGTCACAGTGTTATAACAAATCCATGTGTTTTCGCTTTGTTACTGGTGGATATGTGTTCAAAAACAGACTTTAATCACACAGCGTCTGGTGCTCTATGCTACAGATCCCAGCTTTAGAACGCCGACGCTCTGTGTGTCCTTTTTTGATGGTGTGGAGCACCGAGTGCCACACGCACTGAGCTGGCGCAACCTCCAGCGCTGTACTGTTGTTAGAGCACCCAACATACATCACATTCATCAATGTGGGCCAGGTTACTACAACGACTGAGGCACTATGTTACAGCACCCAATACCCGCATACAGAGTCTACTAGCGGTCGCTTTAAGCACCGCTATACAGACTCTCATCTGCCGATACCTGGCGTTAGTAATGAATCAGCCTGCCCGTATTTGCATATTTGCCTGACAAGCCTGTGAGAGCTGAATAAACTTGTAACACCCGAATCAGGGGCTGAATTAATGCACAAGTTTGTGTTTCTACTGGAGGAAAATGCCAAAATCTGGGTATAAAGAATGGAAATGCCCCAGTTATAAAGATGTTACTACAGCACTGACTTCTAATTCATTATTAGGTGGATATTTGTGTCTGGATATTATGGAGGGTGTCAGTGTGATGTGTTGCTAATTTATATGTGACAGTGACAGCAGCTCTCTGATGGATCTCTTATCATCTCTCTGCAGGTTGGAGAACTGTGGCCTGACCTCATCCTGCTGTGCTGATCTCTGCTCTGTCATCACCACAAGCACATCTCTGACCTCACTGGAACTGTCAGGGAATCCTCTGCAGGACTCTGGAATAACGCTCCTGTGTGAGGGGCTCAGACATCCAGGATGTATCCTGCAGAAGCTGAGGTGAGTAATCTGGAGTAAAGTCAGAATCTGGAGTAACCTCCTGTGTGAGGGGCTCAATCACAGTGTACTCTGTAGGAACTGATGTGACAATCCTGTAACCATGTAATGCAAATTTGCAATGAGGGCTTACAGCAGACCTAAATCTAGTATTAAAGCAGCTCTTAGAGTAATTACCCCCCATGCTGATTTGGGATGCCCAAAGAAAATGCCCCAAATCAGCCATTATAACTGCAGATAGAGCAGCGATCAATAGCCACAAACCTGGAGCAGGTAGACGCTCTTATTTCATTCTGCCCCCAGGAACATGGAGCTGACTGATCAGAGGCCTTGCAGTGACAGCTACATAAAGAGCGCAGCACCTCGCTTGTTGGCACATAAAGGACAACTGGAGACAAATATTCCATCTGCATGTATATACATACCTCTCCAAGATCCCAGTTATTTCCATTATAAGCTGTTCCTCTATGGAAGTTGTAGTTTTGCCCCCACTCTCTGCTGCCCCTCATCTGACAGGAAACTCATTCAGCTATTGATGAGCTGGTGACCCCGAGGACTTTGCTTTGCTCACATATTGCTGAGGATTGGGCTGCTGAGCATTTACCTCAGAGAGACACTGTAAGAAAAATGCTGCCCCGACATCCAAACTACTGTGCTAATAATAATAATTATTATTTATATAGCACCAACATATTCTGCAGCGCTCTGTGCCACCATCCAAGTAACAATAAGACTATGTACAATCTGTCTGGGTCAGACAAAAGGTGATTTAGTGCTTTTTGGGGGCAAAGGTTGTGGTGCATAGTGTCTGATAATGGATCGTGGTCAGAAATATAATGTAGAAAATTGATGTGAGAGAAGGAGTTAGATTGGGGATGTGATCGGCTGCCCTAAAAAGTTGACATTTTAGGGAGTGTCTAATTGTTGGGGGTAGAACTGTCAGGAGAATTGGTGCAGCTCAGGAAAAGTCTTGTAGGTGGGAGGGGAAGGTTTGTACTAAGGGAGAAGATAGTTGTATATCATTATCAGAGCGCAGGCCACTGGTAGGTTGGTAGATAAAGATTAGGGAAGACATGTGGGGAAGTGTAGCACCATGGAGAGTTGTGTGGGTGACAATTTGGAGTTACACTGAACCCTATACTGTATGTGTAACCAATGCAATGACTGGCAGAGGGGAGGATGTAGGGGTGTGCAACAACCTGGAGAGCTGTGTGGGTGACAGTTAGCAGTTACAATGTATCTTATACTGCATGGGTAACCAATGCAATGACTGGCAGAGGGGGTCAGAGTAGTGGTTAGTGGAGAGATAGGCAAGCCGGGCTACTGCATTTAGGATGTATTGGGATGGAGAGAGGTTAGCAAGGGGGGGAGACCAGCTACTAGTGAGTTACAGAAATTGAGATAGGAATGGATCAGGGCAACATCGAAATGTTATGATTCTAGAGATGTTTCTGAGGTGCAGACAGCAGTTGAATATAGTGAGTGAATGATAGATCGGAGTCAAGTGTGACACAGCAGGGGCGTGCTGCTTTGGAGTTATGATGGTGCCACACACCATCAGGGTGAGGTAGGTTGGTAGATGGTGAGAACACAAGTAGTTCAGTTTTAGAAAGGTTTAGTTTCAGACGACAAGAGGATATAATGTTAGAGACAGCAGAAGACAGTCACTGGTGTTCTGCAGTATAGCAGGGGCGAGGGCGCAGGCTGAAGTATATAGGTGGGTTTCATCAGCATAAAGATGGCACTGGAAGTCATATCTACTGATAGCCTCGCCAATAGGGGCTGTGTAGAGATAAAGGGGGAGAGGTCCTAGGACTGAACCCTGTACATGGGGGACACAGCCCTAGAAGAAGCCTGGCCTTCTCCACCAAGACTCCCCCACCATCCTGATCTCAGGCTTGTCACCTCCACTTTCACATGCCAACACTATGCCAATCTTTCTCCACTGGGCTGAGGTTTGCTGCTGTGTCTGAACCTCTGTATGCCAGGAAAGTGTGTGGGGTATGTTACACAATAATGTCACTTCCTGTGTGTGAATTTCTAATGTCCTGGACTGAACCAAGACCACACATAGAGGTACCTGGGCCTTTGCCTCCCTCCTCAGCTCCCTAGTCAGCTTCCTGGGATAATTATGACAACATATGTTTATCCTTTCATAGCACACAGTGTTTCCTGAGGTTCCTGTAAGAAATAGACAATAATTTACTAAACCATTATATATAGTGACCCTATACTGGCCCCACCCCCAGACAAATTACACGCCCCAACACCATGTCCTTATCCACATGACTTCCACACTTTCATACGTGTAGAATAGAGATGAGCGAACTTTTGAAAAATTCAATTCGACTGAATTTCCTGACAAAAATTGTTTCGACACGATTTTATTTGCGACGAATCGCTATTAAAAACGGCTATTTCTGAGCCTCCTAGAGCCTCAATAGGGTTGTAAACCATTCTGCCTTGCTGTAACACGCATAAGATGCGTGCTGGGTTAGTCAAATAATACTGTAAATAATTATCATATGCAAATCAGAGGCATCGCTAATAGAATCGCAGAGCGGCACAATTGCAGAGAGTTGAGGTGGCATCACTATGAGGGGCCCCTATAGTGCCTGAAAAACACACCCTGGAGCTGGCATCAGCAGTAGTCCAAAAATTAGCTGAATCACACCCTGGAGTTGCAAGCAGCAGCTGCAGGAGCCCAAACATTGCTTTAAAGAGACACTGGAGTTGGCTGCAGGAGGCCAAAAATTGGATGAATCACACCCTGGAGTTGCAAGCAACAGCAGCAGCAGTAGCCCAAACATTGCTTTAAAGAGACACTGGAGTTGGCTGCAGGAGGCCAAAAATTGGATGAATCACACCCTGGAGTTGCAAGCAGCAGCAGCAGGAGCCCAGACATAGCTTGAAATAGACACTGGAGTTGGCTGCAGGAGGCCAAAAATTGGATGAATCACACCCTGGTGTTGCAAGCAGCAGCAGCAGGAGCCCAAACATTGCGTGAAAGAGACACTGGAGTTGGCTGCAGGAGCCCAAAAATTGGATGAATCACACCCTGGAGTTGCAAGCAGCAGCAGCAGGAGCCCGAACATTGCGTGAAAGAGACACTGGAGTTGGCTGCACGAGGCAAAAGATTGGATGAATCACGCCCTGGCGTTGCAAGCAGCAGCAGCAGGAGCCCAAACATAGCTTGAAAGAGACACTGGAGTTGGCTGCAGGAGCCCAAAAATTGGATGAATCACACCCTGGAGTTGCAAGCAGCAGCAGGAGCCCAAACATAGCTTGTAAGAAACACTGGAGTTGGCTGCAGGAGGCCAAAAATTGGATAAATCACACCCTGGTGTTGCAAGCAGCAGCAGCAGGAGCCCAAACATTGCGTGAAAGAGACACTGGAGTTGGCTGCAGGAGCCCAAAAATTGGATGAATCACACCCTGGAGTTGCAAGCAGCAGCAGCAGGAGCCCGAACATTGCGTGAAAGAGACACTGGAGTTGGCTGCAGGAGCCCAAAAATTGGATGAATCACACCCTGGAGTTGCAAGCAGCAGCAGCAGGAGCCCAAGCATTGCTTTTAAGAGACACTGGAGTTGGCTGCAGGAGGCCAAATATTGGATGAATCACACCCTGGCGTTGCAAGCAGCAGCAGCAGGAGCCCAAACA
Source organism: Gastrophryne carolinensis (assembly GCA_027917425.1). Lineage (NCBI taxonomy): Eukaryota > Metazoa > Chordata > Amphibia > Anura > Microhylidae > Gastrophryne > Gastrophryne carolinensis. The sequence goes on from CM051235.1 coordinate 630,705,694, forward strand.
TAGCTTGAAAGAGACACTGGAGTTGGCTGCAGGAGCCCGAAAATTGGATGAATCACACCCTGGAGTTGCAAGCAGCAGGAGCCAAAACATAGCTTGTAAGAAACACTGGAGTTGGCTGCAGGAGGCCAGAAATTGGATGAATCACACCCGGGTGTTGCAAGCAGCAGCAGCAGCCCAAACATAGCTTGAAAGAAACACTGGAGTTGGCTGCAGGAGGCCAAAAATTGGATGAATCACACCCTGGCGTTGCAAGCAGCAGGAGCCCAAATATTGCGTGAAAGAGACACTGGAGTTGGCTGCAGGAACCCAAAATTTGGATGAATCACACCCTGGAGTTGCAAGCAGCAGCAGCAGGAGCCCAAACATTGCGTGAAAGAGACACTGGAGTTGGCTGCAGGAGCCCAAAAATTGGATGAATCACACCCTGGAGTTGCAAGCAGCAGCAGCAGGAGCCCAAACATAGCTTGAAAGAGACACTGGAGTTGGCTGCAGGAGCCCAAAAATTGGATGAATCACACCCTGGAGTTGCAAGCAGCAGGAGCCAAAACATAGCTTGTAAGAAACACTGGAGTTGGCTGCAGGAGGCCAAAAATTGGATGAATCACACCCTGGCGTTGCAAGCAAGCAGCAGCTGGAGCACAAGCATTGTGTGAAAGAGACACTGGAGTTGGCTGCAGGAGCCCAAAAATTGGATGAATCACACCCTGGAGTTGCAAGCAGCAGCAGCAGCCCAAACATAGCTTGAAAGAAACACTGGAGTTGGCTGCAGGAGGCCAAAAATTGGATGAATCACACCCTGGCGTTGCAAGCAGCAGGAGCCCAAATATTGCGTGAAAGAGACACTGGAGTTGGCTGCAGGAACCCAAAATTTGGATGAATCACACCCTGGAGTTGCAAGCAGCAGCAGCAGGAGCCCAAACATTGCGTGAAAGAGACACTGGAGTTGGCTGCAGGAGCCCAAAAATTGGATGAATCACACCCTGGAGTTGCAAGCAGCAGCAGCAGCAGGAGCCCAAGCATTGCTTTTAAGAGACACTGGAGTTGGCTGCAGGAGGCCAAAAATTGGATGAATCACACCCTGGAGTTGCAAACAGCAGCAGCAGGAGCCCAGACATAGCTTGAAATAGACACTGGAGTTGGCTGCAGGAGGCCAAAAATTTGATGAATCACACGCTGGAGTTGCAAGCAGCAGCAGGAGCCCAAACATAGCTTGAAAGAGACACTGGAGTTGGCTGCAGGAGGCCCAAAATTGAATGAATCACACCCTGGCGTTGCAAGCAGCAACAGCAGCAGGAGCCCAAACATAGCTTGAAAGAAACACTGGAGTTGGCTGCAGGAGGCCAAAAATTGGATGAATCACACCCTGGCGTTGCAAGCAGCAGGAGCCCAAACATTGCGTGAAAGAGACACTGGAGTTGGCTGCAGGAGCCCAAAAATTGGATGAATCACACCCTGGAGTTGCAAGCAGCAGCAGCAGCAGGAGCCCAAACATTGCGTGAAAGAGACACTGGAGTTGGCTGCACGAGGCCAAAGATTGGATGAATCACACCCTGGCGTTGCAAGCAGCAGCAGCAGGAGCCCAAACATAGCTTGAAAGAGACACTGGAGTTGGCTGCAGGAGCCCAAAAATTGGATGAATCACACCCTGGAGTTGCAAGCAGCAGGAGCCAAAACATAGCTTGTAAGAAACACTGGAGTTGGCTGCAGGAGGCCAAAAATTGGATGAATCACACCCTGGCGTTGCAAGCAGCAGCAGCAGGAGCACAAGCATTGTGTGAAAGAGACACTGGAGTTGGCTGCAGGAGCCCAAAAATTGGATGAATCACACCCTGGAGTTGCAAGCAGCAGCAGCAGCCCAGACATAGCTTGAAAGAAACACTGGAGTTGGCTGCAGGAGGCCAAAAATTGGATGAATCACACCCTGGCGTTGCAAGCAGCAGGAGCCCAAATATTGCGTGAAAGAGACACTGGAGTTGGCTGCAGGAACCCAAAATTTGGATGAATCACACCCTGGAGTTGCAAGCAGCAGCAGCAGGAGCCCAAACATTGCGTGAAAGAGACACTGGAGTTGGCTGCAGGAGCCCAAAAATTGGATGAATCACACCCTGGAGTTGCAAGCAGCAGCAGCAGCAGGAGCCCAAGCATTGCTTTTAAGAGACACTGGAGTTGGCTGCAGGAGGCCAAAAATTGGATGAATCACACCCTGGAGTTGCAAGCAGCAGCAGCAGGAGCCCAGACATAGCTTGAAAGAGACACTGGAGTTGGCTGCAGGAGGCCAAAAATTTGATGAATCACACGCTGGAGTTACAAGCAGCAGCAGGAGCCCAAACATAGCTTGAAAGAGACACTGGAGTTGGCTGCAGGAGGCCCAAAATTGAATGAATCACACCCTGGCGTTGCAAGCAGCAGCAGCAGGAGCCCAAACATAGCTTGAAAGAGACACTGGAGTTGGCTGCAGGAGGCCAAAAATTGGATGAATCACACCCTGGAGTTGCAAGCAGCAGCAGGAGCCCAAACATAGCTTGAAAGAAACACTGGAGTTGGCTGCAGGAGGCCAAAAATTGGATGAATCACACCCTGGCGTTGCAAGCAGCAGGAGCCCAAACATTGCGTGAAAGAGACACTGGAGTTGGCTGCAGGAGCCCAAAAATTGGATGAATCACACCCTGGAGTTGCAAGCAGCAGCAGCAGCAGGAGCCCAAACATTGCGTGAAAGAGATACTGGAGTTGGCTGCAGGAGCCCAAAAATCGAATGAATCACACCCTGGAGTTGCAAGCAGCAGCAGGAGCCCAAACATAGCTTGAAAAAGACACTGGAGTTGGCTGCATTAGGCCAAAAATTGGATGAATCACACCCTGGAGTTGCAAGCAGCAGCAGGAGCCCAAACATTGCGTGAAAGAGACACCGGAGTTGTCTGCAGGAGGCCAAAAATTGGATGAATCACACCCTGGAGTTGCAAGCAGCAGCAGCAGGAGCCCAAGCATTGCGTGAAAGAGACACTGGAGTTGGCTGCAGGAGGCCAAAAACTGGATGAATCACACCCTGGAGTTGCCAGCAGCAGCAGGAGCCCAAACATAGCTTGAAAGAGACACTGGAGTTGGCTGCAGGAGCCCAAAAATTGGATGAATCACACCCTGGAGTTGCAAGCAGCAGCAGCAGGAGCCCAAACATTGCGTGAAAGAGACACCGGAGTTGGCTGCAGGAGCCCAAAAATTGGATGAATCACACCCTGGAGTTGCAAGCAGCAGCAGCAGGAGCCCAAGCATTGCGTGAAAGAGACACTGGAGTTGGCTGCAGGAGGCCAAAAACTGGATGAATCACACCCTGGAGTTGCCAGCAGCAGCAGGAGCCCAAACATAGCTTGAAAGAGACACTGGAGTTGGCTGCAGGAGCCCAAAAATTGGATGAATCACACCCTGGAGTTGCAAGCAGCAGCAGCAGGAGCCCAAACATTGCGTGAAAGAGACACTGGAGTTGGCTGCAAGAGCCCAAAAATTGGATGAAACACTCTGGAGTTGCAAGCAGCAGCAGCAAGAGCCCAAACATAGCTTGAAAGAGACACTGGAGTTGGCTGCAGGAGCCCAAAAATTGGATGAATCACACCCTGAAGTTGCAAGCAGCAGCAGGAGCCCAAACATTGCGTGAAAGAGGCACTGGAGTTGGCTGCAGGAGCCCAAAAATCGAATGAATCACACCCTGGAGTTGCAAGCAGCAGCAGGAGCCCAAACATAGCTTGAAAAAGACACTGGAGTTGGCTGCATTAGGCCAAAAATTGTATGAATCACACCCTGGAGTTGCAAGCAGCAGCAGGAGCCCAAACATTGCGTGAAAGAGACACTGGAGTTGGCTGCAGGAGCCCAAAAATCGAATGAATCACACCCTGGAGTTGCAAGCAGCAGCAGGAGCCCAAACATAGCTTGAAAGAGACACTAGAGTTGGCTGCAGGAGCCCAAAAATTGGATGAATCACACCCTGGAGTTGCAAGCAGCAGCAGCAGGAGCCCAAACATTGCGTGAAAGAGACACTGGAGTTGGCTGCAGGAGCCCAAAAATTGGATGAATCACACCCTGGAGTTGCAAGCAGCAGCAGCAGGAGCCCAAGCATTGCTTTTAAGAGACACTGGAGTTGGCTGCAGGAGGCCAAAAATTGGATGAATCACACCCTGGCGTTGCAAGCAGCAGCAGCAGCAGGAGCCCAAACATAGCTTGAAAGAGACACTGGAGTTGGCTGCAGGAGGCCAAAAATTTGATGAATCACACCCTGGAGTTGCAAGCAGCAGCAGGAGCCCAAACATAGCTTGAAAGAGACACTGGAGTTGGCTGCAGGAGGCCACAAATTTAATGAATCACACCCTGGCGTTGCAAGCAGCAGCAGCAGGAGCCCAAACATAGCTTGAAAGAGACACTGGAGTTGGCTGCAGGAGGCCAAAAATTGGATGAATCACACCCTGGCGTTGCAAGCAGCAGCAGCAGCAGGAGCCCAAACATAGCTTGAAAGAGACACTGGAGTTGGCTGCAGGAGGCCAAAAATTTGATGAATCACACCCTGGAGTTGCAAGCAGCAGCAGGAGCCCAAACATAGCTTGAAAGAGACACTGGAGTTGGCTGCAGGAGGCCACAAATTTAATGAATCACACCCTGGCGTTGCAAGCAGCAGCAGCAGGAGCCCAAACATAGCTTGAAAGAGACACTGGAGTTGGCTGCAGGAGGCCAAAAATTGGATGAATCACACCCTGGGGTTGCAAGCAGCAGCAGGAGCCCAAACATAGCTTGAAAGAAACACTGGAGTTGGCTGCAGGAGGCCAAAAATTGGATGAATCACACCCTGGCGTGGCCAGCAGCAGCAGCAGGAGCCCAAACATTGCGTGAAAGAGACACTGGAGTTGGCTGCAGGAGCCCAAAAATTGGATGAATCACACCCTGGAGTTGCAAGCAGCAGCAGCAGGAGCCCAAACATTGCGTGAAAGAGATACTGGTGTTGGCTGCAGGAGCCCAAAAATTGGATGAATCACACCCTGGAGTTGCAAGGACCAGCAGCAGGAGCCCAAACATAGCTTGAAAGAGACACTTGAGTTGGCTGCAGGAGGCCAAAAATTGGATGAATCACACCCTGGAGTTGCAAGCAGCAGCAGCAGGAGCCCACACATTGCGTGAAAGAGACACTGGAGTTGGCTGCAGGAGCCCAAAAATTGGATGAATCACACCCTGGAGTTGCAAACAGCAGCAGGAGCCCAAACATAGCTTGAAAGAGACACTGGAGTTGGCTGCAGGAGCCCAAAAATTGGATGAATCACACCCTGGAGTTGCAAGCAGCAGCAGCAGGAGCCCAAACATTGCGTGAAAAAGACACTGAAATTGGCTGCAGGAGCCCAAAAATTGGATGAATCACACCCTGGAGTTGCAAGCAGCAGCAGCAGGAGCCCAAACATTGCGTGAAAGAGACAATGGAGTTGGCTGCAGGAGGCCAAAAATTGGATGAATCACACCCTGGAGTTGCAAGCAGCAGCAGCAAGAGCCCAAACATAGCTTGAAAGAGACACTGGAGTTGGCTGCAGGAGCCCAAAAATTGGATGAATCACACCCTGGAGTTGCAAGCAGCAGCAGCAGCAGGAGCCCAAACATTGCGTGAAAGAGGCACTGGAGTTGGCTGCAGGAGCCCAAAAATCGAATGAATCACACCCTGGAGTTGCAAGCAGCAGCAGGAGCCCAAACATAGCTTGAAAAAGACACTGGAGTTGGCTGCATTAGGCCAAAAATTGTATGAATCACACCCTGGAGTTGCAAGCAGCAGCAGCAGCAGGAGCCCAAACATTGCGTGAAAGAGACACTGGAGTTGGCTGCAGGAGCCCAAAAATTGGATGAATCACACCCTGGAGTTGCAAGCAGCAGCAGCAGGAGCCCAAGCATTGCGTGAAAGAGACACTGGAGTTGGCTGCAGGAGGCCAAAAACTGGATGAATCACACCCTGGAGTTGCCAGCAGCAGCAGGAGCCCAAACATAGCTTGAAAGAGACACTGGAGTTGGCTGCAGGAGCCCAAAAATTGGATGAATCACTCCCTGGAGTTGCAAGCAGCAGCAGCAGGAGCCCAAACATTGCGTGAAAAAGACACTGAAATTGGCTGCAGGAGCCCAAAAATTGGATGAATCACACCCTGGAGTTGCAAGCAGCAGCAGCAGGAGCCCAAACATTGCGTGAAAGAGACACTGGAGTTGGCTGCAGGAGCCCAAAAATTGGAGGAATCACACCCTGGAGTTGCAAGCAGCAGCAGCAGGAGCCCAAACATAGCTTGAAAGAGACACTGGAGTTGGCTGCAGGAGCCCAAAAATTGGATGAATCACACCCTGGAGTTGCAAGCAGCAGCAGCAGCAGCAGCAGCAAGAGCCCAAACATTGCATGAAAGAGACACTGGAGTTGGCTGCAGGAGCCCAAAAATTGGATGAATCACACCCTGGAGTTGCAAGCAGCAGCAGCAGGAGCCCGAACATAGCTTGAAAGAGACACTGGATTTGGCTGCAGGAGCCCAAAAATTGGATGAATCACACCCTGGAGTTGCAAGCAGCAGGAGCCCAAACATAGCTTGAAAGAGACACTGGAGTTGGCTGCAGGAGCCCATAAATTGGATGAATCACACCCTGGAGTTGCAAGCAGCAGCAGGAGCCCAAACATTGCATGAAAGAGGCACTGGAGTTGGCTGCAGGAGCCCAATAATTGGATGAATCACACCCTGGAGTTGCAAGCAGCAGGAGCCCAAACATAGCTTGAAAGAGACACTGGAGTTGGCTGCAGGAGGCCAAAAATTAAATGAATCACACCCTGGAGTTGCAAGCAGCAGCAGCAGGAGCCCAAACATAACTTGAATGAGACACTGGAGTTGGCTGCAGGAGGCCAAAAATTGGATGAATCACACCCTGGAGTTGCAAGCAGCAGCAGCAGGAGCCCAAACATAGCTTGAAAGAGACACTGGAGTTGGCTGCAGGAGGCCAAAAATTGGATGAATCACACCCTGGAGTTGAAAACAGCAGCAGGAGCCCAAACATTGCATTAAAGAGACACTGGAGTTAGCTGCAGGAGCCCAAAAATTGGATGAATCACACCCTGGAGTTGCAAGCAGCAGCAGCAGCAGGAGCCCAAACATTGCATGAAAGAGGCACTGGAGTTGGCTGCAGGAGCCCAAAAATTGGATGAATCACACCCTGGAGTTGCAAGCAGCAGCAGCAGCAGGAGCCCAAACATTGCATGAAAGAGACACTGGAGTTGGCTGCAGGAGCCCAAAAGATGGATGAATCACACCCTGGAGTTGCAAGCAGCAGCAGCAGGAGCCCGAACATAGCTTGAAAGAGACACTGGAGTTGGCTGCAGGAGGCCAAAAATTGAATGAATCACACCCTGGAGTTGCAAGCAGCAGCAGCAGGAGCCCAAACATAACTTGAATGAGACACTGGAGTTGGCTGCAGGAGGCCAAAAATTGGATGAATCACACCCTGGAGTTGCAAGCAGCAGCAGCAGGAGCCCAAACATTGCGTGAAAGAGACACTGGAGTTGGCTGCAGGAGCCCAAAAATTGGATGAATCACACCCTGGAGTTGCAAGCAGCAGCAGGAGCCCAAACATAGCTTGAAAGAGACACTGGAGTTGGCTGCAGGAGGCCAAAAATTGGATGAATCACACCCTGGAGTTGCAAACAGCAGCAGGAGCCCAAACATAGCTTGAAAGAGACACTGGAGTTGGCTGCAGGAGCCCAAAAATTGGATGAATCACACCCTGGAGTTGCAAGCAGCAGCAGCAGGAGCCCAAACATTGCGTGAAAAAGACACTGAAATTGGCTGCAGGAGCCCAAAAATTGGATGAATCACACCCTGGAGTTGCAAGCAGCAGCAGCAGGAGCCCAAACATTGCGTGAAAGAGACAATGGAGTTGGCTGCAGGAGGCCAAAAATTGGATGAATCACACCCTGGAGTTGCAAGCAGCAGCAGGAGCCCAAACATTGCTTTAAAGAGACACTGGAGTTGGCTGCAGGAGCCCAAAAATTGGATGAATCACACCCTGGAGTTGCAAGCAGCAGCAGCAGCAGGAGCCCAAACATTGCGTGAAAGAGGCACTGGAGTTGGCTGCAGGAGCCCAAAAATCGAATGAATCACACCCTGGAGTTGCAAGCAGCAGCAGGAGCCCAAACATAGCTTGAAAAAGACACTGGAGTTGGCTGCATTAGGCCAAAAATTGTATGAATCACACCCTGGAGTTGCAATCAGCAGCAGCAGCAGGAGCCCAAACATTGCGTGAAAGAGACACTGGAGTTGGCTGCAGGAGCCCAAAAATTGGATGAATCACACCCTGGAGTTGCAAGCAGCAGCAGCAGGAGCCCAAGCATTGCGTGAAAGAGACACTGGAGTTGGCTGCAGGAGGCCAAAAACTGGATGAATCACACCCTGGAGTTGCCAGCAGCAGCAGGAGCCCAAACATAGCTTGAAAGAGACACTGGAGTTGGCTGCAGGAGCCCAAAAATTGGATGAATCACTCCCTGGAGTTGCAAGCAGCAGCAGCAGGAGCCCAAACATTGCGTGAAAAAGACACTGAAATTGGCTGCAGGAGCCCAAAAATTGGATGAATCACACCCTGGAGTTGCAAGCAGCAGCAGCAGGAGCCCAAACATAGCTTGAAAGAGACACTGGAGTTGGCTGCAGGAGGCCAAAAATTGGATGAATCACACCCTGGAGTGGCAAGCAGCAGCAGGAGCCCAAACATAGCTTGAAAGAGACACTGGAGTTGGCTGCAGGAGCCCAAAAATTGGAGGAATCACACCCTGGAGTTGCAAGCAGCAGCAGCAGGAGCCCAAACATAGCTTGAAAGAGACACTGGAGTTGGCTGCAGGAGCCCAAAAATTGGATGAATCACACCCTGGAGTTGCAAGCAGCAGCAGCAGCAGCAGCAAGAGCCCAAACATTGCATGAAAGAGACACTGGAGTTGGCTGCAGGAGCCCAAAAATTGGATGAATCACACCCTGGAGTTGCAAGCAGCAGCAGCAGGAGCCCAAACATAGCTTGAATGAGACACTGGAGTTGGCTGCAGGAGGCCAAAAATTGGATGAATCACACCCTTGAGTTGCAAGCAGCAGCAGCGGGAGCCCGAACATTGCGTGAAAGAGACACTGGATTTGGCTGCAGGAGCCCAAAAATTGGATGAATCACACCCTGGAGTTGCAAGCAGCAGGAGCCCAAACATAGCTTGAAAGAGACACTGGAGTTGGCTGCAGGAGCCCATAAATTGGATGAATCACACCCTGGAGTTGCAAGCAGCAGCAGGAGCCCAAACATTGCATGAAAGAGGCACTGGAGTTGGCTGCAGGAGCCCAATAATTGGATGAATCACACCCTGGAGTTGCAAGCAGCAGGAGCCCAAACATAGCTTGAAAGAGACACTGGAGTTGGTTGCAGGAGGCCAAAAATTAAATGAATCACACCCTGGAGTTGCAAGCAGCAGCAGCAGGAGCCCAAACATAACTTGAATGAGACACTGGAGTTGGCTGCAGGAGGCCAAAAATTGGATGAATCACACCCTGGAGTTGCAAGCAGCAGCAGCAGGAGCCCAAACATAGCTTGAAAGAGACACTGGAGTTGGTTGCAGGAGGCCAAAAATTGGATGAATCACACCCTGGAGTTGAAAACAGCAGCAGGAGCCCAAACATTGCATTAAAGAGACACTGGAGTTAGCTGCAGGAGCCCAAAAATTGGATGAATCACACCCTGGAGTTGCAAGCAGCAGCAGCAGCAGCAGGAGCCCAAACATTGCATGAAAGAGGCACTGGAGTTGGCTGCAGGAGCCCAAAAATTGGATGAATCACACCCTGGAGTTGCAAGCAGCAGCAGCAGCAGGAGCCCAAACATTGCATGAAAGAGACACTGGAGTTGGCTGCAGGAGCCCAAAAGATGGATGAATCACACCCTGGAGTTGCAAGCAGCAGCAGCAGCAGGAGCCCGAACATAGCTTGAAAGAGACACTGGAGTTGGCTGCAGGAGGCCAAAAATTGAATGAATCACACCCTGGAGTTGCAAGCAGCAGCAGCAGGAGCCCAAACATAACTTGAATGAGACACTGGAGTTGGCTGCAGGAGGCCAAAAATTGGATGAATCACACCCTGGAGTTGCAAGCAGCAGCAGCAGGAGCCCAAACATTGCGTGAAAGAGACACTGGAGTTGGCTGCAGGAGCCCAAAAATTGGATGAATCACACCCTGGAGTTGCAAGCAGCAGCAGGAGCCCAAACATAGCTTGAAAGAGACACTGGAGTTGGCTGCAGGAGGCCAAAAATTGGATGAATCACACCCTGGAGTTGCAAACAGCAGCAGGAGCCCAAACATAGCTTGAAAGAGACACTGGAGTTGGCTGCAGGAGCCCAAAAATTGGATGAATCACACCCTGGAGTTGCAAGCAGCAGCAGCAGGAGCCCAAACATTGCGTGAAAAAGACACTGAAATTGGCTGCAGGAGCCCAAAAATTGGATGAATCACACCCTGGAGTTGCAAGCAGCAGCAGCAGGAGCCCAAACATTGCGTGAAAGAGACAATGGAGTTGGCTGCAGGAGGCCAAAAATTGGATGAATCACACCCTGGAGTTGCAAGCAGCAGCAGGAGCCCAAACATTGCTTTAAAGAGACACTGGAGTTGGCTGCAGGAGCCCAAAAATTGGATGAATCACACCCTGGAGTTGCAAGCAGCAGCAGCAGCAGGAGCCCAAACATTGCGTGAAAGAGGCACTGGAGTTGGCTGCAGGAGCCCAAAAATCGAATGAATCACACCCTGGAGTTGCAAGCAGCAGCAGGAGCCCAAACATAGCTTGAAAAAGACACTGGAGTTGGCTGCATTAGGCCAAAAATTGTATGAATCACACCCTGGAGTTGCAATCAGCAGCAGCAGCAGGAGCCCAAACATTGCGTGAAAGAGACACTGGAGTTGGCTGCAGGAGCCCAAAAATTGGATGAATCACACCCTGGAGTTGCAAGCAGCAGCAGCAGGAGCCCAAGCATTGCGTGAAAGAGACACTGGAGTTGGCTGCAGGAGGCCAAAAACTGGATGAATCACACCCTGGAGTTGCCAGCAGCAGCAGGAGCCCAAACATAGCTTGAAAGAGACACTGGAGTTGGCTGCAGGAGCCCAAAAATTGGATGAATCACTCCCTGGAGTTGCAAGCAGCAGCAGCAGGAGCCCAAACATTGCGTGAAAAAGACACTGAAATTGGCTGCAGGAGCCCAAAAATTGGATGAATCACACCCTGGAGTTGCAAGCAGCAGCAGCAGGAGCCCAAACATAGCTTGAAAGAGACACTGGAGTTGGCTGCAGGAGGCCAAAAATTGGATGAATCACACCCTGGAGTGGCAAGCAGCAGCAGGAGCCCAAACATAGCTTGAAAGAGACACTGGAGTTGGCTGCAGGAGCCCAAAAATTGGAGGAATCACACCCTGGAGTTGCAAGCAGCAGCAGCAGGAGCCCAAACATAGCTTGAAAGAGACACTGGAGTTGGCTGCAGGAGCCCAAAAATTGGATGAATCACACCCTGGAGTTGCAAGCAGCAGCAGCAGCAGCAGCAAGAGCCCAAACATTGCATGAAAGAGACACTGGAGTTGGCTGCAGGAGCCCAAAAATTGGATGAATCACACCCTGGAGTTGCAAGCAGCAGCAGCAGGAGCCCAAACATAGCTTGAATGAGACACTGGAGTTGGCTGCAGGAGGCCAAAAATTGGATGAATCACACCCTTGAGTTGCAAGCAGCAGCAGCGGGAGCCCGAACATTGCGTGAAAGAGACACTGGATTTGGCTGCAGGAGCCCAAAAATTGGATGAATCACACCCTGGAGTTGCAAGCAGCAGGAGCCCAAACATAGCTTGAAAGAGACACTGGAGTTGGCTGCAGGAGCCCATAAATTGGATGAATCACACCCTGGAGTTGCAAGCAGCAGCAGGAGCCCAAACATTGCATGAAAGAGGCACTGGAGTTGGCTGCAGGAGCCCAATAATTGGATGAATCACACCCTGGAGTTGCAAGCAGCAGGAGCCCAAACATAGCTTGAAAGAGACACTGGAGTTGGCTGCAGGAGGCCAAAAATTAAATGAATCACACCCTGGAGTTGCAAGCAGCAGCAGCAGGAGCCCAAACATAACTTGAATGAGACACTGGAGTTGGCTGCAGGAGGCCAAAAATTGGATGAATCACACCCTGGAGTTGCAAGCAGCAGCAGCAGGAGCCCAAACATAGCTTGAAAGAGACACTGGAGTTGGCTGCAGGAGGCCAAAAATTGGATGAATCACACCCTGGAGTTGAAAACAGCAGCAGGAGCCCAAACATTGCATTAAAGAGACACTGGAGTTAGCTGCAGGAGCCCAAAAATTGGATGAATCACACCCTGGAGTTGCAAGCAGCAGCAGCAGCAGGAGCCCAAACATTGCATGAAAGAGGCACTGGAGTTGGCTGCAGGAGCCCAAAAATTGGATGAATCACACCCTGGAGTTGCAAGCAGCAGCAGCAGCAGGAGCCCAAACATTGCATGAAAGAGACACTGGAGTTGGCTGCAGGAGCCCAAAAGATGGATGAATCACACCCTGGAGTTGCAAGCAGCAGCAGCAGCAGGAGCCCGAACATAGTTAGAAAGAGACACTGGAGTTGGCTGCAGGAGGCCAAAAATTGAATGAATCACACCCTGGAGTTGCAAGCAGCAGCAGCAGGAGCCCAAACATAACTTGAATGAGACACTGGAGTTGGCTGCAGGAGGCCAAAAATTGGATGAATCACACCCTGGAGTTGCAAGCAGCAGCAGCAGGAGCCCAAACATTGCGTGAAAGAGACACTGGAGTTGGCTGCAGGAGCCCAAAAATTGGATGAATCACACCCTGGAGTTGCAAGCAGCAGCAGGAGCCCAAACATAGCTTGAAAGAGACACTGGAGTTGGCTGCAGGAGGCCAAAAATTGGATGAATCACACCCTGGAGTTGCAAACAGCAGCAGGAGCCCAAACATTGCATGAAAGAGACACTGGAGTTAGCTGCAGGAGCCCAAAAATTGGATGAATCCCACCCTGGAGTTGCAAGCAGCAGCAGCAGGAGCCCAAACATTGTGTGAAAGAGACACTGGAGTTGGCTGCAGGAGCCCAAAAATTGGATGAATCACACCTTGAAGTTGGCAGCAGCAGGAGCACAAACATTAGCTGGAAGGCACACCCTGGAGTTGGCAGCAGCAGAAGCAGGAGCCCAAACATTGCTTGAAAGACACCATGGAGTTGGCAGCAGCAGCAGCAGGAGGCTAAAAATTGGCTGAAAGGCACACCCTGAAGATGGCATCAGCAGGAGGCCAAAAATTGGCTGAAAGGCACACCCTGAAGTTGGCATCAGCAGGAGCCCAAAAATTGGCCTAAAGACATAAATATATTTTGCACCATTTGGAAAGTGTAAAACGTGGCACCATGCTAAATCCGGGCTGATCCATCCCTGATTCATTTTGACAAAGGTGAGTCTCTCCACATTTTTAGTTGACAGACGAGTTCTCCTCGCCGTAACTATGGCCCCCGCCGCACTAAACACCTGCTCAGATGGCACGCTACTGGGCGGGCAGGACAGCTTTTCCAGGGCAAACTCTGCTAGTTGCGGCCACAAGCCAAGTTGGCTGCCCAGAAGTCCAGCGGATCCTCAAGGTGTGTTGGCATGGTCATGTCAAGGTATGACATGACCTGCTGGTTGAGGTCCTGCTCCAGGTCTTCCTGCTGCTCATGAGTAGCCTCACTATGCGGGTGTAGAAAGCTACTCATTAGCGACTGAAGACTGAGGCTGCTGCTGATGGAGCTGCTGCTGCTGCTCCTGCCAACCCCCCCAGCAGCCATGGCAGTGGAAGGTGAGCGCAGAGGTCCCCCCGAGTCAGACCTGCGAGAGTATGGACCATGGTGCAGATAGGCATCGGCCAACTGACTACGCAGAATGTCTTTGTAGTAGTTCAGTTTGTCCTCCCTCTCGGCGGTTTAAAAAATGCCCCCATTTTGTGGCGGAAGCGAGGGTCCAATAAGGTGGCCAGCCAGAAGTCATCCCGCTGACAAATGGAAACAATTCTGGCGTCACTACGCAAGCACGTGAGCATGCTTCCTGCCATTTGCGCAAGTGACTCGGAGGGACTACCTGTCTCCATCTCCACTGCATACTGCCACGGTGTGTTCTGGGTCCTCTGTCTCGCCTTCCTCACAACCCTCTAGCTCCTCTGGCTGCTCCTGCTCCTCCTCTCCTGTCCGCTGACTAGATAAACCAGCCATTTCGCCAAGCCTAAACTGTGCTTCACTGTGCCACTCCTCCTCCTCCTCCAGTTCAGCTCCAACGGGGTTCATGTGGCCGTAAGATGTAGATGCCATGTCTCCAGTGCCCTGACCAGCCATGGTTTCCAACATGTGCTGTAGTACATGAAGCAGTGGAATCACGTCGTTCATCCCGTAATCCTGCCGACTGACAAATAAAGTGGCTTCCTCAAAGGGCCTAAGCAAACGGCAGGTGTCACGTATGAGCTGCCACTGGTTGACATTGATGTTACACAGGGGAGTCCCCCTATCCGCTTGGATCATCAGGAAATCCGTGATGGCTTTTCTCTGTTCATATAATCTGTCCAACATGTGAAGGGTGGAATTCCAACGGGTGGAAACATCGCAAATCAGACTATGTTGGGGGCTACCGTTCTGACGCTGTAGCTCAAGAAGGGTGTGTTTGGTGGTGTATGAGTGGCTGAAGTGCATGCAAAGTTTCCTTGAAGTTGTTAGGATGTCTTGCAGATGGGGGGAACACTTCAGAAACCGCTTGACAACCAGATTGCAGACGTGAGCCATGCAGGGCGCATGGGTCAGGCTTCCTTGGCGCAGCGCAGACAAAATGTTCTTCCCATTGTCGGTAACCATGGTTCCCATTTCCAGTTTTCTTGAAATAAGCCATTTTTGGATTTCTTGATGAATACATTTAAGCAGTTCCTCTCCTGTGTGACTCCGTTCGCCAAGACAAACCATGTGAAGCACAGCGTGACACCTCCGTGCCCTGCATACATGGTAGACTGGAGAGGCACTGAGACTTAAGCCTACAGTGGAGGGTGAGGAGATGGCGGAGGATGAGGAGGCCGAGTCGCACAGTGTCACAGGCACAACGGCCAGGGAGCGCGAAGGCCGAAACGGCGTGACCTGTCCAAGTTACTGCTTCTGCTGCAAAGGGACCACATTCACCCTGTGGGCCGTAAACGACATGTACTGTCCCTGACCGTAGTTACAGCTCCAGACGTCGGCGCTGCCATGCACTTTGCTACACACCGACAGGCTCAAGGACTGGCCCACCTTCTGTTCAACAAAAGTGTGCAGCGCTGGTACTGCCTTCTTGGCAAAGAAATGACAGCTTGGGACTCTCCACCTCGGCTCGGCACAAGCCATCAGTTCTCTGAAAGGTGCAGATTCCACCACCTGAAAAGGGAGCGACTGCAGCACCAGCAACTTGGACAGGAGCACATTCAGCTTCTGCACTGTAGGATGAGTGGGCGCATACTGCTGTCTCCTGGACATGGCTTCGCTGATGGATTGCTGGCGGGATGCATGACTTGGAGGAGGAGGGGCAGGAGCATCAGGAGGAGCGACAGAGGATGGGTATGACGCACAGCTGCCTTCGGCTGAGGTGCTGGAGCCTTGGCTGGCAGAAATTGGGAGCGGCATGCCACTCGGTGAGGAAGCAGGCTGGACCACCTCTTCGGAGCCTCGGTTCTCCCAGGCCGCTTTATGGTGACGCATCATATGTTGACGCAGGGCCGTGGTGCCAACATTTGGTACCTGGCCACGCTTCACCTTCTGCCTACATATCTTGCATGTGGCCATGTTACCCTCCTGCGGATGCTTCAGGAAAAACTGCCACACTGCCGAGTAGCTACTTTTCCCACCAACAGGCCGCACTGATTCACTGCTACTGTCGCCAACTCCAGGAACCCCTGCTCCACTACCTCCTGATAAGGTAGCCTGCCATGCAGCAGGTGCTCTACCCCGGCCCCGTTTGGCTTCAGGCTTTACAATTGTGCCCCCATGCTGACTGCCAACCATGCTGCTAACACCTTGCTGCCTGAGCTGCTGACTCCGGGGCAACCTGCGCCCCTCTTCTCCTGATGATGACGATGAAGCCCCTTCTGCACCCGGCTCCCAGTGCGATTGGCATCTTCATCATCATCATCACTGAGTTGTGGCTGCACGTCACTGATGTTCTCGGTTTCCTCAACAGTGTCTGGCGCAGGAGCTGGAACGCTCGCAACACCCACGACACTGTCCACATCACTATTTGTCTGCCTAGCTAAAGAAGCCACCTCTATTTCTTGGCTGGGCAGTAGCTGCTGACTGTCCTCTATCTGATCCTCCTCCTCACTAAAGAGTGGAGCTGAACCCAAGCATAGGATACGTCGCTGGGGAGGGAACGGCGTAGGACAGAGGCAATGGGAGGACAGGGACTGCTTTCGGGGCATGCCAACTCAGGGTTGTGTCAGAGGAACCTACCGACCCTAGACTGGGGGTCTCAGATGTAACTTGTGATGATGTGGATGACCGCGTTAACCAATCTATGACGGCAGATGCGTTACTGGTGGAGACACGACCGCTAGCAGATACAGGCAGATCAGGTCTCTCACCGTGACTCCTGCTGCCACTCGCCCCTAGTCTGCTGCGACCTCTGCCTGCTGAATCTTGGCCTCTGCCACTCCTCTTTGACCATCCTGGCACTTGTCTGCCTGACATTTTTATGTATTTGAAATGCGCAATAGGTACGTTAAAAAATGTGTTTACTTTAAAAAGCAGAAGCTAAATAAAGTGAGGAACTGCTTCTCTGCACCAAATACTATGAAAATTGGCAATATGGGATACCCTGCGGCCTGGTGTTTTGGCAGCAGACCAAAAACCAATTCAAAATGCAATAGCTTGATTAAGCTGAGGATGAACAATGCTTATTTAGTATAACAGATAGGGTGACATGTGCTGGTTTGGGATACCCTGCAGCCTAGTGTTTTGGCAGCAGACCAAAAACCAATTTAAAATGCAATAGCTTGATTAAGCTGAGGATGAACAACGCTTATTTAGTATAACAGGTAGGGTACTACGTGCAGGTTTGGGATACCCTGCGGCCTGGTGTTTTTTTGACAGCAGGACAAAAACAATTCAAAATGCAATAGCTTGATTAAGCTGAGGATGAACAACGCTTATTTAGTATAACAGATAGGGTGCTACGTGCAGGTTTGGGATTCTCTGCGGCCTAGTGCTTTTGCAGCAGACCAAAAACCAATTAAAAATGCAATAGCTTGATTAAGCTGAGGAAGACCAACGCTTATTTAGTATAACAGATACGTTGACATGTGCTGGTTTGGGATGCCCATGTGGGCTGGTGTATTTAAACCCAACAAAAACCAATTCAAAATGCAATAGCTTAATTTAAATGAGGCTGAACAACGCTTATTTAGTGTAACAGATAGGGTGACATGTGCTGGTTTGGGATGCCCATGTGGGCTGGTGTATTTAAACCAGACAAAAACCAATTCAAAATGCAATAGCTTGATTAAAATGAGGCTGAACAACGCTTATTTAGTATAACAGATAGGGTGACATGTGCTGGTTTGGGATGCACATGTGGGATGGTGTATTTAAACCAGACAAAAACCAATTCAAAATGCAATAGCTTGATTAAAATGAGGCTGAACAACGCTTATTTAGTATAACAGATAGGGTGACATTTGCTGGTTTGGGATGCCCATGTGGGCTGGTGTATTTAAACCAGACAAAAAACAATTCAAAATGCAATAGCTTGATTAAAATGAGGCTGAACAACGCTTATTTAGTATAACAGATAGGGTGACATGTGCTGGTTTGGGATGCCCATGTGGGCCGGTGTATTTAAACCAGACAAAAACCAATTCAAAATGCAATATCTTTATGAGAAATAGCCTTTAAAAGCTGCTTTAGTGTAACAGATAGGGTCAAATGTGCTGAAATAGTATGCACATGTGGGCTGGGGTTTTTACAGCAGACACAAAAAAAATTTAAACTAATCGAGTTATAAGAAATGCTTGTGTGTAACAGATAGGGTTAAATATGCCACTGCCAACATGGCATGCACAGTGGCAAGGAATTTTTTCCAGCACAAACAAAAGCAATTTAAAACTGATCTGGCAAATGAAGTGAAATGAAAATAAAAAAAAAGCTTTCCCTGTCACTTTCTCTGCTGTCCCTGCCTCGATCTTTCCCGATCTTTCCCTATCTTTCCCTGGTTCTGTCTGGCACTCTGTGGGTCTCCCTGACTCTCTCTTAGTCTCTCCCTGTCTCTAAACAGCTCCGTTGTGGCCGCAATACAAGGCTGAAATCAGGGCCGTATTTAGGATTCATGCTGCCCTAGGCACCTTTTGCCAACACGCTCCCCATTGTTAAAGAGGACCAAAACCCGTGGCCCACAGCTTTGGAATCTATAAGATTCCAGGGCCACTTGATCCCCCCCCCCCGGGATATCCAGATTCGGGATGCTCTGTTTTGTGAAACCCCCACAGGTTACCAAGAAACTCACCTTTTTGCCCGGGTCAACGAGGCATGCATGAGCAGCAGCCGCATCCCCACTATCCCTTTAGCAGGGAAGTGGCCATGGCAGGCATTTGTAAATGGCTGGGCATGCTCCCTGTTAGCGGGCAGCAGAGGATGTGGCCGCCAGGTGGGAGCGGACCCGAGCACACTGACTGGATGAGAGGCCGCGTGTACACAGTAGGATTGGGGTAAGGTGAGTTAGATTGGGTGACCTGGGGGGTTTCACACAGTGGGGCATCCCATATTGGGGCAAGGACCAAAACCCAGGATAGTCAGAATCCTGGGTTTTGATCCACTTTAAATGGGATCTGTAGCCATACAGACCATAAGGTCCATCTGTCTTCTAAGCACTGTCTTGGTGCACATCCTCCTGCCAGTCTGCCTTGCACTACTTGTTAGATGCTATTCCCTGCTGTTCACATAACCACCAGCATTCTAACAGGTTCACCTAGTAGCCTTAAACCCTGATTGGCTGTTGGTTGATATGTGAATGACAGATATAGGTAAAAAAGTGCAAGTGGTAGGTATTGGGGCTGTTGGGTCTGGGGTTGCCAGGGAAAGGGGGCAACAGAAGGTGGCAGAAGGAAAAAAAAAGTTGGTTTCAAGAAGAAATAGCAGTTGGCAGAAGAAGAACACAGTGGGCACAGATCAGGGAGGGATAGTGGCAGAAAGGATAAAAAGACACAGAAGAGGGGGCAGAAATTAGAAAGCGGGCACAGTGCCCATCAGGGAGGCACAGAGTAGAAGGAACGTTATTAGCATGAAAGGGAAAAAAGGAGGGGGATACAGGCAGCAGCAATGTGGGAACAGCTGGCTGCATAAAAATGGCAGGATAAAGGGATAGAAAGGAGGGAAATGGGCAGCCAGAAGCAGGCACAGTGAGCAGTGGGTGACAGGAAGGAGGAGGGAAATTGACTAGAATGAAAAAGACAGAAATTATGAAAAAATGGCACATGAAGGAGGCTGAAAGGAGGACTTGCAGTAAGACAGTAGATATCAGGAAAGTGGGCAGCCAGAAGAGAGCACAGCAGGCAGGAAAATGTCTACAATAATGACACAAGCAGACACAGGCTCCATCACACTATTGAACAGACTTACTGAGCAGCAATGAGAAGCTCCATCCCCTGCGCTGCCTTCCTGATATTTCAAAGCCTGGGAGACACAGCAGATGATGACGTCATGCTGATAATGACGTTGGGGCAGGGGGCGAGTTACTCCAGCTAGATGGGGCATGAACTCTGTGTCACACAGACACATGCAAATTAGGCAGAAACGGGTGAGAACACACAGAACCTCCTCTGATCAGTCGGCAGATCAGTCTGCTGTCACCCACGTTCAGAGCAGCCTCCAGGCACTGAAGGTTCTTCTGCTAGTGTCCCCAGAGAGGTGCTGCAGCCTGGCTGGTCAGTGTCACCTTTAGTTCTAATCTTTGTAGTTGTGCTGTGTGGAGGAGAAGAAGCCCGGGAGGTCAGCCATGTTCCTGCATAGGCTGAGTCAGGGAGGGTCCATGTAAAGAAGCTTCCATCTGTCTATACAACACATCAGTCCTGCTCCACTGTGCGTCCTCAATAGATACTGGGTCATACCATGTGCGGGCGGGGGGGGGGTACTCAGGGAAAAGAAAATCAACAACCACAAACTAAAAATTGTACAAAAAAAAACACAAAACAGCAGTGTCCGTGTCATGCTGCTGGGGCCCCATACCAATACTAGTTCAATGCAAATGCTGAAAGCAAACTTTTTTAATGCCCCTGCTGCCGTCGGGTTTGTCCGGATCGATTCGCTCATCCCTAGTGTAGAATACTATACATTATACATACCTCCCAACTTCTGAAAGCTTGAAAGCGGGACAAGCCATGCCCCCGGCCACACCCCCGTCACGCCCCGGCCACACCCCCGTCACGCCCCGGCCACACCCCCGTCACGCCCCGGCCACACCCCCGTCACGCCCCGGCCACGCCCCCGTCACGCTCTCCAGCTCCAGCAATGTCGGCTGCCTTCACCCCTGCATGCGGTACGTAGCCCCCCCACCCCTGTGCGCCTGCCCACCCACCCCCGTGCGCCTGCCCACCCACCCCCGTGCGCCCGCCCCACTCTCTCACCCCACGCGCCAGGAAGTTATCTTCCCGCCGGCGTCATTGCGGCCCTGGGCTGTCACAGCGCAGGGGGTCCCGGGACATTTGGTAATGTTCCGGGACCGCGGGATCCTTCTAAAAAATCGGGACAATCCCGGGAAAATCGGGACAGTTGGGAGGCATGCATTATATATTATACATACTTTATAAATGTTTAGATGTCTTTGTGATATACAGTGTGTCTCCTAGGGGACCACCTTAGGAAACATAGGAACTGCTGGAGACCTCTGAAGAGGATCAGCAACAATTAGGTACAGACACAAAACTCAACCAAACTTTAGGACCTAAACCTACAATACTGCAGCACAAGGTAGAATTAGGGGCAGGGTAACAGCCTGTCACTATGGGGGTCATGCTAAATATTTGCTTCAGCCAGTGTGACTTGCAGTGTGCATTGTGGTGTGACTTGCAGTGTGCATTGTGGTTTGCATTGAAGCCTGGACCCCGGGAGAATTTTAGCTTTTAGACACAAAAAAGTCTAAAATCTTTTCCCCCCAAAATGACCTGTACCTGTGATGGGGTGTTTTTATAGGTTAGACGCATCATTTTCAATGAGGTCAGGAGATTTGTTTTATGTTTGGAAACAACAGAACCCTATGGGCTATGCAGACTAAAATGGTGACATCTTATCGTATTTCCAAACGTATATATCCTCACATCACTGGAGAAATAATGGACTTAAACTGCAACAATCTGCCATCACATGTACAGGGGATTATTGGGGTGCAAATGTTGCACAGAGGCTTTTTAGGACTTTTTTGTGTGTTATCACTAAAAATATCCCCGGCATGCACAGCGTAATGCACCACAATGCACACCACCATGCACACCACAATGCACACTGCCATGCACACTGCCATGCAAACTGCCATGCACACCGCAATGCACACTGGAAGTCACACTGGCTGCACCAAATATTTAGCATGAGCCTCTATGATCCATTTTCAGAAATCTGCTGCACTGCTGTAGGAACATATAGCTGTCAATCCTTTCAATTTCCATTTATACATCGGAGTGGAGCACAGTTACTATGGGGGAAACATTGGCACCCCAACATTTCAATTCTACAGGACTCAGGAGTGCCGAGAGGGCCACAAGAAAAATGGCCATGCCCAGAATTCATCAGCCCATTTCAGCGGGAAATATAGAGTAAATGACATTACAGAGAGAATACAAATGAATATACAGCAAAAATCAGATAGACATCCCTGGCATAAATGAACAGATCAGTGCTGTCCCGTTGTTAAGTAAAACATTTAAAAGGATCTATATAATTCTTTATTTGTGGTAAGATCACATTTATTTTTCCAGATATTGGCAATGCTGATTGTTGTATTTCATGTTATTTAGATGTAACATATGTTTATATGTTGTTGTTAATCTTTCTGTGTATTGAATGCACTGGATTTCCTATGTGTTTGATCTGCTATGTGCGGTGTAGTGTTTGTGGGCAGCATTTGCTTCCCATAGATGTGACCACACATAGATGTGTATTCAGAGTCTCCGGCACCAGCACTTGGATATATTTGCTGCGTCCTCTTATGTTTCTATGTTGGTCCCAATATTGTAACACATTGGATCTGCCCAGTGGCGTAGCGACCCGGGGGCGGGGGGGGCGGACCGCCCCGGGTGACACCAGACCTAGAGGGTGACACCTCTCGGCCGGTCACCCCTCGGTATAGAGACACTTACCTGCAGGTCCGGAGCGTGGAGGCCGGCGCCGCTCTCAGCTGTCATCTGAGGGCGCGTCATCAGAGGGCGCCTCTGATGACGCGCCCTCAGATGACAGCTGAGAGCGGCGCCGGCCTCCACGCTCCGGACCTGCAGGTAAGTGTTTGCTTTTTTAAAAATGCCGGCATGGTGGGAGCGGGCCGGCCGGTTCCGCTGACAGCAGAGCGGGCCGGCCGGTTCCGCTGTCAGCGCGGAACCGGCCGGCCCGCTCCCACCATGCCGGCAAAAATGCTTTTTTTTTTGTTTGTTTTCTTTGGGGGGGGGGGTTGACACCATTGGGGGGGGTGGGGGTGACACCATTGGGGGGGGGGGGGTGACACCATTTCCTACCGCCCCGGGTGACACCAGCCCTAGCAACGCCACTGGATCTGCCCCGGCAGCTGCAGCAGTTGATGGACCATGCGCTTTGCACGTCAGCATGGAGCACAGTGTCACAAACAGGTATAATGACAGCAACAAGTGCCACTGGGGTAATAACAAGAGGGGCTTCCACTTAAATCAGAGGCCTACCTCTATTATCCACACCCAACCAGACCATCTAACACCTTAGAGGCCGATTCATTAATAGCGCCAGGTAGCGACAGATGAGCGACTGTAGCGTGATTTTTTCAGCGCCAGCCAGTATTCGCTGTGCTTGGCCGGCATTAGCTTGATGACAGCGACTCAGTCGGTGTGCGGTAATGTTGAATACGGGCTGGGGGGTCACTGTTTCACAGGTCCAGCGTTGTATGTGAGCGCCTGACAACGAATGGCCAGAGCGAACGGCTAGCTTCATATTCATTAACAAATCACGCTCCGAATGTGCTGTCGCTGTCCATTCCTTGTTTAAACCCCAGAGCGCTGGCGGCGATGTGTATTAACTAGTTTTTAACCCCTAAACAACCATATTTTTTGAATTTAACATTATACATGTTTTTAGAATCATTTTGTAATATGAATACATTAATCTCAGACCTGTTAGATCAATTCTGCACATATTTTTTTAATTTTTTTTTTTTTACTTAAAAATAAATCCTAACATTGCAGAAGTGGTCTCCGATTTTTTGACATTAAAAAAATAAAAAAATAAAATAATACCTATTAATTTTGATTAATTATAGATTGCTCCATTGAAATGCATTGGACACGCCAGGGAGCGACAGCTCATACCTGGCTCTGTGAGGGAATTTGCAGCGGTGCTGTTCGGTCCAGGCGGCTTCATGATGAATGCCGCGCTAGCCGTCGCTCTCGCCGGCGCTAGCCTCATTTTGCTTGATAAATGCGTCATTGTGACCGCCGCCGGGCGTACTTGAGTCGGTAGTCGCCGTTAGCTGCCGCTACCTGGCGCTCGTCAGACACTACCTGGCGCTATCGCTTGATGAATAAGGGCCTTAGTGTCCATTGCACCAATGGGCCACTGTCTGCAGGAAATGTGCTGGGACGGGTCATCTACCTGCTATAGCGCCCACTGTGCTACTATCATCGAGGGACAGCTTATCCCAATAGGTGACATTCAGATCTAACTCTTCCTCTCTGTAGCTTGGAGCTTGGACAAGAGCAAATCTTTTATCTATATAGGTTATAAAAATCATTAGACAAAAACACTATTATTAACTCCAAAGATATTTATAGTAACTTTTATATAATAAGACATAAAACAGTTCCTATATAAATGTATCATGGAAGAAATGAAGACTAATAAAAGAACATTAACCAATACATCTATGCATTAAATAAATAAATTAAATAAATATTCATTATAATATGTTTAATATGCTTATTCTCCAAAGGTTTGTTTTATGGACTGTGTATGAGTAAAGCAGCTCTCATTCATATATTCTAGATGCCATGCTGAATGTGTGAGCGCGGCCCCTGATGAAGCCCTATAAAGTGTTGAAACATTTTGGGACAATAATATTTATATTACAAGATCAAACATTTCATACATTATTATTGTTTATTAAGTGCTATTATACTATACTTTAAAGTGGGCCAAATGTGGCCCTGGAGTCTATAAGACTTGAGGACCATCTGATTCTCTGCCCCAGGACATCCAGTTATGGGATACCCCACTGTGTGACCTGTAATATCAAAACCTACCTTCTCACTGAACCAAGGGCCCATGTGCGAGCTGTGGCTGCTGTAAGCTATAGTTTAAGCCGTGCATGTGCCTGTGCCAGGTATTTGTCTATGGCTGGCACAGGATTGCACCTTGTTAGAGGCATGTGACCGCCGGCGTGGTGGGCAACTAGACTTTGCTCTTAGCTGAAATTTCAGAAGGCAGCCTAGCTTGCTGATTGGCTGAGAGCCTGCATATACACCATAGAACTGTGGAAAGGTGAGTGTTACTAGGTGATCTGGGGAGTTTCACACAGGGAATTGGGGCGCCCTACAGGAATGGACCAAAACCTGGATAGTTATATTCCACATTTTGGTCCACTTTAAATTAATACTGTGTTTCTGCATAATTGCTTGACAAGCCTGTGAGAGCTGAAAGAACTTGTAATACCCTATTCAGGGGCTGAATTAATGCACAAGTTTGTGTTTCTACTGGAAAAATGCCCAAAACTGGGTATAAAGAATGGAAATGCCCCAGTCATAAAGATGTTACTACAGCACTGGCTTCTAATTCACTATTTGGTAGATATTTGTGTCTCTGGATATTATGGAGGGTGTCAATGTGATGTGTTGCTGATTTATATGTGACAGTGACAGCAGCTCTCTGATGGATCACTTATCATCTCTCTGCAGGTTGGAGAACTGTGGCCTGACCTCATCCTGCTGTGCTGATCTGTGCTCTGTCATCACCACAAACACATCTCTGACCTCACTGGCCCTGTCATATAATACTCTGCAGGACTCTGGATTAATGCTCCTGTGTGAGGGTCTCAGACATCCAGGATGTGTCCTGCAGAAGCTGGGGTGAGTAAACTGGAGTAAATTCAAAATCTGGAATAACGCTCCTGTGTGAGGGGCTCAGACTTACAGGATGTTTCCTGCAGAAGCTGGAGTGAGTAATCTGGAGTAAAGTTAGAATCTGGAGTAACCTTCTGTGTGAGGGGTTCAATCACACTGTACTAGTGTACACTGTGTAGGAACTGATGTGAGAATCCTATAACCATTTAATGCAAATCTGCAATGAGGGATTACAGCAGACCTAAACCTAGGTCTCTTGGAGTAATTGCCCCCAGACATGCTGATTTGGGATGCCCAAAGTAAATGCCCCAAACCAGCCATTATAAGTGCAGATAGAGCAGTGCCCTATAGCCACAAACCTGGAGCAAGTGGCCGCTCTTATTTCATTCTGGCCCCAGGAACATGGCGCTGGCTGCTCAGTGGCCCTGCAGTGACAGTTACATAAAGAGCGGAGCACCTTGCTCGGTGACACATAAAGGACAACTGGAGGCAAATATTCCATCTGCATGTTTATACTTACCCCCCTGATCCCTGTTACCTCCATTATAAGCTGTTCCTCTATGGAAGTTGTAGTTCTGTACCCATTCTCTGCTGTAATGGCTGCAGTCCCTCATCTGACAGGAAACTCATTCAGCCCTGGATGATCTGGTGACCCCGAGGACTTTGCTTTGCTCACCTATTGCTGAGGATTGGGCTGCTGATCACTCACCTCAGAGAGCCATTGTAAGAGAAATGCTGCCCCCAGACATCCCAACTACTGTGCTAATAATAATAATTTCTTATATAGCACCAACATATTCTGCAGTTCTGTACAATCACAGGGTTCATGTACAAACAGAATAAAATAATTACATAGCAAAAAAGAAACAAGGGAATCCATAGAATCAAAAGGAATGAGGACCCTGCTGGTAGCTTCCAATCTAAGAGGAGAATGGGGGAGACACAGAAGGTAAGTGCTCTGTGCCACACTCCCGCCATCCAAGTAACAATAGGACTATGTACAATCTGTATGGGCCAGACACAAGGTGATTTAGTGCTTTTTGGGGTAAAGGTTGTGGTGCATAGTGTCTGATAATGAATCGTGGTCAGAAATATAATGTAGAAGATTGATGTGAGAAGAGGAGTTAGATTAGGGGATGAGGTTTTAGGGAATGTCTAACTGTTGGGGGTAGAACATTACGGAGAATTGGTGCAGCTCAGGAAAAGTCTTGTAGGTGGGAGGTGGGAGGTTTGTACTAAGGGGGAAGTAAGTTGTATATCATTATCAGAGCACAGGGCGCTGGTAGGCCGGTAGATACAAATTAGGGAAGACATGTGGAGGAGTGCAGCACCATGGAGAGCTGTGTGGGTGACAGCAGTTACATTGAACCCTATACTGTATGAGTAACCAATGCAATGACTGGCAGAAGGGAGGATGTAGGGGACTACAGCACCATGGAGAGCTGTGTGGGTGACAGTTAGCAGTTACACTGAATCTTATACTGTATGGGTAACCAATGGAATGACTGTCAGAGGGGAGGATGTAGGGGAGTGCAGCACCATGGAGAGCTGTGTGGGTGACAATTAGCAGTTACACTGATTCCTATACTGTATGGGTGACCAATGCAATGACTGGCAGAGGGTAAGATGTAGGGGAGTGCAGCACCATAGAAAGCTGCGTGGGTGACAGTTATCAGTTACATTGAACCCTATACTGTATGGGTAACCAATGCAATGACTGGCAAGGGGGGAGGGGTCAGAGTAGCGGTTAGAGAGATAGGCGAGTCTGGCAGCTACATTCAGGATGGATTGGGGTGGAGAGAGGTTGGTAAGGGAAGGAGACCAGTTGCTAGTGAGTTACAGTAATCGAGACGGTAATGGATCAGGGTAACAATGGGAGTTTATGACACAAATGACCTTTCTTAGCACACAGTGTTTCCTGAGGTTCCTGTAACAAATACACAATACTTTACTAAATCATTATATATAGTGACCCTATACAGGCCACACCCCTATACAACTTACATGGCCCCACACTGTCTCCTTCTCTACATGACTTCCACATGGCTGCTGTGATGAGGTTACAGCTCCCCCAGTGGCCATCATTTACACTTTCATACGTGTAAAATATTATACATGATATGTTATATACTATACGTACTTTATAAATGCTTAGATGTGTTTGTGATATACAGTATGTCCCATAGGGGACCATCTTAGGGGACGTAGGAACTTCTGGAGAAGCAGCAACAATTAGGAAACGTTTGCACGTTAGAGGCAATACAAAGGAAATCCTCAAACGATCATACAAAAAAGTCCTCACTATGGAAAGAGAGAAACTTTTGGGGACAGGCAAAACGTCGGATAAATCATTAACCAAACCTCTCTGCATCATGACGTATTCAGGCCAACATAAAAATAATGGAACTAATGCAAAACCATTGGTATGTTTCAGACAGACACAAAACTCAACCAAACTTTAAGACCTAAACCTACAATACTGTAGCACGAGGCACAATAAGGGACAGAGTAACAGCCAGTCACTATGGGGGTCATGCTAAATATTTGCTGCAGCCAGTATGCATTGTGGTGTGCATTGTGGTGTGCATTGCAACCTGAACCCCGGGGAGAATTTTAGCTTTTAGACACAAAAAAGTACAAAAAATGTTCTATCTTTTCCGCCCAAAATGACCTGTACCTGTGGTGGGGGTTTTTGATAGGTTAGGCGCATCATTTCCAATGAGGTCAGGAGATTTGTTTTTGTGTTTGGAAATAATAGAACCTTATGGGCTATGCAGAATAAAATGGTGAGATCTTTAGCACAGCCCATAGGCTGCTGTTATTTCCAAACTTATATATCCTCACATCACTGGAGAAATAATGGACTTGGGTTGCAAATGTTGGACACAGGCTTTTTTTACGACTTTTTTTGTGTGTTATCACTAAAACTCTCCCCGCCATGCAGGCTGGAATGCACACTGCCATGCACACTGCATTGTACACCGCCATACACACTGCCATGCACAGCAGAAGTCACCCCACAATGCACACCGCAATGCACACCACCATGGACACCACCATGCACACCGTCATGCTCACTGCATTGCACACTGCCATGCACACCGCATTGCATACTGCCATGCACACCATCATGCACAGCAGAAGTCACCACACAATGCATACTGCAATGCACACCGCAATG
The DNA here is from genome assembly GCA_027917425.1 of Gastrophryne carolinensis. NCBI lineage: Eukaryota > Metazoa > Chordata > Amphibia > Anura > Microhylidae > Gastrophryne > Gastrophryne carolinensis. The sequence goes on from CM051235.1 coordinate 630,734,219, forward strand.
CACACCACCATGCGCACCACCATGGACACCGCTATGCACACCACCATGCACACCGCAATGCACACTGGAAGTCACACTGGCTGCACCAAATATTTAGCATGAGCCTCTATGATCCATTTTCAGAAACCTGCTGCACTGCTGTAGGAACATATAGCTGTCGGTCCTGTGGTCAATGTCCATTTATACATCAGGGGTGGGGCACAGTTACTATGGGGGAAACATTGACACCCCAACATTTCAATTGTACAGGAATCAGGAGAGCCGAGAGGGCAACAAGAAAAATGACATTACATTTCAGGCCCTGCCCAGAATTCATCAGCACATTAGAGGGGGGAATATAGAGTAACTGACATTACAGAGAGAACAATAATGAATATACAGCTAAAATCAGATACACCCCCCCGGGATAAATGAACTGATCAGTGTTGTCACATTGTTATGTAAAACATTAAAAGGATCCATATAATTCTTTATTTGTGGTAAGATCACATTTATTTTTCCAGATATTGGCAATGCTGATTGTTGTATTTCATGTTATTTAGATGTAACATATGTTTATATGTTGTTGTTAATCTTTCTGTGTATTGAATACACTGGATTTCCTATGTGTTTGATCTGCTATGTGTGGTGTAGTGTTTGTGGGCAGCATTTGCTTCCCATAGATGTGTATTCCGAGTCTCCGGCACCAGCACTTGGATATATTTGCTGTGTCCTCTTATGTTTCTATGTTGGTCCCAATATTGTAACGCATTGGATCTGCCCCGGCAGTTGCAGCAGTTGATGGACCATGCGCTTTGCACGTCAGCATGGAGCACAATGTCACAAACAGGTATAATGACAGCAACAAGTGCCACTGGGGTAATAACAAGAGGGGCTTCCACTTAAATCAGAGGCCTACCTCTATTATCCACACCCAACCAGACCATCTAACACCTTAGTGTCCATTGCACCAATGGGCCACTGTCTGCAGGAAATATGCTGGGACGGGGTCACCTACCTGCCATAGCGCCCACTGTGCTACTATCATGGAGGGGCAACTTATCCCAATAGCTGGCATTCAGATCTAACCCTTCCTCTCTGTAGCTTGAATAAGAGCAAATCTTTCATCTATATAGGCTATAAAAATCATTAGACAAAAATACTCTTATTAACTACATAGATATTTATAGTAACTATAATAAGATATAAAACAGTTCCTATATAAATGTATCATGGAAGAAATGAAGACCAATAAAAGAATATTAACAGATGTATTGTATTTATTGTAATATGTTTAATCTGCTTATTCTCCAGAGGTTTGTTTTATGGACTATGTATGACTAAAGCAGCTCTCATTCAAATATTCTAGATGCCATGCTGAATGTATGAGCGCGGCCCCTGATGAAGCCCTATAAAATGTTGAAACATTTTGAGACAATAATATTTATGTTACAAGATCAAACATTTCATACATTATTGTTTATTAAGTGCCATTATGTTATACTTTAAAGTGGGCCAAATGTGGCCCTGGAGTCTATAATACTTGAGGGCCCTCTGATTCTCTGCCATAGGGAATCCAGTTTCGGGATCCCTCACTGTGTCACATCCCCCCAGTCCCCTGTAAAACCTACCTTTTCACTGAACCAAGGGCGCATGTGCGAGATGTTGCTGCCCCGTGTTACTCACCTGCCTTCATTCCTTTCACTCCATCCAGTGCTAGGGGGCGCTCATCTGTATACTTCCACCCTATGGCACGCAACTTGGACAGCTGACGCACTTCCAGCCGGGTGCGTCATGTGGGTCGGACGCGATCATGTGTGCCGGGCCCGCTGACGCATGTCCGGCCGGAGTGTGATTGGCGGTGCTCGGAGCTCATTTGACCAGGGGCGGGGGAGCGAGGTGAGTACATAAGCGGGGCATCTTGAAGCCATGACATACTTGTTTGCCCTGAGGAAGTGACGCATGTGATGTCACGCAACGCGTCGGCGGGGAGCTGGGGGCCCTACTTGCTTTGTTTACCACCATTACCTTGGACATGTGAGATTTTATCATGGCTATATGTATATGTATATTTGTCCTCATTATTTTTGAAGCACTTTAGCACTAAGCACTTTTTGAGATATATATTTGCACACAAAGTTTATATATGATTGTTTATATGTATCATACACAGTAAAGTAATTCTGACTGGGGATATTAGGGATATGTGTGGTCTGGACCATACGGTCCATCTAGTCTGCCCTTATGTGTATACTGTATGTACTCTTTATCTTAGGATAGATGTGTGCTTATCCCAGGCATGTTTAAATTCAGTGACTGTTGATTTTTCAACTACCTCTGCTGGAAGTTTGTTCCAAGAATCTACTACTCTTTCTGTAAAATAATATTTTCTACCATTGATCCTGATCTTCCCCCCGACTAGCTTCAGGTTGTGCCCCCTTGTTCTATCATTAAGCTTCTTCTTAAAAACACTTCCCTCCTGAACCTTATTCAATCCTTTCACATATTTAAAGGTCTCAATCATGTCCCCTCTCCCTTCTTTCCTCCAGACTGTACAAATTAAGTTCTTTAAGTCTCTCCTGATAAGTTTTAAGTTTAAGTCCTTCCACCATTTTTGTTGCCCACCTTTGGAACCGTTCTATTTGAATAATGTCTTTTTGCAGGTAAGGTCTCCAGAACTGCACACAGTATTCTAGCTGTGGCCTCACCAGGGCTCTATACAGCGGCATCACAACCTCCCTCTTCCTACTGGTGATGCCTCGAGCTATGCAGCCGAGCATCCTGCTTGCTTTTCCCACTGCCTGGCTACACTGTCCACTCATCTTGCAGCTATCAGTAATCAGTACCCCTAAATCTCTTTCCTCAGAGGTCCTGGCTAACACAGTACTGCCCATACGGTACTCAGAGCAGGGATTCCTTCTACCCAAGTGCATGATTTTACATTTAGAGACATTAAACTCTAGTTTCCACAGTTTTGACCATCTATCCAGTAAAGCTAAATCATTTTCCTTGTTGCAGACACCTCCAGGAATATCCACCCTATTACTAACCTTTGTATCATCAGCAAACAGACAAACTTTTCCGACCAAGCCTTCTCCTATGTCACTTACAAATATATTAAAAAGAATGGGGCCCAGGACAGAGCCCTGCGGCACACCACTTGTAACTCGCCTTTGTTCAGATTGCAAACCATTTACAACAACTCTCTGATACCGATCCCTCAGCCAACTGGAAATCCACTGAACTATCCAGGGATTGAGTCCTACCTTCAATAACTTATCTATGAGCTCCTTATGTGATACAGTGTCAAAGGCTTTGCTAAAGTCCAGATAGGCGATATCCACAGCACCACCTTCATCTAACACTTTAGTGACATTGTCAAAGAAATCAATAAGATTGGTCTGACATGATCTGCCCTCAGTAAAGCCGTGCTGTTTTGGGTCCAATAGGTCATTAATTTTTAGATGGGAAATTAATTTGACCACTATAGATGTTAAACTAACTGGCCTGTAATTACTGGCTTCTTCTCTACTCCCCTTTTTATGGATTGGTACGACATTGGCCGTTCTCCAATCATCTGGAACCTCACCAGTTGAAAGGGAATGGTTAAGTAAATCAGTCAGAGGGGCTGCAATTACAAACCTAAGTTCCCTTAGAACTCTGGGGTGGATTCCATCTGGACCCATCGCCTTACTTACCTTTAGATGTGCCAGCTCGGATAATCATATTAGCATTAGGTATCTTAGCGACAGCACCCCCTTGTGTTGTCTATGTTTCATGTTATTTAGATTTTTTTAAAGTGTAAATGTATGTCTATGTTGGCTTTAAACCTCAATACAATGATACCAATTTCATTATAAGGCATAGTTGTGCCACTTGCTTGTCCGGATAGTATTGAGGGGGTGTGGGACCACTCACCTTTTTGTTTTTTCATACCATTCATCTATCCTGTGGTGTGCACACTATAAGTAGGTTTAGCTAGTGTGGCCCATTTTTCTGTGACTGTGGCTGCTGTAAGCTATAATTTAAGCCATGCATGTGCCTGTGTCAGGTATTTGTCCATGGCTGGCACAGGATTGCACCTTGTTAGAGGCTTGCAGCATGTGACCGCCGGCATGCTGGGCTGCTTTCAGCTAGACTTTGCCCTTAGCCGAGATTGTAGAAGGCAGTCTAGCGTGCTGATTGGCTGAGAGCCTGTGTATGCGCCATAGAACTGTGGAAAGGTGAGTGTTACTAGGTGACCTGGGGAGTCTCACACAGGGAATTGGGGCACCCCACAGGAATGGATCAAAACCTGGGATAGAAATATCCCAAGGTTTTGGTCCACTTTAAATTAATACAATGTTTCTGCATAATTGCTTGACAAGCCTCTGAGAGCTAAAAGAACTTGTAACACCCTACTCATGGGCTGAATTAATGTACAAGTTTGTGTTCCTACTGGAGAAAATGCCAACATCTGGGTATAAAAAATGGAAATGCCCCAGTTATAAAGATGTTACTACAGCACTGGCTTCTAATTCAATATTAGGTGGTTTTTGTGTCTCTGGCTATTATGGAGGGTGTCAGTGTGATGTGTTGCTGATTTATATGTGACAGTGACAGCAGCTCTCTGATGGATCTCTTATCATCTCTCTGCAGGTTGTGGGGGTGTGGCCTGACGTCATCCTGCTGTGCTAATCTTTGCTCTGTCATCACCACAAACACATCTCTGACCTCACTGGACCTGTCATTTAATCCTCTGCAGGACTCTGGAATAAAGCTCCTGTGTGAGGGGCTCAGACATCCAGGATGTGTTCTACAGAAGCTGAGGTGAGTAATCTGGAATAAAGTCAGAATCTGGAGTAACCTCCTGTGTGTGGGGCTCAATAACACTGTGCTCTGTAGGAACTGATGTTACAATCCTATAACAATTTAATGTAAATCTGGAATGATGGATTACAGCAGACCTAAGTCTAGTATTAAAGAAGCTCTTGGAGTAATTGCCCCCCAGACATGCTGATTTGGGATGCCCAAAGAAAATGCCCCAAACCAGCCATTATAAGTGCACATAGAGCAGTGCCCTATAGCCACAAACCTGGAGCAAGTGGCTGCTCTAATTTTATTCTGGCCCCAGGAACATGGCTCTGGCTGCTCAGTGGCCCTGCAGTGACAGCTACATAAAGAGCGCAGCATCTTGTTCGTTGGCACATAAAGGACAACTGGAGGCAAATATTCCATCTGCATGTATATATTTACCCCCCCCCCCGATCCCTGTTACCTCCATTATAAGCTCCCTCATCTGACAGGAAACTCATTCAGCCCTGGATGATCTGGTGATCCCGAGGACTTTGCTTTGCTCACCTATTGCTGAAGTTTTGGTTCATGTACAAACAGAATAAAACAATTAGCAACACATAGCAACAAAGAAACAAGGGAATCCATAGAAACAAAAGGAATGAGGATCCTGCTGGCAACTTCCAATCTAAGAGAAGAATGGGGGGGGGGGCACAGAAGGTAAGTGCTCTTTCTGACATCCAATGTCCTAATTTATGTCATGATTCCCCCCCTCTGCCTCATCTCCAGCATTTCTACATACATCCTATAACAAGACTTCCTACACAGGGGCAATTAATCCTTATCTAGCAACAGAAAGCACCACTGATAAGGGAAGGTGGGGGGAGTGCAGCTTGGAGAAGAGATTTACTAAAAAAGGCAACTACAAATAATTTGTCCCCCAGCACCCACCCAGGGAGATGGCATCTGTCCTTACAGCCCCTTGGAATTTAGGATAAATCCAGGGGGAGAAATGATTTTCTTTATCACATACAGAGGGTCCGATTTTGGTGTGTCCCATTGCTCCTCCTGGCCTCGGAAGCAGAAGACTTTATCCCTTTATGAGGTATAGGATTTTCTGTGTTTTCTCCCCTTTTATTTTCTAACAGTTTTTCTGCACATTTGTATATTGGCTTTTTTTTTGTTCATTATTTGTATTTTTGTCATTCTATTTTTTTTTTAATTTTAAAATTTCCATTTTGCACGGGTCTACCTTTTTGGCAATTAGAAATCCTCTAACCTGGTTTCCTTGGAGCTCTAAGAACTACCTTGGTGTCTGAAGATTGTATGACCACTCGGAACTGTGTATTAACCCAATAGACTGTAAGATCGATTGTAACTAATCCAATATATGATTGGGAAAGTGTATCTAATCATATAGTGTAACAAGGTTGAATGACTCACAGTTAACTTGGAGTGCTGCTTGGTGACTGTGTGTGAACCAGCAGATTGCATGCTGATTGTATCTGATCGTTCGACAGCAGGACTGATTAGACTCTCCACAGGATAAGTGTGGGACGGAATCAGTGTGGATTGGCAGTGCCTGTATGTATGTGGGTAGGTGTGTGTGGTGGCTGTCTTGATTACTCGCCAGCAGAGTTTGATCGAATTCTGATTGAGGAGGGTTCCACCATCCCGATTTAATCGTTTAAAGTGTAGTTGCGGTGGTGGTGGTGGCAGCTTGTTGTAATTGGTGTGTGGGGGTTTCTGGTGTGACTGCTCTCTGTGCTGGAAGCAGCCCACACCCACATTGCAGATCGCTCGATCAAACAGGCGTTGAACAATCGATTTTGTGACATGCTCCCGCCATCCAAGTAACAATAAGTCTATGTACAATCTTTATGTGCCAGACACAAGGTGATTTAGTGCTTTTTGGGGGCAAAGGTTGTGGTGCATAGTGTCTGATAATGGATCGGGGTCAGAAATATAATGTAGAAGATTGATGTGAGAGGAGGAGTTAGATTAGGGGATGTGGTCAGCTGCCCTAAAAAGATGAGTTTTGTTGGGGGTAGAAAATTCCAGAGAATTGGTGCAGCTCAGGAGAAGTCTTGCAGGTGGGAGGGGGAGGCTTGTACTAAGGGAGAAGTAATTTGTATATCATTAGTAGAGAGCAGGGTGTGGGTAGGGCGGTAGATAGAGATTAGGTAAGACGTGGGGGAGTTCGGCACCATGGAGAGCTGTGTGGGTGACAGAAGTTACAATGTATACTATACTTAATGGGTAACCAATGCAATGACCGGCAGAGGGGAGGATGAAGGGGAGTGCAGCACCATGGAGAGCTGTGTGGGTGATAGTTAGCAGTTACAATGTATCAGTTACTGTATGTGTAACCAATGCAATGACTGGCAGTGAGGGGAGGATGTAGGGGAGTGCCGCACCATGGAGAGCTGTGTGGGTGACAGTTAGCAGTTAAAATGTATTCTATAATGTATGGGTAACCAATGCAATGACTGGTAGAGGGGGGAGGGGTCAGAGTAGTGGTTATAGAGATAGGTGAGCCGGGCTGCTGCATTCAGGATGGCTTTTGGGGAGAGACGTTAGTAAGGGCGGTCTATTTTCAGAAACCTGCTGCACTGCTGTAGGAACATATAGCTGTCAATCCTTTGGTCAATGTCCATTTAAACATCAGGGGTGGGGCACAGTTACTATGGGGGAAAACATTGACACCCCAACATTTCAATTGTACAGAAATCAGGAATGCCGAGAGGGCAACAAGGAAAATGACATTACATTTCAGGCCCTGCCCAAAATTCATCAGCACATTAGAGTGGGAAATATAGAGTAAATGACATTACAGAGAGAACAAAAATGAATATACAGCTTAAATCAGATAGACACCCCCGGGATAAAAGACAAATACATGATAAATAATTAGATAAATAAATGATAAATGGACAGTGTTGTCCCATTGTTAAAGTGGACCAACACCCAGGATGTTGGTCCACTTCTGCGGGGCAACCCCCAGAAAGCCCCCAAAAACTCACCTCACCCCGCTCCTAAGGCGCATGCGCGAGCGCTCCTCCAATCAGCGCGGATGGACAAAAGCGAATATAGCACGGACAAGATACGCGCGCCCGCCGCCGCCTCTCGCGCTTCCCTCTAACAGGCAGCACGCCTGCGCCGGCCATTCACAAACGGCTGGCGCGGGTGCGCGCCCTGCTAGATGGAAGCGCGAGAGGCGGCGGCGGCCCGCGCCTTTGGAACGGGGAGAAGGTAAGGTTTGTGGGCGTTCTGGGGGGTTTCACACAGCGGGGCACCCCCGCAGGGAGGGAGTTGATCGGCCCGGGAATCTTATAGATTCCCGGGCCGATCAGCGGTGGGTGTTGGTCCACTTTAAGTAAAACATTAAAAGGATCCATATAATTCTTTATTTGTGCTAAGGTCGCATTTATATTCCCAGATATTGGCAATGCTGATTGTTGTATTTCATGTTATTTAGATGTAACGTATGTTTATATGCTTTTAATCTTTCTGTGTATTGAATACAATGGATTTCCTATGTGTTTGATCTGCTATGTGTGGTGTAGTGTTTGTGGGCAGCATTTGCTTCCCATAGATGTGACCACACACGATCTCTCTATGGAATGGTCTTCCTCAGAAGATGCGGGCATCTCCAGCCCTCCACCCTTGCTAAATATCTCACAGGAGTAAATTCTGCTCCCCAATATGCAGCTCTTGCCTGCGAATGAGGTTACTCTCCCATCCCCGATTGGTCCAAGCCCTCCATCATCCCCTCAGAACCCCGAAGTGATACAAGCCATGTCAGCACCAACCGGCAACATTCACAGTGAAACTCTCTCATTCCTTAAAGCTATCCCCACAAGAGCAGATTTTGAGGCACTTATAACAAGATATGAGATGGTGTATAAGAAAGACATCGCGGAGGTGAGGGGCCAGCTTCAGGCGCTCGACTCCAGAGTTACGTCCCACTGGTCGGCGAACGAGTCTGCTATTGCGGACCTAACGGCACGGGTGGAAGCCCAAAGCTCACAAATCCTACAGCTTCAACTTATGCATGACGACTTGGAAAACAGACATAGGAGGAACAACCTTCGGCTTAGAGGAATACCAGAGGCATCGTCCGGAGAAGATGTGAAACAAATTATTACCACCATTTTCAACACCCTCCTGGACAGAAACATTGACACCCCAATCGAGATCGATAGGGCACATAGGGCCCTGGGCCCATGCAATCCTGATCCAGCGTTCCCACGCGATGTTATATGCCGGATACACTTCTACAGAGTGAAGGAAGAGATATCGAGAAGGGTGTGGAGACATGGCCCAGTGGAATTTGATGGCGCCAGAATTCACATCCTACCGGACCTCTCCAGACCTACGCTGCAAATGAGACGGGTGATGAGACCGGTACTAGATGCAGTGCGGAACGCGGGCGCCACGTACCGATGGGGGTTCCCATTCCACCTGATAGTCTCTAAGGGGCGAGACACGTTCTTCCTTAAAACCTACCAGGACTTAGAAAATCTCTTCTCATTTCTGGGGTCCGATCCGGTGGAGGTGCCCAATTGGCTGGTACCTACATCTGAACCCCTCCCGCAGAGGCAACGCAGAGGCTTCTCCCGTCAATTTAGATCGGCCAGACCAAGAGGCCGCAACGACCATAGACCACGACCAAATGACAATGAACTTTGAGCACCCACACCGCTGTTTTGGACTACCTAATCAGCTCTCTCCTTAGTCCTTGGTTTCAGTTAACCAGTCGTTTTGTTTCTGATTGTTCCGCGGGCGTGGCCGGGTCTTGGGGTGGCCGCCAGTGGTGAGAGGTTCTTTGGGAATCTGTCTGGCCTTGGAGGGCCGGTGGCCCATTATGGACCCCGGCCTGTCCCAATGGGAGCGACCTTGCGCCTCTCTCTGCCGGCGGGCGACGGAGGCTAGTGAGTGGCCGATGCTCGTGGGAACTTAGAACGTAATCTCTTTTACAGTTGTTCGTTGTTTATTACTGACTGTCTCTCTCCTAGATTAGTAGCCCAGTAGACCAACCTGCCCTAATATTTCAGGAGCATATAACTCCCCAGTTCATCGCTAGACACAGTCCCCCACTTAGGCCAAGCTTTGCTCTCCTCTTACTGGAGGAAGCTCGAAGCTTAGAGCATTTGCTAATTAGTTTTGGTTCCCCCTTCACCTTTAGGTGGACACGCGATTTAACCTTCATTTATACCCTCTCGCTCCATAGTTTTGGTTCCCCCTAGCCCTCTAGCTGGGCAAGTAATTTGTCCTGTATTTGTTCCCCCCTGCTCCCTCCCTCTTTGTTCTCTACCCTTCTTCCTTTTCCTCTCGGTCTTCTTGTCCCTTCCTACTGACTTTCGCCTGTTTCTCTATCTGTTTCTCTATTTTCTCGTCGCAATCGGCGGAGGGAGGGGAGAGGTTCCCAGCACAGGGCGGGTGGTGCTTCCTGTCCTGTATCCGGCCACCAGCCCCTCCTCACTCGATTTCTGTCTTCGCTACTGAGGTCCTTACATACGTGCCATAATGAGTGAAACTAACCTGGTCTCTTTTAACCCTTTAACCGCCAGCCTACCTTGAGATTTTGTCACCCTTTGTTGCCAGACCATTTTGCACTATTTTGCGCTCCCCATGTTCAACTGTGATTTTTGAAGGGATTTCCAGGGATTTCCCAAGAAAGTGATATATTGTTTTTTTCAGCGGAGCCTGGGCTTTAACATGAAATGTCTTGTTTGTCATTTTCTAAGTGTATTCTCAATATTTTTGGGTGAAAATTGTGCAAAAAAATAAAAAAAAAACTATTTTTTACAATTTGTAGTGTTTTTTTGTAATAAAAAATTTAAGTTTGTCAATAAAATCTTATTGCGTGTGAAACCCCAATTTCTCCCGGTTACAGCGGTACCACATATGTATTGGTAGACACCCTTTCCTGCCCAGGAGACTCCCCCAAACTGAAACAACGCTTTAGGAGATTTTCAGATAAAATACAACTATGCTTTGCAATATGCGCACCTTGCAGTTTTTCAAGAAAAACAACCCTTTACATTTGAAATACCCCCAACAAACTATATATTCCCTAGAAGTACACACCTCAAGCTTTCTAGGCGTACCAGGCTTGTTGACATGGGTGCAGTTTTCTGGAAGTAATCCCTCAATGTATTCTTTGGTTGCACAGGGTTTCCCTAAAAATGAATAAAAAAGCAGAATCAAAACCACATTTTCCTAAAAAAACCTATATGCAAACCAGAAAAAAACAGAAAATCCGAAAAAGCAACATCCCCCAAACAGAATGATACCCAACATGCATAGGTTCTGTCAAGGAAAGAGTTGCCAAACACACCAAAGTAAAGCATGCGCATAACGGTAATTTTACTTCAGATATTCAGCTCTGCAGACAAAGTGCGCACCTTGTGCTTTTTCTACCAAACCAACCCTTTACATTTGGAATATCCCCCATAAACCATATATTCCCTGAAAGTACACATGTTAAGCTTTCTAAGCGTACCCAGCTTGTTGTAGTAGGCTCATCTTTCTGGAAGTAATATCTCGAAGAATTCATAGGTTGCACAGGATTTCACAAAAAAATGTATAAAAAAGCAGAATAAAAAACACATTTTCCTAAAATATCAATATGCAAATAAGAAAAAACAAGCTAAATCTGAAAGCGCAAGGTCCCCCGAGCAGAACAATACCCAACATGCATAGGTACCTGTAACCTTTTGACTGCCAGTCTACTTGAGATTTTGTCACCCTCTCCTGACAGGATATTTTTCACCATTTTGCATGATGTTTAACTGTGATTTTTGCAGGAATTTCCAAGAAAATGGCATATTTTCTTTTTGTGGCAGAGTTTAGGCTTTAACATGAAATGTCTTGTTTGTATTTTTTCTACTTTTTTAAATATTTTCAAATAAATAAATAAATAAAAAAATAAAAAAATATATATTTTTTAAATTGTCTCCTTTATTTTAAACAAAAACATTTATTTTATTAAAGAAAGCCATATTGCATGTGAAAGCCCCATTTCTCCCGATTACAATGATACCACATATGTATCGGTAGCCCCCCGTTCCTGTCCAGGTGATCCCATAAACTGAAAAGAGCACTTTATAACATTTACAAATAAAATACAACTACTATCCACATAATAAAGGGTTAAATAAAAAAAAAATTGGTGTGGGGTCCCCCTTCACAGGGGGAGGGGGGCACCATTTCTTGGGGGAATTTTAAGGTTTTTTTGGGAGGCAGGTAATGGGGGGTCTCTGGGTTAATGGCAAGTCACCCACTAGCCACAGGTGACTTGCCAGACCCCTGAGCCCTGTGAACTGGTATAGGGGTCACATGGACCCCTTACCAGTTCACAAAGGGTTAAAAGTAAAAAAAAAAAAAAACACACACACAGAGACACACTTTAAAAAAAACTTTATTAAAAAAATATATTTTTTTAATTATTTTTTTTAATACTTACCTCCCATCCATCCCTGTGTCCCACGCTGATCACTTAGGCTTCTGCTCTCCTGCTGGGTTACAGGTAACAAAGGGTTAATTAAAAAAAAAAATGACATAGGGTCCCCCCTCAAAGGGAGGGGGACCCCATTTTATTTTTGGGATTTTTAAGGGTTAAAACCCTTAAAAATCCCCCCAAAAAAATGGCGTGAGGTCCCCCCTACCCAGCATAACCAGCCTGTGACCCGCTATGGGGGCTTGTAGAACAGGGCGCAGGGGCCAGCTTTAGTGGCCCCTGGCCCTGCGGCTACAAGCCGTCATAGCCTAAGGCCACGGCTCTTCTGCCCCCCCCTGGGCTTTGGGGAGGCAGGCAATTTGGGGGGCCAGGGGTTAATGGCAAGTCACCCGCTAGCGCAGGTGACTTGCCAGACCCCCGAGCCCTGTGAACTGGTATAAGGGGTCACATGGACCCCTTACCAGTTCACAAAGGGTTAAAAGGTAAAAAAAAAGACAAGACACGTTGTTGAAAATAAGTTTATTAAAAAAAAAAAAAAAAAAAACTTTTACTTTACTCACCTCCGATCTTCATCTTCTGTGTCCCGCGGCGATCTGCTGTCAGTGACGGCTGGGCAGAGAAGGGGGGAGGATCGCCTACCTCCCTCCTTCCCCGCCCAGCCGTCACCGGCATCTGAGAGTTGAACTGCCGGGTGCCCCGATGACCCCCGGCGGTGACGTCATCTGGCCCCGCCCCGTGACGTCACCAAGATGGCGGCCGCCATCGGAAGACAGCAAGGGAGGAGGGCTGTTATGCCCCCTCCAGAAGACGGAAGAGCGGGGAGGGGGGATCGGAGCCCCCCCCGTGAAGAGGAGAGCCTGCGGGAGCCGGCGGGGACAAAGGTAGGTAACTGTCATTTTTTTTTTTTTTTTTTTTTTATGACAGGAAATCGGGCGGCTGCTGAAACGGGGGGGGGGCACCCTGTTCCGGGCCCTCCCCTGCAGCCGGAGGAGCCCCGATGGGCGATCGGAGCCCCTCTGGCTGAAGAGGAGACCCGACCGGATCGAACGAGGGGTCAGGTAAGTGTTATTTTTACTTTTTTTTTTATTTATGGGGAAAGTCAGGCACGTAAATTTTACGTGGCTGGCGTTTAACTGTTGGAGAGGCAGCCACGTAAAATTTACGTGGCTGGCGTTTAAAGGGTTAATGTGAAAGGCTTGAACACCCCCGAAAAGAGATCTATGATTTTGAATACTCTCAAGGCTCTGAAGGCTCAAGTGGCTTTTCTACAAGAGACTCACTTCAAGTCCTCCAACCCCCCATCCCTGCGGAGTAAGGTATTTCCAATTTCTTACCATAGTTACTTTCCAGACTCGCGATCAAGGGGAGTGAGTATCTTGCTTTCCAGGGCGACTCCTTGGGAGGAGATGGGCTCTCTGGGTGGTGGGGAGGGAAGGTGGCTCTTTGTAAAGGGTAGGATTAGGGTGGAGGTCTTTACCTTTGTCAATATATATGCACCCAACACTGGGCAAATATCATTCCTTGAGGAGGTATTTGACAAGATGGCAAACTTTGCAGAGGGCAAACTAATAGTGGGGGGCGATTTTAACCTCTCCTTAGAACCCCTTATTGATACATCCAAAGGACACTCCTACATCTCCTACCCCAAACTCAGGAGGATTAAGAAACTCCTACACACTCATCAACTGATTGACCCATGGCGCATACTTAACCCAGAAGTCCGAGATTATTCCTTTTTCTCCGCCCCACATAACATGTACTCTAGGATAGATTTCTTCCATAGGTGACGGCTGTATCGATGGGAAACATCACTTTCTCAGATCATGCCCCAATTACTCTTAAGCTCGCAGAGCAGTCACAGGTCCCACGTCCATGGTCCTGGAGACTGAATAGCTCTGTAATCCAAGATCCGTTAATTAAAGATGTGATAAAAAGCCTGCAAGAATTCTTTAGTACCACCCCTGATGTCAGTTTGCCTGTGATCTGGGAAGCACATAAATGTGTATTACGTGGCCTGATGATTCAACACGGAACCAGAGTTAAAAAGGAGAGAAGCAAACAGATTCTGGAACTGCTTGGGGAGATTCGGAAGTTTGAAACTCTCCACAAGCAGTCATTGGCCGTGTCACATATGGCCACCCTGACCACCCTCAGAGAGCGACTAAAGACGATATACAGTGACAGAACCAAACTCCAGCTCATTAAGAGCCGGAAAATATTCTATGAAACTGGAGACAAATGCGGGCGCTCGTTGGCCTCGGCTCTGAGGGGGGAAAGGGCCAGAACCTATATCCCAAAAATTCGTGATCAGGAGGGAAACATGGTACACACAGACAAAGACATGGCGGAAGTATTTAGGGGGTTTTACCAGTCCTTATACAACATCCCCCCATCCCAATCAAACCACGGGGGGGGCAGAGATAGGTGACTACATCAGAAACTCGGGAATGCTTAGACTCCCTCGAGCCGTGTTACAGGATCTAGAAGCCCCAATTACACAGGAAGAACTGGAGCTGGCCATTAAGGGGTCAGCCAATGGGAAAACACCAGGGCCGGATGGACTCCCCCTACTGTACTATAAAGAATTTGGTTCAATCCTAATGCCTAGGCTCCTTGGGGTCTTCAACTCCCTGAAGATGGATAACACACTCTCCATTGATAGTCTTCGTGCCCACATTTCGGTCATACCGAAAGAGGGGAAAGACCCATCAATCAGCGCTAGCTATAGGCCGATTTCCCTCCTTAATGCTGACATCAAGCTCTTTGCCAAAATTCTCGCTACCCGCCTGGCTCCCCACCTCCATCAGGTGATTCACCTGGATCAGGTTGGATTCATGCCCCATAGGGAGGCATTAATATTCCATTAGCTAGAGAAGATAATCTCCAGAAAGCATTCCCCTTTAGATGGGCTAAGGAATGCATTAACTACTTGGGCACGAAACTGGGCAGGTCCCTTGACAAGATATTTTCCCTAAATTTCCCTCCACTACTCTGCGCGTTTTCTAATGATCTAGAGGCGTGGTCCCTTAAAAAGCTTTCTTGGTTTGGGAGGTGCAATGCCTTGAAAATGAACATACTTCCGCGCCTCCTATATGTAATGCAAGCCTTGCCAATTCATATCCCCAATACATTTCTGCAACGAATAGGAGCCCTCTTTACTAAATTCATTTGGTTGGGTAAGAGCCCAAGGATTAATAGAAAGCTGCTGGTTAGGACAAAGGGGGAATAGGCCTTCCCGACCCAGGCCTATACTATGCTGCCACTCATTTGACGAGAATAGTGGATTGGTGTAGACACAAGCAACACAAACAATGAGTCCAGACTGAACAAGACTGCTCAATTCCCCCGCTGGGTTCTCTCCCCTGGCTCCCAAGACAGGATATAGGTGCGGAGTTGAAGCACCCTACAATTGGAGCCTCGCTAAAAGTCTGTCTAAAGTACTTTCCCCTGGAGGGTGTGTCACCGGCATTCTCCCCCATGTTCCCTGTACTGGGGAATCCTGCATTTCCACCGGGTATGGAGAGAGGGATGGTGGAGAGATGGATGGGGGAGGGGATAGGCAGGGTCAGACACTTTTGCACCCAGGGGAGATGGGAATCTTTGGACATAATTGCGCAATCACGGGACCTCCCCAAATGGGATAATTGGCAGAAAATGCAAATAAATCATTTTTTATCGTCACTTAAGCAACAGGCCAGAAAGCTCAGGGACCTCTCTCCGTTTGAGACGCTTTGTGAAGAGAGGGGAGCTGTTCAACATGTTCTTTCCTACACCTACAAAATTCTAGTATGCCCCCAAGACCAAGACCCCCTGCCTTTCTGGGTGAAGTGGGAGTGAGACTTAGATGTCGTCCTCATGCCAAAACAGAAAGATGTGATTGTTCGATTGGCACATAAAACAGCTACCTGCACGAAGTACCAGGAATGTAACTACAAAATCCCCCCTCTGCTGGCGCTGTAACAGGGAGAGAGGAGATTTCCTACACATATTTTGGTCGTGCCCTAAATTATCGGGATTCTGGGAGAAGGTCGGGAACACAATGCAGCGTATGACTGGGGGGGGGGGGAGATCCCCCTAGGCCCGGCCTTCTTCCTCCTCCACCACTCGGAGATGCCCACTAAAAAATACCAGCGATCTGTCCTGAGCCAGATGGCAAATGCCGCGAAGACATGCATCCCTGCGCTTTGGAAGACCACAACACCCCCCACCATCTCTTCCTGGCAAAACAGGGTGGCGGAGATCGAGAGATTTGAGGGCCTGATTGCAGCACAGACTGAATCCTCCGAGAGCCACCAACTTAAGGGGTTCAGCTGGGTGGAGTTCACGACCACACAGGACTACAGGACCCTCCTGGAAGACTGCCTTTGACTTGGTTGCTGTGCTTCCCCCCCTCCGCCGCACATCTTTGCTCCTTTGCTTCCCTTCCTTCCCATCTCCTTTCCCTCCCCTTTCTAACTAGGTCAACCTTCCCCTCCTCCACCCCCCCTATTTTTCTCTTTCTTCTCTCCCTTCCTCATGGCCTTCACCCCTTAATCCTTACAGTTTTTTCCATAAGAGTTCTAACATGTCTAGCTTTCATTGACCACTGGGGTATTGGTTCGGTCGGGGGGGGGGTCCCGTCGGCGCCACCATGATCACTGGGAATGGCATCGAAGGGCTTCCCGCAGTGGGGCCCCCTCAGGGAGGGGCTCTTGGGAGAGTGGGGTGGCGCTGGGGGGACTCCCTCCCGCCCCGTGGGGCGGAAACGTACCCCCTGATCCATTGGGACGGCCCCAGCATGCCTTGGATTCTCTTCGCCATATTTACTCGACACTGCTTAACATTTAACAATTGATGTAACACGAGTCAGAGTCTGTATTTCTCTTTTCTCTTTATTACTGCTTTATTGTTTTTTATTGTAATCTTGAAAATGGAAAATAAAGAATATATAAAAAAAAAATAAATGTGTGATTTTTTCATAAAAGAATATTTTTGGTGTGCGGGGTTATTGGGCTAATCTAGGGCCTGTTTGTTTGGAATATTTGTGACATTGTCTTCCCCTACCTTGCCAGCACCCCTCTTTAATTGTCATCTGTTTAGCTGTGCATACCCAATTGTCCTTCTTACCTGGTCACTATATTGTAACACATTGGATCTGCCCCGGCAGCTGCAGTTAAGCAATATGATGGACCATGGGCTGTGTACATCGTCGTTGAGCACAATGTCACACACAGGTATAATGACAGCAACAAGTGTCACTGGGGTAATAACAAGAGGGGCTTGCACTTAAATCAGAGGCCCACCTCCATTATCCACACCCAACCAGACCATCTAGACACCTTAGTGTCATTGCACCAATGGGTCAATGTCTGCAGGAAATGTGCTGGGACGGGGTCACCTACCTGCCATAGCGCCCACTGTGCTGTGCATGGAGGGACAGCTTATCCCAATAGCTGGCATTCAGATCTAACCCTTCTTCTCTGTAGCTTGGAGCTTGGATAAGAGCAAAGCTTTCATCTATATAGGTTATAAAAACCATTAGACAAAAACACTATTAACTTCATAGATATTTATGGTAATTTTTATATAATGAGACATAAAACAGTTCCTATATAAATGTATCATGGAAGAAATGAAGACTAATAAAGGAATATTTACAGATATATTTTATTCATTATAATATGTTTAATATGCTTATTCTCCAAAGGTTTGTTTTATGGACTGTATGACTAAAGCAGCTCTCATTCATATATTCTAGATGCCATGCTGAATGTGTGAGAGTGGCCCCTGATGAAGCCCTATAAAATGTTGAAACATTTTGGGACACACATATTTATGTTACAAGATTGCTCACATTAAAAATCATCCTACCTGCATCTACTGCATGTTATGAACCTTTAAATACCCTAGATGGCGGCTCATGGAACATCAGGCAGCCTGGAAACAGGAAGTGCCTTCTGACTGTGCTGCTCTGCATTCTGGGATTGCTGATCTTTTCCTGACCCCAGCTCTGCTGTCTGAGCAAAGCACAGCTATAACCCGCCCACTTTAAATTAATACTATGTTTCTGCAAAATTGCTTGACAAGCCTGTGAGAGCTGAAAGAACGTGTAACACCCTAATCAGGGGCTGAATTCATGCACAAGTTTGTGTTTCTGCTGGAGAAAAATGCCAAAATGTTGGTATAAAGAATGGAAATGCCCCAGTTATAAAGATATTACTACAGCACTGGCTTCTAATTTACTATTAGGTGGATATTTGTGTCTCTGGATATTGTGGAGGGTGTCAGTGTGATGTGTTGCTGATTTATATGTGACAGTAGCTCTGTGATGGATCTCTTATCATCTCTCTGCAGGTTGTGGTGGTGTGGCCTGACCTCATCCTGCTGTGCTGATCTCTGCTCTGTCATCACCACAAACACATCTCTGACCTCACTGCACCTGTCATGGAATCATCTGCAGGACTCTGGAATAAAGCTCCTGTGTGAGGGGCTCAAACATCCAGGATGTGTCCTGCAGAAGCTGTGGTGAGTAATCTGGAGTAAAGTCAGAATCTGGAGTAACCTCCTGTGAGGGCCTTAATCACGCTGTAATCTGTAGGAACTAATGTGACAATCATATAACCATTTGATGCAAATCTGCAATGAGGGATTACAGCAGACCTAAGTTTAGTATTAAAGCAGCTCTTGGAATAATTGCCCCAGACATGCTGATTTGGGATGCCCAAAGAAAATACCCCAAACCAGCCATTATAAGTGCAGATAGAACAGTGCCATAGAGCCAAAAACCTGGAGCAAGTGGCCGCTCTTATTTCATTCTGGCCCCAGGAACATGGCGCTGGCTGCTCAGTGGCCCCGCAGTGACAGCTACATAAAGAGCGCAGCACTTCGCTTGTTGGTATGTAAAGGACAACTGGAGGCAAATATTCAATCTGCTTGTATATACTTACCCCTCCCCAATCCCTGTTACCTCCATTATAAGCTCCCGTACACCTGATCAGTCACCTGGATACAGCCATGCTCCCACACACCTGATCAGGCACCTGGATGCAGCCACGTTCCCGCCACACCTGATCAGTCACCTGGATTCAGCCACGCTCCCACCACACCTGATCAGTCGCCTGGATGCAGCCACGCTCCTGCCACACCTGATCAGTCACCTGGATGCAGCCACACTCCCGCCACACCTGATCAGACACCTGGATGCAGCCACGCTCCCGCCACACCTGCTCAGTCACCTGGATGCAGCCACGCTCCCGCCACACCTGATCAGTCACCTGGATGCAGCCACGCTCCTGCCACACCTGATCAGTCACCTGGATACAGCCACACTCCCATCACACCTGATCAGTCACCTGGATGCAGCTACGCTCCCGCCACACCTGATCAGTCACCTGGATACAGCCACGCTCCGATCACACCTGATCAGTCACCTGGATGCAGCCACGCTCCCGCCACACCTGATCAGTCACCTGGATGCAGCCGCCCTCCCGCCACACCTGATCAGTCACCTGGATGCAGCCACACTCTCGCCACACCTGATCAGTCACCTGGATGCAGCCATGCTCCCGCCACACCTGATCAGTCACCTGGATGCAGCCACGCTCCCGCCACACCTGATCAGACACCTGGATACAGCCACGCTCCCATCACACCTGATCAGTCACCTGGATGCAGCTACGCTCCCGCCACACCTGATCAGTCACCTGGATGCAGCCACGCTCCTGCCACACCTGATCAGTCACCTGGATGCAGCCACGCTCCCTCACAAATAACAGGCACAGAGGGGCGGCCTGCCAGTCATGGCAATTTCTCTTCTCATATGTAACACTTCTACATCATGATCACTTGTGTCACACATATTCTAAGTGTGCCATACACTCCACTTCGGTCTTCATGACATCTGGGTAATCTCCAGTAGAGGGCGAACTTCTGCAGAGATGAATATGCAACAAAGAAAGCCCCTCCCGGTCCACATATACCTGGGACCTCCCACCAATTCCCCAGTTTCTTCTCTGCAGAGAAGGCGACAAGACAGAAGATGAGGACTTCTTTGCCTACAGGTAAGCCGGGCTCGCGCCCGGCCTTCTATTATCTCAATTACTGCCAGGACCCTTCTAAATTGCCCTATTGCAGCTTAGGCTGCGGGTCCTGGTGAGCACCCTATGGGTGCAGCAGGAGCACTGCTCCACCGTGAGACCTCACTATGGGGTAGGCAGTTCCAGGTTTCTTGGTGATCCTGGTGTGGGATGCCCTGTCCCGTTAGGCTTATGGCCGGCTCCTGGCAGGATTCCCCCCCTTCCGGGTCCCTTATTCCCCTCCGGGGGGGGCCTGGCCGGTATTTTGTTTTGGCCGATATTTCGTTTTACCCAGCCCTTGTCCCTGTGTGCTGAGTGTTTCACTTGTGTGTGTGTGTGTGTGTGAGTGCTTGCTGCTTTACTGGCCAACATGGTCTGATTACAGCCTGGGGGAGCTTCTCCCCCTCAGGCTGCGTTCGGGAAGGGGGCGGGGCCGGGCTCTCGGCGCGGCCGCGGTAGACCCACCCCCTTATTTGGCGCGATTACAGTGCTCGCTGTCTAGGGGTCCGCGTTGCTGGGAGGGGGGCGTGGCCTCGGCAAACGCACGTTCTGCGCTGGCCCGCCCTCCCCCTGCTCTCCCTCCTCAGGCACGAGGCTGCGTGGGGGCCATCTTCTCTGGCAGGCCGCTTTGCACACATCGGGGTGGTAAGGGCCTGATGGCTATCTCCTTAGCTTGTGTGTGTGTGGGGGCCCCTATTTAGAGGGGGCCCCCACTGGTCTCAAACGTGTGTGTGCTTGTGCCTTAATTGCACTGTTTGGCTGGGTTGTGGTATATATATATATATATATATATATATATATATATATATATATATATTTCCATTTGTGTGGCTGCAAGATCAAGTGCTGTGGTTTTTTCCATTTTTTTTTTTTTTTTAGACAGCCCTGCTCTTATGTTGCTTGTTTTGTGTGTTACAGGTTGCCCTGTATATGTGCATATTAAGGGGTCCCTCCTGGTCCTGGGGTCCCTAGTTATAAAAATTGTCCACCCAAAAATCCTCCCACCGGGAACGTTAAACCGGCTCAGCAATGAAGGGGCACCCTCACCCGCAAGGTGAATTCTAGATTTCAAGGTTCTCAACAGGTTTATCAGAGCCAAAAAGTTCCTCATGGAGACTCTGCGCTCGGCTATTAATTCCCTTCGCCAAGGGGATTTTATGACATCCATAGACATCAAGGATGCTTATCTGCATGTTCCGATTTTTCAGGCACATCAGAGATTCCTCCGGTTTGCGGTGGAGGATCAACATTATCAATTCGTAGCTCTTCCCTTCGGTCTGACCTCGGCATCGAGGGTCTTCACCAAGGTTTTGGCGGGCGTAATGGCTCTGCTCAGATCTCAGGGCATTCGCATTGTGCCTTATCTGGACGATCTGTTGATTTCAGCTTCTTCTCTTCAACAGGCGGAACTGGACACCCACCAGGTGGTGTCGACCCTGGAGAGGTTCGGATGGGTGATCAACTGCACCAAGTCTTCTCTCTCCCCGTCTCCTGTGATTTCATTTCTGGGCATGAATCTGGATACCAGTTGGGCCAGAGTGTTTCTGGCCCAGACCAAGGTGCAGGGGATTCAGGGCCTGATCCGTCTTCTTCTGGCCAGTCTTTGTCCCTCTATCCGACAGGGGATGAAACTGGTGGGTCTGATGGTGTCCTCCTTCGAGGCGGTGCCGTTTGCACAATTTCACATGAGATCCCTTCAACTTCTCCTATTGACGTATTGGGACAGGTGCCCACAGTCATTGGATCAACCTTTCAGGATGTCTCCCAGGGTTCGGCAGTCCTTTCGGTGGTGGCTGGACTCGGGCAATCTGGTGAAGGGCAGATCCTTTATGGTCCCTTGTTGGGAGACGGTTACCACGGATGCCAGCCTGTCGGGCTGGGGAGGTTATTGGAAGAGTCATCAGTTCAGCGGGGTGTGGGGTCCCCAGGAGGCTCACACCCCCATCAATGTATTGGAGCTCAGAGCCATTCGACTGGTTCTGGCTAGGCTGACCCCACATTTACGGGTTCAGGTGTGTTCGGACAACCGAACGGCAGTGGCTTACATAAATCACCAAGGAGGGACTCGCAGCAGGAGTGCCCTCAGGGAAATCTCTCTGATCCTGCACTGGGCGGAGAGCAATGTTCCTTGCCTTTCGGCAGTCTACATTCCGGGAGTGGAGAATACGGAGGCGGATTCCCTGAGCAAGGGAACCTCTCGCCATGGAGAGTGGTCTCTCAACCCCGAGGTCTTTCTGGATCTTTGCCGCAAGTGGGGGACTCCGGGGGTGGATCTCTTTGCCTCGAGGCACAATCACAAACTTCCGGCCTTTGTGTCTCTTTCTCAGGATCCCCTGTTTCTGGCAGTGGATGCCTTGTCACTGGCTTGGAAGGACCTGGGTTTTCTGTACCTGATTCCACCTGTTTCCATGCTGGGCAAGGTAGTTCGCAAACTGGTTCTAGACGGGGCACAAGTGATTCTGGTGGCTCCAAGGTGGCCAAGAAGGGTTTGGTATGCAGACGTTGTAAGGATGGCCGTAGACCAGTACCCGCTCCCCTTGCTGCCGGACCTGCTATCTCAGGGTCATCTACTTTACCCCAATTTACAAACGCTGGCTTTGACGGCTTGGCTGCTGAAACCTTCATCTTGAAAGAGGAAGGTTTGTCTGAGGCTGTTGTTCAGACCCTGATTAGGGCTAGGAAGCGAGCGGTCCTCTTCTGGCATTTACTATAGGACTTGGAGGTCCTATATTGATTGGTGTGAGGCTAGGGCCTTGCCTTGCAGGGTTTTTTCTATACCCAGGATTTCAGAGTTTCTTCAGCATAATCTGGATCTTGGGTTCCAGCTTAGTACTTTGAAAGGACAGGTTTCTGCTCTGTCGGTTTTCTTCCAAAGGTCTTTTGCTTTACACCCGATGGTTAAGACTTTTTTCCAAGGGGTCGTGCATGTGCAGCCCCCTCGGAAGGCTGTAGTTCCTGTTTGGGATTTGAATTTGGTTCTTTCGGCTCTGCAGGGTCCTCCTTTTGAGCCGTTACAAGATATTGCGCTTTCGGTTCTCACTCAGAAGGTTGCTTTCTTGGTGGCTATTACCTCTGATCGGCGTGTCTCTGAGTTGGCGGCTCTGTCGATTCAGGCCCCTTACTTTGAGAGACACCAGGATAAGGTGGTTTTTAGTTTTAAGCCGGATTTTCTTCCTAAGGTGGTGTCTGCTTTCCACCTCAATCAGGACATTGTTCTCCCTTCCTTGTGTCCTAAGCCTAACAATGACAAGGAGAGGGTTCTGCACAATTTGTTGTTGTTCGCTGTGTGAAGTACTATTTGGTGACTACTTCTTCCTTCCGCAAGACGGACGCCTTTTTCGTGGTGCCCTGCGGGCCCAGGAAAGGTTTGGCGCCTGCTAAATCTACGATTAGTAAATGGATTCATCAGGCCATTGTTGGGGCCTTTTCTGCTAAGGGGAGGACTCCCCCTTTTAGGGTCACTGCGCACTCTACTCGTGCTGTTGGTGCATCCTGGGCTTTTCAGCACCAGGCTTCTGTTGAACAAGTTTGTAAGGCTGCTACTTGGTCTTCCGTTCAAACTTTTTCCAAGTTTTACAAGGTTGATGTGTGGGCTTCAGCGGATGCTGTTTTTGGCCGCAAGGTTCTGCAAGCTGCAGTGGTTTGAATTGGTGCATTCTTTTCTGTTTCTGGTTCCCACCCATGACGGACACTGCTATTGGATGTCCCAGATGTCATGAAGACCGAAGTGGAGTGTATGGCACACTTAGAATAATACCGTTTTGTAAGTACTCACCTTTAAAACGGGTATTATGAGTGTGCCATACACTCCACTTTGCCCCACCCATGTTTCTGGGATTCTGGGGCTTTTATATGGTGAACCATTGGTTTTGATTGTTAAGGTTATATTTGGTTCTTCCTGGTCCCTTTACTGCTTTTATACACTGGGGAATTGGTGGGAGGTCCCAGGTATATATGGACCGGGAGGGGCTTTCTTTTTTGCATATTCATCTCTGCAGAAGTTCGCCCTCTACTGGAGATTACCCAGATGTCATGAAGACCGAAGTGGAGTGTATGGCACACTCATAATACCCGTTTTAAAGGTGAGTACTCACAAAACGGTATTATTGCCAGGCTAGTGTGTTCTTTATACAACATGTTACACTGCTCTCACCACTAATGCCACTGTCACACCCCTCTAATCACCATCCAAGATGGCTACTCCCCAAGTAGAGGGAGCGTGTTTCAGGGGGTGTGACTATTATGGGGGGGACTCTGTGTGACATCATGTGACAGTGACAGCAGCTCTCTGATGGATCTCTTATCTCTCTGCAGGCTGCGGGAGTGTTGTCTGCCCTCATCCTGCTGTGCTGATCTCTGCTCTGTCATCACCACAAACACATCTCTGACCTTCCTGGACCTGGATCGGAATCCTGAACTGGACAAGGGAATTCTTCTTGAGAGCATAAAAAAGAGAGACAGCACCATGCCAGAGCTGGGGTGAGAATTCTGCAGTAACACTGATAAGAAGTGGTGGACTGGGGCCAAAAAACAGCCCTGGATTTTACCTGTCCCTGGCCGGCCCAAGATGTCCTTGCTGAGGCCCCCAACCATGATGCCGGGGCTATTGTATTGGGGGCTGGGTTTCCTTGGCTTGTGAGTACAGTGGGGGTGGGTACAGGGGGCTAGGGTTCCTTGGCTTGTGGGTACAGGGGGCTGGGGTTCCTTGGTTTGTGGGTACAGTGGGGCTGAGTACAGGAGGCTGGGGTATCCTTGGCTTGTGGGTACAGTGGGGCAGGGTACAGGGGGCTGGGGTTCTTTGGCTTGTGGGTACAGTGGGACTGGGTACAGGGGACTGGGGTTCCTTGGCCTGTGGGTACAGTGGGGTTGGGTACAGGGGGCTGGGGTACCTTGGCTTGTGGATACAGTGGGGCTGGGTACAGGGGGCTGGGGTCCCTGGCTTGTGGATACAGTGAGGCTATAGCATTGGGGGCTGGGGTTCCTTGGCTTGTGGGTACAGTGGGGCTGGGTACAGGGGGCTGGGGAACCTTGGCTTGTGAGTACAGTGGGGCTGGGTACAGGGGGGCTGGGGTTCCTTGGCTTGTGGGTACAGTGGGGCGGGGTACAGGGGCTGGGGTTCTTGGCTTGTGGGTACATTGGGGCTGGGATTCCTTGGCTTGTGGGTACATTGGGGCTGGGTACAGGGGGCTGGGGTTCTATGGCTTTTGGGTACAGTGGGGCGGGGTACAGGGGGCTGGGGCTCCTTGGCTTGTGGATAGAGTGGGGCTGGGTACAGGGGGATGGGGTTCCTTGGCTTAGGGGTACAGTGGGGCTGGGGTTCCTTGGCTTAGGGTTACAGTGGGGCTGGGGTTCCTTGGCTTGTGGGTACAGTGGGGATGGGTACAGGGGTCTGGGGTTATTGGCTTGTGGGTACAGTGGGGCGGGGTACAGGGGCTGGGGTTCCTTGGCTTGTGGGTACATTGGGGCTGGGATTCCTTGACTTGTGGGTACATTGGGGCTGGGTACAGGGGGCTGGGGTTCCTTGGCTTTTGGGTACAGTGGGGCTGGGTACAGGGGTTCCATGGCTTGTGGGTACAGGGGGCTGGGTACAGGGGGCTAGGGTTCCTTGGCTTGTGGGTACAGTGGGGCGGGGTACAGGGGGCTGGGGCTCCTTGGCTTGTGGATAGAGTGGGGCTGAGTACAGGGGGATGGCGTTCCTTGGCTTAGGGGTACAGTGGGGCTGGGGTTCCTTGGCTTAGGGTTACAGTGAGGCTGGGGTTCCTTGGCTTGTGGGTACAGTGGGGATGGGTACAGGGGTCTGGGGTTATTGGCTTGTGGGTACAGTGGGGCTGGGTACAGGGGGATGGGATTCCTTGGCTTGTGGGTACAGTGGGGCTGGGTACAGGGGGCTGGGGTTCCCTGGCTTGTGGGTACAGGGGGCTGGGGTTCCTTGGCTTGTGGGTACAGTGGGGCTGGGTACAGGGGGCTGGGGTTCCTTGGCTTGTGGGTACAGTGGGGCTGGGTACAGGGCGCTGGGGTTCCTTGGCTTGTGGGTACAGTGGGGCGGGGTACAAGAAGCTGGGGTTCCTTGTCTTTTGAGTACAGTGGGGCTGAGAGAGAGACTAAGGGGGCAGGGATTGAAGTTAGATTTTACAAGCAGCAGCACAACCGGCCCCAAATCAGTTCAGCCCATCGGGCATTGTCCTGGGTCTCCCTATGGCCAGTCTGCCCCTGCTGTTTTGGGAGCTGGTCACAGGCCACAATGACTAGGATAACAATTATTTCATTACAACAATCTGGATCCTCCTGTGTCTCCACAGAAATTTCTGATGAGTTTCTTACACATGGCTGCAGCAGGTGAAACCTCATTTGCCCTGCTTCCATCATGGAGCCTTTTTATGCTGTTTGTGAGCAGTATGGGATCATTCAGAGAAGCCAGGGCTAACCTGTGCCGCGGATTTTTCCTGAACGCTTTGATACTGACAACTTTTCAGACTGAGCACTTTATGGGATAACTAGGTTAAATAGGGCGACATTACTAGACTTGGCCCAGAAGCTTCCCCCATATTTGGCTCCTGTAACCTCTCGCCATTTCATGTAGGGGCCAATTTCATAGTTTGGTTACAGTTCCTGGCGGTCCCTTACAGTGTCTGGGGGCCCCTAGCAGTCGGGGTGTCACAGACTTCGGTGTGTCGCGCTATCGGCAAGTTTCTGAAGGGCATGATGCAGATCTTGCCATGTTCACCTACCTCCATCCGAGCCTGAATGGAATGCGGTAACGAGGGGCTTCTATAGAATTGCTGGACCACCCAATGTGTTGGGTGGACTACACCCACATTAATTTCACCCCCCCTTGTGCAGTAGAATTTATCTAGAGAAACAGATTAATGGGCCACTCCTTGAACGTTTAAGTCGTTGCTGGGCCCAACCTCCACATATATAGTTTAGTAGCTGCTTTTCCCGGCTCATGTCGCACATTTTCTCTGCGGTTTATGGGATGTTTGAAGGTGGACAAGTGACAGGTGGCTTGCGGCTTGGTAAGTGCTCATAATGTATTGTCACTTTATATACACCCCACATGTCCCCCCTTTATATACCCCACATGTCCTCCCTTCTAATGTCAGTCTCGTGAATTTGCCTATTGACACATTTCCTGTGCCCTTTCCTTGATGGTGTCCTTTCGTAGGATTTCCATTAGTGTTTGGTCTCCTAAGCTTGCTCGTTTTCTGTCAGATGTCTGGAGGCCATGTATTGTTCCATGCATATGTTTGGGTGCATTCCTTGCTGTTTGATAGAAAGCTTTCGCAGAACATGCAGCAGCTTAGCATTTGTCACGATGCAATGTTGGGGCAGTGCAGGTAAGTTGCCCAGGTTTGGGAATCTGTGGCAGTGTGACTGTGGCCAGACTTATGGCGTAACATGTAAGTGTTGTTGTTACAATAGACTTGTTCATTAGTCAGTGTCTTGCATCTTGCAAGATGTCGGCTGTGATACGTGTGAGTCCACAACAACCAAAAATTTTGGGTAAAATAATAAGAACCCTTTATTTGTATTTGGGTATTGGTATAATGCTAGAACATACTTATCACATTTAAAAACATACAATTAAAATACTCAGACCCCCTGGATAGTGATTGGACAATGACTTTTAGTATACTTAATTAATATAATGAGTCCCTAGGAATGCAGAATCGCAGCTGTGCTCAACCCTATACTATACACCCATATATTTAAAAATTATTATACAATCGTTAGTGTCATAATTAATATAATATCAAAAATATATAGTAAAAGAGTATAAAAATATACTATTGGTGCTTTTATATGCAAACAATGCTATCAATACAAATCTATATAAAGTGCCATGTGCCAACTAAACATTAGTCTTACCCAAGAATAATAAGACCTATAGTGCAATGAAATGACAGTTATTTCTATCTCAATAAACTAAGTGAGGTGACATGAACCAAACAGTGCTCCTACCCTGCCCGTAACGTGACTCCTGTGTGGCTGCGGCTGCCCGATGGGACTAGTAGGAAATAAAGAGTACTTCACCCGATATGCAAGGCTGTCCTCCCGGGGGTCAGAAACGAGCGATTGGCGACGCGTAGCGTGACCCGGCTGGATCACTTCCTCAGGCCGTCTCGCTATGGTTGCCTCCCTGCCCGCCTTATATCTGCGGTACGTGCGCTCCAAGTGACGCGAGGACGGAGCACGTCACCACGCGCCCCGCCCGCCCCCCCGCTTGGGGAGCGTAAGGGCTACGTGGCGGCGCGTCCCACCCCACACCCCCACCCAGAGCGCGCCCGCCGGGAGTATGACGGTGCGGGGCCGCGCGCGCGCCGCGCGCCCGGCGCGCAGGCGCACTCCCCTGCAGTAGGAGGCACCCGCCCGCCGGAACGCGCGACAGCGCCCGCGGCCCCCCCCGTCAGCTGGATGTTCTATTAAGCATGCTTGTCCTCCCAGCATGTGCCTGAGTGGAAATGCTTCAGCTAGAAGATAAAAGGCAGAGCACGGCCCCAACCACTACTATTAACTCTAAAGACAATTCTACTCACATACACATTAAAAATTTTTTTTCACATAAGCGTTTCTAGCTAAACTATCTTATTTACATATATCCTTGCTGATGGGACACCTGACTACATCTATTCACAATATTCATGAGATCATTGCATTCCCAATTCCAACCAGCCTGCAGGTAGCTTTTTATAACTTAAATTATATATCCTGGTACAATTCATTCTCCAAGGCTCTGTTTTAGTAACTTCCCCTGGGATTACAATGTCTCCCATCTTCCAATCCCCTGCAGGGGAATTATTCCATGTTTTATCTTCACATCTCGGTGCGTTTACAAAGGACTTGATAGTCATCTTCTCTCCTGCTTGCATTTCCAAAATGACTCTGCACTAGGGCTTCATCTTACATTATTTCTTTTCAAGTGGGAAGTTTAAAGGATGTCCATAAGAGGAGTTCAGTACAGTATTCGAAACTCAGAATTCTAAATATTCCAGGAAGGGAGTTATATCCAGGCCATAAGTTCCTCCTTCCTCAACCTGCTTGGAGGTAGCTGTCCCCTGGGAGAGGGGCGATCCTGGGCATTCTCCCACCCTGGGTATTCAATAAGCCTTCTTCTGGGCATTTTTCTCCTATTTGCCGCCTGCCATCCATGTATGTGCCATCTCGGAGCGTCTTATTCAAGGATAGGATCCTATTCGGGGGGAATATCGCAGTCAGATCTTCCTCTGGGTGCTCTTCATGTAACTGAAAGAGAAAAGGCTTTTTACTCATGGATGTCTAGGTCTTTCCATACTCTGGGTCCAGTGTCCATATACCTCAATGCCCTCGTGCATCATGTGATACCACCACCATCCTAACCTAACACCAAACAAAATGAATGTGCCTAAAGTCAACCAAAACCCCCCAACCGTGATACATACTAATCACTAGTGAGAAAACATGTTACAATATCCCTTAAGGATACTCTGTGTCAGTCCCGCCCTAAAAATGGGAAGAATGAGAAATCCTCATTCAACCCTTCTGGTGCCCTAGTGTTTAGTTTGAACATCCACTCCAGTTCTCTTTGCTGCAGTTTCTTCTTTAGATTTCCCCCTCTGCCTCCCAAAAGTATCTTATCCAGGAAGGTAATGTGTACATTGTCTGTTTTTGAGTCATGTACTTCCAAAAGATGTTTCGCAACCGGTGTAAGGATTTTACCTTGAGACTTATCTCTCCTTGCTAATTTTATGCTGGACAGGTGCTTTTGAATCCGAACTTTGCCTGCGTTGATTGTTTCGCCTATGTAACGTTTCGGGCAACTGCATTCTATCATGTAGATAATGCCCTCTGACCTGCAGTTTAAGAAGTGTTTTATGGGGTATTTACGGCCAGATACAAGTTCTTTCACATGGTCACTGGTTGTGACCATGGGGCAGATGTTACATCTGCCACATGGTCTAGAGCCTTTTGGTCTTCCCTTTTCTAACCAAGTCTCCGGTCTCTTGTAGTGACTACTACACAGACGGTCCCTCAAATTGGGTGAACGGCGGGCTGTTAATAATGGTCCCTTCTTAACCCATTGTGAAAGGTGGGGGTCCGCCTGTAGCACCCCCCAATGTTTCTTCAGGATGTTCCTAATCGTGCTCCAATTACTGTTGAACTCACTAATGAATCTAACTTCTCCTGTTTGTTTAGATTTACTCCTCTTACCTTTTTTGTATTGCAGGAGTTGTTCTCTCGGTATGGCCTCTGCTCGTTTGATAGCTGATTCAATAGTCCTCCTTGGGTATCCCCGTTTACGGAATCTCATCTCCATATCTTGAGTTTCCTTTTTGAAGTCCTCATCATGCGAGCAATTTCTCCTTGCTCTGATCATCTGACCATAAGGGATCCCCGTCTTGACTTTATTTTGATGAAAGCTGTCAAAGTGGAGTAGGCTGTTTGTTGCCGTTTCCTTACGGTAGAGTTTAGTACGAATACTCCTGTCTTCATTAATTATAATTTCTAGGTCTAAAAAGACCACCTGATGGGGAGACATAGTATGTGTGAGGTAGATATTCAAGGAGTTCTTATTAAGTTGTTCTATGAACTCTCGTCCTAATTCTGGTGTACCCTGCCACAAAATGAGTAGGTCGTCTATGTAGCGATACCAACCAAGGATACACTGGTGGTATCGCTCCATGTCTGTACCCCACACTACTTCCCTCTCCCACCAGCCCAGAAAGAGATTGGCGACTGAGGGAGCACAACGTGCCCCCATTGCCACCCCTCGTATCTGCCGATAATATTTCTGGTTAAAGGTAAACATATTGTGAGTCAATATGAAATCAAGCAGTTTCAATATGAAGACATGTTGTCTGTCTCTATCCAATGATTCTGTTTCCAGAAAGTACTTCACTGCCTGTATGGCCCTCTCATGTGTGATGTTCGTGTATAGGGACTCCACATCGCATGTGATGAGAATTGTATCAGTTGGTAAATTCATCAGGTTCAATCTGTTTAAGATATCTGTGGAGTCCCTAATATAGGAATCTAGGCCCAAGACATGCGGTTGTAGTGCCATGTCTATGTACACACAGGCGTATTCAGTTAGACTCCCTATCCCTGATACTATTGGCCTTCCGGGGGGTTTTTTACGATTCTTATGAACTTTGGGGAGTATGTAGAATGTGGGGATCCGTGGGAAGTCTACTTTGAGATACTCAAGGGTGTTCTTATTGATCACTCCCTCCTCCCATGCCACTCTCAGTAATGCCTCATAATCCTGCTGATATTTTTTGATTGGATTGTCCCCTAATCTCTCATAGGTATGTTTGTCACTGAGTTGCCTCAGGATCTCTTTTTCATAGTAGTCCCTTGATAGGATCACTACATTCCCCCCCTTGTCCGCCTCTTTAATGATGATGTCCTGTCTTGCTTCTAGTGAGTGAATGGCTTCCATCTCCACTGATGTGAGATTCTTGCTCGTCTTATTGTTTGGGGTTACCTTCTGTATGTCTCTACTCACCAAAGTGTAGAAAATTTGTATTGCAGGGCAGTATGTCCAAGGTGGGGTGAATGTCGATGGTTTCCTCAAGACAGTAGTTGTTTCTTGCTCTAAATCATTCTGTTCCTCAAGTAGACTCTGTAGGTCTTCAAGGGCTCTCTCTTCCTGTTGGTCAAGATTGATGTCTTCTATCATGTGTCCTGGATTGGAAAAACATTTTTTTAGCGACAACCGTCTGCAGAAGAGGAAAAGATCCTTAATAGTTTGAAATTTGTTCAGGCTATGTGTTGGAGAGAAATTAAGACCCCTTGCTAGTACCGAGGCCTGGACGTCCGTTATGGGACTGTCAGATAAATTTATGACCTCAAGCTCAGTGTTTGTTGTCTTCTTGAGTTGGTCCTCTGATTGGGGGATATGTGTCGTCGTTTCTCCTCCCTTGGTCGTAACCGCCTGTACCCCCATGTGTTCTGGCCTCTGCTGTCTCCATTTCTGTCTCCTCTTCTTATTATTGTACCCCCTCCTTGTCCGTCTGTATCGCTGCCTGATCCTAAAAAACGATCCTCCATGGTGTGGTCAGAGTATTGGCTCGAGATGGAGGAGTCCCTAGATGGGGAGTGTCTATTAACATGTTCTCTGAGAGGCCTTGTGGATCTTGGCCCCTGAGGGGCACCTCTGGGGTTACCATGGTGCTTCCATCTAAATATGCGGTTGTTAGCCGCATCGGCTCTATCCCTAGAGAGTTTGTGTTTTTTCTTTTCCCTAACCTCTCGTTCAAATTTTTCCATCTCTCGTGCAATACTTGTGTTGAATGTCTCTATTTGTTCCTTAGTGTTTAGCGTTTCTAATTTATCATATACCTCTTGTATTTCTAATTTCACTTGAGTTAACAGCTTTTTGTCCTCTGTAATCAACATATCGATCAGAGACATCGAGCATTTTAGGAGATGGGATTCCCATTCTTGTCTGAATTCCTCCGTTACCTCCCAGGCGGGAAATATTTGAACCCGCAACCCTCGTGGTACCAGCTGTTGTTCTCTGTAAATTGCTAGGCTGTTAATGTTCCACCATAGACGCAAGTACTTGCGTCTCAGGGATTTGATAGATCTATGCAATTTCACATATTCCAGATTATCTCTATTTTCCAAGTCAGACCTCGGGGTGCAAGTCCCCCTCAGCTCAGTAAGGTGTCTCGACCAGTCATTTTCGACTAAGTCAAAATTCATGATGAGTGTGCCGGAGTAAAAAACCACTGTCTAGTGGTGTCTGGGTGCTTGGACGTAGACAAAATGCAATATTACTCCGCACCACTATGAATCTGAAGGTGTGCAGGTCATATACAGGTCCCAACCATGAATGGTATGGGATACGCCTAATTCCACACAGAGGGGGTAACCCAACACCCCTAAATAATACCTGTATAAATGGACCGCAACAACCAAAAATTTTGGGTAAAATAATAAGAACCCTTTATTTGTATTTGGGTATTGGTATAATGCTAGAACATACTTATCACATTTAAAAACATACAATTAAAATACTCAGACCCCCTGGATAGTGATTGGACAATGACTTTTAGTATACTTAATTAATATAATGAGTCCCTAGGAATGCAGAATCGCAGCTGTGCTCAACCCTATACTATACACCCATATATTTAAAAATTATTATACAATCGTTAGTGTCATAATTAATATAATATCAAAAATATATAGTAAAAGAGTATAAAAATATACTATTGGTGCTTTTATATGCAAACAATGCTATCAATACAAATCTATATAAAGTGCCATGTGCCAACTAAACATTAGTCTTACCCAAGAATAATAAGACCTATAGTGCAATGAAATGACAGTTATTTCTATCTCAATAAACTAAGTGAGGTGACATGAACCAAACAGTGCTCCTACCCTGCCCGTAACGTGACTCCTGTGTGGCTGCGGCTGCCCGATGGGACTAGTAGGAAATAAAGAGTACTTCACCCGATATGCAAGGCTGTCCTCCCGGGGGTCAGAAACGAGCGATTGGCGACGCGTAGCGTGACCCGGCTGGATCACTTCCTCAGGCCGTCTCGCTATGGTTGTATCCCATACCATTCATGGTTGGGACCTGTATATGACCTGCACACCTTCAGATTCATAGTGGTGCGGAGTAATATTGCATTTTGTCTACGTGTGAGTCCACGTCTGAATGACATGTGGAAAGTGTATTTATTTGTGTGATAGGACTCTATTATCTCTTCTTGCTGTATTTTGAATGGCATAGCAGGTCCACAGCGTAGCAAGTCCAGAGCATAGCAGGTCCACAGCGTAGCAAGTCCAGAGCATAGCAGGTCCAGAGCATAGCAGGTCCACAGCGTAGAGGTCCACAGTGTAGCAGGTCTACAGCGGAGCAAGTCCAGAGCAAAGCAGGTCCAGAGCATAGCAGGTCCACAGCATAGCAGGTCCACAGCATAGCAGGTCCACAGCGTAGCAAGTCAAGAGCATAGCAGGTCCAGAGCGTAGCAGGTCCACAGTGTAGCAGGTCCACAGCGTAGCAAGTCCAGAGCGTAGCAAGTCCAGAGCGTAGCAGGTCCAGAGCGTAGCAGGTCCAGAGCGTAGCAGGTCCAGAGCGTAGCAAGTCCAGAGCGTAGCAGGTCCAGAGCGTAGCAGGTCCAGAGTGTAGCAAGTCCAGAGCGTAGCAGGTCCAGAGCGTAGCAGGTCCAGAGCGTAGCAGGTCCAGAGGGTAGCAAGTCCAGAGCGTAGCAGGTCCAGAGCGTAGCAGGTCCAGAGCAAGTCCAGAGCGTAGCAGGTCCAGAGCAAGTCCAGAGCTTAGCAGGTCCAGAGCATAGCAGGTCCAGAGCGTAGCAGGTCCAGAATGTAGCAAGTCCAGAGCATAGCAAGTCCAGAGCATAGCAGGTCCAGAGGGTAGCAAGTCCAGAGCGTAGCAGGTCTAGAGCGTAGCAGGTACAGAGCAAGTCCAGAGCGTAGCAGGTCCAGAGCGTAGCAAGTCCAGAGCATTGCAGGTCCAGAACATAGCAGGTCCAGAGCGTGGCAGGTCCAGAGCATAGCAGGTCCAGAGAGTGGCAGGTCCAGAGCATAGCAGGTCCAGAGCATAGCAAGTCCAGAACGTAGCAGGTCCAGAGCGTAACAAGTCCAGAGCGTAGCAGGTCCAGAGCATAGCAAGTCCAGAGCGTAGCAAGTCCAGAGCATAGCAGGTCCAGAGTGTAGCAAGTTCAGAGCGTAGCAAGTCCAGAACGTAGCAGGTCCAGAGCGTAGCAGGTCCAAAGCGTAGCAAGTCCAGAGCGTAGCAGGTCCAGAACGTAGCAGGTCCAGAATGTAGCAGGTCCAGAGCGTAGCAGGTCCAGAGCATAGCAAGTCCAGAGCGTAGCGGGTTCAGAGCGTAGCAGGTCCAGATCATAGCAGGTCCAGAACGTAGCAGGCCCAGAGCGTAGCAAGTCCAGAGCGTAGCAGGTCCAGAGCGTAGCCAGTCCAGAGCGTAGCAGGTCCAGAGCGTAGCAGGTCCAGAACGTAGCAGGTCCAAAGCGTAACAGGTCCAGAGCGTAGCAGGTCCAGAGCGTAGCAGGTCCAGAGCATAGCAAGTCCAGAGCATAGCAAGTCCAGAGCATAGCAAGTCCAGAGCATAGCAGGTCCAGAGCGTAGCAGATCCAGAACGTAGCAGGTCCAGAGCGTATCAGGTCCAGAGCGTAGCAGGTCCAGAACGTAGCAGGTCCAGAGCGTATCAGGTCCAGAGCATAGCAGTTCCAGAGCATAGCAGGTCCAGAGCATAGCAAGTCCAGAGCATAGCAGGTCCAGAGCGTATCAGGTCCAGAGCATAGCAGTTCCAGAGCATAGCAGGTCCAGAGCATAGCAGGTCCAGATCATAGCAGGTCCAGATCATAGCAGGTGCAGAACATAGCAGGCCCAGAGCGCAGCAAGTCCAGAGCGTAGCAAGTCCAGAACATAGCAGGTCCAGAGCGTAGCAAGTCCAGAGCGTAGCAGGTCCAGGTCCAGAGCGTAGCAGGTCCAGAGCGTAGCAGGTCCAGAGCGTGGCAAGTCCAGAGCGTAGCAGGTCCAGCGCATAGCAGGTCCAGAGCATAGCAAGTCCAGAGCGCAGCAAGTCCACAGTCAGTCAGTCACAGGCTTTGCAGCATCACACGGCATCCCCCATAATGCTCGGCTTTGTAGCCCCACCCCTATCCCAGTGATGAGGTCACATGTATGAGCTGGACATGGATGACATAGGCGAGCCCCCACTACCAGCCTTCCATGACAGGCCCATGGAAAAACTTATAGGGTGATTCCACTTTCACTGGCATCCCGTGAGCAATTACGTCTTGCCCTTAGGAACTCCCCGTATGGGATAGCATGCACCGTATGTCTTGGGTGACAGCTATTGGCATGGAGTATAGTATTTGTTTGCGGAAAGTACTAGTACTCACTTGATGAGTAACGGGATCTGCTTTTAGCATTAAATCTAAAAATTAAATTTTCTCCTTATGCCAGTGTCCTGTGAATCTTAAATTGCATTGATTAGTATTGATATAATTCAAAAACTCTATAATATTCTCACCCTTATAGATACACACGATATCATCAATATACCGTCCATAGAACTCTATGTTCCACAGGTAGGGATTCTCCTAGTTGAATATGCGGTGCTCCTCCCACCATCCCATGTAGATGTTGGCCAGGGATGGGGAAGTTTAGGACAGAGCAACGTGTAGCCCGAGACGTTGGGACAACAATCGGGCGCTTGTCTGTAGTATCACTTTAATGCCTATAGGGGGCAGTTATCCCAGATAAAATATATCCTCACTCCATTGTAAAATGTATCACACCTGCAAAATGCCCCAACACAGGTCACATGGTCACATCACAGGTGCAGGTGAGGTTCTGTGTTTTATTTTACTGTCTGGACAATGACTTTAAGTCGTCTGTAAAATGTCATCACATGGATTTCAGACAGAATATTCTGCAAACTCTCCCAATAATAATCACTGGCTTCTCTTTATCTTTAGGCTTCTTTGTTCATACAGCTGGGAGATAGACAGCTGGGAGGAGGAAGACAGGAAGGAGGATAAATGAAGGGAAATAATGATTTACACTCTTTTCTGTAATATGAAAATGGATCGGAATGACAGAAGAGCTGATGACGCCTCAAACATAGAGAGAAGGAAAAATGAAAAAGTCCACAAGCTACAGGAGCAACGATATACACAGCGAGTGGAATAGTAAATATATTTCTATAGCTGCTGCTGACATGACATTGATGATGTCACCCAGCACTTCCTGTAGGACACCTGGGGTTCGAGTCACATGTACATTGGGTTTCTGCAGGTCTGTGGCCCTTTTACCTTTAGAATTAATAAGCAGCAAAGTATGGAAAACATTTACAGGGAAGAAACAGGAAATAAATCAGACTCATAATTCCTGGAATATTATGAGATAAACCTGGAGAAGAGACGGAAATCATTTATTATCCAGTATTAGAGGTTCCTGTCGGTGCGGGGGCGCCGGGTATCTTATAACTCATTGACTTAGCACAATTCCTCTGACAACTTACCTCCAGCAATATATGGAGGGCAGAGGCATAAGATGGCCTCCTGTCTTCAGCCAATCAGGTTTATAGGTCGGGGACCACATTGTGTAGAAGGAATCCTGACTCCTTCTAGCTGAGTTATCTGCCCCCTGGCCGCCATTGGAGCAGTAAAAGCAGGACCCCTGTATGGGACCCAGCTACCAGCCCTGCGTAGTGCTTATTGGCTCCTTGGTGCTGCATATACTGGAAGCATTGCGCCCCCCATTGCCTGGCAGCCTCCCCTTCCTCTTGTCACTCTCCTGTATGTGCCGCTCCCTTACTTCTATCTGTAACAAGGCTCCTCCCCTCTTTAGGCGGGTCCTCACACAGACCGCTGTCCTATGTCACTTCCTGAAGCGGTGGGCGGGTGCTGTGATGCCCAAGCCATGTGGGGAAGGGACAGTATGTACAGTGTAAGGACAGAAGGGAGGGGATGGGCCAGTCCTGTGCTGTATAACTGTGTCCTCTGACCACACCCACTCGCTTACACAATGAGGGGTGGGAGCTCGTACCCTGCAGATCATCACACTCATCATTTATCAGTGTCTCTGGCCCAAACATATAGACACCGGAGATGATTATGCTTCAGCCACTTTGTAATGCACATCCAATGCATCTAGAAGGAAAACTTAGCTGATGTTTAATGATTTAAGCATGCCAAAATAAAATGTGGAAGCAGAAATGTAGAAGGAGTTGGTGCTCCGAGGTTTCCCCCCTCTCCTGATGAAGAAGCAGACAATGCCCCGAAACGTCCTGAGCAGCGATCCTCACCACCACACGTCTAAAGGGGAACCCAGAGACATTTACACTGCATGCAGACCTAAATCTATTCATGCTGCATCTGTTTGATATATCACATGTTGTTCATTATATTTACCTCTATTACTTGATTGTTACCTTTTGATACTTTATCAGGAATTGATGCATTTGCTTATTTTCTGGACACGGCTTATTTACACCTCGGCTGTTTTGTACATATTGTAAATCATTTCTTGTGTAGCTTTTCATTGTAACCATTGATTCTCTGCCATAACCGGCCACTAGAGGGCGACATTGTACCTGACATAGGATGAATGTAGATGTAATATACAGAAGAGGACATCAATTTGGGGAGTGTCAGGAAGGAAGCTTCCGGAACATGTCTGGGCTCCTTTTTCTTACATCATAGAACATGTGGAATAATAAATATCCGCTGACAGTTACCGCTGGGCTTTACTGTTCTCCTGTGATTTTTATTGAGCGTTTATGTTGTGCATTGCTTTGTGCATTGATCCCCCAGCAGCTAACAGAACACATGAGAGCATGTCGGCGGATCCTCCGGCTATAGCGCCTATGAGCTGGGAGACACCAGAACACTTACAGGGTGCTGACCCCGCCTCCCACGGGGTGACCAGTGACATCATCACCTGATGACATCACCATGGCATTATGACTGCTGTGATTGGCTACTAAGACTGTCACTCATCAAGCCCAGCAGGTGAGGCCTCAGCAGACACAGGTGTCATATATTAAGGGTTACTCCGCCATGACAGCGCCTGTGTCTCTCCCACGCCAAGAGGATCTAGAATGGGAGAAATGTAAGGAGGGTCTCCGCTGATCCCTTTCTAACAGCTGCCCCGGGATCCCCCGTGCTAAACCCCAGGAGGCTGCCCTCAATATAATCATCTCCACACAGGGGAAATATGGAGGGATGCAGAAGAGAGAGACAGGCAAAGGATCATGGGAAAGAGAAAACACATGGAGAGAGAGAGATGGGGGAAGACTGAGAAGAGGAAGAAAATAGAAAAAGACTGAAGCAAGTTCCATAGAGAGGCCAGAAGATGTGCAGAATGAACGAGAAAGGGAGAGAAAAGGAGAGAAACAAAGGGGAAAAGAGAGAAAAAGACTGAAGCAAGTTTCATAGAGAGGCCAGAAGATGTGCAGAATGAGTGAGAAAGGGAGAGAAAAGGAGAGAAACAAAGGGGAAAAGAGAGAAAAAGACTGAAGCAAGTTTCATAGAGAGACCAGAAGATGTGCAGAATGAACGAGAAAGGGAGAGAAAAGGAGAGAAACAAAGGGGAAAAGCGGGAGAGAAAGGGAATGGAGGATGGAATGATGGAATGATGAAAACAGGGAAAACGCAGGAGAATGAGGTAGAAGTAGAGAGAAGAGATGTTGAAAGGAAAGTGAGAAGAGAGGATGAGGAAAAGAGAGAGAGCGAGAGAAGGAGGGGAAAATAAAGACAAGGCTGCATTCAGAGACAGCTGAGAAAACTCCCCCTTTTTATGAGAGAAAACTGCCCTTCACTTTCATTGTCTACCTTGAGGGTGATTCAGCACCAGGTGAAAATTGGCATCCAGTCGCTGAATCACCCCCAAGGAAGACAATGAAAGTCAATGGCAGTTTTCTCTCTTTAAATAGCAGTGAGAATTCTCACCTGGCTCCAAATCCAGCCTATAAGCGCCGATGCCGTCACCAGCCAGCATCTTAGTTAACTATAGCATCGATCAGGACGCAGCGCCGGGCGCTCTGATTGGCTGCGGCAGATGAAACCTGTGTCTGTAGGTGAAGATCCCATAAAGCACAATGGGCAGAACTGGATTGAAGTGTTTTATGCTTAAAGTGGACCAAAACCCAGGGCCGCTTCATTCCCTCCCCCTGGGGCATCCAGAATTGGCTGTGTGAAACCCCCAGGTGGCACAGTATCATACCTCCCAACTTTTGAAAATAGGAAAGAGGGACATGTGTGGCGGCCATTTTTGACATTAGGCCACGCTCCCAACCGCCCTTAAAGGGAAAAAACACCTAAGAATTACATATTAATAATATGTATTATTAATAATAATAATGATAAAGGGAAGCCCCCTCACCTACGCATACAGGTAAGCCCCCCACACGTGCACCAAAGTATAATAAGACTTGAGCACATCCTCCCCCAGCATCTATCCCGTTGCTGCCAGCATGCGCCTAGTGAACCCAATGAAGTATCACGTGGGCAATGACAGTTAACTGCAGGAGCCATGAATGAGTGAAGTAATCGTGTCCTGTTCTCTTGATG
Source organism: Gastrophryne carolinensis (assembly GCA_027917425.1). NCBI lineage: Eukaryota > Metazoa > Chordata > Amphibia > Anura > Microhylidae > Gastrophryne > Gastrophryne carolinensis. The sequence goes on from CM051235.1 coordinate 630,774,547, forward strand.
TTTCTAGGGGAGGCTATGCTGCAAACCGCAAGTCTTTTTAGGCTTTTGATTATTAGCACACCAGCCTCAATCCGCTTTTAAAAGGATATGATATCCACGTTTATTCCATACAAAAATCTTTTAAAAGAATTCCATCCACGAATACAGGTCAAGATAAAGCATAAGGGAGCAACTTGAATGCCAACGCGTTTCGGGCACAGACTCTTATTCATGACATGGAGCTTTTGGTCTCTTTTAAAGTGATGGCCCAGCCCTGTGCTGTTTCTGAGCTTCCGCAATGACCATGACTGACTGACTGCAACTGCCCAGATCTGCCATGTGATTGAGCGCCACACCATTTAAAGATGTCTTTTATGTTAACCATATGAATAAAGGGGGGTGGGAGAAGCTCAATCACTATTACTTATACAAAATTATTATTATTATTATTATTCAGGGCCTGGGAACTAATTTACCGCCCAGTTTAACCCTATCATCATCTAAATATCAAGCAACAAACATGTCTGGCTGTGTAGAAAGACAGAGATTTGGTTGCACATATCTGCAGATACATGTGGGCACATGCATTCATTTGAATTGATGGTTGATGAGCACAAGCAGGGAGGGATTCAGCCAATATGGATCTCTCCCCGTAAAGTGTTCTAAAGGGAGGCCGGCAGCTTCCCAGGTGAGTAGCTCTCAAATATTTGACTGCATTGCATGTCCCAATGTTGGGGACTCAAAATTAAGAGTAGGGACCACACTAAACACAGAGTGCCTTGTCGGGGCGGTGTGGCTTCCACATGTATCTGCAGATATAGGCAACCATACACAGCCAGACATGTTTGTTGCTTGATATTTAGATGATGAGAGGGTTAAACTGGGCGGTAAATTAGTTCCCAGGTCCTGAATAATAATAATAATTTTGTATAAATAATAGCGATTGAGCTGCTCCCACCCCCTTTATTCATTTTTATGTTAACCACTCAAACAGGGTTCAGAGCCGGTGGGAGGTGTTTGTTTTTCATTTAAAGGCTTTGTAAAACCTATTCTCACAGTGTACAGCATAAGCTGAAACAATGTGTTTAAAGAGGACCCAGTTTTGGATGCCCAATTTCTTGAAGTTTCTGTCCAGGCTGCTTAAAAAAAACAAAAAGCACTTACCTGCCAGCCTGCAGACTCGATCCCACAAAGGGATGCTGAGGTCAATAAATAGCAATTTGGGAGGAGGGTGAGGTTCACACTATAGGTCCTTCAAAATTGGGATATATTATGTTTATATTATGTCTCTTATGTGTTTTTTTTTTTCTCTTATTTTTCCCTTTTTTTCCCCTTCTTCCTTTCTTTGTGTATGTTGTTTTGTTTTTGTTTTTTTCCTCTCTTTCTGTTGTATGTTGAACAACACCACCCAGTCTGTCCACTGCATAGGACTCTCATGGAAGGAGTAAATTAGCAATAACTGGTACAATCATTACAGGAGAGCAGATTGGTGTTGAAAAAGCCCCAAACGGGGGCGAAACTAGTCCACTGTCATTGTATGCTCCACATTTTTGATTGTATATACTTACACTCAGGGACGGACTGGGGTCAAAAAATGGCCCTAGACTTTTTGGTCACAACGGCCCTGCTGTACTTTGTACAGCCCAGTATAAGTGCGTTAATGTCACATTAATATATTTATTATATATATTAAAGCTTACCAAAACTTGGGATTGGTCCTTGACCCTGGGGTAGCCCCACGGATCGCTGGTAAAACTTACTTGACTGCCGTTCCAGTGGCACATGCACGGATGTTTGTTGGCTAAGGGTCGAATGGAGCCAAGCATGCTGCCGGCCACATCACTGCTGGCCTCTAGCTCGGTGCATGTGCCGTTAGATTGGTAGTCAGGTAGGTTTTACTGGGAAAATCTTGGGGGTGTTCCTCTTTAAAGTGGACCTAAACAGGATTTTCATTATCCTGGTGATAGGTACCTGCCCCAGGGGCCTCCCACTTTGGGATGCCCTGCTATGTATAACCCCCCAGATTGATCACTCCACTCACTTTTCCACCAGTCCCACTGCACATGCGCAGACGCTCGTCCAGTCCGCACTTTATGTTGTGCTACTAATGCACAACGTAAAGCCATTGTTTTGGACTCCACGCTGGCATAGGGAGCAGCAGGCGCATCCCTGGTTTCCCTAAGAAGCGTGCTTCCCGGCCTATCTAAATGGCTAGGCGGATGCTGTAGGGATGCCAGGGATGCAGCCGTGGGCCACAATTGTGGTGAGCGACCACTGGAATGGTAAGGGGTTCATACAGTGGAGCATCCATTTTGAGGCCCCAGGGACACCTGGAGTCTTAGATTCTAGGGCCAGCTGTGGTTGTGAAATGGTCCACTTTAATCAGACCAAAAACCACGTGAATAGAAAACCTGTGTTTTGGTCCACTTTATGAAAAACAATAAGGGCTAAATGCAAAACTGAAGGAAGAAAATATGACATTTTCTGGATCTCTGTGTAGAAGTAGCTTGCACATTACAGAAAAAAAAGTTTATCAGAGAGGACAAAAAAATGGCTTACTTTTTAAATGTGTTTAAAGTGGTGTCCCTAGAAACGTTAATTCACAGCACATCAGATTCACAGCCCCTGCTGCTGATCCAGGGATGACATGGGTCGGGTGATTGAGAGGGAGAAGGGACAGACTCTTAGGAAACTGAACCCTGCTGCCGATGCTCAGCCGCGCTCTTCTCTGCCTCACCGTCAGTTCCACCCACGTGTTCGCCTTCGCTTCATGCTGAACCTTATGCGCCGTGCCAGCCCTGGCCTCCGACCTGTCCGGAACTAATGCTGCTTCCTGTGTTGCAGCCCGGCTATCACAGGCTGCAGCACCCAGTGCCTAAAGCAAAAAGATAACCAGCACCTGCACTTCATTCACCTGTGTTCCACTGCGGAACACATTGCAAGACCTGGAGCAGCCCAGCAAAGCTAAATCGAGGCCCACAATTGTGGGACTAGCTGTGGCCTACCGGGATGTGTCCCGGTATGCCCTACTGCCAGTCCGCCCCTGGTGCCAGCCAGCCATCAGTCTCCTTCTAGCTGGCCTGCCAGCCAGCGGCGCGCTGCTCCTCGTCAGAGGAGGCAGTAGACCACGGGGGAAAGGGGGCGGGGGCTACAGTCATCGTCGCGCCGCTCCGCTCAGCCAATGCTGCGGCTGGTCTTCCTCCTCTTTCATGACTGGTCTTCCCCCTCTTTCATGACTGGTCTTCCCCCTCTTTCATGACTGGTCTACCCCCTCTTTCATGACTGGTCTTCCCCCTCTTTCATGACTGGTCTTCCCCCTCTTTCATGACTGGTCTTCCCCCTCTTTCATGACTGGTCTACCTCCTCTTTGATGACTGGTCTTCCCCCTCTTTCATGATTGGTCTTCCTCCTCTTTGATGACTGGTCTTCCTCCTCTTTGATGACTGGTCTTCCTCCTCTTTGATGACTGGTCTTCCTCCTCTTTCATGACTGGTCTTCCTCCTCTTTCATGACTGGTCTTCCTCCTCTTTGACCTCTGGTCTACCTCCTCTTTCATGACTGGTCTACCTCCTCTTTCATGACTGGTCTACTTCCTCTTTCATGACTGGTCTACTTCCTCTTTCATGACTGGTCTTCTTCCTCTTTCATGACTGGTCTACTTCCTCTTTCATGACTGGTCTTCTTCCTCTTTCATGACTGGTCTTCCTCCTCTTTCATGACTGGTCTTCCTCCTCTTTCATGACTGGTCTTCCTCCTCTTTCATGACTGGTCTTCCTCCTCTTTCATGACTGGTCTTCCTCCTCTTTCATGACTGGTCTTCCTCCTCTTTGACCTCTGGTCTACCTCCTCTTTCATGACTGGTCTTCCTCCTCTTTCATGACTGGTCTTCCTCCTCTTTCATGACTGGTCTTCCTCCTCTTTGATGACTGGTCTTCCCCCTCTTTGATGACTGGTCTTCCTCCTCTTTGATGACTGGTCTTCCTCCTCTTTGATAACTGGTCTTCCTAGGCTTTGATGACTGGTCTTCCTAGGCTTTGATGACTAGTCTTCCTAGGCTTTGATGACTGGTCTTCCTCCTCTTTGATGACTGGTCTTCCTAGTCTTTGATGACTGGTCTTCCCCCTCTTTCATGATTGGTCTACCTCCTCTTTGATGACTGGTCTTCCTCCTCTTTCATGACTGGTCTTCCCCCTCTTTCATGACTGGTCTACCCCCTCTTTCATGACTGGTCTTCCCCCTCTTTCATGACTGGTCTTCCCCCTCTTTCATGACTGGTCTTCCCCCTCTTTCATGACTGGTCTACCTCCTCTTTGATGACTGGTCTTCCCCCTCTTTCATGATTGGTCTTCCTCCTCTTTGATGACTGGTCTTCCTCCTCTTTGATGACTGGTCTTCCTCCTCTTTGATGACTGGTCTTCCTCCTCTTTCATGACTGGTCTTCCTCCTCTTTCATGACTGGTCTTCCTCCTCTTTGACCTCTGGTCTACCTCCTCTTTCATGACTGGTCTACCTCCTCTTTCATGACTGGTCTACTTCCTCTTTCATGACTGGTCTACTTCCTCTTTCATGACTGGTCTTCTTCCTCTTTCATGACTGGTCTACTTCCTCTTTCATGACTGGTCTTCTTCCTCTTTCATGACTGGTCTTCCTCCTCTTTCATGACTGGTCTTCCTCCTCTTTCATGACTGGTCTTCCTCCTCTTTCATGACTGGTCTTCCTCCTCTTTCATGACTGGTCTTCCTCCTCTTTCATGACTGGTCTTCCTCCTCTTTGACCTCTGGTCTACCTCCTCTTTCATGACTGGTCTTCCTCCTCTTTCATGACTGGTCTTCCTCCTCTTTCATGACTGGTCTTCCTCCTCTTTGATGACTGGTCTTCCCCCTCTTTGATGACTGGTCTTCCTCCTCTTTGATGACTGGTCTTCCTCCTCTTTGATAACTGGTCTTCCTAGGCTTTGATGACTGGTCTTCCTAGGCTTTGATGACTAGTCTTCCTAGGCTTTGATGACTGGTCTTCCTCCTCTTTGATGACTGGTCTTCCTAGTCTTTGATGACTGGTCTTCCCCCTCTTTCATGATTGGTCTACCTCCTCTTTGATGACTGGTCTTCCTCCTCTTTGATGACTGGTCTTCCTCCTCTTTGATGACCGGTCTTCCTCCTTATAGATGACTGGTCTTCCTCCTTATAGATGACTGGTCTTCCTCCTTATAGATGACTGGTCTTCCTCCTTATAGATGACTGGTCTTCCTCCTTATAGATGACTGGTCTTCCTCCTTATAGATGACTGGTCTACCTCCTCTTTCATGACTGGTCTTCCTCCTCTTTCATGACTGGTCTTCCTCCTCTTTCATGACTGGTCTTCCTCCTCTTTCATGACTGGTCTTCCTCCTCTTTCATGACTGGTCTTCCTCCTCTTTGATCTCTGGTCTACCTCCTCTTTCATGACTGGTCTTCCTCCTCTTTCATGACTGGTCTTCCTCCTCTTTCATGACTGGTCTTCCTCCTCTTTCATGACTGGTCTTCCTCCTCTTTCATGACTGGTCTTCCTCCTCTTTCATGACTGGTCTTCCTCCTCTTTCATGACTGGTCTACCTCCTCTTTCATGACTGGTCTTCCTCCTCTTTCATGACTGGTCTACCTCCTCTTTGATGACTGGTCTTCCCCCTCTTTCATGATTGGTCTTCCTCCTCTTTGATGACTGGTCTTCCTCCTCTTTGATGACTGGTCTTCCTCCTCTTTGATGACTGGTCTTCCTCCTCTTTCATGACTGGTCTTCCTCCTCTTTCATGACTGGTCTTCCTCCTCTTTCATGACTGGTCTTCCTCCTCTTTGACCTCTGGTCTACCTCCTCTTTCATGACTGGTCTACCTCCTCTTTCATGACTGGTCTACTTCCTCTTTCATGACTGGTCTACTTCCTCTTTCATGACTGGTCTTCTTCCTCTTTCATGACTGGTCTACTTCCTCTTTCATGACTGGTCTTCTTCCTCTTTCATGACTGGTCTTCCTCCTCTTTCATGACTGGTCTTCCTCCTCTTTCATGACTGGTCTTCCTCCTCTTTCATGACTGGTCTTCCTCCTCTTTCATGACTGGTCTTCCTCCTCTTTCATGACTGGTCTTCCTCCTCTTTCATGACTGGTCTTCCTCCTCTTTGACCTCTGGTCTACCTCCTCTTTCATGACTGGTCTTCCTCCTCTTTCATGACTGGTCTTCCTCCTCTTTCATGACTGGTCTTCCTCCTCTTTCATGACTGGTCTTCCCCCTCTTTGATGACTGGTCTTCCTCCTCTTTGATGACTGGTCTTCCTCCTCTTTGATAACTGGTCTTCCTAGGCTTTGATGACTGGTCTTCCTAGGCTTTGATGACTAGTCTTCCTAGGCTTTGATGACTGGTCTTCCTCCTCTTTGATGACTGGTCTTCCTAGTCTTTGATGACTGGTCTTCCCCCTCTTTCATGATTGGTCTACCTCCTCTTTGATGACTGGTCTTCCTCCTCTTTGATGACTGGTCTTCCTCCTCTTTGATGACTGGTCTTCCTCCTCTTTGATGACCGGTCTTCCTCCTTATAGATGACTGGTCTTCCTCCTTATAGATGACTGGTCTTCCTCCTTATAGATGACTGGTCTTCCTCCTCTTTCATGACTGGTCTACCTCCTCTTTCATGACTGGTCTTCCTCCTCTTTCATGACTGGTCTTCCTCCTCTTTCATGACTGGTCTTCCTCCTCTTTCATGACTGGTCTTCCTCCTCTTTCATGACTGGTCTTCCTCCTCTTTGATCTCTGGTCTACCTCCTCTTTCATGACTGGTCTTCCTCCTCTTTCATGACTGGTCTTCCTCCTCTTTCATGACTGGTCTTCCTCCTCTTTCATGACTGGTCTTCCTCCTCTTTCATGACTGGTCTACCTCCTCTTTCATGACTGGTCTACCTCCTCTTTCATGACTGGTCTTCCTCCTCTTTCATGACTGGTCTTCCTCCTCTTTCATGACTGGTCTTCCTCCTCTTTCATGACTGGTCTTCCTCCTCTTTCATGACTGGTCTTCCTCCTCTTTCATGACTGGTCTTCCTCCTCTTTCATGACTGGTCTTCCTCCTCTTTCATGACTGGTCTTCCTCCTCTTTCATGACTGGTCTTCCTCCTCTTTGATTTCTGGTCTACCTCCTCTTTCATGACTGGTCTTCCTCCTCTTTCATGACTGGTCTTCCTCCTCTTTCATGACTGGTCTTCCTCCTCTTTCATGACTGGTCTTTCTCCTCTTTCATGACTGGTCTTCTTCCTCTTTCATGACTGGTCTTCTTCCTCTTTCATGACTGGTCTTCCTCCTCTTTCATGACTGGTCTTCCTCTTTCATGACTGGTCTTCCTCTTTCATGACTGGTCTTCCTCCTCTTTCGTGACTGGTCTTCCTCCTCTTTCATGACTGGTCTTCCTCCTCTTTGACCTCTGGTCTACCTCCTCTTTCATGACTGGTCTTCTTCCTCTTTCATGACTGGTCTTCCTCCTCTTTCATGACTGGTCTACCTCCTCTTTCATGACTGGTCTACCTCCTCTTTCATGACTGGTCTACCTCCTCTTTCATGACTGGTCTACCTCCTCTTTCATGACTGGTCTTCCTCCTCTTTCATGACTGGTCTTCCTCCTCTTTCATGACTGGTCTTCCTCCTCTTTGATCTCTGGTCTACCTCCTCTTTCATGACTGGTCTTCCTCCTCTTTCATGACTGGTCTTCCTCCTCTTTCATGACTGGTCTTCCTCCTCTTTCATGACTGGTCTTCCTCCTCTTTCATGACTGGTCTTCCTCCTCTTTCATGACTGGTCTTCCTCCTCTTTCATGACTGGTCTTCCTCCTCTTTCATGACTGGTCTTCCTCCTCTTTGACCTCTGGTCTACCTCCTCTTTCATGACTGGTCTTCTTCCTCTTTCATGACTGGTCTTCCTCCTCTTTCATGACTGGTCTTCCTCCTCTTTCATGACTGGTCTTCCTCCTGTTTCATGACTGGTCTTCCTCCTCTTTGACCTCTGGTCTACCTCCTCTTTCATGACTGGTCTTCCTCCTCTTTCATGACTGGTCTTCCTCCTCTTTCATGACTGGTCTTCCTCCTCTTTCATGACTGGTCTTCCTCCTCTTTCATGACTGGTCTTCCTCCTCTTTGACCTCTGGTCTACCTCCTCTTTCATGACTGGTCTTCCTCCTCTTTCATGACTGGTCTTCCTCCTCTTTCATGACTGGTCTTCCTCCTCTTTCATGACTGGTCTTCCTCCTCTTTGACCTCTGGTCTACCTCCTCTTTGACCTCTGGTCTACCTCCTCTTTGACCTCTGGTCTACCTCCTCTTTGACCTCTGGTCTACCTCCTCTTTCATGACTGGTCTTCCTCCTCTTTCATGACTGGTCTACCTCCTCTTTCATGACTGGTCTACCTCCTCTTTCATGACTGGTCTACCTCCTCTTTCATGACTGGTCTTCCTCCTCTTTCATGACTGGTCTTCCTCCTCTTTCATGACTGGTCTTCCTCCTCTTTGACCTCTGGTCTTCCTCCTCTTTCATGACTGGTCTTCTTCCTCTTTCATGACTGGTCTTCCTCCTCTTTCATGACTGGTCTTCCTCCTCTTTCATGACTGGTCTTCCGCCTCTTTCATGACTGGTCTTCCGCCTCTTTCATGACTGGTCTTCCTCCTCTTTCATGACTGGTCTACCTCCTCTTTCATGACTGGTCTTCTTCCTCTTTCATGACTGGTCTACCTCCTCTTTCATGACTGGTCTTCCTCCTCTTTCATGACTGGTCTACCTCCTCTTTCATGACTGGTCTACCTCCTCTTTCATGACTGGTCTTCCTCCTCTTTCATGACTGGTCTTCCTCCTCTTTCATGACTGGTCTTCCTCCTCTTTCATGACTGGTCTTCCTCCTCTTTCATGACTGGTCTTCCTCCTCTTTCATGACTGGTCTTCCTCCTCTTTGACCTCTGGTCTACCTCCTCTTTCATGACTGGTCTTCTTCCTCTTTCATGACTGGTCTTCCTCCTCTTTCATGACTGGTCTTCCTCCTCTTTCATGACTGGTCTTCCTCCTGTTTCATGACTGGTCTTCCTCCTCTTTGACCTCTGGTCTACCTCCTCTTTCATGACTGGTCTTCCTCCTCTTTCATGACTGGTCTTCCTCCTCTTTCATGACTGGTCTTCCTCCTCTTTCATGACTGGTCTTCCTCCTCTTTCATGACTGGTCTTCCTCCTCTTTCATGACTGGTCTTCCTCCTCTTTGACCTCTGGTCTACCTCCTCTTTCATGACTGGTCTTCCTCCTCTTTCATGACTGGTCTTCCTCCTCTTTCATGACTGGTCTTCCTCCTCTTTCATGACTGGTCTTCCTCCTCTTTGACCTCTGGTCTACCTCCTCTTTGACCTCTGGTCTACCTCCTCTTTGACCTCTGGTCTACCTCCTCTTTCATGACTGGTCTTCCTCCTCTTTCATGACTGGTCTACCTCCTCTTTCATGACTGGTCTACCTCCTCTTTCATGACTGGTCTACCTCCTCTTTCATGACTGGTCTTCCTCCTCTTTCATGACTGGTCTTCCTCCTCTTTCATGACTGGTCTTCCTCCTCTTTGACCTCTGGTCTTCCTCCTCTTTCATGACTGGTCTTCTTCCTCTTTCATGACTGGTCTTCCTCCTCTTTCATGACTGGTCTTCCTCCTCTTTCATGACTGGTCTTCCGCCTCTTTCATGACTGGTCTTCCGCCTCTTTCATGACTGGTCTTCCGCCTCTTTCATGACTGGTCTACCTCCTCTTTCATGACTGGTCTTCTTCCTCTTTCATGACTGGTCTACCTCCTCTTTCATGACTGGTCTACCTCCTCTTTCATGACTGGTCTACCTCCTCTTTCATGACTGGTCTACCTCCTCTTTCATGACTGGTCTTCCTCCTCTTTCATGACTGGTCTTCCTCCTCTTTCATGACTGGTCTTCCTCCTCTTTCATGACTGGTCTTCCTCCTCTTTCATGACTGGCCTTCCTCCTCTTTCATGACTGGCCTTCCTCCTCTTTCATGACTGGTCTTCCTCCTCTTTCATGACTGGTCTTCTTCCTCTTTCATGACTGGTCTTCCTCCTCTTTCATGACTGGTCTTCCTCCTCTTTCATGACTGGTCTTCCTCCTCTTTCATGACTGGTCTTCCTCCTCTTTCATGACTGGTCTTCCTCCTCTTTCATGACTGGTCTTCCTCCTCTTTCATGACTGGTCTTCCTCCTCTTTGACCTCTGGTCTACCTCCTCTTTCATGACTGGTCTTCCTCCTCTTTCATGACTGGTCTTCCTCCTCTTTCATGACTGGTCTTCCTCCTCTTTCATGACTGGTCTTCCCCCTCTTTCATGACTGGTCTACCTCCTCTTTGATGACTGGTCTTCCTCCTCTTTGATGACTGGTCTTCCTCGTCTTTGATGACTGGTCTTCCTCCTCTTTGATCTCTGGTCTTCCTCCTCTTTGATGACTGGTCTTCCTCGTCTTTCACGACTGGTCCTGCTTGTCTTTGATGACTGGTCTTCCTCGTCTTTGACATCTGATCTTCCTCCTCTTTGATGACTGGTCTTCCTAGTTTTTGATGACTGGTCTTCCTCCTCTTTGATGACTGGTCTTCCTCCTCTTTGATGACTGGTCTTCCTAGTAATTTATGACTGGCTTTTCCTAGTCATTGATGACTGGTCTTCCTCCTTTGATGACTGGTCTTTCTCCTTTGATGACTGGTCTTCCTCGTCTTTGACATCTGATCTTCCTCCTCTTTGACATCTGATCTTCCTCCTCTTTGATGACTGGTCTTTCTCCTCTTTCATGACTGGTCTTCCTCCTCTTTGACCTCTGGTCTTCCTCCTCTTTCATGACTGGTCTTCCTCCTCTTTCATGACTGGTCTTCCTCCTCTTTCATGACTGGTCTTCCTCCTCTTTCATGACTGGTCTTCCTCCTCTTTGACCTCTGGTCTACCTCCTCTTTCATGACTGGTCTTCCTCCTCTTTCATGACTGGTCTTCCTCCTCTTTCATGACTGGTCTTCCTCCTCTTTCATGACTGGTCTTCCTCCTCTTTCATGACTGGTCTTCCTCCTCTTTCATGACTGGTCTTCCCCCTCTTTCATGACTGGTCTACCTCCTCTTTCATGACTGGTCTTCCTCCTCTTTCATGACTGGTCTTCCTCCTCTTTCATGACTGGTCTTCCTCCTCTTTGACCTCTGGTCTACCTCCTCTTTCATGACTGGTCTTCTTCCTCTTTCATGACTGGTCTTCCTCCTCTTTCATGACTGGTCTTCCTCCTCTTTCATGACTGGTCTTCCTCCTCTTTCATGACTGGTCTTCCTCCTCTTTCATGACTGGTCTTCCTCCTCTTTCATGACTGGTCTACCTCCTCTTTCATGACTGGTCTACCTCCTCTTTCATGACTGGTCTACCTCCTCTTTCATGACTGGTCTTCTTCCTCTTTCATGACTGGTCTTCCTCCTCTTTCATGACTGGTCTTCCTCCTCTTTCATGACTGGTCTTCCTCCTCTTTCATGACTGGTCTTCCTCCTCTTTCATGACTGGTCTTCCTCCTCTTTCATGACTGGTCTTCCTCCTCTTTCATGACTGGTCTTCCTCCTCTTTCATGACTGGTCTTCCTCCTCTTTCATGACTGGTCTTCCTCCTCTTTGACCTCTGGTCTACCTCCTCTTTCATGACTGGTCTTCTTCCTCTTTCATGACTGGTCTTCCTCCTCTTTCATGACTGGTCTTCCTCCTCTTTCATGACTGGTCTTCCTCCTCTTTCATGACTGGTCTTCCTCCTCTTTCATGACTGGTCTTCCTCCTCTTTCATGACTGGTCTTCCTCCTCTTTCATGACTGGTCTTCCTCCTCTTTGACCTCTGGTCTACCTCCTCTTTCATGACTGGTCTTCCTCCTCTTTGACCTCTGGTCTACCTCCTCTTTCATGACTGGTCTTCCTCCTCTTTCATGACTGGTCTTCCTCCTCTTTCATGACTGGTCTTCCTCCTCTTTCATGACTGGTCTTCCTCCTCTTTCATGACTGGTCTTCCTCCTCTTTCATGACTGGTCTTCCTCCTCTTTCATGACTGGTCTTCCTCCTCTTTCATGACTGGTCTTCCTCCTCTTTCATGACTGGTCTTCCTCCTCTTTCATGACTGGTCTTCCTCCTCTTTCATGACTGGTCTTCCTCCTCTTTCATGACTGGCCTTCCTCCTCTTTCATGACTGGTCTTCCTCCTCTTTCATGACTGGTCTACCTCCTCTTTCATGACTGGTCTTCTTCCTCTTTCATGACTGGTCTTCTTCCTCTTTCATGACTGGTCTTCCTCCTCTTTCATGACTGGTCTTCCTCCTCTTTCATGACTGGTCTTCCTCCTCTTTCATGACTGGTCTTCCTCCTCTTTCATGACTGTTCTTCCTCCTCTTTGACCTCTGGTCTACCTCCTCTTTCATGACTGGTCTTCCTCCTCTTTCATGACTGGTCTTCCTCCTCTTTCATGACTGGTCTTCCTCCTCTTTCATGACTGGTCTTCCTCCTCTTTCATGACTGGTCTTCCCCCTCTTTCATGACTGGTCTACCTCCTCTTTGATGACTGGTCTTCCTCCTCTTTGATGACTGGTCTTCCTCGTCTTTGATGACTGGTCTTCCTCCTCTTTGATCTCTGGTCTTCCTCCTCTTTGATGACTGGTCTTCCTCGTCTTTAACGACTGGTCCTGCTCGTCTTTGATGACTGGTCTTCCTCGTCTTTGACATCTGATCTTCCTCCTCTTTGATGACTGGTCTTCCTAGTTTTCGATGACTGGTCTTCCTCCTCTTTGATGACTGGTCTTCCTCCTCTTTGATGACTGGTCTTCCTAGTAATTTATGACTGGCTTTTCCTAGTCATTGATGACTGGTCTTCCTCCTTTGATGACTGGTCTTCCTCCTTTGATGACTGGTCTTTCTCCTTTGATGACTGGTCTTTCTCCTTTGATGACTGGTCTTCCTAGTCTTTGATGACTTGTCTACCTCCTCTTTGATGACTAGTCTTCCTAGTTTTTGATGACTGGTCTTCCTCCTCTTTGATGACTGGTCTTCCTCCTCTTTGATGACTGGTCTTCCTAGTTATTGATGACTGGCTTTTCCTAGTCATTGATGACTGGTCTTCCTCCTTTGATGACTGGTCTTCCTCCTTTGATGACTGGTCTTCCTAGTCTTTGATGACTTGTCTACCTCCTCTTTGATGACTAGTCTTCCTAGTTTTTGATGACTGGTCTTCCTCCTCTTGGATGACTGCTCTTCCTCCTCTTTGATGACTGGTCTTCCTCCTTTTTGATGACTGGTCTTCAAAGTAACAGATTTTGTTGCTTAGTCTCAGGATGCTGATATTATCTACTTTGAATACAGTTCCTGCCCTATGCTCTGCTGGTCTTCTAAGCAGCTTCCCACTAATGTCCTGCCCCAGGCTCTGCTGGTTTTCTAAGCAGCTTCCCACCGATGTCCTGCCCTAGGCCTGCTGGTCTTCTAAGCAGGTTCCCACTGATGTCCTGCCATAGGCCTGCTGGCCTTCTAAGCAGCTTTTTGCCAATGTCCTGCCCTAGGCCTGCTGGTCTTCTAAGCAGCTTCCCCCTGAAGTCCTGCCCTAGACTCTGCTGGTCTTCTAAGCAGCTTCCAACTGATGTACTGACCTAGGCTCTGCTGGTCTTCTAAGCAGCTTCCCGCTGATGTCCTGCCCCAGGCTCTGCTGGTTTTCTAGGCAGCTTCCCACCGATGTCCTGCCCTAGGCTCTGCTGGTCTTCTAAGCTGCTTCCCGCCGATATCCTGCCCCAAGCCTGCTGGTCTTCTAAGCAGCTTCCCGCCAATGTCCTGCCCTAGGCCTGCTGGTCCTCTAAGCAGCTTCCCGCCAATGTCCTGCCCCAGGCCTGCTGGTCTTCTAAGCAGCTTCCCACTGAGGTCCAACAGCGCATGTGCGGCCGCATCTCGCGCTTCTCTATAACAGGGTCGGGCATTTGTGAATGGCCGGCGTGGGCACACTCCCTGTTAGAGGGAAGCGTGAGATGTGGCCGGCAGCGTGCTCGGAGACGCTGAGGTTTTACGCCGCTTAGACGCGCATAGCTCAGCGGCTCAGAGCGCGCCGATTGGACGAGCAGTCGCGCATGTGCTGTAGGAGTGGGGTGAGGCGAGTTGAATCCTGCAATCTGGGGGGTTTCACATAGAGATAGGGGTGCCCCGGGGAAGTGGACCAAAACCCAGGATAGTCAAAATCTTGGGTGTTGGTCCACTTTAAAGTGGACTATTACCTAGCGGAATTGGCCTGGGAATCTACCAGATTTCCATGCTGATCCAATCCCTCCACGCGGGGCATCCAAAATTGAGATGCCCCGTTGTGTGACACCCCCCAGGACGCCCACAAACCTTACCTGACTCCTGGTCCAACGGTGCATGCGCGCGCCGCATCTCGCGCTTCTCTCTAGCAGGGAGCGTACTGTTAGAGGGAAGCGCGAGATTCCGGCTGCCAGTGGGCTCTGGGCCGCTGAGGTTTGACGCAGAGTTGACGCGTGCTGATTGGAGAGGGGTGAGATGAGTTTTATTGGCCGGTCTGGGGGTTTCACATAGCGGGGTGCCCCGGGGAAGTGGACCAAGACCCAGGATAGTCAAAATCCTGGGTGTTGGTGCACTTTAAAGTGGACCATTACACAGCAGGATCGGTCCAGGAAGGCCAATCCATTCCCTCCCAACGGGGCATCCAAAATCGGGATGCCCCGCTGCGTGAAACCTGCCAGGACGCCCGCTAACCTTACCTGACTCCTGGTCCAATGGCACATGCGCGGGCCATACTAGCAGGGCGCATACATTTAGAGCGAAGCGCAAGATGCGGCCGCCAGCTTGCTCTGGGCCGCTGAGGTTTGACGCCGCGTTGACGAGCGCTGATTGGACGAGCGGCCGTGCATGCATCGTAGGAGTGGGGTGAGGTGAGTTTTATCGGGCGATCTGGGGGGTTTCACATGGGGGAAGTAGACCAAGACCCAGGATAGTCAAAATACAATTCTGTGAAGTACTCACCTGTAGAATCGGGCGCTGTGCACTGCAGACATGCAAAAACAGGCTCCTCCCGGCCCTTCATATACCCAGGGACCTCCCACAAATCCCCAACAAGAAGCCGGGAGAATTTAACCACCAAAACTGGTAACAACAACAATGATAACAATCACCATACAGGGGATCCAGAATAATGCAAAAACCAGGGTGGGGTGGAGCAGGACGTACTGTATGCGTATAATACCAATTCTACAGGTGAGTACTTCACAGAATTGTATTATTCTAAGTATACAGTACGTCCTGCTCCAGATATACTTACACTTGGGACATCCAATAGCAGTGTCCATAAAAGTAGGGTGGGATCCCCAACAAAAAGGCAACAGCACGCAGCTTAAACTACTGCCGCCTGCAAAACCTTGCGGCCAAACGCAGCATCAGCTGAGGCCCTAACATCAACCTTGTAAAACTTTGAAAAGGTATGAACAGAAGACCAAGTAGCGGCCTTGCAAACTTGTTCAACAGAAGCCTGGTGCTGGAAGGCCCAAGAGGCCCCAATAGCACGAGTAGAATGAGCAGTAAGACGGAAAGGAGGACTTTTCCCCTTAGCAGAATAGGCCTGAATCACAGCCTGATGGATCCATTTGCTGATAGTAGACTTGGCAGGACCAAACCCTTCCTAGGCCCAGAAGGCACAACGAAGAGAGCATCAGTCTTCCTGAAAGACGCAGTGACAACCAGGTAATACTTCAAAACACCTGACCACATCCAAGGAATGCAGAACCCTTTCCTTGTCGTTGCTAGGATTGGGACACAATGAAGGAAGAACAATGTCCTGATTCAAATGAAAGGCAGACACAACCTTAGGCAGAAAATCCGGCTTGAAGCGGAACACCACCTTGTCCTGGTGCCTCTCATAGTACGGAGGCTGAATGGATAGAGCAGCCAGCTCCGACACACACCTAACCGAAGTTATGGCCACCAAAAAGACAACCTTGAGAGTAAGAACAGCCAGAGCAGCATCGTGAATAGGCTCAAAGGGAGCACCCTGCAAGGCAGATAAAACCAAGTTTAGATCCCAAACGGGGACCACAGGTTTACGAGGGGGACGCGCATGAGTGACCCCCTGAAAGAAGGTCTTAACCAAATGATGTTGAGCAAAGGACTTCTGAAAGAAGACGGACAGGGCAGAAACCTGACCCTTCAGAGTGCTGAGTTTTAGACCTAACTCCAAACCATGCTGTAAGAACTCCAGAACCCTAGGGACAGAGAACTCCCTACAGGGAAGAGACCTAGACTCACACCAGTCAATGTAGGTACGCCATACTCTATAATAGATAGCAGAAGAAGTCTTCTTCCTAGCCTGCACCATAGTATCTATCACAGAGGCAGACAAACCCTTC
Organism: Gastrophryne carolinensis; assembly: GCA_027917425.1. Lineage (NCBI taxonomy): Eukaryota > Metazoa > Chordata > Amphibia > Anura > Microhylidae > Gastrophryne > Gastrophryne carolinensis. The sequence continues at coordinate 630,790,940 of CM051235.1, forward strand.
TCCATCAAGATGGAGGTTTCAGCAGCCAGGCCGTCAAAGCCAGCGTTTGTAAATTGGGATGGCGTAGGGAGCCCTGAGTTAGCAGATCTGGCACCCCTGTCAGATCGTACTGGTCTACTGCCATTTAAACCACGTCTGCGAACCACACTCTTCTTGGCCACCTGGGGGCCACTAGAATCACCGGCACCCCTTCCAGAGCAATCTTGCGCAGAACCCTGCCCAGAAGGGGGAATGGTGGAAATACATACAGGAGCCGAAACTCCTTCCATGACATGGACAGGGCATCCATGGCCAAGGCCAGAGGATCCTGAGACAGGGATACGAAGACCGGGAGCTTGTGGTTGTGGAGGGACACAAACAGGTCCACATCCGGTAGACCCCAACGGTGACACAGGGACTGGAATACCCTGTTGCAGAGGGACCACTCTCCCTGACGGGACGTCCCCCTGCTCAGAGCATCTGCAAGCAGATTCTCCGCCCCCGGAATGTAAACAGCCGAAATGCATTGTACATTGGCCTCCGCCCATGTCAGAATCTGAGACACCTCCTGGAGGGCACCCTTGCTCCGGGTCCCTCCCTGATGGTTGATGTAGGCACCCACCGTCCTGTTGTCTGAGCGTACCTGGACCGACAGACCCCTCAGGTGTTGGGTCAACCGCTCCAGTACCAACCGGACTGCCCGCAATTCCAGAATGTTGATGGGTAAATGGGCCTCCTGAGGACCCCACTTCCCCTGGAAGCGCAGGAACTTCCAGAATCCCCCCCAACCTGACAGACTGGCATCCGTCGTGACCGTCTCCCAGGAGGGGGCCAGAAAAGACCTGCCCCCTATCAAGTTCCCGAGGTCCAGCCACCACGCAAGGGACCGTCTGACCGAGGGGGGAAGCACACAGACCCCGTCCAAGGACGCTGGGTTCTTGTCCCATACTGACAGAAGGTGAAGCTGCAGAGGTCTCAAATGGAACTGGGCAAAGGGCACCGCCTCGAAGCTCGCCACCATCAGGCCCACCAGCTGCATTCCCTGCCGGATGGAGGGCTGTGGGCACGAGAGCAGGAACCTGGCCTGCGCAGTCAGAGCTTCCACCTTCTGTTGAGGAAGGAATATCCTTGACTGAACCGTATCCAGAATCATTTCCAGGAACGGAGGAGGGGGACAGAGAGGACTTGGGGTAATTGATCACCCAGCCGAAGGACTCCATGGTGGACACTACCAGCTGAGTGTCCAACTCTGCCTGCCGCAGAGACCGAGAGGTGATGAGTATATCGTCCAGGTAGGGCAGCACGCGTATGCCCCTTAGCCTCATCAGGGACATCACCCCTGCCAGCACCTTGGTGAACACCCTGGGAGCCGACGTGAGGCAGAATGGCAAGGCCACAAATTGGTAATGCTGATCTTTCAGTGCAAATCTGAGAAACCTTTGGTGTCCTGGAAACACCGGGACGTGAAGGTAAGCATCCTTGATGTCTACGGACGTCATAAAGTACCCTGGGCGCAGAGAGCCAATGGCCGAGCGCAGAGTTTCCATGCAAAAGTGTCTGTTCTTGACAAATTTGTTGAGGATTTTTAAATCCAGAATGGGCCTGACTGACCCATCCTTCTTGGGTACGGTGAAAAGGTTGGAATAGAACCCCATGCCCCTGTCTCCTAAGGGGACCTTGCAAATGACCCATAGATCCAGGAGACCCTGCACGGCCAGCAACAAGACCTGAGCTGAGGCAGGGTCCTGAGGAATCCGAGACCTAATGAATCTGGTGGGGGGCCGTACAGCAAATTCTATCTTGTAGCCGGAGGACACTACCTCCTGAATCCACCGGTCTGAGACGTGGCGCCTCCAGACATGCTCGAAGTGCTGCAGACGTCCTCCCACCCTGACGGGCGAGGGCGCCCCCTCATGCCTGAGGGGTCTTGGGAGGGGCTTTGGGCTTGGGCCCCCAGGAGGAACCGGGACGGCGTCCTCTATTCCTGTGCCAGGAATCTGCGCGGGACCCAGCGAAGGACACCCCCTTTCCCTGTTTAGACCCACGGTAGGGGATTGAAAGGGTGCCCTGGCCTCGAAAGGGAAGAATCTGCCGCCTGCGCTGGGGCAAATTGCCTCCTTTGGCGAAGAGGTCTAGACGGTCCCCAAACAGGCACAGCCCCTTAAATGGAAGCCCAGTAAGGGCTTTCTTAGCGGCATTGTCAGCAGCCCACTGTCGCAACCAAACCGTGCGGCATATAGCTACCGCCAGGGCAGAAGATCTGGCACACATCCTTATAGCATCGTCCGATGCAGACAGGATAAAGTTTACAAACACATCACAGTTAGACAGTGCATTGACAGTATCAGGTGGCAACTCATCTGTGCCATCGAGTGCATTCCTGACCATGGCCCTGAGCGCTACTGCCGTAATGGCTAAGGCGCAAACCGGGCGCAGGGTCGCTCCCCCAAACGCAAAGGCATGGCATGCCAATTGATCAATACGCCGGTCCTCAGAGTCCCATAGCGTAGTAGTGTCAGGGGAGTGCATAATAGAGGTGTTGGACAACCCTAGAATAGGAGCATCGACCTCGGGGGGCGATGATCAGCACTTAACTAAGTCAGCAGGGAAGGGATACTTCCTATCCACACTCTTAGGGATCTCAGGAAGTCTGCTGGGATGTTCCCATTCTTTAAGCACGAGGCTATTGAAATGGGTTTGCTCGGGAAATTCCAGACGAGCCTTAGCAGTATGAAAAAGCTCACCCCTTTGCCTGGGAGCTGCAACAGGGGGGGGGAGATGGATAAAACCTCAAAAATCTGAACCAGCAGTCTGTCAATATCATCCAGGGTCCAGTGCTCGGAACCAGATTCATCATGACCACTTGACTCCTCGTCATATGACCCTGAGTCAGAGAACAGCTCCCCTTCGTCTGAGGGGGTATGGCCGTAAGGATGCAACAACTCATCAGATTCCATAGGGAAAAGAGCAGAATCAGGGTTTAAATGCCGCCTCTTAGCGGTGGCCTTACGCTCTAATGAGCTAGCAAGCAATCTTAAAACACTGGCCAGTCTAGTAGCCACATCAGGATGAGAATCCCCGCTCGTATTGGGGGTTAGACTCAGGCTTGGGGGAGTAGGTGAAGTGAGGCGAGGTGCAGGCCCAGCCACGGAAGAGGCGGGAAGAACCGATAGCGCCTGCTATGCACAAGGAACACAGATCCTGAGATGCCTCCATATGGTGATTTAATCGGCACAATAGCCCAGTAGCGATTGACGCTGTAAGCTACTCTGGATGCCCCAATAACCCGCGGGGAAGTGGGAGTAAATTTAATAGTCTCAACCGGGAGCAGCCACCGGAATTCACGGTCTGAAAGACATAAAGGGAACGAGAATGTCAGAGCCATGCGCAAGGGAGTAATAAATGTAATATAAAGTCGCCCGCGAGGGCACTTACAGACAGAGGGGGGAGGACGGTCTTCACCACGCGCGCGCGAGTAAAAAATGGCACCAAGCAAACCTCGAAGGGCGGGCCAGAGATGACCGTGACGCGGAGCGTGCCAAGGCAGGCTCCGCCCCCCCCAGAGAGCGCGAAGCTCCAAAAACGTGTAGCCAATAGAGAAAACAGGGCAGTGATGCCTGAAGGAATTGATCGAGCGGATTACCGCAACAGAGCCACTACAGGCTAAGAAAGAGACGCTGCAGCATCTGCAAAGCCACCGCCGCCCATGCAGTACAACCATATAGGAAAGGCGCGGCGGCGACCAATACAAGTAAAAAGTGAAAATACCATTTTGTGAAATACTCACCTGTAAAATGGGTATTATAAGTATGTCACACACCCCGCTTCAAGATATCCATAACATGTGGGTAATACCGACCTGAAGAGGGCGTTCTGCAGAGATGATAGCAAAAAGAAAGCCCCTCCCTGATCCATAAATACCTGGGACCTCCCACTCATTACCCAGTATAAAAAAGCAGTAAGGTAAGGGACCAGGAAGAGGCAAATATAAGTTAAAACAACGCAAAGTTCACAATATAAAGGATCCAGAATACAAGAAGGGCGGGTGAAGCGGGGTGTGTGACATACTTATAATACCCATTTTACAGGTGAGTATTTCACAAAATGGTATTATTCTAAGTATGTCACACACCCCGCTTCAAGATATCCATAACATGTGGGACATCCAATAGCAGTGTCCATAAAAGGGCGGGGATCCAAAACAAGGCAACAAGGTACAACTTAAACCACAACAGCTTGCAGAACTTTGCGGCCAAAAACAGCATCCGCTGAGGCCCGAACATCAACCTTGTAAAACTTGGAAAAAGTGTGAACAGAAGACCAAGTAGCGGCCTTACAAACTTGCTCAACAGAGGCCTGGTGCTGAAAAGCTCAGGACGCTCCAACCGCACGAGTAGAATGAGCAGTAACACGAAAAGGGGGACTCCTCCCCTTGGCAGAATAGGCCCCAATGATGGCCTGACGAATCCATTTACTAATGGAAGATTTGGCAGGAGCCAAACCTTTCCTAGGCCCAAAGGGCACCACAAAAAAAGCATCAGTCTTACGAAAGGAAGACGTAACCACCAGATAATATTTCACAACGCGAACTACATCCAAGGAATGCAACGCCCTTTCCTTGTCGTTGCTGGGATTAGGACATAGAGAAGGCAGAACAATGTCCTGATTCAGATGAAAGGCAGAGACCACCTTAGGAAGAAAATCCGGCTTAAAACGAAAGACCACCTTGTCCTGATGCCTTTCGAAGTACGGAGCTTTAATGGACAAGGCTGCCAACTTAGAAACACGCCTAACCGAAGTGATAGCCACCAAAAAGGCCACCTTTTGAGTAAGTGAAGACAAAGCGACCTCATTCAAGGGCTCAAACGGAGGACCCTGAAGAGCAGAAAGAACCAGGTTCAAATCCCAAACTGGAACACAAGGCTTCCTAGGAGGCCGTACATGCGTAACTCCTTGGAAAAAAGTCTTGACCAAGGGATGAAGTGCAAAGGACCTTTCGAAGAACACCGCCAGGGCAGAAACCTGCCCCTTCAAGGTACTAAGTTGAAGCCCCAGATCCAGACCATGTTGAAGAAACTCCAGGATCCTGGAAATGGAGAACTCCCGACAAGAGAAAGACCTACTTTCACACCAGTCAATATAGGACCTCCAGGTCCTATAGTAAATAGTAGAGGAAGAGCGCTTCCTAGCGCTAATAAGAGTCTGAACCACCGCGTCAGAAAGACCTTCCTCCTTCAAGATGGCGGTTTCAGCAGCCACGCCGTCAAAGCCAGCGAAGGTAAATTGGGATAGCGTAGCCGCCCCTGGGTGAGCAGGTCCGGCAGTAGAGGCAGAACGAACTGATCCTCTGCCAGCCTTACCAGGTCTGCGAACCAAACCTGCCTTGGCCACCTTGGCGCCACCAGAATCGCCGACGCGCCCTCCATGGCCAGCTTGTGCACCACTCTGGCTAACATTGGAAACGGAGGGAACAGGTAAAGAAACCCCAGATCCCTCCAGTTCAGGGACATGGCATCCACCGCCAGGGCCAGTGGATCCTGCGAGAGAGACACAAATACCGGAAGCTTGTGATTGTGACGGGAGGCAAAGAGGTCCACCGCCGGGAACCCCCACCTGAGGCAAATCAAGCGAAACACCTGAGGACTGAGGGACCACTCCCCCTGACGAGAGGAGGCCCTGCTCAGAGAGTCCGCCTCCGTGTTCTCCACTCCTGGAATGTAGACTGCTGAGATACACGGGACGTGGCTCTCTGCCCAGTCCAGAATCAAAGACACTTCCCTGAGGGCACTCCTGCTGCGAGTCCCCCCCTGGTGATTGATGTAAGCAACCGCCGTCCGGTTGTCCGACCGGACCTGAACTGGCAGGCCCTGCAACTGATGAGTCAAGCGAAACAGAACCAACCTGATGGCTCTCAACTCCAGAACATTGATGGGCTCGTGAGCCTCCTGCGGGCCCCACAGACCCTGAAACTGGAGGTCCTTCCAAACACCCCCCCAACCTGACAGACTGGCATCCGTGGTGACTGTTTCCCAACACGGCGCCAGAAAGGATCTGCCCTTCAGCAGATTGACAGACCCCAGCCACCATTGCAGGGATCGACGAACTCGGGGAGTCATCAGGAAGGACTGATCCAACGATAGTGGAGACTTGTCCCAAACCTTCAACAGATGAAGCTGAAGCGTCCTCGTATGAAACTGCGCAAAGGGAACTGCCTCGAATGAGGCCACCATTAACCCCACCAGCCTCATCCCTAGCCGGATGGCCGGATGAGGGACCGACAAGAGAAGCCGAACTAACTCCTGAATCAAAAGAACCTTGGCCTGGGGCAGAAACACCCTGGCCTGCGAAGTGTCCAGAGACATTCCCAGAAAGGTCACTACTCTGGACGGAGAAAGGGAAGACTTGGGGTGGTTGATCACCCAACCGAACCTCTCCAGAGTGGACACCACCAACCTGGTGTCCAACTCCGCTTGGTTGAAGGAAGAGGCCATGATCAGAAGATCGTCCAAATAGGGCACAATACGGACACCCTGCACCCTGAGCAGAGCCATCACCCCCGCCAGCACCTTGGTGAACACCCGAGGAGCCGAGGTGAGCCCGAAAGGGAGTGCCACAAACTGAAAGTGCCGATCCTCCACCACGAACCTTAGAAACCTCTGGTGTGCCGGAAAAATCGGAACGTGTAGATAAGCATCCTTGATGTCTATGGACGTCAGAAAGTCTCCCTGACGAAGAGAGTGAATAGCCGAGCGCAGCGTTTCCATGCGGAATTTCCGCGGCCGGATGAACCTGTTGAGAAACTTCAGATCCAATATGGGACGGACCGATCCGTCCTTCTTGGGTACCGTGAACAGATTGGAATAAAAACCCCTGCCCTGATCCGAGGGGGGCACTGGGCAAATAACAGCCATGTCCAGAAGATTCTCTACTGCCACCAGGAGTCCCTGCGCCGCCAGAGGCTCCGAAGGCATCCGAGACCTGAAAAATCTGGAAGGGGGGCGGAGCTCGAACTCCAGCTTGTAACCGGAAGACACCACTTCCCGGATCCATCTGTCCGAGACCTCTTGATCCCAGACCTGAGAGAAGTGTCGCAGCCGTCCCCCCACCCGCATGGGTGAGGGCGCCCCCTCATTGCTGAGCTGGCTTAGTAGCCGGCTTGGGCTTAGAGCCCCAACTGTATCCTGGACGGGCACGTCCTCTGCCCCTGTTCCCAGAATCACCTCTGGAAGAGGGGAAGGCAAATCCCCTGCCAGATCTGGCCCCACGAAAGGAGGGGGTAAAGGAAGGCGCCCCCCGAAAGGGACGGCGTTGTTTCTTGCGTTGAGGTAACCTACCACCCTTGGTGACAGAGTCCAATGTCTCTCCAAAGAGCCGTAATCCAACAAAAGGTAGAGCCGTCAGTGACTTCTTGGACATAAAATCGGCCACCCACTGGCGCAACCACACCGACCGCCGAATAGTCACCAGCAGAGCCGACGTCCTACCACACATCATCAAGGCGTCATCCAAGGCTGTTAACACAAAAGATAAAAACAACTCACACCGTTTAAGGCTAAGGAACTCTTCACTACCAGGACGAAGCCCGGAGGAGGTCAAGAGATCCCTGACCACAGATCTGGCAGCCAACACCATTAGCGCCGAAGCGCAAACGGGCCGCATGGCTGACCCAACGCTAGCAAAACCATGACAAGCCATCTGGTCAATGCGTTTATCCTCTCCATCCTTGAGGGTGGAACAATCAGGTCTATTTAAAACAGAGGAGTTGGACAACCCCAAAACCGGTGCATCCACCTCGGGGGGGGGGATGCCCAGCGCTTAACCGCCTCCGAAGGGAAGGGATATTTCTTATCCCACCCCTGAGGAATGCCAGGGAGCCGAGCCGGCCTGTCCCATTCCTTAGCAATAATTTTGTCAAAATGCCTTTGCGTAGGAAACTCCAAGCGCGGCCTGGATTCCTCAAACAACTCACCCTTCTGCTGTGGCGCCTCCTCTGGAGGGGCAATATTCAGAACCTCCAACATCAGAGCCAGAGCATGAGGAGTATCCGAGAATCTCCCCAAGTCACCAAGCTCAGCATCAGCGCCAAAAGACTGCTCGTCGTCCGAAATATCTGAATCCTCATACACCTCCCCTTCCTCTAGCGGGGAATAATCAGACCAATCCAGATTATTAACCTCATCAAGGTCATCCACCGGCGGAGCCGGCGACAAATGCTTTCTCTTAGCTGGAGCCTTACGGGCGACCGAGCTGGAAATAATTTTCTCAAGATTGGCCAATCTGGCGCACATCTCAGATTGCAGCTCCCTGCCCATGACGACGTCACATGGGGTGCGTGTCAAGGTGGGAGGAGGAGATGAAGCGACCGGCGGTGCTGACCCAGACGCCTGGGGTTCGGACTGCCGCGTAATAGTTTGCTGTGCACAAGGTATACACAAAAGCACATCGTCCCCAGTAATGGATACCCCACACAACATACACTTCCGGGGTTGCCCCGAAGGGGTCCCGAGCCCAGTATCCGGGGATGCCTCCATAAGGTGAACTTTTAGTAGTCGCTATGACCCAGGGAATTACGCCAATAAGCAACCCGGGATGCCCCTTTAATGTCCCGAGTGGGAGGATTTATAAACAAAAGTGAACCCAGGGATCTAGGACCGGGAGAAACCCCCTAAATACTAATGATGATCCTCCTGATAAAACCTCCGCCTGAAAGACAGAAAGGAACCCAATAAATGCCAATATAGGACCAATAAAGGAAGTAAAGCTAGAATAAATAGGGCCCACAGGGCCACTCACAGATCCGTATGGAGCAGGAGCAATGGAGACCTCGCAGCACGTGAAGAGAGACGCAGGCCGAAATTGGGGCGTGGTCAGCGCGGACCGCGCGAAGAGCAAAGACCGCCCCCTTCCTCCAACAGTACGGAGCCGCAAGCTCCGCATCGGCGCCAGAAGCAGAGGGGGGCGGAGCCGCGGCGATGCGCCTAAAGCGCGGCCCCGCCCCCCCTCCGACGAAGACGCGAGGGGAGAAGCTCCCTCCCTCACAGCCTACTCAGAGACCGGCGCCGCCGCATGCCGCGGCGCCGGTCTAAGTGACACAGCAGGCGGGTGCGACCGCAGTGTCCAGCGGAGCACCCGCCCTGCTCTTGCAGGGAGACACAGCCAACGGGGGGCCGGCCGCGGCAGCGCGCCGCGGGCCGGCCCCGCCCCCCCATAAGTGTGTGAGGGGAAAGCTCCCCTCACAAGGTGAAAGGACCGGCGCCCCGGCCGTAATGGCGGGCGTGGCGCCGAGACAGTAACAAGCACGCACACACATACACCACACAATAAAGTGCATAGCATAATAAAATGACAAATGATTAAGTACTAGCCCTAGGAAAGCCCCAACCCCCACTGTGACCAAAAGGAGGACTGTAGAGGGACCCCCCAGGGGCAAATACCAAGGGACGGGGCATCCCAAACCGGGATCACCAACCCGGTGTAACCGCCTACCCTCTTATTTAGGGTCTCACGGGGGAGCTCTGCTCCTAAGCACCAGAGGTGCCAGTATACCCTCGCTCGGGCCAGCAGCCAAGACTGTGGAGGCATGTATCTTAAGGACTATTCAGGGAAAAGGGGGTCCGAGCGGAAATAATCAAAAAACAGGCCGGGAGTTACCCCGGCTACCTGAAATCCCCCTGTGCAAGGAGGAGCCATCATCTTCTGACTTGCTCGCCGTCTGCAGAGATGGAAAACTGGGTGATGAGTGGGAGGTCCCAGGTATTTATGGATCAGGGAGGGGCTTTCTTTTTGCTATCATCTCTGCAGAACGCCCTCTTCAGGTCGGTATTACCCATATGTTATGGATATCTTGAAGCGGGGTGTGTGACATACTTAGAATAAGTAAAAAGTAAACAGCGCGGCTCTGACACCCATTCCCAGTCAAACGCGATACTAAGGCCATAAGTGTGTAATAGGGTACACTGAGGCCGCCACACACACACCCCCCCCTTTCTTTCCCCCCGGGCTAAGGGGGGAACGAGGGAGGATGGCGACCCTTTACACAGGGTCCACCACTACACGGGGCATGGGGCACTGATGCGGGAGGGGCATCCCATAAAGGCTCACCATCAGCCTATACCGCCTACCCTTTGGTGGGGGACTGCGGTGGAGCATGGCTCCGTTAAGCACACATTGTGCTGCCTACCTTCACCCGACCAGCGCAGCCCAGGCTGGGAGGCACATCACAAGGAGGAGGGGTGGGAATAGTCCCACAGGGCCGCGGGCTGTAATAGCCCCGCTCACCTGCGAGAGAGTGATACTTCATGTCTTCGCAGTCAGCACTGCAGAGAAATCTGGGGATTTGTGGGAGGTCCCTGGGTATATGAAGGGCCTGGAGGAGCCTGTTTTTGCATGTCTGCAGTGCACAGCGCCGTCTGGCGGAGGATAACCCAAGTGTAAGTATTATATCTGGAGCAGGATGTACTGTATACTTAGAATAATCCTGGGTGTTGGTGACAGGTGGCTTTTATCAGTTTTATATGGGACAGTTAGAACCCCGAGGTAAGTAGAGGGGACGCTGTGTAGACCCGAGAGTGCAGGGGACTGGGTGTCCCCGACATGTAGTCATACCACGCGGCTGTAGGGTCCTGGTTCCACCACAAGGGGCAGCAAACAATGGAGGAGAACGATATCTCTCCAATCAGTGTGACCCCCCGGGATCTGTCCAAAGAGGTGGGAAGTCCCATCTCTGGTAAGTCCTCTATTCACCCTCTGGGATAGGTCCCTTAAACAGGGGGCAGGGTTTAGGTGAGAGGTGGAGGCCAGTGGCTGGGAGAGGGCGGGGTTTAGGTGAGGGGTGGAGGCTGGGAAGGGGCGGGGTTTAGGTGAGGGGTGGAGGCCGGGAAGGGGCAGGGTGTAGGTGAGGGGTGGAGGCCGGTGGCTGGGAAGGGGCGGGGTTTAGGTGAGGGGTGGAGGCCAGTGGCTGGGAAGGGGCGGGGTGTAGGTGAGGGGTGGAGGTCGGTGGCTGGGAAGGGACGGGGTTTAGGTGAGGGGTGGAGGCCGGTGGCTGGGAAGGGACGGGGTTTAGGTGAGGGGTGGAGGCCGGTGGCTGGGAAGGGACGGGGTTTAGGTGAGGGGTGGAGGCCGGTGGCTGGGAAGGGGCGGGGTTTAGGTGAGGGGTGGAGGCCGGTGGCTGGGAAGGGGCGGGGTTTAGGTGAGGGGTGGAGGCCGGTGGCTGGGAAGGGGCGGGGTTTAGGTGAGGGGTGGAGGCCGGTGGCTGGGAAGGGGCGGGGTTTAGGTGAGGGGTGGAGGCCGGTGGCTGGGAAGGGGCGGGGTGTAGGTGAGGGGTGGAGGTCGGTGGCTGGGAAGGGGCAGGGTGTAGGTGAGCGGTGGAGGCCGGTGGCTGGGAAGGGGCGGGGTGTAGGTGAGGGGTGGAGGCCGGTGGCTGGGAAGGGGCAGGGTTTAGGTGAAGGAGTGGAGGCCGGTGGCTGGGAAGGGGCGGGGTGTAGGTGAGGGGTGGAGGTCGGTGGCTGGGAAGGGGCGGGGTGTAGGTGAGGGGTGGAGGCTGGTGGCTGGGAAGGGGCGGGGTTTAGGTGAAGGGGTGGATGCCAGTGGCTGGGAAGGGGCGGGGTGTAGGTGACGGGTGGAGGCCGGTGGCTGGGAAGGGGCGGGGTTTAGGTGAGGGGTAGAGGCCGGTGGCTGGGAAGGGGCGGGGTGTAGGTGAGCGGTGGAGGCCGGTGGCTGGGAAGGGGCGGGGTTTAGGTGAGGGGTGGAGGCCGGTGGCTGGGAAGGGGCGGGGTTTAGGTGAGGGGTGGAGGCTGGTGGCTGGGAAGGGGCGGGGTTTAGGTGAGGGGTGGAGGCCGGTGGCTGGGAAGGGGCGGGGTTTAGGTGAGGGGGGGAGGCCGATGGCTGGGAAGGGGCGGGGTGTAGGTGAGGGGTGGAGGCCGGTGGCTGGGAAGGGGCGGGGTGTGAGGGGTGGAGGCCGGTGGCTGGGAAGGGGCGGGGTGTAGGTGAGGGGCGGGGACCAGTGGCTGGGAAGGGGCGGGGTTTAGGTGAGGGGCGGAGGCCGGTGGCTGGGAAGGGGCAGGGCTTAGGTGAGGGGCGGAGGCCAGTGGCCGGGAAGGGGCAGGGTTTAGGTCAGGGCACCAGGCTTCATCCCTCGGAGTCCGGGCGACAGGAAGATACGAGAGACAAGAGTAACAATAAAGTTTTTTTTTTATCAGAATAAAATCCATAAAAATAATGATTATAAAATAGAAAGTGAAAATCAGTCGCAGGACGAGGATCGGCAACACCCTCGGGGGCGGGAAACACACCGGGATCAGGATCCAGATAATGGCGGAACGTTCCGGAATGACGGCTGCAGGAGGAAACACAGGAAGACCAAGTGAGTGGGCAGGGACATGAGCTCATCAGCCAAAATCACTACCCCTGAAAATAAGCCCTACCCGAAATATAATAACTACCCCTGATAATAAGCCCTCCCCCAAATATAATCACTACTCCTGATAATAAGCCTTACCCCCAAATATAATCACTACCCCTGATAATAAGCCCTTCTCCCAAATATAATCACTACCCCTGATAATAAGCCTTACCCCCAAATATAATCACTACCCCTGATAATAAGCCCTACCCCCAAATATAATCACTACCCCTGATAATAAGCCCTACCCCCAAATATAATCACTACCCCTGATAATAAGCCCTACCCCCAAATATAATCACTACCCCTGATAATAAGCCCTCCCCCAAATATAATCACTACCGCTGATAATAAGCCCTACCCCCAAATATAATCACTACCCCTGATAATAAGCCCTCCCCCAAATATAATCACTACCCCTGATAATAAGCCCTACCCCCAAATATAATCACTACCCCTGATAATAAGCCCTACCCCCAAATATAATCACTACCCCTGATAATAAGCCCTACCCCCAAATAACACAATTCTGTGAGACTCACCTGTAAAATTGGTTTTGCTTCAGATCCATTCCAGGCCAACCTTTATTCTTTACATCTGGGTCTTCTCCGCCCTGAGGGGCATGGACTGCAAGATCAAAGTTGTGGCTCCTCCCGGCCCCCTATAAATAGCAGCTGTCTCTTAGCCAGCCCAGTAATTAAACAGCAGTAACTCAAATAGCAAGAGGCAAGGCCAGGAGGCCCCGAACATAGGGGACCATGTTACTTCACATAGACTCCGCTTGTACTCTCTCGAAACCTATAATCCTAAATTTGTATAACTAGTGTCCTATGAACAGGTAATGGTTCAATCACCATAAAAAAGTGCATCTCAAAATAAGGTGGTTTCATACATAACGTAGCCAATTCCGATACTCGATGCACCGAGGTGACCGCCACCAAAAAAATCACCTTGAGCATCAGCATAGTCAATGTAGCATCATTCAAAGGCTCGAATGGAGCACCCTGGAGAGCAGATAACACCAGATTTAGGTCCCACACCGGTAAAACTGTTTTTTGCGGTGGGCGGACATGAGTGACCCCCTGAAAAAAGGTTATGATCAATCTATGATTGGCAATAGACTTCTGGAAAAAAATGGATAGGGCCGAGACCTGACCCATGAGGGTACTCAACTGGAGGCCCAAGTCTAGACCATATTGCAGAAACTCTAAAATCCTAGAAACAGAATATCTCCGGCAAGGAAACTTCCTGGCCTCACACCAAGCGATATAGGCCCGCCAAACTCTGTAGTAATTATGGAAGAGGTCTTCTTCTGTGCCTGAATCATGGTGTGAATAACCATGGCCGATAAACCCTTCTCTGTCAGGATTGAGGTTTCAATAGCCAGGCCATCAAAGCCAGCGTCTGTAAATTCGGGTGCTGTAGAGACCCCTGTGTGAGAAGCTCGGGATCGTCGGCATGAGGCAGTGATCTGTTGACATCCTTACTATGTCTGCAAACCAACTCCTCCTTGGTCAACGAGGAGCCACAAGGATACTATCTTGCGTAGTACTCGGTCCAGGAGCGGAAACAGAGGGAATGCATACAGAAGGTTGAACCTCGTCCAGGGAATTGCCAGAGCGTCTGTTGCTATGGCCAGAGGATCTCTTGAGAGAAAGACGAACCCTGGAAGTTTGTGATTGTGTCTGGACGCAAACAGGTCCACGTCCGGTCGACCCCAGCGGGGGCACAGAGCTTGAAAGGCCTTCCTGCTGAGAGACCATTCCCCCAGACGCAAGGACCTCCTGCTCAGGGAGTCTGCCTCCTGGTTCTCTACCCCCGGAATGTAAACCGCCGAGATGCAGGGAACATTCTCCTCTACCCAACTCAGAATCCGGCTTACCTCCTTGAGGGGGTCTCCTGCTCCGGTACCCCCATGGTGGTTGATGTAGGCTACCGCCGTCCGATTGTCCAAGAAGACTTGAACTGCATGGCCCCTTAAATTGGGGATCAGATGTAGGAGAAAAAAACAAATTGCCCTCAGTTCCAAGTTATTTATGGGCAACCGGTTCTCCCTCGGACCCCACTGACCCTGGATCTTCTGGGTCTGCCAAATGCCTCCCCAGCCTGTAAGACTGGCATCCGTGGTAACTATCCCCCAATGGGGAGCCTGAAAGGACTTGCCTACCAGCAGATGTCGAGGATCCAACCACCACAAGAGGGATTGTCTGGCCGGGGGGAACAGCACAAATCCTTGTTCCAGGGACTTTCTGCTGTGGCAGAAAAACTTTGACTTGAGCGGTGTCTAGGGTAATCCCCAGGAAGGATCTCACCGTTGACGGAGTGATATGCGACTTGGGGTAGTTGATCACCCAACCGAAAGCTTCCAGAGTTGACAGCACGGTCCGGGTGTCGCTCTCAGCCTCCTGAAGGGACGGGGCCGAGATCAGAAGGTCGTCCAAATAGGGTAAGACACGAATACCCTGACTCCTCAGGATAGCCATGAGGCCTGCCAGCACCTTGGTGAACACCCTGGGAGCTGAGGATATGCCGAAGGGGAGTGTCACAAACTGGAAATGCTGACCCTCCAATGCAAGCCTCAAAAACGTCTGGTGCCTCGGAAAAATCGGGATGTGTAGATACGCGGCCCTGATGTCCACCGTAGTCATAAAGTCGCCGGGCCGAAGCGACCTTACCGTCGACCGCAATGTTTCCATGCGGAAATGTCTGACCCTTATAAACTTGTTGAGGCCCTTTAGGTCCAAGATCGGCCGCACCGATCCGTCCTTCTTGGGAACCATGAATAGGTTGGAGTAAAAACCTTGACCCTCCTCCTGCCGGGGCATGTGGCAAATCACCCCTGTCCGCAGGAGGTGCAGAACAGCGGCTCTCAAAGCCTCTGCTTTTAGCAGGTTTAGGGATGCCCTTGACCATAGAAATCTTGTGGGTGGTCTGGCTGCCAGCTCAATTTTGTAACCGGACGACACCACCTCCTGAATCCAAAGATCCGAGACGTGATGTCTTCAGATTGAAGCAAACTGCAGTAGCCATCCCCCCACCCATATGGGTGAGGGCGCCCCCTCATGCCTGTGTAGGCTTGGCTGGGGGTTTGGGCATAGCTTCCCAGGCGGGATTGGGCAGACTGCGGGGCCTACCTCTGCCCCAAGAATCTCTGCGGGCACTGGAAAAGGAAGAACCTCTCCCCCCCCCCCCCGAAAGGAGCGGTAAGAAGAGGAGTGCCGAAAGGGCAGAGTAGGTTTTCTCCTCTGAGGGAGCTTACCATCCTTGACCAAAAGGTCCAGCCGCTCCCCGAACAGCCGAACCCCCACAAAGGGTACATTTGTGAGGGACTTTTTGGCGCCGCATCGGCCGACCACTGCTTCAATCACAGCGAACGGCGTATTGCTACGAGCAAAGCCGAAGTCTTGCCACCTAGCCTGACTACATCATCCATGACAGTAACAACAAAGCCGATGAAATCCAAACAGGCTCCTTTGAATCCTGCGCCCGTCTACGAGACTTAACCTTAGCCACAAGCTGCTTAATCTTCTTCCTCGTGGCAAGGGAAACAATTGCCGTGGCACACGCAGGGCGTAGAAGTGAACCCACCAAGGCAAAACCATGGCAAGCCAACTGATCCATGCGGTTGTCCGCAGGGTCTCATAACGAAGCATTATCACGTGACAGCATAATAGTGGTGTTGGACAGAATTGAAACCGGAGGGTCCACCTCAGGAGGATGCGACCATAATTTAATCAACTCAGCAGGAAGAGGATACCGTCTCTCTAGGCCCTTAGGAACCAACGGCAGCTTGTAAGGCCTTTCCCACTCCTTAAGCACCATCTTAGAAAAATGCAGATGTAAAGTTGAAAAACCTGCCGCTGTCTCTCAGGCCGAAACAAATCATCGTTCCTTCTCTTGGCCACTTTTGGAGGAACAATGTGTAAAGTGTCAAAAAGCTTTCCGTATCATCTGGGAGTAAGGAATCCTCATCTGAGGAATAACCAGAGTTGCTGTCTTCTCCACTGGAGGGCAACTCACCTTCCGAGAGTGGCTAATCCGCCGACTCCCCGTCCTCCGCGGAACCAAAAGAAGCATACAAATCTTCATCTGAGTAAACCGGCTCCAAGTGCCGCTTGTTACTCGAGGCCTTTTTAGGGGCTACCAACGAGAGCTGTTTCTCAAGGCTAGCCAGCCTCTGCGCCAAATCTGAGTTTGTCCCACTGCCGTCTCCCCCTTCTCTAGGGGCTAGCTGCAGCAGCGGAGGAGCCGGAGAGACAGGAGCTGACGCAGGACTAGGGGGCGGAAGCGACAGCCCTCTCATGGTCCGAAACAATTCCTCTGACGCAAGTGGAACAAATCGTGCTGAACCCGCCCAGGGGATTCCGTCTGCACAAGGGGTGCAGTAGTAGGATGCCCGGGCTCACTATCCCCTGATGCCTCCATTATGGTGATTTGCAATATTCGTGAAAGGCAAAATAGACTAAGCCTATAGCCAATCCCCTACAACGGGGACCAGGAGAAACCACAACCCTCAACCTTCTTCCCACAAGCTAAAATCAAAAAGAGAGGAGACAGTAATCAAAACATGGCCTACACTGCCATAATATAAACAGATATAGATAAATATGCATAGAAACCCTAAAAATATATTAACAGCAATATATATATATATATATATATATATATATATATATATATATATATATATATATATATATTCCCCTTCTCTCATTTTTCTTTTTTTTTTTTTTAAATCCCAAGCAACATGAAAGTCACATGTAAAAGGAAAAGCAGAACTCACGGATACCGCGCTCCGTACAGGGTTAATGTAGACTCAGCTCCAGAAGCTTGCGGCCCGCGCCCCCTATCAAAGAGGCCTCCCCACGGCGAGGGAACGAGGGTGGTGAGTATGTGGGAGGAGAGGCAGTGGACCGCTCCTCGCAGTAGTGCTGCTATGACGACGGAGCTCTCCCGCCGCTCCCCCACGCAGTAAGTAAGCACAAGCACAATCACAAAGTAAAAAATACATGTGGGAGAAGGGAGGGTGACATATGAAAAACACAATTCTGTGATTGCTCACCTTTAGATTTGATATTATGAGTATACAGTACGTCCTGCTCCAGATAGAATACTTACAATCGGGTATTATGGCGCTGGACTGCAGAGACATCGAAAACAGGCTCCTCCCGGCCCCTCAAATACCCAGGGACCTCCCACAATCCCCAGCATTGAAAAGCAGTTAACGAGAAGCCGGGAGAATTAAAATAAACCTAAACTTTTAACTATAACAATGATAACAATTAACATACAGGGGATCCAAGATAATGCAAAACCAAGGGTGGGGTGGAGCAGGACGTACTGTATACTCATATTAATTCTACAGGTGAGTAATCACAGAATTGTATTATTCTTAGTATACAGTACGTCCTGCTCCAGAATACTTACAATCGGGACATCCAATAGCAGTGTCCATAAAGTAGGGTGGGATCCCCAAAGGTAACAGCAGACAGTTTAAACCACTGCCGCCTGCAGAACCTTGCATCAGCTGAGGCCCTAACATCAACCTTGTAAAACTTTGAAAAGGTATGAACAGAAGACCAAGTAGCAGCCTTGCAAACTTGTTCAACAGAAGCCTGGTGCTGAAAAGCCCAAGAGGCACCAATAGCACGAGTGGAATGAGCAGTAAGGCGGAAGGGAGGATTCTTCCCCTTAGCAGAATAGGCCTGAATCACAGCTTGACGCATCCATTTGCTGATAGTAGACTTGGCAGGAGCCAAACCCTTCCTAGGATCAGAAGGGACCACAAAAAGGGCATCAGATTTTCTGAAAGGTGCAGTAGCCACCAGATAGTACTTCAGACACCTAACCACATCCAAAGAATGCAAAACCCTCTTCTTAGCAGTACTAGGATTAGGGCACAAGGACGGAAGAACCTGATTTAAATGAAAGGCAGACACGACCTTAGGCAGAAAATCTTGCTTGAAGCGGAACACCACCTTGTCCTGGTGTCTCTCATAGTAGGGGGGCTGGATGGAAAGTGCCGCCAACTTAGACACACGCTTAACAGAGGTGATAGCCACCAAAAAGACAACTTTGAGAGTAAGAATGGCCAGGGCAGCCTCCTGCACAGGTTCAAAGGGAGCACCCTGCAAGGCTGATAAAACCAAGTTCAAATCCCAAACAGGCACCATAGGCTTACATGGGGGACGCACATGAGTAACCCCCTGGAAAATAGTCCTGATCAGAGAATGCTGAGCAAATGACTTCTGGAAGAAAACAGCTAGGGCAGAAACCTGACCCTTCAGAGTACTGAGTTGGAGCCCCACCTCCAACCCATGCTGCAGGAACTCCAAGATCCTGGGAATAGAGAACACCCGACACGGAAGAGACTTAGACTCACACCAGTCAATGTAGGCATGCCAAACCCTGTAATAATAACTTCTTCCTAGCCTTAACCATGGTATCAACCACCGAGGTAGACAGCCCCTTCTCCATCAAGATAGAGGTTTCAGCAGCCAGGTCGTCAAAGCCAGAGTTTGTAAATTGGGATGGCGTAGATGACCCTTGAGTAAGCAGGTCTGGCAGAACGTACTGATCTGCTGCCAGCTGCACCACGTCTGCGAACCACACTCTTCTTGGCCACCTGGGGGCCACCAGAATTGCTGGCACCCCCTCCAGAACCCTGCCCAGCAGGAGGAATGGAGGAAAGACATACAAGAGCTGAAAGTCCTGCCATGACATTGCTAGGGCATCTGTGGTCAAGGCCAGAGGATCCTGGGACAGGGAGACAAAGGCCGGGAGCTTGTGATTGTGACGGGACGCAAACAAATCCACATCTGGTTGGCCCCAACGGTGACACAAGATTGGAACACCCTGTTGCAGAGGGACCATTCTCCTAGGCGAGAGGTGCCCCTGCTCAGAGAGTCTGCCAGCAGATTCTCCTCCCCGGAATGTACACTGCTGATATGCAGGGAACATTGGCCTCCACCCAGGTCAGGATCAGAGACACTTCCTGGAGGGCCCTCTTGCTCCGGGTCCCTCCCTGATGATTGATGTAGGCAACTACCGTCTGGTTGTCCAAGCGCACCTGAACATTGTTGATAGGTGTGTGGTCCTCCTGAGGGCCCCACCTCCCCTGGAACTGCAGAGACTTCCAGAAACCCCCCCAACCTGACAGACTGGCGTCCGTGGTGACCGTCTCCCAGGAGGGGGTCAGAAAGGATCTGCCCCCCCATCAGGTTCCTGGAGTCCAGCCACCACGAGAGAGACCACCTGACCAGGGGGGAAAGCGCAAAGACCCGCTCCAGGGACGCAGGGTCCTTGTCCCATACTGACAAGAGGTGGAGTTGCAGAGGCCTCAAGTGGCACGTAGCATAAGGGACCGCCTTGAAGCATGCCACCATCAGGCCCACAAGCTGCATTCACTGCCTGATGGAGGGATGATGACAAGATAGCAGGAACTTGACCTGCACAATCAGACTGTCCACCTTCTGCTGAGGAAGAAAAATCCTTGCCTGAACTGTATCCAGATTCATTCCCAGGAATGAAATCATCCATGAGGGAGACAGAGAGGACTTGGGATGGTTGATCACCCAGCCAAATGACTCCAGGGTGGATACTACCAGCTGAGTATCCAACTCTGCCTGATGTAGAGACTGGGAAGTGATGAGAATGTCGTCCAGGTAAGGCAACACGCGGATTCCCTGAGACCTGAGCAGAGACATCACTCCTGCCAGCACCTTGGTGAACACCCTGGGAGCTGAAGTGAGACCAAAGGGCAATGCCACAAATTGGTAGTGTTGACCTTCCAGGGCAAACCTGAGAAACCTTTGATGACCGGGAAACACAGGAATATGAAGGTAAGCATCTTTGATGTCTACAGACGTCATGAAATCCCCTGGGCACAGGGAACTGATGGCAGAGCGCAGAGTTTCCATGCGAAAGCGCTGGGCCTGACTGACCCATCTTTTTTAGGCACGGTGAATAGGTTGGAATAGAAGCCCTTGCCCCCTTTCTCTTAAAGGGACCTTGCAAATGACCCCCAGCTCCAGAAGGCTGTGCACCGCCTGCACTAGATCCTGAGCTGACACAGGGTCCTAAGACATCAGAGATCTGATGAACCTTGGGGGAGGGCAGGCAGCAAACTCTATCTTGTAACCGGAGGACACTACCTCCTGAATCCACCGGTCTGAGACATGAAGCCTCCAGACGCAAGCAAAGTGCTGAAGCCGTCCCTCCACCCGGATGGGTGAGGGCGCCCCTTCATGCCTGAGGGGGCTTGGGAGAGGACTTAAGCTTGGAGCCCCAGGAGGAGCCAGGGCGTCCACCTCCCTTTGCCCCTACCCCAGAAGTCTCCCCGGGCCCCAGTAAAGGAAACCCCCCTCCCTTGTCTAGCACCACGGTAGGGGGAGGAAAAGGAGCCCTGACCCCGAAAGGGCCGAGACTGCCGCCTGCGCTGGGGTAACCTGCCTCTCTTAGCAAACAGGTCCAGGCGGTCCCCAAACAGGCATAGTCCTTTGAAGGGAAAACCGTGAGGGCCTTCTTGGCAGCGTTGTCAGCAGCCCACTGGCGCAGCCAAACCGAGCGGCGTATAGCCACCACAAGGGCAGAGGTTCTGCCACACATTCTAATGGTGTCATCCAGGGCAGAGAGGACATAAGTCACAAAAACATCACAGCGAGCGAGTGCATTAAACTCCTCACAAGGCACATCATCAGGGGCACCATCAAGGATACTTCTGAGCAGGGTCCTAATAGCCACAGCCATAATGGCAGAGGCACAGACCGGGCGCAGCGCTGTCCCCACACACGCAAAGGCCAGCTGGTCAATGCGCCGGTTCTCAGCATCCCGCAGGGTAGTAGAGTCAGGGGAGTGCATGACAGAGGAGTTAGATAACCCTAGGACCGGGGCATCCACTTCGGGAGGGGATGACCAATGCTTCACCACATCAGCAGGAAAGGGATACTTCCTATCCCAACTTTTAGGTACAGGGAAGTCTACTGGGACGCTCCCATTCCTGGAGCACCAGGTTATTGAAATGTGCTTGCTCAGGAAATTCCAAACGAGACTTATCAGCCGCAACAGGGGGAGAGATAGCACCTCAAAAATCTGAGCCAACAGTCTATCAGTATCATCTGGGGCCCAGGGTTCAGAGCCAGAATCGTTGTGACCCCTGGGCCTCTCATCAGATGACCCTGAGTCGGAGAATAGCTCCCCTTCCTCCAAAGGGGTATAGCCACAAGCGCCTGAGGTAACGCCGCCGCCAAGCGCGGAACACAGGAAAGATGCGCGCGGCGGCGGCGGCAATTTTAAAACACAATAAATGACACAATTCAGTGCGGCTGCTGACACCGAGCATAATATAGTGAAAAATAAAAACCAATACACGTATATGCATATACATACACACACACTCCCCCCCTCTCTTTCACCCGAAGGCTACAAGGAGAGTGAGGGAGGACAGCGGCCACTTAACATAGGGCCCACCGATAGACAGGGGCAATAGTGCGGGAGGGGCATCCCATAAGGCTCACCATATGCCTACCCTTTGGGGGATTGCGGTGGAGCAGTGCTCCTAAGCACCTGACAGCAGTGCTGCCTACCATCACCCTACCAGCGCAGCCAAGGTTGGGAGGCACATTACTAATGGAACGGGTGGGAATAGTCCTACAGGGCCGCAGGCTAATAGCCCCGCTCACCTGCGAGAAGAGAGAGCCATCTTCTTGTCCTTCGCAGTCCAGACTGCAGAGAAATTCTGGGGATTGTGGGAGGTCCCTGGGTATTTGAGGGGCCGGGAGGAGCCTGTTTTCGATGTCTCTGCAGTCCAGCGACATCTGGCGGAGTAATACCCGATTGTAAGTATTCTATCTGGAGCAGGACGTACTGTATACTAAGAATATATATCAGGTTTCTCAGCAGGTACACCATACTAGACCTGCGGCTGACCTGCTTGTTCCAGAGAAGCCTGCAGCCCAGAGCCATATGCCCTGTAAAATGCCCCTGACCCCGGCGCTTCACACGGATCCCAGAAAACAGCCAAAGCTGGGGAGGCATCAGATGGGTCAGAGGAATCCGTGGGAATAGAGTCATGCAGCAAGCCGACAGGTTAGAAGGCCCCACTTTGCTGCTAAAATCCCTGAGAGAGAAGTAGCAATCTTCACTGTCCAACTGGGCTTGGTTAAGAGGCAGCTGCTATTTATAGGGGGCAGGGAGGAGCCACATCTTTGATCTTGCAGTCCACGCCCCTCAGGGCGGAGAAGACCCAGATGTAAAGAAGAAGGGACGGCCTGGAATGGATTGGAAGGAAAATAATCACTCTCCTGATAATAAGCCCCACCCCCAAATATAATCACTACCCCTAATAAGCCCTACCCCCAAATATAATCACTACCCCTGATAATAAGCCCTACCTGTTGGCGTCACATGAAGTCTGAGAAGCCTGAGTGAAACATCTGCAGCCTCCTCTTCATTCTCTTCCTCTTGATCTGGAACATGAAGCAGCTTTTCCCCAATATCCTGCAACAGAGAGAGAGAAGGAGGGGCGTGAGATCACATGATGTGGCGACATGGTGACGATGTCACAGCCGCCCTCTGTGGTGTGTAAGCTGTGCGTACGTACGGGGCGCCGTCCTTATAGCCGTGTCCCCACCCCCTTCATTTCCCTATAAAGTGGACCACAACCTGTTTTTGCTCCCTGTAAGGGGTTTGGGTCCGCGGCTCAGCAAAGGCGAGGGGCATCCAGAATGCTGAGGCGCGCCCCCTCCTGAACGCCTGTTATTCTCAAGCCTGAAATGGAGGCCAGCGATTGGGGGTGGGGCTGAGGATGTGACCCACATGACCACCCGGTGGCCAATCACGGGGCTTCATTTCCGGACCCCGCATCCCGCTGAGATGTGATTGGCCACCGCGCTGCACTTACTTCCTGGTGGAGGTGTTGTAGCTGTGGCCCCTGAAGCTCTGCAGGTAGCGCAGCATCTCCTCTCGCTCCTCCTTCTTCTCCACTTTGAACATCACGTCCAGGCTGGTGAGAGAGTCGTTAAGGTCCACGGCGGTGCTCAGGAGGCCGCAGGTGTGCGCAGGCAAATGGCACCCCCACAGGCTGCGGAGAGAAGGACAAGCGTCACACCCCAAGCTCTAGGGGGCCAGCTCTAGGTTTCGGGGACCAGGAATACCAAGCTCTACGTTTCAGGGGCGGGGAATCCCCAGCTCTACTTTCTGGGGCGGGGAATCCCCAGCTCTACGTTTCAGGGGCGATGGAATCCCCAGCTCTACGTTTCAGGGGCGATGGAATCCCCAGCTCTACGTTTCAGGGCCGATGGAATCCCCAGCTCTACGTTTCGGGGGCGGGGAATCCCCAGCTCTACGTTTCGGGGGCGGGGAATCCCCAGCTCTACGTTTCGGGGGCGGGGAATCCCCAGCTCTACGTTTCGGGGGCGGGGAATCCCCAGCTCTACGTTTCGGGGGCGGGGAATCCCCAGCTCTACGTTTCGGGGGCGGGGAATCCGCAGCTCTACGTTTCGGGGGCGGGGAATCCCCAGCTCTACGTTTCGGGGGCGGGGAATCCCAAGCTCTACGTTTTGGTGGGCGGGGAATCCCAAGCTCTAGGTTTCGGGGGCGGGGAATCCCGAGTTCTACATTTCGGGGGCGGGGAATCCCCAGCTCTACATTTCGGGGGCGGGGAATCCCCAGCTCTACATTTCGGGGGCGGGGAATCCCCAGCTCTACATTTCGGGGGCGGGGAATCCCCAGCTCTACATTTCGGGGGCGGGGAATCCCCAGCTCTACATTTCGGGGGCGGGGAATCCCCAGCTCTACATTTCGGGGGCGGGGAATCCCCAGCTATACATTTCGGGGGCGGGGAATCCCCAGCTATACATTTCGGGGGCGGGGAATCCCCAGCTCTACATTTCGGGGGCGGGGAATCCCCAGCTCTACATTTCGGGGGCGGGGAATCCTGAGCCCTACATTTCGGGGGCGGGGAATCACGAGCCCTACATTTCGGGGGCGGGGAATCACGAGCTCTACATTTCGGGGGCGGGGAATCACGAGCTCTACATTTCGGGGGCGGGGAATCCCGAGCTCTATATTTCGGGGGCGGGGAATCCCGAGCTCTACATTTCGGGGGCGGGGAATCCCGAGCTCTACATTTCGGGGGCGGGGAATCCCGAGCTCTACATTTCGGGGGCGGGGAATCCCCAGCTCTACATTTCGGGGGCGGGGAATCCCGAGCTCTACATTTCGGGGGCGGGGAATCCCGAGCTCTACATTTCGGGGGCGGGGAATCCCGAGCTCTACATTTCGGGGGCGGGGAATCCCGAGCTCTACGTCTCGGGAGCGGGGAATCCCGAGCTCTACATTTCGGGGGCGGGGAATCCCGAGCTCTACGTCTCGGGGGCGGGGAATCCCGAGCTCTACGTCTCGGGGGCGGGGAATCCCGAGCTCTACGTCTCGGGGGCGGGGAATCCCGAGCTCTACGTTTCGGGGATGGGGAATCCCGAGCTCTGCGTTTCGAGGGCAGGGAAATTCCAAGCTCTACGTTTCGGGGACAGGGAATCCCGAGCTCTACGTTTCGGGGATGGGGAATCCCGAGCTCTAGGTTTCGGGGACGGGGAAACCCGAGCTCTAGGTTTCGGGGACGGGGAAACCCGAGCTCTACGTTTCAGGGAATCCCTAAAGATGAGACCCGTCTACTCACCACAGCTCTCTGATGTCACTGTTTCTCTTCAGCAGCCACTGGAAGAGCGCCCCCTGGCGGTTGTTATCCGCGGCGCCGGAGTGCCAGTCCCCCTGGTCCCTGGACTTCCGATAGGCTCGCTCGGCCGCCCGCGAATACGCCCAGTCCGGCATTCTGGGAAAAGGTCTGTCCGGGTTCCTGGGGTGGTCACGCTCCATGGACATTAAATAGACGAGGTCGGAAGCCCTAGAGTAACCGCGATCCGAATCCCACGAAGAACCGCGGTCGTAATCCCTGGAATAACCGCGGTCGTAATCCCGGGAAGATCCCCGATCTCCCCAATAGTCTGCGGATGAGCCGGAACGTGGTTCCTCCGGTGGCACGTACCCGTCCTCCACGAAGCGGCAGCTGCGGAAACTGAAATGATAATGGACGTAAGGAAACGCTCGGAGAGAAAAAATAACCCCACGTCAGTCCCAGGGCGAGAACCACTTACCCACCCCTCCAAAAAATAACCTACATCCTCAAGAAAATCCAAAGATCTATTGGAAAGTGCACAGAGTGATGCGTTTCGCACCACATGCAGGATCCTTAGTCATACCAGATGCAGAGATAACACAGATTAGGAAACGCTCAGAGAGAAAAAAAACACTTACCCCCACCCCCCCAATAACCAGCATGCTCAAGAAACTTCAAAGATCTATTGGAAAGTGCAGAGTGACGCGTTTCACACCACATGCACCCGAGCTCTGCGTTTCTGGGGCACGGAAACCCGAGCTCTACAATCTATTGGAAAGTGACGCATGCAGGTCCTTCGGCGAACCAGTTGCAGAGATAACACACAATAGGAAATGCTCTGGAAAAAAAACCCACGTCAGTCCCAGGGCCACCACCACTTACCAAAAAATAACCTGCATGCTCCACAAAATCCAAAAATCTATTGGAAAGTGCAGAAAATACAATTCTGTGATTACTCACCTGTAGAATTGGTATTATATGTATACAGCACGTCCTGTTCCAGAAGATATTCCTTACACTTAGGATATACATCCAGTAGATGGCGCTGGAATGCAGAGACAGAAAAGTGGCTCCTCCCGGCCCCATATACACCAGGTACCTCCCACAAAATCCCCAGTATTGAAAAGCAGTTAAAATGAGACCGGGAGAAATATAACTATCATATGAAAATTTGAACAATCACCATAAAGAGATAACTAAAGATAATGATAACAAGGGTGGGGTGGAACAGGACGTGCTGTATACATATAATATTCTACAGGTGAGTAATCACAGAATTGTATTATTCTAAGTATACAGTATGTCCTGTTCCAGAAGATATTCCTTACACTTGGGACATCCAATAGCAGGGTCCGTAAGGTAGGGTGGGACCCCCAAAAGTAACAGCAGACAGTTTGAACCAATGCCGCCTGCAAAACCTTGCGGCCAAAAGCAGCATCAGCTGAGGCCCTAACATCAACCTTGTAAAACTTTGAAAACGTATGAACAGAAGACCAAGTAGCGGCCTTGCAAATTGTTCAACAGAAACTTTGTGCTGAAAAGCCCAAGAGACACCAATAGCACGAGTAGAATGAGCAGTAAGGCGGAAGGGAGGCTCCTTCCCCTTAGCAGAGTAGGCCTGTATCACAGCCTGTATCACAGCCTGACGTATACACTTGCTGACAGTGGACTTAGCCGGAGCCAGACCTTTCTTAGGTCCATACAGAAGCACAAAAAGAGCATCAGTCTTCCTGAAGGATTCAGTAGCCACCAAATAGAACTTCAGAGTTCTGACTACGTCCAAAGAATGCAAAACCCTTTCCTTAGAGTTACTGGGATTAGGACACAGAGAAGGCAAAACAATGTCCTGATTGAGATGAAAGGCAGAAACAACCTTAGGCAGAAAATCTGGCTTAAAACGAAACACCACCTTGTCCTGGTGTCTCTCAAAATAAGGAGGCTTGATGGAAAGCGCCGTCAACTCAGAAACACGCCTAACAGGAGTGATAGCCACCAAAAAGACCACCTTAAGCATAAGAATGGACAAAGGAGCCCCTTGCAAGGGCTCAAAGGGAGACCCCTGCAGGGCAGATAAGACCAAGTTCAAGTCCCAGACTGGTAACATAGGCTTACGTGGGGGACGTACATGAGTAACCCCCTGGAAAAAGGTCTTGACCAGGGGATGCTGAGCAAAGGATCTTTGGAAAAAAATAGCCAAAGCAGACACATGGCCTTTCAGAGTACTGAGCTGAAGACCCAGATCCAAACCATGTTGGAGAAACTCCAGAATCCTAGGAATAGAAAACACACAACAGGGAAGCGAGTGGGACTCGCACCAGTCAATGTAAGTATGCCAAACCCTGTAATAGATGGAAGAAGAGGACCTCTTCCTAGCCCCGATCATGGTATTCACCACTGAGGCAGACAGCCCTTTTTCCATCAAGATGGAGGTTTCAACAGCCAGGCCGTCAAAGCCAGCGTTTGTAAATTGGGGTGGCGTAGGTGTCCCTGAGTGAGCAGATCTGGAACCAGTGGCAGGGCGTATTGATCTACTGGCAACTGCACGATGTCTGCGAACCACACTCTTCTTGGCCAACAGGGGGCCACCAGGATGGTTGGCACCCCTTCCTGAACTATCTTGCGCAGCACCCTGCCCAGCAGTGGAAAAGGAGGAAACACATACAGGAGCTGGAACCTCGTCCAAGACATTGCCAGGGCATCCGTGGCCAAGGCCAGAGGACCCTGGGACAGAGAGACAAAAACTGGAAGCTTGTGATTGTGACGGGATGCAAACAGATCCACATCCGTCTGACCCCAGCGGTGGCACAGGGAGCGAAACACCCTGCTGCTGAGGGACCACTCTCCCAGACGAGAGGTCCCCCTGCTTAGAGAGTCTGCCTCCAGATTCTCCACCCCCGGGATGTACACAGCTGAGATGCAGGGAACATTTTCCTCCGCCCAGGACATTATCAGGGACACTTCCTTGAGGGCCCTCTTGCTCCGGGTCCCTCCCTAATGATTGATGTAGGCAACCGCTGTCTGGTTGTCCGAGCGGATCTGAACAGCCCGACCCCTCAGGTGTGGGGTTAAGTGGGCGAGAACCAACCTGACTGCCCTCAATTCCAGAATGTTGATAGGGACATGGGCCTCCAGAGGGCCCCACTGACCCTGGAATTTCAGGGACTTCCAGAATCCCCCCCAACCTGTCAGTCTGGCATCCGTGGTGACAGTCTCCCAGCAGGGGGCCAGAATGGACCTGCCCCCCAGCAGGTTCCTTGAGTCCAGCCACCACACTAGAGACCGCCTGACCTGAGGGGACAAGACAAACACCTGATCCAGGGACACAGGGTCCTGATCCCATACTGACAAGAGGTGAAGCTGAAAAGGCCTCATGTGGAACTGAGCATATGGAACTGCCTCGAAGCCGGACACTATCAGGCCCACCAGCTGCATTCCCTGCCTGATGGATGGATTAGGACAAGACAGCAGGAGCTGAACTTTCTCTTGAAGGACCTCCACCTTCTGCTGAGGAAGAAGGATCTTGACCCGAGCTGAATCCAGATTCATGCCTAGAAAAGACTTCACCATGGTAGGAGACAGGGAAGATTTGGGGTGATTGATCACCCAGCCGAATGATTCCAGTGTGGACACCACCCTCTGAGTGTCCAGCTCTGCTTGATGGAAGGACGGAGAGGTGATAAGCATGTCGTCCAGGTAGGGAAGAATGCGAATGCCCTGAGATAGCAAGGCCATCACTCCTGCCAGCACCTTGGTGAATACCCTGGGAGCCGAGGTGAGGCTGAAGGGCAAGGCCACAAATTGGTAGTGCTGATCCTCCAGAGCGAACCTGAGGAATCTCTGATGACCTGGAAAGATAGGAACATGAAGGTAAGCATCATTGATGTCTACAGAGGTCATGAAGTCCCCTGGGCGTAGGAAGGTCACAGCTGAGCGCAGAGTCTCCATGCGAAAGTGTCTGAATCTGACAAACTTGTTGAGAAGCTTTAAATCCAGGATAGGTCTGATGGACCCATCCTTTTTGGGCACAATGAAAAGATTGGAATAATAGCCTTTGCCCCTTTTCTTCAAAGGCACCCGGCAGATGACACCTAGGTCTAGAAGGCCTTGGACAGCCAGGGGGAGACACTGAGCTGACAAGGTGTTTTGAGCTAACCGAGATTTGATGAATCTTGGGAGCGGCCAGGCTGCAAACTCTATCTGGTAACCGGAGGATACTAACTCTTGAATCCACCGGTCTGAGACATGACGCCTCCAGACGTGAGCCAAGAGCCGAAGCCGTCCCCCCACCCGGAGGGAGGGCGCCCCTTCATACTTGGGGGAGGGGGCTTGGGGGAGGAATTAGTCTTGGAACCCCAGGGGGGGCCAGGGCGGCCACGTCCTCTGCCCCTGCCCCAAAAATCTCCATGGGCTCCATCAAAGGAAGCTCCCCGTCCAATTCTGGAGCCCCTAAAGGAAGGAGAAAAGGCACCTGAACCCCGAAAGGACCGGGGCTGTCTTGTACGCTGAGGTAACTTGCCACCTTTAGCAAACAAGTCCAAACGTTCCCCAAAGAGGCGCAGCCCCTTGAAGGGAAACCCAGTGAGAGCCTTTTTGGCAGCATTGTCAGCTGCCCACTGGCGCAGCCAGACCGAGCAGCGTATCGCCACCAACAAGGCAGATGCCCTGCCACACATTCTAATGGTATCATCCAGGGCAGAGAGAACATATGCAACAAATTCCTCACAACGCAGAAGAGCTCTATACTCTTCACTACCAGCATCATCAGGGGCCCCATCTAGGAGACCCCTGAGCAGGCTTTTAATAGCAACAGCAGAGGCACACACTGGAAGGAGCGCGGTCCCAACACAGGCAAAGGCATGGCAAGCCAGCTGATCTATGCGCCTGTCCTCCCCGTCCCTCAGTGTAGTAGAGTCAAGGAAATGCATGACAGATGTGTTAGACAACCCCAGAACTGGTGCATCCACCTCTGGAGGACATGACCAACGTTTAACCATCTCAGCAGGAAAGGGATACCTCTTATCCCAACTCTTTGGTACCCCGGGAAGCCGGCTAGGCCGTTCCCACTCCTTGAGAATCAGATTATTAAAGTGAGTTTGTTCGGGAACTCCAAACGTGGCTTAACAGTATGAAACAGCTCCCCCTGCTGCCGCGGGGGCCACGGCAGGAGGAGAGATACAGAGCACTTCAAAAATGTGAGCCAAGTGTCTGTCAGTATCATCTGAAGCCCATGGGTCAGATCCAGACTCAGCATAACCCCTAGGCTGATCCTCAGATGATTCTGAATCAGAGAATAATTCCCATTCTTCCAGGGGGGTATATCCAGTAATATCAAAAAATACAACTCTGTGAAGTACTCACCTGT
This sequence comes from Gastrophryne carolinensis, assembly GCA_027917425.1. Classification (NCBI taxonomy): domain Eukaryota; kingdom Metazoa; phylum Chordata; class Amphibia; order Anura; family Microhylidae; genus Gastrophryne; species Gastrophryne carolinensis. Next base: position 630,821,354 of record CM051235.1, read on the forward strand.
AGAGTTGGTATTATACGCATACAGCACGTCCTGCTCCAGTAGTAGTAATAACATGTGGGTAGTCCTCCGCCTCCGGCGCCGTGCACTGCAGACATGTAGAAAACAAGTTCCTCCCGGCCCTTCATATACCGAGGGACCTCCCACAAATCCCCAGCATTGAAAAGCAGTGAGAGACCAGGAGAAAGCAACCACCCAAAACTGGCAAAAACATCAAGGATAACAATCACCAACAGGGGATCCAGAACAAGCTGAAACAGGGTGGGGTGGATCAGGACGTGCTGTATGCGTATAATACCAACTCTACAGGTGAGTACTTCACAGAGTTGTATTATTCTAAGCATACAGCACGTCCTGCTCCAGTAGTAGTAATAACATGTGGGACATCCAATAGCAGTGTCCATAAAGAAGGGTGGGATCCCCAACAGAAGGCAGCAGCAAGCAGTCTAAACCACTGCCGCCTGCAGAACCTTGCGGCCAAACACAGCGTCAGCTGAGGCCCGAACATCAACCTTGTAAAACTTAGTAAAGGTATGTACAGAAGACCAAGTAGCGGCCTTGCAAACTTGTTCAACAGAGGCCTGGTGCTGAAAAGCCCAAGAAGCCCCAACAGCTCTAGTAGAGTGAGCAGTAAGACGAAAGGGGGGAGTCTTCCCCTTGGCAGTGTAGGCTTGAACAACAGCCTGACAAATCCATTTATTGATGGTAGACTTGGCGGAAGCCAAACCCTTCCTAGGCCCATGAGGCACAACGAAGAGAGCATCCGTCTTCCTAAAGGCCTGCGTGGTAACCAAGTAAGACTTGACACACCTGACCACATCCAAGGAATGCAAAACCCTTGCCTTAGGGTTACTAGGATTGGGGCACAAGGAAGGAAATACGATATCTTGATTCAAATGAAATGCAGACACAACCTTAGGCAGGAAGTCTGGCTTGAAGCGAAACACCACCTTGTCCCGGTGTCTCTCAAAGTAGGGAGGCTGAATAGACAAAGCAGCCAACTTAGAAGTAATGGCTACCAGGAAGACAACCTTGAGCGTGAGCACAGCTAGGGCGGCCTTATGGATAGGCTCAAAACACCAAGTTTAGGTCCCAAACAGGAACCATAGGTTTCCGAGGGGGGCGCACATGAGTGACCCCCTGAAAGAAGGTCTTGATAAGAGTGATGGGCAAAGGTCTTCTGAAAGAAGATGGACAGGGTCGAAACCTGGCCCTTCAAGGTACTGAGCTTGAGACCTAAGTCTAGGTCATGTTGTAAGAACTCCAGCACCCTGGATACTAAGAATTCCCAGCAGGGAAGAGACCTGGATTCACACCAGTCAATGTAAGCCCGCCACACTCTATAGTAGATGGCAGCAGAAGTCTTCTTCCTGGCTTGGACCCACTGCCCAGTGGCACTCTGCCCAGAATGGGAATTGGTGGAAACACATACAGGAGCCGAAACTCCTTCCAAGACATTGACAGGGCATCCGTGGCCAGAGCCAGAGGATCCTGAGACAGGGATACAAAGCTTGGGAGCTTGTGATTGTGACGTGACGCAAAGAGATCCACGTCCGGCACACCCCAACGGTGACAAAGTGACTGAAATACCCTGTCGCAGAGGGACCATTCCCCCTGACGGGACGACCCCCTGCTCAGAGCATCTGCTAGCAGATTCTCCATCCCCGGAATGTAGACAGCTGATATGCATTGTACATTGGTCTCTGCCCAAGTTAGAATCAGAGACACCTCCTGGAGAGCACCCTTGCTCCGGGTTCCTCCCTGATGATTGATGTAGGCTACGGCCGTCCTGTTGTCTGATCGTACCTGAACCGCCAGACCCTTCAGGTGCTGGGTCAATCGTTCCAGCACCAACCTGACCGCCCTGAGTTCCAGGACATTTGTTTCGATGGATTGGCGCTTGGCAAATGTGGTGCCAATATTCAAAAAGGGATCTAGGGGGGAACCTGGGAACTACAGACCGGTAAGCTTAACATCTGTGGTGGGCAAGCTGTTTGAAGGTTTCTTAAGGGATACTATCCTGGAGCACCTTGGGGAAAATGACCTTATTACTCCATATCAGCATGCATATCAGCATGGATTTATGAGGAATCGCTCCTGCCAGACAAACCTGATCAGCTTTTATGAGGAGGTAAGTTCAAGATTGGATCAGGGGGAGTCATTGGATATCATATATCTTGACTTTTCTAAAGCATTTGATACTGTGCCACATAAAAGGCTGGTACAAAAGATGATAATGCTTGGACTGGGGGAAAACATGTGCAGATGGGTGGGAAATTGGCTTAATGATCGGAAGCAGAGGGTGGTTATCAATGGTACACACTCAGATTGGGTCACTGTTACTAGTGGAGTACCACAAGGGTCAGTTCTGGGACCAATTCTCTTCAATATATATATAAATGACATTGGGTACGGATTAAACAGTAAAGTCTCAATCTTTGCAGATGATACTAAGCTGAGTAAAGTAATTAAAACAAAAGGAGGACTACAGGCAACTACAAACAGATTTAGATAAATTGGAAGCATGGGCAGTTAAATGGCAAATGAAGTTTAACACAGATAAATTTAAGGTTATGCACATGGGAAGGAGAAATCTGTGTCATGATTACACACTAAATAAAGAAACACTTGGTAAAACAACAATGGAAAAGGACCTAGGGGTTTTAGTTGACAATAAGCTCAACTGTAGTAATCAATGCCAGGCAGCTGCTGCCAAGGCAAATAGGATCATGGGGTGCATCAGGAGGGGCATAGGTGCTCATGACCAGAACATCATTTTACCCCTGTACAAGTCACTGGTCAGACCCCATATGGAATACTGTGTACAGTTCTGGGCACCTGTGCTTAAAAAGGACATATCAGAACTGGAGCGCGTTCAAAGAAGGGCAACAAAGTTAATAAAAGGAGTGCGGGGGCTAGAGTACCCGGAAAGATTGTCCAAGTTAGGCTTATTTAGTCTAGAAAAAAGACGATTGAGGGGTGATCTAATAACTATGTATAAATATATTCGGGGTCAATACAAGGATCTGTCCCACAATCTATTTATACCCCGGAGTGTAACCATAACCCGGGGGCATCCACTAAGGTTAGAGGAAAGGTGCTTTCTCCACCGACATAGGAGGGGATTCTTCTCTGTAAGAGCAGTGAGACTATGGAACTCGCTGCCAGAGGAGGTAGTAATGAGGGATACATTAAAAATGTTCAAAAGTGGCCTTGATGCCTTCCTGGCATGTAATAACATTTCCGGCTATGGCTACTAGACCACTGGAAGGAGTTAAACAGGCTGAACTGGATGGACTAAAGTCTTTATTCAGCCTTACATACTATGTTACTATGTTACTATGTTACTATGTTACATTGATAGGAAGATGGGCCTCCTGAGGGCCCCACCTCCCCTGGAAGCGCAGGGACTTCCAGAAACCCCCCCAGCCCGAAAGACTGCCATCCGTTGTGACCGTCTCCCAGGAGGGAGCCAGGAAGGATCTGCCCCTTGTCAAATTCCTGTGGTCCAACCACCACGCCAGGGATTGTCTGACCGAGGGGGGAATCACTCAGCTGTCGTCCAGAGAAGCTGGGTCCTTGTTCCATACTGATAGAAGGTGAAGCTGCAGAGTTCTCAGATGAAACTGGGCAAAGGGCACCGCCTCGAAGCTTGCCACCATCGAGCCCACCAACTGGATTCCCTGCCGGATGGAGGGATGAGGGTTCGCGAGCAGGGATCTCGCCTGGGTTGTCAGAGCTTCCACCTTCTGCGGAGGAAGGAATATCCTTGACTGAACAGAGTCCAGAATCATCCCTAGAAACTGAGTCACTGAGGAGGGGGACAGAGAGGACTTTGGGTAATTGATCACCCAGCCGAAGGACTCCAGGGTGGACACCACCAATCGGGTGTCCAGCTCTGCCTGCCGCAGAGACCGAGAGGTGATGAGAATATCGTCCAGGTAGGGCAACACGCGTATGCCCTTTAGTCTTAAGATGGACATCACCCCTGCCAGCACCTTGGTGAAGACCCTGGGGGCCGACGTGAGGCCGAATGGGAGGGCCACGAACTGATAGTGCTGATCCATCAGCGCAAATCTGAGGAACCTTTGGTGCCCTGAGAACACCGGCACGTGCAGGTAAGCGTCCTTGATGTCCACAGATGTCATAAAGTCCCCTGGACGCAGCGAGGCAATGGCCGAGCGCAGAGTTTCCATACGAAAATGCCTGCTGCTGACAAACTTGTTTAGGATTTTCAAATCCAGAATGGGTCTGACTGACCTGTCCTTTTTGGGCACCGTGAACAGGTTGGAATAAAACCCCAAGCCCCTGTCTCTTAAAGGGACCTCGCAGATGACCCCGAGCTCCAAAAGGTCCTGCACAGCCAGCATAAAGACCTGAGCTGAGGCAGGATCCTGTGGGATCCGAGACCCGACGAACCTGGTAGGGGGCAGCACCGCAAATTCTATCTTGTAACCGGAGGATACTACCTCCTGAATCCACCGGTCTGGGACGAGGCGTCTCCAGACATGCTCGAAGTGCTGTAGACGTCCCCCCACCCTGACGGGCGAGGGCGCCCCTTCATGCTTGGCAGGTCTTGGGGGGGGGGGGGGGCTTTGGGCTTGGGCCCCCAGGAGGAGCCGGGACGGCGTCCTCTGTTCTTGTTCCAGGGTTCTGAGCGAGACCCAGAGAAGGACACCCCTCTACCTTGCTTGGTCCCCGGTAGGGGGTAGAATGGGAGCTTGGACCACGAAAGGGCCGAATCTGACGCTTGCGCTGGGGCAGCTTGCCCCCCTTGGCAAAGATATCTAATCTTTCTCCAAACAGGCGCAGTCCTTTAAACGGAAGCCCCATAAGAGCCTTCTTGGCGACATTGTCAGCAGCCCACTGGCGTAACCAGACCACACGGCGTATGGCTACCACCAGAGCAGAGGATTTAGCACTCAGCTTAATAGCATCATCCAATGCAGATAGGATATAATTCACAAAGGTCTCACAGGTGGCCAGAGCATTGGCGGTATCAGAGGGCAAGTCATCCGCCCCTTCCAGGGCAGTCTTAACCACAGTCCTGAGCCCCCCCGCGTGATGGCTAAGGCGCAAACCGGGCGGAGCGATGCTCCCCCGAATGCAAAGGCGTGACATGCCAATTGATCAACTCGCCGATCCTCTAGATCCCGCAGCGTAGTAGTGTCAGGGGAGTGCATAATAGAGGTATTGGACAGACTCAGAATCGGGGCATCGACCTCGGGAGGCGATGTCCAGCACTTAACCAGATCGGCAGGAAACGGATACTTCTTATCCACAGCCTTGGGAATCCCCTGGAGTTTACTGGGATGTTCCCATTCTTTCAGCACTAGGTTATTAAAGTGAGTTTGTTTGGGAAACTCCAACCGCACCCTAGCGGTATGAAACAGATCGCCCCGCTGCCGAGGTGCCGCGGGAGGGGGAGAGAGGGATAAAACATCAAAGATCTGAGACAACAGTCTGTCAATGTCGTCCTGGGACCAAAGATCAGAGCCAGACTCCTCCTGACTCCTGGACTCGTCCTCGTAGGATCCTGAGTCAGATAGCAGTTCCCTTCCTCTGATGGGGACTGAGCATAGGAAAGCAGCAAATCATCAGATTCTACAGGGAGAATAGTAGCTTCAGGGTTCAAATGACGCTTCTTGGCAGTGGCCTTGCACGCCAGGGAGCCAGCAATAAAGCTTTCCACACTGGGCAATCTAGAGGCCAGATCAGCGTGAGAATCCCCACTAGTATTGGGGGTTATGCTCAAGCTAGGGGGAGTAGGGGAAATAAGGCGAGGTGCCTCGGAAGAGGTGGGGAGACCGGCTAGCGCCTGTTGAGCACAAGGTACGCAGACCTGTGAATTGTCACTGCTGCTAGGTGAAACCCCACAAGCTGCACACAGACGGGCTTGTCCCAGGGGGACCCCGTTCGCGATGTCCTGGGATGCCTCCATATGGTGATTATTAACTTCAATGTGCCAGTAGGGATTGACGCTTTAAGCAACCCTGGATGCCCCTATGACCCGCTGGGAAGTGGGAGTAAAATCTGAAAAATGGTCTGGACCGGGCGCTACGTCGGACTAGGGGAAGCCACCGGTGACCGCTGTCTGAAAGACACAAGGGGAAACAGGGATGTCAGAGCCGAGCGTGAGGAAACAGCTAGAAAAAAGGATCGCCCATGAGGGCACTTACAGTCTGCGAGGGGAGGACCGTCTTCACCACGCGCATGCGAGAAGGAAATGGCGCCCAGCGAACCTCGAAGGGTGGGCAATAGCGGTCGATGACGCGGAACGCGCCAGGCAAAACCACGCCTCCCCCCCCGGAGCGCGCGAAGTTAGAAGGCGTGCAGCCAATCAGGAGAGAATGTAGCTACGTCAGCATCCCTTCGGAGAAGAGGTCTGACGAAGTGAGCAAGGGAAATTGAAAACGCCGTAGCTTCCCCAAAACATGCTGCTGTGCGCGCATAAGGCACAGCAAAACGCTGCGGTCAGTTTAATATTAAGCAAGTGAAGCGCGCTCTGACACCCAGTAGTGGAAAGAGTCTAAAGTGTACTTAGGGCAAGGAGTAGGCCATCAACACACAGCCCCCCCCCCCTCTTTTTTCCCCCACTAACGGGGGAATCTGGGAAGGAAGGTGACCCGAATAGAGGGTTCACCGTTAGATGGGGCATGGGGGCACTAGTGCGGGAGGGGCATCCACTGAAGGCTCACCATTCGCTTTAACCGCCTACCCTATGGAGGGGGATTGCGGTGGAGACTAGCTCCGTAAGCACACTAGGTGCTGCCTACCGACCAACGCAGCCCAGGCTGGGAGGCATAATCTTAACAAGAAGGACGTGTGGAAATAGTCCCGCAGGGCCTCGGGCTGTCAAGCCCCGCTCGCCTGCGAGAGCGTGATACTTCATGTCTTCGCAGTTCCAGCACTGCAGAGAAATCTGGGGATTTGTGGGAGGTCCCTCGGTATATGAAGGGCCGGGAGGAGCTTGTTTTCTACATGTCTGCAGTGCACGGCGCCGGAGGCGGAGGACTACCCACATGTTATTACTACTACTGGAGCAGGACGTGCTGTATGCTTAGAATAACTCCTCAGCTTCTACAGGAGAGAGAGTAACACCGGGTGCCAGATGCCGCCGCTTAGCAGGAGCCTTACACGGACCAGACCCGGCAATATGCCTTTCAATACTGGCTGCCCGGGCAGCCAAATCAGGTTGAGACTCCCCACTGGTATGCACCTCACTGGGAGTCAGATGTAAGCGAAGCCAGAGGGGGCGCAGCACTAGGCCCAGCCGCAGGTAACCCAGACTGCAGCGCAAGTACCTGCTGGGCGCAGGGTACACACACCCTGACATCATCACTTATAGGGGTGATAACACACAGCCGGGCTTGTCCCCAAGGAACCCCGAGCACATTATCCTGAGAAGCCTCCATATGGCGATTATCACGGCACAACAGGCCAATAGGGATTGACGCTAATAATAGCAACCAGGGGAGTAATGGAATATAATAGCCCTCCAATAAGAGTTAACACTAAATAAATGGGATAGGACCGAGAGAAACCACAAAGTTTGACCAGCCTGCAAGACATATGCAATACAGATATATGCATAAATAAATCATCCCGCAGGGGCACTTACGGACCGCGATAGGGAGAACTAAAATGTCGCTCGCATATACCTCGAGGGGCGAGCCGCGGAGACAGTGATGCAGAACGCGTCAGCCGCAAGGCCTGCCCCGCCGAAGAGAGCGAAAACGCGCCCACCTGACAAGGCCAGACAATGATGGCGCAGCAGTGCCTGAGGCAATGTCGCCGCTGACCGCGGAGCGCAGTACAAGCGTGCGGCGGTCGGCGGCAAAAGAAAACAGTGCAATCAATTCAAAATGAATCAAAACACAACGCACAACATATAGTAAAGACATGCACCCCCCATCTCCCCCCCGCCCGAGATCTACAAGAGAGAGCGAGGGGGAAGCACCTAAAGGGAGCCAACTGTAGGGACAGGGGGCGAGGGGCATAAAATGCGGGAGGGGCATCCCGTAAGGCTCACCACGGGCCTGTACCGCCTACCCTTTGGTGGGGGACTGCGGTTGGAGCAGCGCTCCTTAGCACCTGAAAGCGGTGCTGCCTACCTTCACCCGAACCAGCGCAGCCTGAGCCTGAGCTGGGAGGCAGTAAAAGGAAACGGGTGGGAATAGTCCTACAGGGCCGCAGGCTAATAGCCCCGCTCCCCTGCGAGTAGAGAGAGCCATCTTCTAGTCATCGCAGCCAGGACTGCAGAGAAAAACTGGTGATTTTGTGGGAGGTCCCTGGTGTATATGGGGCCGGGAGGAGCCACTTTTCTGTTTCTGCAGTCCAGCGCCATCTACTGGATGTATTTCCCAAGTGTAAGAAATATCATGCTGTATACTTAGAATAGTGACACGTTTTGCAACACATGCGGGTCCTTATTCATACCAGCTGCACGTTAGGAAACGCTCAGAGAGAAAAAAAACCCACATCAGTCCCAGGGCAAAGACCACTAAGCACCCCAAAAAAAATAACCAGCATGTTCAAGATAATCTAAAGATCTATTATAAAGGGCACAAAGTGACGCGTTTCGCACCACATGCGGGTCCTTAGTCGTACCAGTTGCAGATAATACCATTTTGTGAATACTCACCTGTAAAATGGGTATTATAAGTATGTCACACACCCCACTTCAAACATTAATAATTACACTAGGGTTAACGCACCGCTAGGTGGCAGCATTGCAGAGAACTTCAACAAAAAACTTCAACAGGCCCCTCCCGGTCTATACATACCTGGTACCTCCCAAGAACCTCCCAGTATTAGAACAGCAGTAAGACAAGGTACCAGAACCAAACAATGTAACCCTCAACGTAAAGAACCAAACTTCACCAAATAGAGAGCCAGGATACCAAAAAGGGCGGGTGAAGTGGGGTGTGTGACATACTTATAATACCCATTTTACAGGCGAGTATTCACAAAATGGTATTATTCTAAGTATGTCACACACCCCACTTCAAACATTAATAATTACACTAGGGACATCCAACAGCAGTGTCCAGAAAAGGGTGGGTATCCGAATCAGGAAATAACGCAAAAAAAACTCAGACCACTGCAGCCTGCAAAACCTTGCGGCCAAAAACAGCATCCGCTGAAGCCCGCACATCAACCTTATAGAACTTAGAAAAAGTATGAACAGAAGACCAAGTTGCAGCCTTACACACTTGTTCAACCGAAGCCTGGTGCTGAAAAGCCCAGGAAGCACCAACCGCACGAGTAGAATGAGCAGTAACTCGGAAAGGAGGAGCCTTCCCCTTAGCCGAATAAGCACCAACAATGGCCTGACGAATCCATTTGCTAATGGAGGACTTGGCCGGAGCCAAACCCTTCCTAGGCCCACAGGGCACAACGAAAAAGGCATCAGTCTTGCGAAAAGAAGACGTAGCACGTAGATAGTACCTGACACAACGTACAACATCCAGGCAGTGCAAGGCACTCTCCTTGGCATTCTTAGGCTTAGGACACAAAGAAGGAAGAACAATGTCCTGGTTAAGATGAAACGCAGAGACCACCTTAGGGAGAAAATCTGACTTGTAACGAAAAACCACTTTGTCCTGATGATCCTCAAAATAAGGAGCCTGAATAGACAAAGCTGCCAGCTCTGAAACACGCCAAACCGAAGTGATGGCCACCAAAAAAGCAACCTTCTGAGTAAGAACGGACAAAGGGACATCCCGCAAAGGCTCAAAAGGAGGAGCCTTAAGAGCGGAAAGAACCAAATTCAAATCCCAGACTGGGAACAAAGGCTTCCTGGGAGGCCGTACATGCGAAACCCCCTGGAAAAAAGTCTTGACCAAGGAATGACTAGCAAAAGATTTCTGGAAAAAAATTGACAAAGCAGAAACCTGCCCCTTCAAGGTACTCAGCTGAAGACCGGAGTCCAGCCCCGCCTGAAGGAACTCCAAAATCCTAGACACAGAAAAGACCCGGCAGGGCAAAGACCTAGCCTCACACCAATCAATATAAGATCTCCAATACCTGTAATAGATGGAAGAAGAAGATCTCTTCCTAGCACTAATAAGAGTCTGAATGACCGCATCCGAAAGACCCTCCTCCTTTAAGATGGAGGTTTCAGCAGCCAAGCCGTCAAAGCCAGCGTTTGTAAACTGGGGTAACAGAGTTGACCCTGAGTGAGAAGATCTGGCCGAAGAGGCAGATCGAACTGATCCACGGCCAGACGAACGATGTCCGCGAACCACACCCGCCTTGGCCACCTTGGAGCCACGAGAATGGCGGGAACTCCTTCCAGAACCAACTTTCGCAGAACCCTGCCTAGCATGGGAATCGGAGGAAACAGATAAAGAAACCCCAGGTCCCTCCAGCTCAGGGTCATGGCATCCACCGCCAGAGCCAGAGGGTCCCGGGACAGGGACACAAAAGACGGAAGCTTGTGATTGTGACGAGAGGCAAACAGATCCACCTCCGGCGTCCCCCACCGGAGACAAAGTGACCGAAACACCTGGGGATGGAGAGACCACTCCCCCCGACGGGACGCACACCGGCTCAGAAAATCCGCCTCTGTGTTTTCCACTCCCGGAATGTAAACTGCCGAGATGCAAGGGACATGAGTCTCCGCCCAGACCAAAATCAGAGACACTTCCCTGTGGGCACCCAGACTGCGAGTCCCTCCTTGGTGATTGATGTAAGCAACCACCGTCTAATTGTCTGAGCGAACCTGAACCGGCAGACCTTGTAAATGATGCGTCAAGTGAGACAGAACCAACCTGATGGCTCGCAATTCCAGAACATTGATGGGCAAGTGGGCCTCCTGAGGGTCCCACTGCCCCTGAAACCGAAGATCCTTCCAATAACCTCCCCAGCCTGACAAACTGGCATCCGTGGTGACAGTTTCCCAAAGTGGAGTCAAAAACGACCTGCCCTTCAGAAGGTTGTCCGAGACCAACCACCACAGAAGGGACTGCCGAACCCGAGGGGACAACCGGAAGGACCGATCCAACGACCCCGGACACCGGTTCCAAGACGCCAAAAGATGAAGTTGAAGAGTCCTCGTATGAAACTGAGCAAAGGGAACTGCCTCGAACGAGGCCACCATCAACCCCACCAGTCTCATCCCCAGACGAATGGACGGATGAGGATGGGAGAGGAGCAGCTGGACCAATTCCTGAATCATCAGAACCTTGGCCTGAGGAAGAAACACTCTGTGCTGGCAGGAGTCCAACGACATCCCCAGAAAAGTCACCACCCTGGCCGGAACCAGCGAGGACTTGGGGTAATTGATCACCCAGCCGAACCTCTCCAACATAGACACCACCGTGCTGGTGTCCCCCTCTGCTTGACTGAAGGAAGGAGCCATGATGAGAAGATCGTCCAGGTAAGGCACAATGCGAATCCCCTGAGCTCTGAGCAGGGCCATCACCCCCGCCAACACCTTGGTGAACACTCTCGGAGCAGAGGTGAGGCCGAATGGAAGAGCCACAAACTGAAAATGCCGATCCCCCACCACGAAACGGAGGAACCGCTGATGAGCAGGAAAGATCGGCACGTGCAGGTACGCATCCTTGATGTCTATGGACGTCATAAAGTCCCCCTGCCGAAGCGAACCGATCGCAGACCGCAGGGTTTCCATGCGAAACTTCCGAGGACGAATGAACCTGTTGAGAAACTTCAAATCCAGAATAGGACGGAAGGACCCGTCCTTTTTGGGGACCGTGAAGAGATTGGAGTAAAACCCGCGCCCCACCTCTGAAGGAGGAACCGGGCAAATGACAGCTAAATCTAGAAGATTCCTTACTGCCGCCAGGAGCCCCTGCGCGGCCAAAGGATCCAAAGACACCCGAGACCTGAAGAACCTTGGAGGAGGACGGGACTCGAACTCCAACTTGTAACCGGCCGAAACCACCTCCCGGATCCATCTGTCCGGGACCTCCTGGTCCCACACCCGGGAGAAAAGTTGCAACCGTCCCCCCACCCGAACGGGTGAGGGCGCCCCCTCATTGCTGGGTGGGCTTGGCAGCCGGCTTGGGCTTGGCACCCCAGACGCGAGTGGGGCGGCCACGGCCTCTGCCCCTATTCCAACTGGCGCCCCTGGGGGCCGAGGAGCCCGCACCTCTACCGGCGCCGACTCCCCGAAAGGACGGATTGAACGAGACCATCCCCCGAAAGGAACGGCGAAATTTCTTGCGCTGAGGTAATTTACCTCCCTTGGCAACAGAATCCAGCCTCTCACCAAAAAGCCTCAAACCCAAAAAGGGCAGAGCCGTGAGCGATCTCTTAGAGTTAAAATCGGCCGTCCACTGTCTCAACCACACACAGCGCCGGATAGCCACCAGCAAGGCAGTAGCCCTGCCACACATCAACATGGCATCCTCCTGAGCAGCCAGGATAAAAGACAAAAAAGCATCGCAGCGCTTAAGCCCAAGGGACTCATCACTGGTGGGCTCGAGATCCACCCCCAAGTCCCTGACAATAGACCTGACAGCAAAAGTCAAAAGAGCCGAGGCACAGACAGGCCTTAACACCGAACCCGCACATACAAAACCATGACGGGCAAGCTGATCAACCCGGCGATCCTCGCCGTCCCTGAGCGAAGTCGTGTCAGGGGAATGCACAACCGCCGTGTTGGACAGTCCCAGGACCAGAGTATCTACCTCAGGGGGAACAGACCAACGCTTCAACAATTCCGCCGGAAAGGGATATTTCCTATCCCAGCTAGACGGCACCCCAACAAGACGAGTAGGTTGCTCCCATTGCTTGAAAACAATTTCTTCAAAATGCTGTTGGCTGGGAAACTCCAGACGCTGCTTGGACACCCCAAAAAGCTGACCCTTGGGCCTAGGAGCAACCACCGGAGGCTCCAAATCCAAAACCTCAAACATCTGGCTCAGAATGGTAGAGGAATCGAGAGGGGGGCCATCCGCCTGATCCCCCTCAGAACCCAGCAACTGCTGAACATCAGAATCTTCTTCCTCAATGAGCTCACCTTCTTCACGGGGACGATCCGACCAATCCAGATCTCCCACCACTTCCTCATCTGAATCCGGCGGGGGCGGAGACAGATGCTTCCGCTTAGCTGAAACCTTCTGAGCGGCTATAACAGAAAACCGCTTCTCAAGGCTGGTCAAGCGGGCACATACATCAGACTGCGAATCCCCGCCCAGGACAACGTCACACGGGGTCCGGAATAAGCGAGGGGGAGAGGGAGATGGCGCGGCCGAAGAAGTGCTAGGCACCGGAGTACTGGACTGCCGTGCAATGTTCTGCTGTGCACAAGGAATACACAAAATGACATCATCTCCCTGGAGCGGAGTCCCACAACCCCCGCACACCTTGGATTGTCCCGAAGAACCATTCCCGGTATCTGTGGCAACCTCCATGTGGTGAAATTTATGGTTGTAGCGATAACCCTTATCGCCGGAGGGCTTCACCGCCCGAGACGTCCTTTTCCCAATCGTAAGAGGTGCTGCTGGAATTCCAGAGTCGTCCGTGAGGAAACAGGAACAGCCCTTACAAGGGCTAGTGAATTGTAATATAGCGTTTCCCCCAATAAGAGACAGAACTCAGTATTGAGGGTGAAGGTGAAGTGTACTTTATTAGTGCCACACTGGGCCTTATATACACAAGTCTCTATTGCATGACACACACACCGACCAATAGCAGCAGGGCAAACAATCCCTCAACTCTGCCGGTGACGCAATCAGCAGAACAATAGCAGGCCGTAATACAATCAATCAGGACAATGCCATTGACTGTGACGTAATCAACAATACACAATGGCAGTCAAAATACAATGACATTGCCTGTAACAGTATCAAAATACAATGACCTAATTAAGAAAAGGTCAGGGAATGACCCGGTGGGCAACTGAATAGTGATGACATCCAAAAGACAGAGCGTCTGTCACAATGCCCCCTTTTTGTGGAACACCCGGCAGACCCGGATTGACCCTGTTCGGGTTAACGTGGGGCTGTCCGGACTCTTGTTATGGGCAGAGTTCTGTGTAAGGACAATCCATCTGCATTACTGGTTTGTCTACAGGGCCTGTACACACACACACACATACAGTTGTACTCACAGGGTGCTGGTCTGGTACACACACAGTTGTACTCACAGGGTGCTGGTCTTGTCATTTCCCCCCAATAAGAGACAGAACTCAGTATTGAGGGTGAAGATGATACACCCACACACACATACAGTTGTACTCACAGGGTGCTGGTCTTGTACACACATACAGTTGTACTCACAGGGTGCTGGTCTTGTACACACACATGTACTCACAGGGTGCTGGTCTTGTACACACATACAGTTGTACTCACAGGGTGCTGGTCTTGTACACACACATGTACTCACAGGGTGCTGGTCTTGTACACACACACATGTACTCACAGGGTGCTGGTCTTGTACACACACATGTACTCACAGGGTGCTGGTCTTGTACACACACATGTACTCACAGGGTGCTGGTCTTGTACACACATACAGTTGTACTCACAGGGTGCTGGTCTTGTACACACATACTCTCTTAGCTGTGGTTGCAAGGCATTGAGAAAATGTTCTAGTAAAAACAACTGTAGGCTTCCGGGGTGACAGCGTTCCGGGCTAACAAAGCCTCCTTTACCAGATGGTAGTGTGGTATGTCCGCATCAGGGATGGCCCGGAAAGCATCGGAAGCTTTCCCCGATAGTTTCCCTGATAATATGGTGACCCATTCCTCCATGGGTACCCGGTGTAAAGCGCACTGCCGTTCAAAATCGGCCAAAAATCCATCAATCTCATTGTCACTTTCCTGGATGGGAAATGCTGCAAATGGAATCTTTCTCCCCCCAGTGTAACGGAGGCTGAGAGGCTGCTAGGTTGAAAGTCGCCGATCTTCCCTTCGCTTACTGGCCTCTGCCTCCGCTGCGGCGAAGACTCGGTCGATCAGTTCTTGTGATGGATTCGGCCATAGACCGACAATCTGTTCCGAACCGCTTGAACGAGAGCAGCGTCTTCATCGGTCTCTATATTGGTTTCGGTCCTCACTGCTGCACGATCCATTTTGATCAGCTCGGCTATCAGTTCCTGACGTGGGCGGTTGCTAGCTGACCTTCCCCGGCTCTCGAGTAGATCCTTCAGGGTCAGCCTTTTCAACTTGTCCTACTGACTCTCCATCAGGGTAGCACTCTCTCTGGGTAGAAAGGACCATCCCACCGCTGCCACCAATTGTAGCGATAACCCTTATCGCTGGAGGGCTTCACCGCCCGAGACACAATGGTATTCGCAGAACCCAGGGATTTATGCGGTACGCGACCCGGGATGCCCCTTAATAACCTAACACTTGTCTAAGGACAGTCACAAGATCCTGACCCAGGGGAATAGCATAAGACCCTTATAACTAAATATATATAAGAGTATATAAATATATATTGCAAAGAAAAAACACCCCCCACGAGCCAGGTATATATGACCGGGAGAGCCCTGCCAGACGGGATCCCAGGATCTGAAAAACACAAAGGGAGAGGGACAGGCGTCAATCCAGCACCATAGCCAAAAATCCACATAACATACACAACCCCCCTCACACCCCCCCCCCCCCTCATTAACCAGAGCAAGGAAATGGTTAATGCCAACCAGCACCATAAAGATGCGCCGGAGCGAGGAGGAAGGAGAAGGAGGAGGAAAGGATCCGAGGGGTCATGGCAAGACAAACCAAAAACGCCTACCTTGAGAGGAGAGGAAAACCGCGCAGCCTGCAGAAGATGGCGGCCCGCACACACGCAGTGAGGGAGGAAGAGAGAAGCTCCGGGAGCGCGGGAGCCGAGAAGGCCCCGCCCCTCCGGGCGTCCAATCCGTGCGCAGCCCGCGCGCGACCCCGCCCCCAGGCAGCGTCAGCGTCTGCCGGCGGGGACCGCAAGCAGACCTCAATGATGGGACCGGCGGAGCCACCCACCGGCTCCCAGTGTACAGCGCCGGATAGTAAAACACAGACCCACACACTGATAACAGGTCCCCCCTGAGCAGCCGGACAAGCAGGCTGCAAGCGCCGGGTACGGCGCTCAGCCACCGGCGGGGCCGCGGCGCAGCGCGCCGCGAGGCCCCGCCCCCCCCCCCGGCTCCTGAGGGGAGAAGACACACAGACAGGGGGAAAAAAACGGCAGGCAAACATACAGTGAAGATAGACAATGTAAAATCACAAAGGGAATCACAATGCAGAGCGCAGCAGCACACTCACACAGCATGTCACCGTTTAAAAGCATGTCACCGTCCCAAGCGCGTCCCACACCCCGGAAAGAGACACAATATCCCAGGGCAAGGCACAACCTGACCACTAACTCCTATAAAATGGGGCATCCCACATCCGGATCACCACTCCGGGAATCCTGCTATGCCCCGCAATGAAGGGTCGAGCGGAGGAGCTAATCTCCTAGGCACCAATGGTGCCGGCTACCTTATTGCCCGGCCTACAGCCGAAGCTGGGAGGCTGCCATTAAATAGAATACATTCAAACAAAAGCCGGGCAGAAATAGACCACGGGGGGGGGGGGGGCCGGGGGGATACCCCGGCTACCTGCAAGCAGGAGACTTCTTTCTTCTGTCTTGTCGCCACCTTGCAGAGAACAACACTGGGAGGTTCTTGGGAGGTACCAGGTATGTATAGACCGGGAGGGGCCTGTTGAAGTTTTTTGGAGAAGTTCTCTGCAATGCTGCCACCTAGCGGTGCGTTAACCCTAGTGTAATTATTAATGTTTGAAGTGGGGTGTGTGACATACTTAGAATATAATGCATGTTAGGAAATGCTCTGGAAAAAAACCCACATCAGTTCCAGGGCAAAGACCACTAAGAACCCCCCCAAAAATAACCTGCATGTTCAAGAGAATACCAAGATCCATTGAAAAGTGCACAAAGTGACGCATTTCGCACCACATGTGGGTCCTTCGTTGTACCAGTTGCAGAGATAACGCACATTAGGAAAATCTCTGGAAAACAAAACCCATGTCAGTCCCAGGGCAAGCAACACTAACCCCCCAAATAACCCACATGCTCAAGATAATCCAAAGATCTATTGGAAAGTGCACAAAGTGACGCGTTTTGCACCACATGCGGCTCCTCAGTGGTACCAGTTGCAGAGATAACGCATGTTAGGAAAATGCTCTGAGAGAAAAAAACCCATGTCAGTCCCAGGGCAAAAACTACTAACCCCCCCAAAAAAAAAATAACCTGCATGTTCAAGATAATCCAAAGATCTATTGGAAAGTGCACAAAGTGACGCGTTTCGCACCACATGTGGCTCCTCCGTCGTACCAGTTGCAGAGATAACACAGGTTAGGAAACGCTAAGAGAGAAAAAAAAACGTAAATCAGTCCCAACGCAAGTGCCACTAATCCCCCCCCCCAAAAAGATAACCTGCATGCTCAAGATAATACAGAGATCTATTGGAAAGGAAAGTGCACAAAGTGACGCGCACCACATGCAGGATCCTTAGTCATAGCGGATGCAAAGATAAGAAACACTGAGAAAAAAATCTGAGAAAAACCCATGTCAGTCCCAGGGCAAACACTACTGCCTTCCCCCCCAAATAACCTGCATGCTCAAGAAAATCCAAAAATCTATTGAAAAGAGCTAGAAGTGACGCGTTTCGCACCATATGCGGCTCCCTCGTCGTACCAGTTGCAGAGATAACACACAATAGGAAATGCTCTGAAAAAAAAAACCCACGTCTAGTCCCGGGGCAAACACCACTTACCAAAAAATATCCAGCATGCTCCACAAAATCCAAAAATCTATTGGAAAGTGCAAAAAGTGACGTGTTTCGCATGCAGCTCCTTAGTCGTAACAGCTGCAGAGATTATGTTACGATACGTTAGGAAATGCTCAGAGAGAAAACCCACTGCAGTCCCAGGACAAACACCACTAACCCCCCCCCCCAAAAAAAAATATCCTGCATGCTCAAGAAACTTCGAAGATCTATTGGAAAGTGCACAGTGACGCGGGTCCTTAGTTGTATCAGTTGCAGAGATAACGCAGGTTAGGAAATGTTTGGAGAGAAAAAAAAAAACCACATCAGTCCCAGGGCAAACAACACTAACCACCCCCCAAAAATAACCGACATGTTCAAGTTAATACAAAGCACTATTGGAAAGTGCACAAAGTGACGCGTTTCGCACCTCATGCAGGATCCTTAGTCATACCGGATGCAGAGATAACGCAGGTTAGGAAACACTTGGAGAAAAAACCCATGTCAGTCCCAGGACAAACAACACTACCCCCCCTCCTCCCAAATAAACCACATGCTCAAGATAACCCAAAGATCTATTGAAAAGTGCACAAAGTGACGCGTTTCGCACTACTTGCGGGTCCCTCAGTCGTACCAGCTGCAAAGATAACACACATAAGTAAATGCTCGAAAAGAAACCCCATGTCAATCCCAGGGTGACTACCACTTAGCCGCCCCCCCCCCAAAAGAAACCACATGCTCAAGATAATACAAAAAACTACTGAAAAGTGCACAAAGTGACGCGTTTCGCAGCAGATGTGGCTCCTTAGTTGTACCAGTTGCAGAGATAACGCACGTAGGAAACGCTCAGAGAGAAAAACTCACGGCAGTCCCAGGGTAAACACCCCCCCCCAATAACCTGCATGCTCAAAAAAATCCCAAAGATCTATTGTAAGGAAGAGGGAATTGGGGGCAGGCAGCAGGAGGAGGAGGGGATGGGGCAGGCAGGAGGAGGAGGAGGGGATGGGGGCAGGCAGGAGGAGGAGGAGGGGATGGGAGCAGGCAGGAGGAGGGGATGGGAGCAGGCAGGAGGAGGAGGAGGGGATGGGAGCAGGCAGGAGGAGGAGGAGGGGATGGGGGCAGGCAGGAGAAGGAGGGGATGGGAGCAGGCAGGAGAAGGAGGGGATGGCTGCAGGCAGGAGAAGGAGGGGATGGCTGCAGGCAGGAGGAGGAGGAGGGGATGGCTGCAGGCAGGAGGAGGAGGAGGAGGGGATGGGGGCAGGCAGGAGGAGGGGGATGGGAGCAGGCAGGAGAAGGAGGGGATGGGAGCAGGCAGGAGAAGGAGGGGATGGCTGCAGGCAGGAGGAGGAGGAGGGGGGCAGGCAGGAGGAGGGGGATGGGAGCAGGCAGGAGAAGGAGGGGATGGGAGCAGGCAGGAGGAGGAGGGGATGGCAGCAGGCAGGAGAAGGAGGGGATGGCAGCAGGCAGGAGAAGGAGGGGATGGGGGCAGGCAGGAGGAGGAGGGGATGGGGGCAGGCAGGAGGAGGAGGAGGGGATGGGGGCAGGCAGGAGGAGGAGGAGGGGATGGGGGCAGGCAGGAGGAGGAGGAGGGGATGGGGGCAGGCAGGAGGAGGAGGGGATGGGGGCAGGCAGGAGGAGGAGGAGGGGATGGGGGCAGGCAGGAGGAGGAGGAGGGGATGGGGGCAGGCAGGAGGAGGAGGAGGGGATGGGGGCAGGCAGGAGGAGGAGGAGGGGATGGGGGCAGGCAGGAGGAGGAGGAGGGGATGGGGCAGGCAGGAGGAGGTGATGGGGGCAGACAGGAAGAGGAGGAGGGGATGGGGGCAGGCAGGAGGAGGAGGAGGGGATGGGGGCAGGCAGGAGGAGGAGGGGATGGGGCAGGCCGGAGGATGGGATGGGGGCAGGCAGGAAGAGGAGGATGGGGGCGGGCAGGCAGGAGGAGGGGATGGGGGCGGGCAGGCAGGAGGAGGAGGGGATGGGGTCAGGCAGGAGGAGGAGGAGGGGATGGGCAGGCAGGAGGAGGAGGGGATGGGGTCAGGCAGGAGGAGGAGGAGGGGATGGGGGCAGGCAGGAGGAGGAGGGGATGGGGCAGGCCGGAGGAGGAGGGGATGGGGGCAGACAGGAAGAGGAGGAGGGGATGGGGTCAGGCAGGAGGAGGAGGGGATGGGGTCAGGCAGGAGGAGGAGGAGGGGATGGGGTCAGGCAGGAGGAGGAGGGGATGGGGCAGGCCGGAGGAGGTTATGGGGGCAGACAGGAAGAGGAGGAGGGGATGGAGGCAGGCAGGAGGATGGGATGGGGGCAGGCAGGAGGAGGGGATGGGGGCAGGCAGGCAGGAGGAGGGGATGGGGCGGGCAGGCAGGAGGAGGAGGAGATGGGGTCAGGCAGGAGGAGGAGGAGATGGGGTCAGGCAGGAGGAGAAGGAGGGGATGGGGGCAGGCAGGAGGAGGAAGGGATGGGGCAGGCCGGAGGAGGAGGGGATGGGGGCAGACAGGAAGAGGAGGAGGGGATGGGGTCAGGCAGGAGGAGGAGGGGATGGGGTCAGGCAGGAGGAGGAGGAGGGGATGGGGTCAGGCAGGAGGAGGAGGAGATGGAAGAGGCAGGAGGAGGAGGAGGGGATGCGGCAGGCAGGAAGAGGAGGAGGGGATGGGGCAGGCAGGAGGAGGAGGAGGGGGTGGGGGAAGGCAGGAAGAGGAGGAGGGGATGGGGGCAGGCAGGAGGAGGAGGGGATGGGGGCAGGCAGGAGGGGGAGGAGGGGATGGGGGAAGGCAGCAGGAGGAAGAGGGGATGGGGGCAGGCAACAGGAGGAGGAAGGGATGGGGGCAGGCAGGAGTAGGAGAAGGGGGTGGGGGCAGGCAGGAGGAGAAGGAGAGGATGGGGCAGGCAGGAGGAGGAGGGGATGGAGTCAGTCAGGAGGAGGAGGGGATGGAGTCAGTCAGGAGGAGGGTGGGATGGGGCAGGCAGGAGGAGGAGGAGGAGGAGGAGGAGGAGGAGGAGGAGGAGGAGGAGGGGATGGGGGCAGGCAAGAGGAGGAGGGGATGGGGGCAGGCAAGAGGAGGAGGAGATGGCGGCAGGCAGGAAGAGAAGGAAGGGATGGGAGCAGGCAGGAAGAGGAGGAGGGGATGGGGGCAGGCAGGAGGAGGAGGAGGGGATGGGGGCAGGCAGGAGGAGGAGGAGGGGATGGGGGCAGGCAGGAGGAGGAGGGGATGGGGGCAGGCAGGAGGAGGAGGGGATGGAAGCAGGCAGGAGGAGGGGATGGAAGCAGGCAGGAGGAGGGGATGGAAGCAGGCAGAAGAAGCAGGCAGAAGGAGGAGGGGATGGGAGCAGGCAGGAGGAGGAGGGGATGGAAGCAGGCAGGAGGAGGGGATGGAAGCAGGCAGGAGGAGGGGATGGAAGCAGGCAGAAGAAGCAGGCAGAAGGAGGAGGGGATGGGAGCAGGCAGGAGGAGGAGGGGATGGGAGCAGGCAGGAGGAGGGGATGGAAGCAGGCAGGAGGAGGAGGGTATGGGAGAAAGCAGGAGGAGGAGGGGATGGGGGCAGGCAGAAGGAGGAGGGGATGGGGGCAGGCAGAAGGAGGAGGGGATGGGGGCAGGCAGAAGGAGGAGGGGATGGGGGCAGGCAGAAGGAGGAGGGGATGGGGGCAGGCAGGAGGAGGGGATGGAAGCAGGCAGGAGGAGGAGGGGATGGGAGAAAGCAGGAGGAGGAGGGGATGGGGGCAGGCAGGCAGGAGGAGGGGGATGGGGGCAGGCAGGCAGGAGGAGGGGGATGGGGGCAGGAGAAGGGAAATGGAAGCAGGCAGGAGGAGGAGGAGGGGATGAGCGGCAGGAGGAGGAGGGGATGAGGGCCAGGATGGGTCAGGCAGGAGGAGGAGGGCATGGGGGCAGACAGGAGGAGGAGGGGATGGGGGCAGGAGGAGGAGGAGGGGATGGAGGCAGGCAGGAGGAGGAGGTGGGGATGGGGGCAGGCAGGAGGAGGAGGTGGGGATGGGGGCAGGCAGGAGGGGATGGGGCAGGCAGGAGGGGATGGGAGCAGGCAGGAGGAGGAGGAGGGGATGGGGTCAGGCAGGAGGAGGAGATGGGGTCAAGCAGGAGGAGGAGATGGGGTCAAGCAGGAGGAGGAGGAGATGAGAGCAGGCAGGAGGAGGAGGAGATGGGAGCAAGCAGGAGGAGGGGATGGGGGCAGGCAGGAGGAGGAGGGGATAGGGGCAGGCAGGAGGAGGAGGGGATGTGAGGAGATAAGGGCAGGCAGGAGGAGAGGATGGGTGCAGGCATTAGGAGCAGAGGATGGGGCAGGCAGGCGATGGGAGCAGGCAGGAGGAGGAGGGGATGCGGTCAGGCAGGAGGAGGAGGGGATGGGGTCAGGCAGGAGGAGGAGGGGATGGGGTCAGGCAGGAGGAGGAGGGGGTGAGGGCCAGGATGGGGTCAGGCAGGAGGAGGAGGGGTTGGGGGCAGGCAGGACAAGGAGGGGGTGAGGGCTAGGATTGGGGCAGGAGGAGGGGACACACTACTTACCACACTTGTGGACACCTGTGCAGCAGCGGGGCCAGGGTGCACATCTCGTACCCGGCCAGGGTGTACCCGCACAGGGTGACCTTCTTGCCCTCGCAGGCCTTGAGGCAGAAGACGAGGTGACTGATCCAGGAGTCGTGCTCCTGGCTCTGCGAGACCCTCACCTCGGGCAGGGGAGCCACCAGCCTCCGGGCGAAGTCCTCGTCCTGCGTCTCATGCAGGTACCCGAGCACCTCGGTGCCCATCTCGCACAGCTCCTCCCCCAGAAGCCATTCCCCCATAGCGGCCGAGGCCTGGAAGGAGAGCTGGGTGGCGGCAGACTTGGCGAAGTCCTTGTTGAGCTGCTGGTTGGACAGGCCGAAGCTGAACCTGACGCAGAGGGCCAGGTGAGGGTTCTTCTGCAGGAGCTCCAGCAGGGAGCGCCCCTTGCACATCTCCGGCAGCAGAGAGGGTGGGATCTTGTTGGCGCCGGAGCCCGGCTCGCACACGGCGTAGTAGGCCGCCGCTAGGTACTCCTGGAAGCTGCGGTGGACGAAGCTGTAGAGGGTGCGCTTGCCGATGTCGCCGTGGAAACTGTTCTCGCTCAGGAAGCACGACTCGGTGGGCGTCATGGTGACGCCGTGACGCTTCAGGTCCTCCTTCTGGAACAGGACCTTGCCGGTCATGACGCCCTCCTTGGCCAGGCTGCACAGGCGCTTCATGGAGCTGCCCTCAGGTTGGTCCCTGTTGTGGTACTTCAGGATCCCCTTCAGGTAGTAGAGGAACATGGAGGAGTCTCCTTTATATTTCAGCGGGTACTTGGCCACCTCCAGCAGGGTGACGGTGGACACCACCCAGCACATAAAGGGGACGTGGCACATGGTGAGCAGCACCGGGTTGTTCTTGACGAACTCCACGCCCTTGTCGGTCCTAGCCGGTTTGGTGATGTAGACGCGGACGTAGCGCAGGCGCGACTCCACGGTGTAGCCCAGGATGTCCACAAAGCGGGGCAGGTCCACCAGGAAGCTCCTCAGCCTCTCCAGCCTATAGGGCCTGGTGGTGATGAGGAACGAGGCGTCCTTGGCAAAGCGCCTCTTTAGCAGGCTCCGGAGCAGGACCTCTTTGGGGACCACCTTGAAGGGGTCGTCGCACAGCTGCACCTCGCCCTCCGACCACTTCATGCTTTCGAAGCCGTTGAGAAGGAAGAGGACATTCTCTGAGCGGTTGAGGACGCGGCGCATGGTCCCCGGCGGGCAGTTCCAGTGGCACACCCTGGTTAGGAAAGCCGCGAAGCTCATGTTCTGCTTGAGTTCGACGTAGTCCATGTAGCTCAGGTAGAAGAGGCACAGGAACTTGTCGGGGTAGAAGTTGCCGTCCGCCCACTCCAGGCTGACCATGTGGGCCGTCATGGACTTGCCGATGCCGCTGGGTCCCTGCAGCACCACGGTCTTGGGGACCACGCCGTCCTCGCCGGGGTCGAAGAGCGTCAGGGGCGTGACGTGCAGGCAGGTGGCGAGGCGATCCTGCAGGATCTTCTCAAGCTCCTCCCCCGAGGCGCTGAGCTCCTGCCTCTTCTCCTCCTCCCCGCGGAACTTCCTCAGCATGACCAGCGGCATGTAGCGCTTCCGCAGCAGCGAGTACTCGCCCAGCAGGGAGTTACGGTCCTTCATGAACTCAAAGTGGTGCTTCACAACCTCCTGCAGCTCCTTGCGGTAATAGGACAGCTCCGCCGTCACCTCTGCGGAGACAAAAATCCGGGTCAGATTCATGAGGAACTAAAACCATGAACTAGAGCATGCACCGCCCACAGGCGGAGCTCCAACAGCTCCATCCCCAGGACTAAACCCAAGACCCAGCACATGCACCACCCACAGGCGGAACTCCAGCAGCTCCATCCCCAGGACTAGACCCAGCACATGCACCACCCACACCTGGACCTCTACCAGCTCCATCCCCGGGGCTAAACCCATGACCCAGCACATGAACCACCCACAGGCAGAGCTCCAACAGCTTAATCTCCAAGACTAAACCCAAGACCCGGCGCATGCCCCCCCCACACCTGGACCTCCACCAGCTCCATCCCCGGGACTAAACCCAAGACCCAGCACATGCACCACCCACACGTGGACCCCCCACAGCTCCATCCTCAGGACTAAACCCAAGACCCAGCACAAGCACCAGCCACAACTGGACCTCCACCAGCTCCATCCCCAGGACTAAACCCAAGACCCAGCACATGAACCACCCACCCCTGGACCTCCACCAGCTCCATCCCCGGGACTAAACCCAAGACCTAACACATGCACCACCCACACCTGGACCTCCACCAGCTCCATCCCCGGGACTAAACACAAGACCCAGCACATGCACCCCCCACACCTGGACCTCCACCAGCTCCATCCCCAGGACTAAACCCAAGACCCAGCACATGCACCACCCACACCTGGACCTCCACCAGCTCTATCCCCGGGACTAAACCCAAGACCCAGCACATGCACCATCCACACCTGGACCTCCACCAGCTCCATCCCCATGACTAAACCCAAGACCCGGCGCATGCACCACCCACACCTGGACCTCCACCAGCTCCATCTCCGGGACTAAACCCAAGACCTAACAAATACACCACCCACACCTGGACCTCCACCAGCTCCATCTCCAGGACTAAACCCAAGACCTAACACATGCACCACCCACACCTGGACCCCCACCAGCTCCATCCCCGGGACTAAACACAAGACCCAGCACATGCACCCCCCACACCTGGACCTTCACAAGCTCCATCCCCAGGACTAAACCCAAGACCCATTTGAATGCTTGTTTTTATAAGAATATAAGATAACTAGGAGAGGCCCACAAGGCCTGTGTAACTGATTAATGGATGGGTAAGCTGGGAGTGTACTGAAATATTGTGAAAAATGGTCAGTGAGATATATTATTTCTCTGATAAGTGTGGAATGTATTACTAACCCTTCTGTGTTATACACTGCGGATACATTCCTATGGTGGGGGTCCTCTCTCTTGTATCACATGCTGCTATATAGTCTGCAATGGTCTCTAATAAAGATGTTTTCTTGAACTGCAAATTATGCAGGCTGGAATATCACTTTAAATAATCCGCACCTAACTGACTTTCTTATAATGTTCTTTGTGGAGGAGAATATATAACGGAATTTATGAACAGGAGTATAAGACGAGGTTGGAGTTGTGGTAATAACACATTACATTTGTCGTGGAAAAGTGTGTTACCCCTGTTTCCAATAGAAGCATAAGTATGGTGTTATGTGGCTGTACTGATCCCTGTCCTGGGTGTTGTTAGAAATCATCAGGGAAAACATGCTTCTGAAATTAGTCAAAATCCCAAACACCCAACCAAACCGAAGCAAAGGAGGTATCTGTTTAACAAGATTACAGGATAAAGTTAAGTATATTGCCAGGGATTGGAGTCCCTTCAGTGGGCCTAGCTGGGACCTCACGGGCTAAGAATATGCTTATTACAGTGTTTGTCGTACTTCTAATGTTTCTGTTGTACTTCTAATGTTGTCCCTTTTATATTTGTTTTTTAAGATTTTTATGCGCATGTTTAATAACTGTACTGCGCCTGGAGCACACTATGAAATGTATTTAGCTGAAACAGCAGCAGGTGAAATCATATGATGTGATCATCCTGTTTTTGATGATCAAAGGGGGGATTGGAGGGGATACGCTTAGCGACAGCCCCAGGCGTTTTAATCTCCTGAACCATTTTGATTTTCAGCTTCCAATTTAGTGAAATATTGAGAAATGTATTTGAATGCTTGATTTTATAAGAATATAGGATAACTAGTCTGGGTGTACAGTCAGGAGAGGCCCACAAGGCCTGTGTAACTGATTAATGGATGGGTAATAACACCTACATTTGTCGTGGAAAAGTGTGTTACCCCTGTTTCCAATAGAAGCATAAGCATGGTGTTATATGACTGTACTGATCCCTGTCCTGGGTGTTGTTAGAGATCATCAGGGAAAACATGCTTCTGAAATTAGTCAAAGTCCCAAACACCCAACCAAACCGAAGCAAAGGAGGGATCTGTTTAACAAGATTACAGGATAAAGTAAAAAATATTGCCAGGGATTGGAGTCCCTTCAGTGGGCCTAGCTGGGACCTCACGGGCTAAGAATATGCGTATTACAGTGTTTGTCGTACTTCTAATGTTTCTGTTGTACTTCTAATGTTGTCTCTTTTAGATTTGTTTTTTAAGATTTTGATGTGCATGTTTAATAACTGTACTGCGCCTGGAGCACACTATGAAATGTATTTACCTATAACAGCAGCAGGTGAAATCATATGATGTAATCATCCTGTTTTTGATGATCAAAGGGGGGATTTGAGGGGATACGCTTAGTGACAGCCCCCGGCGTTTTAATCTCCTGAACAATTTTGATTTTCAGCTTTCATGTTAGTGAAACATTGAGAAATGTATTTGAATGCTTGTTTTTATAAGAATATAAGATAACTAGTCTGGGTGTACAGTCAGGAGAGGCCCACAAGGCCTGTGTAACCAATTAATGGATGGGTAATAACACCTACATTTGTCGTGGAAAAGTGTGTTACCCCTGGTTTCCAATAGAAGCATAAGCATGGTGTTATATGGCTGTACCGATCTCTGTCCTGGGTGTTGTTAGAGATCCTCAGGGAAAACATGCTTTTGAAATGAGTCAATGTCCCAAACACCCAACCAAACTGAAGCAAAGGAGGAATCTGCTTAACAAGATTACAGGATAAAGTAAATAATATTGCCAGGAGTCCCTTCAGTGGGCCTAGCTGGGACCTCACGGGCTAAGAATATGCGTATTACAGTGTTTGTCGTACTTCTAATGTTTCTGTTGTACTTCTAATGTTGTCTCTTTTATATTTGTTTTTTAAGATTTTTATGCGCATGTTTAATAACCATACTGCGCCTGGAGCACACTATGAAATGTATTTACCTAAAACAGCAGCAGGTGAAATCATATGATGTGATCATCCTGTTTTTGATGATCAAAGGGGGGATTGAAGGGGATACGATTAGCATCAGCATTTTTTTTTTTTATAACAATAAATCTTTATTGAGGTAGAAAGAATAGCAAAGCACTCCACAGAGAAAAAAAAAAAAGGAAAACCAAACAGTTTCATACAGTAGGAAGGTCCATCATATACAGCATTTAAAGCCACAATCCTGTCTATGACCTACATAACCTTACTCGACCTCTGTGACCTTCGCTCCCTCAGCTATCCCCTGAGTGGGGCCTCGCCATACCAGTCCACCTGATTTTCCTTTTAAATGGTAAAGAGGGAATTGGGGATAAGGATGAAAAAGAAGGAGGGTAGGAAGTATGAAAGGGGAGGGAGAAAAGGGAAGGGGGGGGAAAGAGAGGACTGAGGAGGAGGGGGGGGAAGCACCCCCGGCCGCCCACCCCCCCGAGGCCGCCCCGCGCCCCACCCAGACACATGCCACACCCTCCAGTCAGGCGCCCCACCCCGCCGTCCGCCTCTGTCCGTCACAGCAAGGGGTCATATCTTAATCCGCAGGTTCTTGCCTTCGGCCGACTCCATGAACATGTCCCATGGCAACCACCGGTGCCTATGTTTTTCCTCAGAGCCCTTAAGTAGGGCAGTTATGTCCTCCATGCGCCTAATGTCCTCCACCCTGTGGATCCAGGAGCCTATGAGAGGTGTAGCTGCGCTCTACCACTGGGCCGGTATACACGCCCTGGCCGCGTTCACCAGATGGATAGTCAGCGACCTTCTGTAGTTGCTGGTCGTTCCTCCGATGGAATGGAGCAGAAGAGTTTCCGGAGAAAGCGGAATATCATCGCCCGTTACCCTACGGATCAGGTCCACCACGTTCCTCCAGAAGCCCTGAATTTTCTCGCACTCCCAGAAAATGTGCAGAATGGTGCCCTGAGCCCTCTCGCACCTCCAGCACAATGGTGAGACAGATGGGTAGAAGCGATGCAGCGTCTGAGGAGTCCTGTACCAACGGCAGAGGATTTTATAACCCGCCTCTTGGTAGGAGTTGCTGATCGACGCCCGCTGCGCCAGCTCCACGATTTTCTTAACCTGATTAGGTGGGAAGGTGGTTCCGAAGTCCCTCTCCCACGCTCTTATGAAGCCAGGCACAAAAGATTCTCCAGGATCCAGCAACAGCTGGTACACTTTGGATAGCGCCCCTCTAACAGGTTCCGGTGACAAGCATAACCGCTCGAAAGGTGATAGCGCCCTTCCAAACTCCCCTGGTGGGGGCAGGTTGTCCAGAAAGTGAGAGATTTGTAATGCTCTCCAGTGCGACAAGTGTGGAGGGTCCCCCCATGACATGATCTCCTGGTGGGTCTTCCATCTGGAACCACATAGAAAGTCACGAGCAGCACCCCTACCGGGCGTCTTCCATCTCCGAAATCCTGCATCTAGTTGTCCCGGGACAAAGTCTAGAGCCCCTAAGACCGGTCTGAGTGGAGAGGGTGAGGGGGCCAGGTTCTCACTCGCTGCTTGTCTGGTCCAAACCCTCAGGGTAGGGCCTATAGTTGGGTGTGACCGGAGTGCACTTGGAACCGGGCCGGGGGACCAAGGTAAACTCGCCAATGGGACCGGGGACCATGTCTGTTCGATCTGGACCCAGCGCTTGTGTTTCCCATGAAGGTTCCAGTCTACGATTCTACTTAAGTGTGCCGCCGTATAATACATTTTAATGTCAGGGAGTCCCACTCCCCCCCTTGCCTTAGGTAGAGTAAGCAATTTCTGTGAGACTCGCGGGCTCCTTCCACTCCACACGAACTTTATGAATTCCGCACGAACGGTTTTCAAGAAGGAAGCTGCCAGGTGGATAGGTAACACCTGGATAGGGTAAAGTAGGCGTGGCAGGACGTTCATTTTGAGAACGTTACATCTGCCAAACCAGGACAATATACTGTCCTTCGAGCTGCCGAGGTCCTTCCTAATTGCTGTCAACAATGGCGGAAAGTTTTTAGCGAACAAGTCTTGCAAGGAGGGTGTGATCTGTACTCCCAGGTAGGAGATTGATTCTGATGCCCAACGAAAAGCGAAGCTAGACTCAATGGTCCTCAGGAGTCTCGGTGACAGGGAGACGTTTAACGCCTCCGACTTTTGTAGGTTTATCTTGAAGTTTGAGAGCTCGTGTACTCCTTAAATTCTCAAGTTGGGGAGCGAGGTTGCCGGTTGGGTGACACAAAAAAGCAAGTCATCCGCGAAGGCGGCGACTTTGTGCTCAGATCCGCCTCTCATCACTCCTTTTATGTCCGGGTTCGCTCTCACACGACAGAGGAAAGACTCCAGCGTCAGAATAAATATAATCGGTGAAAGTGGGCAGCCCTGTCTTGTGCCATTTGTGATCTTGAATGGCTTCGAGAGAATGCCATTGACCTTAACACACGCCGACGGGGAAGAGTATAGTGACAGTATCCAAGACCTCATATTCTCTCGGAGGCCCAGATGTTCTAATGTGGCTCGGATAAAACCCCAGTGGACCCTATCGAATGCTTTCTCCGCATCCGTGGAAAGCAACATAGCTGGGATTTTCTCCTCGTGAATCAGATGAATAAGGTTGAGGACTCTTGTCACATTGTCTCTCGCCTCTCTTTTTGGTGTAAAGCCCGCCTGGTCAAGATCTATTAGGTCACTTAGGTGCGCTACCAATCGGTTTGCCAGAATTTTCGCGAACAATTTCAAGTCCACATTTAGTAGCGATATTGGCCTATAGTTCGCGCAGAGAAGTGGGTCCTTTCCCTGTTTCGGTATGACTGCCACTTGGGCCCTTAGCATATCGCTGGGCACTGCCTGTTCAGCCGAGATTGAGTTGAAGGCGGTCACTGCACGTGGGGTCAGGATGTCTCCCAGCTCTTTGTAGTAGGGCAGGGTAAACCCGTCCGGGCCCGGCGACTTGCCTGTCTGCGAGAGTTTAATTGCCTGTGCCCACTCTGATTCGGAGATAGGCTCCTCTAGGGTCTCCACTATCTCGGGGCTTAGCGTAGGAAGGCCTGAAGCAGCCACATAGCCTCTTGCGTCCTGCATTAGGTGAGCCCGGTTACTCCCCTCACCCGGCAGGTTGTACAGCCTACTGTAGAATTCCCTGAACGACTCAGCAATGTCATCTGGTCCGGAGCACACCCGTCCGCCCGCCCCAAGGATCTGTGGGACGTAGTTCTTTGCCCTCTGTTCGCGGATTGCTCTCGCCAGGGAGCGGCCGCACTTATTTCCGTACTCGTAAAAGGAGCGACGAACTCTTAGGAGGGAAGCTTTGGCCTTGACCATCAATATGTCTCTCAGGTTTTCTCGGGCCAGCGCCAATTCCTGTCCGACTTTCACTGCCTGTTGCCTTTTATGTTCGGCCTCCAATCTACCGATCTTCCCCAATAAGTCGCTAATGGTTTTCTCTCTTTCCTTCTTTCGTCTGGACTCTATCTTTAATAAAATGCCCCTGATATAACATTTGTGGGCCGCCCATATGTTGATGGGGCTCGTTTCTGGTCTGTCGTTCAATTCGAAGTAGGATCTAAGCTCTCTCCTGACCTCCTCTTTTACCAGAGGGTCCTGCAACAAGGACTCGTTAAGAATCCACGAGCTTGGTCTGGCGGGCCACTCAGGTATCCTCACCGACAGTAAGATCAAGGCGTGGTCCGAGATCGTAATGGGATCTATTGTGGCCTTCTGCACGAGCTGGAGGTATCTGTGCTCTATGAAAAGGTAGTCGATTCTGGAATATGAATCGTGGGGAGCCGAGTAGAAGGTGTAATCTCTCCCACGGGGGTTTTGTATACGCCAAGGGTCTACCAGCTGTGTCAGCCTGAGTGCTGTTTTAAGTTTTTTAAGAGCTGAGAATGAGAGGTGGGAGGCTTTCCGTGACACATCTAACAAGGGGTCTAACGCTACATTGAGGTCGCCTCCAAAGATCACTAGGCCTTCCGAAAAAGTTTGAAGGGTCTCAAGAGTTTGTTCTAAGAAGCGTGTCTGGTCCGTGTTGGGAGCATAGATGTTCGCAAAGGTGCACATTTGGTTACCTACTCTCCCCTTAAGGAAGATAAACCTTCCCTCCTCATCTGACCTGCTATCCACTAAGGTCCACGGGAGCGAGGAGGCGAGCAAGATGCCCACTCCTCTTGACCTTGCATCGGGTGAGTATGAGTGGTAGCCCGTAGGAAAGCGCTTGTCCGAAAATCTCGGAGCCTTTCCTCTCTGAAAATGTGACTCCTGGATGAACACCACCTGGGCTCTTCTCTTCCAGAACAGGGACAGGCACATTCTCCTCTTCTCAGGGATGTTAAGGCCCTTAGAGTTGAAAGATACAATTTGCAGATCCATCGTGCGCACGGCACTTCGGACACACGACGACGAGGCGGAACAGGACCGAGGCTACACACCCAACCGGGGGGAGGGCCCCAAAGGGAGACAGGGAGGGAGCGCGGGCCAGCCCGGGGGGGAGGGCAACAGGGGACAGCAACCCCCACCACCCCCCACAAATCAGGGGTAGTACACCGGGAGGGAGGGCAAGGGAGAAGGGATAAGTAGGGAAAAGGAGAGAGATTGACAAAGGGAGAAGGGATAAGCGTAAGCGTAGAGGGGATCAAGAGAAAACACCCGTCTAGACAGGTCGCTTGGACCTAGACGAGCTGGCCTATGTGGGGAGTATAAACTGTGGCGCCGCGCAGCGACAGGGGACTCGCGTCCCCAGCCCAGAGCAGTTCCTCGCGCGAGGAACGGTTCAAAAAACTTTTAACCTACCCGTCCCCAGTCAAGGATACCAGGGTCGGCAATGTCTCACTGACAACATCTATAGACCCGTAACAATGTTAACCATTTACATAACACACAGGTGAACAACTGTCCCAACCTCAGGCCCCCACCGCCCACTGACCCCTACCCCGCCCACGCCGCCCACACCGACCCGGCCGCGGAGCGCCCCGCATCCCCGCCCCAGGACCGGGCCCGGCGCCCGGGAAGTCCGGGAGGAGGCACAACAAATCGCTCCCCCACCAGGGCCCGACCCCGGGGGGGGGGGGCACGCCCGAGGCAGCCCGGCTCACCACCCCAGGCCACGCCACCCCCTCCCGACCAGAGAGCCACGTACATGACCACCGCCACCGCTCCCCTACCCCCCCAAGGAGTCCACCCCAGGCCCCAGGAGACCCCAAAAGGAAACCCCCCGCAGCGCCCCCCCCACCAGGGCCCGGCCCGAAACCAAGCAGTAGAGCCGAACCGGGGGAGGGGGGCACGCGGCAAGGGGAGAGGCACCCCAGTCCCGGGCCGGATCCCGGAAGCGCGTCCCCAGCCCGGCCCCAGTCGCCCCCCCACGGAGGGAGAGGGCAGCGCCAAAGACGGCCCGTCCCACCGAGAGGAGGGCCCCCCCCGGCCCCCCCAAGGCCACGGCCCACGCCCCGCCCCACGAGGATCAAGGCCAAAGCCACGACCCGGTCAACCTCCAACCCATGGCCGAAACTCAGGTCCGAAAGCCAGTGGGGACCGTCTAGAGTCGGGGGCCGGACCCGACACCGCGGAGGCACCGGGGGGGGGGGGGAGGAGCCGAGGAGGGAAGGCCCCCGGGAGCAACCCCGTCACCCATCCCGGGTCCCCGGGCAGTCCGCCCCAGGCCCAGAGCGAGACCCACAATGAGGCTCGGGAATCCACCAACCCGAAGAGTCAGGGACAGGGACCGACATGGCCCGGGGACCAAGGACAGACCCAGCGACCCCATCTCAGGCGCGACCCGCGGGGGAGGCGGGAATAAATTTCGGCCCCAGGCCGTAGGCAGAGTCATCGGACAGAGGCCCGCACGAAGCCCGGCCACAACATCTTCAACCGGACCCCAAGAGCCGCCCGGTACGGGGCCCCCAGCGCCACCGCCCCACCGGTCGGGGATTGCGCGGCCAGCCATCAAGGAGGGGCCCAGAGCCCCCAGCAGTAGCAGCAGCCAGCGCCGAGGCCCCGCCGACGGCCCCCGGTGCGGTCCAGAGACGAAGCCAAACGGCGGCCCGGGGGGGGAGGGGGGGCACACCACGTCCAGCGGTCCAGTCCACTTCTGTACGGAGCAGTTCAGAGGCCAAGGCACGGCCACACAGGAGGTCCCCCGTCCGAGGGCATGACATCGGCCAGGACCGGCGTCACCGCGACGGAGGTCCCGGCGCCACCCGACCCACAGTAGGCCGTGGGGCCGGGCAGCAAGCAGCAGAGGGCCCGAGGCACAGGACATCGCCAGAAGTTGCAGGCAGGGGCGCAGGACAGCAAGCAGCAAAGGACCCGAGGCACAGGACAAAATTGGAGATTACTCTTCTAGAGGGGGAGGCTGATCCCCCCTGCGCGGCGGCGCCCCCCGTCTAGGCGGGGCCCTCCTACGCCTGATCCTCTGCGGTAAAGGTTGAAATGATGGGAAGTCCAGCCAGTTGGGAACCTCCAGTGGAGCGGCGTCCAGGAAAACGAACAGGCCATCAAGATCCCCGGGTGTTCGGAGAGTGAAAGACCCCCCGTTCTTGCGGACGATGAGATGGAAGGGGTATCCCCAACGGTAGGCTGCTCCGCTGTCTTTTATTTTCTGAAGAAGAGGTTTCAGCTGTCTTCTCATCCAGAGTGTGGAACGGGCCAAGTCCGGCAAGATGGTTAATGGTTTGGAGTCGTAGACGATCCGGCCCGCCTCCCACGCCTTCCTCAATATCTCCTCTTTAATTCTGAAGTGATGGACCCTGCAGAGAATGTCACGAGGGGCCTCCGGGGCGCCCGGCGGCCGACCTGCCACCCTGTGTATCCTATCCAGTTTGATGGCAGCGTTCGGAGGGTTACCCAGCAACTGATTAAAGACAGCGAGGACAATCGATTCCAGGTCTGCATACTGCGGCAACTCAGGGAGACCCCGTATACGGAGATTGTTCCGTCTACTGCGGTTTTCTAAGTCGTCGTTTTGGATCTTCAGAAGAGAGATTTGAGTTGCTTGAAGCTCACTGGTCTGTTCCAGATGGGCAAGACGGTCCTCCGTCGATGCTCTTGTGTTCTCCAAGGTGGTGACCCGATCCTCGACCGCCGCCACATTGTGTTGGACAACTTCCAGGTCTTTTTTGAAGGTTTTTTCGATTCTGGACATCATGGTTTCCAGGTCGGCCTTGACGGGGAGGGAGAGGAGCACCGATCGAAGGTCCAGGTCAAGGCTCGTCAGATGCGCGCCTGCAGGCGTTTGGAGAGGTCTCTCCCCGTCCTTCATCCAGGCATGAGCGGGACTAGGGCCAGCAGGCGGAAGCCACCCACGTGCAGTCCATGATTCACACGGAGACGCCCTCTCGACATAGCCCCCAGAAGCGCTGGTCCCCATTCCGGTGCCCCGGGGAGGGGGGGGGGCGACGGGGGCATCCCATCCGAGGAGACTGACCATGCCCGCGGAATGGCCTCGTGCGCGAATGGAGCCTCTTCCAGGACTCCCGCCGCAGCGGCTCCTGGCTCCCTGCAGTCAGAGCTAGACCTTGCACTCGGAGTGCCAACGGTGCCTGTCTCTTTAAGGCGCTCTTGTTGCTGGGCAGGGCGAACAGTGTTGCTGTCTCTTCTAGCTGGGGACATTGCTGGGGATTCTCTCCATCCCTCTCCCTCATCGGCTTGTGACCCCCAGGAGCAGGGGGGGGGAATGCATCAACGATCTGATCGGTAGGTCGGGGGGGGGGGGGGCTCTCTCCCTTCCCGATGGGTCTGGGGTTCCCCATCCCGGGAGATGGGATTTCCCGCTACTCATGCAGCCTACCTCATGGTGTGTTGTAGCGGCGGATGGCCCCAGCCGCATCAATGTTGTCTCCTCCCGCCGACAGCCGCCTCCCTCTCCCGTCCGGTCACTCGGCGGGGACGGGCGTCGGATGCGACCCAGGCCGCCTGTGGCCTGCCTCTCGGAGACAGGGGAGTCCCCGCCTGGCGTGCAGGCCACCTCGCGCTGCTCCTCCACTGCGGTGGCCGTCACAGACCGCATCGCCGCCTCCTGCTGACAGGCGCCGCTCCCTCCTCCTCCTCCCGCCCGGTCACACAGCGGGGACGTCTGCCGGGGGAGACACAACTCCGGCGGTGTCTGCATCCCCTCCGCACGCCGACCAGCCTCCACGGCAACAGCTGAGGCTCGCTCTCCTTCCTCTGTCCCGTCAGCCGCCGCCGCCATCTTGCTTTGGCGCGTGGTTGCTCCCGGGGGGTCGCCCGGCCGTAGAAAACGGGCAATGCCGCCCCCATCCTCTCTCCTGGGGTCCTTCGGTTGACCACGACGCCTCCCCATACTCGTCGAGGACAGGTAGGTGCTATTAACACGTTGTAAAAGAGGCTCCTGGGCTGGGGTTACGGAGAGCTTCAAGGTTCACGTCCACCCGTCGCCATGCCGCGGCCACGCCCAGCATCAGCATTTTAATCTCCTAAGCCATTTTGATTTTCAGCTTCCATGTTATAATATTAACCCGGACCTTCACCAGGATTTTTTGAAAAGCCCAAACCCTTATAAAACGATTCCCCAGCATCTAAAGTTAATATATTTTAAGTTTTTAGTCACTTACTTATTATTCTTTCCCCCACTGGGCTGCAACTCTGTTCAGGATATGGGCGCCGCCATCTTGACTCAGAAGCATCACACTTACTGAGGAGAGGAGTGGGATAAAGTACAGGGGGGCGGGGTTATAGCTGTGCTTTGCTCAGACAGAGCAGAGCTGGGGTCAGGAAAAAGTCAGCAATCCCAGAATGCAGAACA
The DNA here is from genome assembly GCA_027917425.1 of Gastrophryne carolinensis. Taxonomy (NCBI): domain Eukaryota; kingdom Metazoa; phylum Chordata; class Amphibia; order Anura; family Microhylidae; genus Gastrophryne; species Gastrophryne carolinensis. The sequence goes on from CM051235.1 coordinate 630,857,270, forward strand.
GCACAGTCAGAAGGCACTTTCTGTTTGCAGGCTGCCTGATGTTCCATGAGCCACCATCTTGGATGCTTAAAGGCACATAACATGCAGTAGATGCAGGTAGGATGATTTCTAATGTGGGCAATCTGTATGTACAGGGTGTGGGAAACATAAGATAGACTCTTATTCAGGGTGAGGGTCTGGATTAATGTGAGCAATCTGTATGTACAGGGTGTGGGAAACATATAAGATAGGCTCTTATTCAGGGTGAGGGTCCGCTTTAAGAAATGGACTGTCCTGGGTTTTGGTCCCCGATGGGGGATGCTCCGCTGTGTGGATCCCCCCAGTTCATAGAGTGCAACTCACCTCCTCCTGGTCCTACAACACATGACCGGCTGCTCGTCCAATCAGGGCGCTTAGAGCTGCTGACGTCACACCGTCTAAGCTTCGTGTCTGAGCACGCCGGTGGCTGCATCCCTCGCTACCCTCTAACAGGGAGCCTGCCCGCGCCGGCCATTGACAAATACCTGGTGTGGGCATGCGCCCTGCTAGAGGGATAACGGGGATGCGGCTCGCACATGCGCCATTGGACCGTTAAGCAAGGGGGCGTGCATGGGGCGACCTGGGGGGTATCACACAGCGGGGCATCCTGATTTTGGATGACCCGGGGGGAGGGAAATTGACCCGAGAATCTTATAGATTCTTGGGCTGATTGCGGTGGGTTTTGGTCCATAATAATATGCACAACAAATGGCTATGATTGGACGAGAGCCCGCGTATGCGCCAAAGGCCTGGGGAAAGGTTAGTGAGTCCTGGGTGATCCGGGAGGTTTAATCCCATGGCGGCATCCCCCGGCTAAGTCAAGTCCGGCAAAATACCCACCCTAAATCGGGATGCCCCACTGTGTGAAAGTTGCCCCATATTCTTACCCTGTCAGTAAACCCGCGGTGCATGCACGGCCGGCAGCGGCACCTCTCTCAGGCTGTGCCACCCCCCCGTAGAAGGATTCCAGGGATGCCGCACAAGAGCGGCTACGCTCCCATTCATGTGTCTCCAGCCCCGCATTAATATGCGCAACCGAAGAAGCCGATTGGAGGGGAGGTGTGTATATTGGGCCCCACATTAATATGCGCAACCGAAGGAGCCGATTGGAGGAGAGGTGTGTATATCAGGCCCCGCATTAATATGCGCAACCGAAGAAGCCGATTGGAGGGGAGGTGTGCATATCAGGCATCACATTAATATGCGTAACCGAAGAAGCCGATTGGAGGGGAGGTGTGTATATCGGGCCCCCACATTAATATGCGCAACCGAAGAAGCCGATTGGAGGGGAGGTGTGCATATCAGGCATCACATTAATATGCGTAACCGAAGAAGCTGATTGGAGGGGAGGTGTGTATATTTGGCCCCGCATTAATATGCGTAACCGAAGAAGTCGATTGGAGGGGAGGTGTGTATATCAGGCCCCGCATTAATATGCGCAACCGAAGAAGCCGATTGGAGGGGAGGTGTGCATATCAGGCATCACATTAATATGCGTAACCGAAGAAGCTGATTGGAGGGGAGGTGTGTATATTTGGCCCCGCATTAATATGCGTAACCGAAGAAGCCGATTGGAGGGGAGGTGTGTATATCAGGCCCCGCATTAATATGCACAACCGAAAAAGCCGATTGGAGGGGAGGTGTGTATATCAGGCATCACATTAATATGCGCAACCGAAGAAGCCGATTGGAGGGGAGGTGTGCATATCAGGCATCACATTAATATGCGTAACCGAAGAAGCCGATTGGAGGGGAGGTGTGCATATCAGGCATCACATTAATATGCGTAACCGAAGAAGCCGATTGGAGGGGAGGTGTGCATATCAGGCATCACATTAATATGCGTAACCGAAGAAGCCGATTGGAGGGGAGGTGTGCATATCAGGCATCACATTAATATGCGCAACCGAAGAAGCCGATTGGAGGGGAGGTGTGCATATCAGGCATCACATTAATATGCGTAACCGAAGAAGCCGATTGGAGGGGAGGTGTGTATATCAGGCCCCACATTAATATGCGTAACCGAAGAAGCCGATTGGAGGGGAGGTGTGTATATCGGGCCCCCACATTAATATGCGCAACCGAAGAAGCCGATTGGAGGGGAGGTGTGCATATCAGGCATCACATTAATATGCGTAACCGAAGAAGCCGATTGGAGGGGAGGTGTGCATATCAGGCATCACATTAATATGCGCAACCGAAGAAGCCGATTGGAGGGGAGGTGTGCATATCAGGCATCACATTAATATGCGTAACCGAAGAAGCCGATTGGAGGGGAGGTGTGTATATCAGGCCCCACATTAATATGCGTAACCGAAGAAGCCGATTGGAGGGGAGGTGTGTATATCGGGCCCCCACATTAATATGCGCAACCGAAGAAGCCGATTGGAGGGGAGGTGTGCATATCAGGCATCACATTAATATGCGTAACCGAAGAAGCCGATTGGAGGGGAGGTGTGTATATCGGGCCCCCACATTAATATGCGTAACCGAAGAAGCCGATTGGAGGGGAGGTGTGCATATCAGGCATCACATTAATATGCGTAACCGAAGAAGCCGATTGGAGGGGAGGTGTGCATATCAGGCATCACATTAATATGCGTAACCGAAGAAGCCGATTGGAGGGGAGGTGTGTATATCAGGCCCCACATTAATATGCGTAACCGAAGAAGCCGATTGGAGGGGAGGTGTGTATATCGGGCCCCCACATTAATATGCGCAACCGAAGAAGCCGATTGGAGGGGAGGTGTGCATATCAGGCATCACATTAATATGCGTAACCGAAGAAGCCGATTGGAGGGGAGGTGTGCATATCAGGCATCACATTAATATGCGTAACCGAAGAAGCCGATTGGAGGGGAGGTGTGTATATCAGGCCCCACATTAATATGCGTAACCGAAGAAGCCGATTGGAGGGGAGGTGTGTATATCGGGCCCCCACATTAATATGCGCAACCGAAGAAGCCGATTGGAGGGGAGGTGTGCATATCAGGCATCACATTAATATGCGTAACCGAAGAAGCCGATTGGAGGGGAGGTGTGTATATCGGGCATCACATTAATATGCGTAACCGAAGAAGCCGATTGGAGGGGAGGTGTGCATATCAGGCATCACATTAATATGCGTAACCGAAGAAGCCGATTGGAGGGGAGGTGTGTATATCGGGCCCCACATTAATATGCACGACCGAAGAAGCCGATTGGAGGGGAGGTGTGTATAACCTGACGTCTTAGCTCAGAGCGCGCTGGCGGCCGCATCCCCCGCTTCCCTCCAACAGGAAGTGCGCTAGTGCCGGCCATTCACAAATGCCTGGCCCTGCTAGAGGGATAGCGGGATGCGGCTCGCACATGTGCCGTTGGACCAGGATTAAGGTAAGCATATGGGGTGACCTGGGGGTATCTCACAGCGGGGCGTCCTGATTTTGGATGCCCCGCGGGGAGGTGAATTTTATACATTCCCGGGCCAATCCAGCTGGGTTTTGGTCCACTTTAAGTGCCAGCATCCCCAGAAACGGACGCGGGGAGTCTTAAAGTCTAAAAGCTCCGTAGGACCTGGAAAAGGTGAGTATTAAAGTCTAAAAGCTCCGTAGGACCTGGCAAAGGTGAGTCTTACAGTGTAAAAGCTCCGTAGGACCTGGAAAAGGTGAGTCTTAAAGTCTAAAAGCTCCGTAGGACCTGGAAAAGGTGAGTCTTAAAGTCTAAAAGCTCCGTAGGACCTGGAAAAGGTGAGTCTTAAAGTCTAAAAGCTCCGTAGGACCTGGAAAAGGTGAGTCTTAAAGTCTAAAAGCTCTGTAAGACCTGGAAAAGGTGAGTCTTAAAGTCTAAAAGCTCCGTAGGACCTGGAAAAGGTGAGTCTTAAAGTCTAAAAGCTCTGTAAGACCTGGAAAAGGTGAGTCTTAAAGTCTAAAAGCTCCGTAGGAACTGAAAAAGGTGAGTCTAAAAGCTCTGTAGGACCTGGAAAAGGTGGGTCTTAAAGTCTAAAAGCTCCGTAGGACCTGGAAAAGGTGAGTCTTAAAGTCTAAAAGCTCTGTAAGACCTGGAAAAGGTAAGTCTTAAAGTCTAAAAGCTCCGTAGGAACTGAAAAAGCTGAGTCTAAAAGCTCTGTAGGACCTGGAAAAGGTGATTCTAAAAGTCTAAAAGCTCCGTAGGACCTGGAAAAGGTGAGTCTTAAAGTCTAAAAGCTCCGTAGGACGTGGAAAAGGTGGGTCTTAAAGTCTAAAAGCTCTGTAGGACCTGGAAAAGGTGGGTCTTAAAGTCTAAAAGCTCCGTAGGAACTGAAAAAGCTGAGTCTAAAAGCTCTGTAGGACCTGGAAAAGCTGAGTTTAAAAGTCTAAAAGCTCCGTAAGACCTGGAAAAGGTGAGTATTAAAGTCTAAAAGCTCCGTAAGACCTGGAAAAGCTGAGTTTAAAAGTCTAAAAGCTCCGTAAGACCTGGAAAAGGTGAGTCTTAAAGTCTAAAAGCTTCGTAGGACCTGGAAAAGGTGGGTCTTAAAGTCTAAAAGCTCTGTAGGACCTGGAAAAGCTGAGTTTAAAAGTCTAAAAGCTCCGTAAGACCTGGAAAAGGTGAGTCTTAAAGTCTAAAAGCTTCGTAGGACCTGGAAAAGGTGGGTCTTAAAGTCTAAAAGCTTCGTAGGACCTGGAAAAGGTGGGTCTTAAAGTCTAAAAGCTCCGTAGGACCTGGAAAAGCTGAGTTTAAAAGTCTAAAAGCTCCGTAAGACCTGGAAAAGGTGAGTCATAAAGTCTAAAAGCTCCGTAGGAGGGAATCGATCGAGCTGGGTTTTGGTCCACTTTAATATACGGATTGGAGGGGAAGCCGCACATGCACTGCGGGAGCGCAGATCGAGGTAAAAAGTCAGGTGATCCCAATTTGGGATGTCCCGCTGTCTGTGCGCCCCCCGATTCCCCTGTTAAACTTACCCTTGCGGTGCATGCGTGGGCTCTCGTCCAATCAGAGCCGGTGGCGGCGCATATTGATGTCTATTAGAATCCCATTGAGATAGGGGCAGGAATGCGCACGTTGCTGGGGACAATGGCGCTTGAGTTTCCTGGAGCCTTATTGTTTTTTTTAAAGCAGACCAAAACCCCAGGAGTTTAGGTCTGCTTTAAAAATAATTCAGCAAGTCCAGTTGCCTTGACTTATTTCTATAGATAAAGCAAAATAAAAATCCGCCAATCACATGGCGTCTACAGTAAAAGCGCGGCGGCAGCGGGGAGTGTACTGTCATAGCACAGCTTTTATTTTTTTTAAAGCGGACCAAAACCCAAGGAGTTTAGGTCTGCTTTAAAAATAATTCAGCAAGTCAGTTTGCCTTGACTTAGTTCTATAGATAAACCCCCCCAAAAAAATCAGCCAATCACAGGGCATCTAAAGTAAAAGTATGGTGGTGGCGGGGAGTGTACCGTCATAGGAGAGCTGCTCGATGTCCTCGACGGTCTTGGGGTTGGTGGTCTTCAGGGTCTGCAGCAGTTTGTCCTTCTGGGCGTGGCTCCATTTCTTGACGGCCTTGAAGAGCTCTCTCATCTTCTCCTGATTGGTCCTCTGGGTGGTGACGGCGCGATACTGTTCGGAGACGAGGAGACGATCCCTCAGAAGGTCCTCCAGCACCGGCTCCACGTGCTCCACCTTGTCTATGAAAATCTTCTCAAACTGCTCCACAAAGTGCTCCTCCTCTGCAGGGAAACCAACTGCCACCGTCACCCATAGCAACAAGATCATGTGACACGAGAGGGGGCGGGGAGAAGGGAGGAGCCTATGAAGATCTTCCCACACTGCTCCTCCTCTGCAGGGAAACCAACTGCCACTGTCACCAATAGCAACAAGATCATGTGACACGAGAGGGGGCGGTGAGGAGGAGAGGGGGAGGGGCCTATGAAGATCTCATACAGTTCCTCCTCTGCGGTGAAACCAACTGCCACCGTCACCCATAGCAACAAGATCATGTGACACGAGAGGGGGCGGGGAGAAGGGAGGAGAGGGGGAGGGGCCTATGAAGATCTCCTCACACTGCTCCTCCTCTGCGGGGAAACCAACTGCCACCGTCACCCATAGCAACAAGATCATGTGACACGAGAGGGGGCGGGGAGAAGGTTGGAGCCTATGAAGATCTCCTCACACTGCTCCTCCTCTGCCAGGAAACCAACTGCCACTGTCACCCATAGCAACAAGATCATGTGACACGAGAGGGGGCGGGGAGAAGGAGGAGAGGGGGAGGAGCCTATGAAGATCTCCTCACACTGCTCCTCCTCTGCGGGGAAACCAACTGCCACCGTAACCCATAGCAACAAGATCATGTGACACGAGAGGGGGCGGGGAGAAGGAGGAGAGGGGGGAAAAGCCTATGAAGAGCTCCTCACACTGCTCCTCCTCTGCAGGGAAACCAACTGCCACCGTCACCCATAGCAACAAGATCATGTGACACAAGAGGGGGCGGGGAGAAGGAGGAGGGGGGAGGAGCCTATGAAGATCTCCTCACACTGCTCCTCCTCTGCGGGGAAACCAACTGCCACCGTCACCCATAGCAACAAGATCATGTGACACGGCTATGGGGAAGGAGACAGAGACGGGCGGGGCCAGGCAGGAGGGGGAGGAGTTACCTGGAGGCACGTAGTTCGTCATACTGAGTGGGTGGAGTCACCTGTGGAAAGAACAGAGCAATGGTTAGATCACGTGACCCCCTTGCAGCCGATCCCACGTTAGACCCTCCATTGTCTGCGCAGGCGTCAGGTGTTTGATAAGCTTCTCCCACGTGACTCCTCGCGCCTATTGACCTATTGGTCAGCAAGTTCCACAGGGAAAGTCACCGTGGAAGTAGCTCAGTTCGGCAACAAGTGACGTGTGACGTCACGTACCTCAGCACTTCCGGCCACTCTCGCCCTCCTTAGCCGTTACCCGCCGCCGCTCCAGTTACCTCATAGATCCGCCCGACTCTGTCCCCGAAACCTTATCAGTGTACTAAGAAATTCCTGACACACCCGGCGCTGATTGGCTAACACTTCCGCCTTGTAGCGCCTTCCAACCAATCGGAGGAGAGTGAGCGGGGAATTGACACGCCTCGTCCCCAGGCAGCGGACATTATACCGAAGACCATTCTGTGTGAGAGCAAGCGATTCCGGGCTCAGCAAAAATGGCGGCCGCGGTGCCGTCACTACACTGAGGGTTTGGCCTCTGGCGACCAATAAGCGTTTATGAAAGTCCGTCACAGGGCGCGTGTCCTGTCTAGTGAGGGGGCGTGTCCTGTTTAGTGAGGGGGCGTGCCCTGTCTAGTCAGGGGGCGTGTCCTCCTGTCAGATTCTTGTACGGGTTAATGTTATTAAAGCGGACCCAAACCCGGGATTATTCTAAAATATCAATATATTATTAGACCATGGATTTATGCAGATTATTATTACAGCAGACGCAAACCCAATATCCATTTTAAAGCGCACCAAAACCCTCTGGCTCCTTTCTGGTCCACTTTAAGGCAGAACAAAACCCACTTTTCCCGGGTTAGATTCCAGGGCCGGCTGCGCTTTGGTCAACTTTAAGGCAGAACAAAACCCACTTTTCCCGGGTTTTGCTCCGTTTCCCTGGAGGCTCCGGAATTAGGAACGCCCCCGCTGTGTGATATCCTCCAGTTCTCTTAGATCCCAGGGCTGGCTGCTGGTGGCTTTTGTTCTGCTTTAAAGTTGAAAAAAAGGCGGCCGGCCCTAGAATCTAAGTGTTTCCATGGGGGAACCGGATGACATCACACAGCGGGGGGCGTTCCTAAATCGGGAGCCTCCATGGAAACGGAGCAAAACCTGGGAAAAGTGGGCTTAGTTCTGCTTTAAAGTTGACCAAAGCGCAGCCAGCCCTGGAATCTAAGAGAATCGAAGGACATCGCACAGCGGGGCAGTTCCTAATTCGGGAGCCCCAGGGAAACGGAGCAAAACCCGGGAAAAGTGGGTTTAGTTCTGCTTTAAAGTTCACCAAAGCGCAGCCAGCCCTGGAATCTAACCCGGGAAAAGTGGGTTTTGTTCTGCTTTAAAGTTGACCAAAGCGCAGCCAGCCCTGGAATCTAACCCGGGAAAAGTGGGTTTTGTTCTGCTTTAAAGTTGACCAAAGCGCAGCCGGCCCTGGAATCTAACCCGGGAAAAGTGGGTTTAGTTCTGCTTTAAAGTTGACCAAAGCGCAGCCAGCCCTGGAATCTAAGAGAATCGAAGGACACTGCACAGCGGGGCAGTTCCTAATTCGGGAGCCCCAGGGAAACGGAGCAAAACCAGGGAAAAGTGGGTTTAGTTCTGCTTTAAAGTTCACCAAAGCGCAGCCAGCCCTGGAATCTAACCCGGGAAAAGTGGGTTTTGTTATGCTTTAAAGTTGACCAAAGCGCAGCCGGCCCTGGAATCTAACCCGTGAAAAGTGGGTTTTGTTCTGCTTTAAAGTTGAGCAAAATGTGTCCGGCCCTGGAATCTAACCTGGGAAAAGTGGGTTTAGTTCTGCTTTAAAGTTGACCAAAATGCAGCCGGCCCTGGAATCTAAGAGAACCGAAGGACATCGCACAGCGGGGGCGTTCCTAATTCCGGAGCCTCCAGGAAAAACTGAGCAAAACCTGGGAAAAGTGGGTTTAGTTCTGCTTTAAAGTTGACCAAAATGCGGCCGGCCCTGGAATCTAACCCAGGAAAAGTGGGTTTAGTTCTGCTTTAAGGTTGACCAAAACGCAGCCGGCCCTGGAGTCTAATCATCAAAGCTCCATAAAATACATATAAAGCAAATCCAAAGGGAGCGAGTTCAATGGGGTGTATCACAAGCTGACATCCGGCGTGGCAAAAAAAGCTTGAAAAATGTCATATTAAAGCAGACCAAAACCCTGTACAGCCGGCCCTAACAGGGCATCCCAAATAGGAAAGCCCCAGGGCTGTGTATGTAACTGGACAGGTCCGGTTTTAGTCCACTCCCGCGTTTAAAGTGGACCCAAACCGAGCACGATGGGCCTGGGAATCTATAAGATCGCTTTGGGTTTTGGTCCACTTTAAAGTTGAACTTATTACCGCCGTGTCTGGATCTGGAGCCTGAATTACTCCAAATAATTGCCCCCCCCCCATGGCGTCCCAATTTGGGATGCCCCCCCCCCTGTTTTATCCCCTGCAGCAGCCTTCAGTCACCTCCCTTAGCAGTAGCGGTATAACTCCCATCCTCTCCTCACTATTACTAATAATAATTACAATTATCATCATTATTATTAGCAGTATGAATAACTTTATTATTAGCAGTAGTAGTATATATTATTATTAGCACTATGAATAACATTATTATTAGCAGTAGTAGTATATATTATTATTAGTACTATGAATAACTTTATTATTAGCAGTAGTAGTATATATTATTATTAGCACTATGAATAACTTTATTATTAGCAGTAGTAGTATATATTATTATTAGCACTATGAATAACTTTATTATTAGCAGTAGTAGTATATATTATTATTAGCACTATGAATAACATTATTATTAGCAGTAGTAGTAATATTATTATTAGTAGTACTATGAATAACTTTATTATTAGCAGTAGTAGTATATATTATTATTAGCACTATGAATAACATTATTATTAGCAGTAGTAGTAATATTATTATTAGCACTATGAATAACATTATTATTAGCAGTAGTAGTAATATTATTCTTAGCACTATTAATAACATTATTAGCAGTAGTAGTATATATTATTATTAGCACTATGAATAACATTATTATTAGCAGTAGTAGTAATATTATTATTAGCAGTAGTAATAACATTATTATTAGCAGTAGTAGTATATATTATTATTAGCACTATGAATAACATTATTATTAGCAGTAGCAGTAATATTATTCTTAGCACTATTAATAACATTATTAGCAGTAGTAGTATATATTATTATTAGCACTATGAATAACATTATTATTAGCAGTAGTAGTAATATTATTATTAGCAGTAGTAATAACATTATTATTAGCAGTAGTAGTATATATTATTATTAGCACTATGAATAACATTATTATTAGCAGTAGTAGTAATATTATTCTTAGCACTATTAATAACATTATTAGCAGTAGTAGTATATATTATTATTAGCACTATGAATAACATTATTATTACCAGTAGTAGTATATATTATTATTAGCACTATGAATAACATTATTAGCAGTAGTAGTAATATTATTAGCACTATTAATAACATTATTATTAGCAGTAGTAGTATATATTATTATTATTAGCACTATGAATAACATTATTATTAGCAGTAGTAGTAATATTATTATTAGCAGTAGTAATAACATTATTATTAGCAGTAGTAGTATATATTATTATTAGCACTATGAATAACATTATTATTAGCAGTAGTATTAATATTATTATTAGCAGCAGTAATAACATTATTATTAGCTAGATACAAATAAGAGTGGAACCTAGGGTCAAATGAACCACCAGGAGCCACTCGCAAATAGGAGCACAGCCAATGAACAATATATGAAAAGATTTTATTATTTCAACATCAAAGGACAAAACATTTAAAACCAACAATGAAGACGCCTAAAAACATCACCCCTCCGATAGTCCTATAATATTAGAATAAGTATTCATAGTAAAGAAATATAGTCCGTCCTCAAAAAAATATATATCATCCATAAAGTACTAGATTGCTGCTATAATTGGGGTAACCAGAGCTCCCAAAAAAAAAAAAAAAAAATATATATATATATATATATATATATATATATATATATATATATATTAACACTACCCTATGTGCCGGCACAAAAAATTATCTAAATGAGCAAAATAATAAAAAAGTGTCAAACTTATCACCACAACAGTTACCCTATATATACCTAACCATTAGAAGAAAGATTTTTTTATGTATCTAATTAAAATACAAAACCTTAGTGGAAATATCTAGAGCAATACAAGAAAAGTGCATTGTGCAAAACATCATTAATCATATATTTAAAAGAATTCATTCAACAAACCCATTTGAAATAACAAAATGTATCAAATAGTGATGCGCAGCATGCGGCCAAACAAATGAAACATGTGAGACACAAAGATAAACAAAATATATACAAGTATGTACAAAAAAGAGATACTCCTATATAATATATATATATTTCTGTACAGCATGCAATCAATGATGAGGACAGACAGGACAAAGGGGGGGGGGTTGCTTCCACCTGCGCTTCGCGGTATAGGAAACCGCTTCTTGCTTGGGTGAGACACAGTGTGTTGTTCCTCCTGCCCTTATATACAAAACATATGTATGTACCTCCTCCTAACGTTCAAAGTATCGCCGCGCCAGATCTATACCACGTGAGGAGGCGCGCAATCCAGCCCGTCACCGCCGGAAATGACACAGCCGCAGGAATGAGATGCTTGGGCCCGCCGTGTCATTACGGTGCCAGGCTCTTGTTGTCAGGGACGCTACCATCCATCTGTCACTCCAAATAGGACGGCCCCTTCCTATCAGTACACAGCGTAGCACGTCACTGTATAGATGAGGCTGAATTGCGGTGTCAAATGCAGCGGCCCCAATACGTACAAATCGCCCATATGGGACAGCATATTCTATTTGAATGGGGGGTATCTAGTGGGGGGTATTGCTGTAACATGCCACCCCCAAATGACTTAAAGTGGACCAACACCCAGGATTTTGACTATCCTGGGTTTTGGTCCACTTCGTGGGGGGCACCGATTGGCCCCGCTGTGTGAAACCCCCCAGAAAGCCCCAAAAACTCACCTCACGACGCTCCCACGTGACCGCGCCGTCCAATCCCCGCCGACGGACAAGCGGGTGACAGCGACGGACAAGACAGCGCGGCCGCTGCCGCCTCCTGCAAGTCACTCTTACAGGGCGCGCGCCCGCGCTGGCCATTCACCAATGCCCGGCGCGGGCGCGCGCACGTCTAGAGGGGTAAGGTTTTTGGGGGGTTTTGGGGGGGTTTCACCCCGCTGGACATCCCAATCTCGGATGTCCCGCGGTGAGGGAGGTGATCGGCCCGGGAATCTTATAGATTCCCGGGCCGATCACCCCTGGGTGTTGGTCCACTTTAAGGGCAGTGGGACAAATACTCAATATAATTACATGATACTTAATACTTAAAACATGTATATACACATTATTTTATAACAATAGAAACACTTATCTTACATATTTGAAATTGAAAACAGATCATTAAATTATGAAATCAATATAGGTGAATCTAAAAAAGGGGGGGGGGAAACCCAGGCAGATCAAACTATGCATTGATTGCTCTTATCCAGTGGTTCATATATTTTCTAATGTATTTATATTGAAGTATGATGGTCGAACTATTCTCTCAGCATTGAACCCTCTCTGCTGACATACAGGAGGGAAAATAGGTGAATGGTAAAAATATACATCTACCCCAATCAGGGTGTCGCCAGACAGCCTGGTGTATTTTCATCCTATCACGTATCCCACATTAGGGCATATTAATCGTTTAGTAATTTGCTAGAGAAAAATAATAATAATAATAACATAATGTGGTGTGCGTCCCATCCTTCTTGCCTCTGGGACCCTATGGTGTATGGATGCATTCCTTCTTCCAACTGTCTTTAGATCTCATCAATCGATTAGCTGGCCCAATATCCAAACACTCTTCTACCACATTTGTGTTCTTCTCCCTACCCCCAGTGCTCCTGTAATCACATAAGATATATATATATATATATATATATATATATATATATATATAAACAAACACACAATCAAACTATAAACGTGATGATCCGATCCTCCAGGTTTAGGGACAAGCTATGTTACTGTCTCTTGATGTCCCAGGAACAACGGATCATCGGATCATATAAACCACTATGCTCAAAAAAACCAAAACTAACAATCCAAAATAGTGCCCACATGACATGGCAATGTCACATCCAACCTGGTGTGTATCGACATGATTAAAGACCAAATGCCAAACTATAAAATGATGACTTCATTACAGACATCATACAAAAAAAAACCCCATGGTGAAGAGTATATCCTAGATTGATTACACAGAGGAAAGAAACAAGATAGTAAAGACTAAAGATAAAAATAAAGAATTGATAAGTAAAAAATGAACAATAAACAATAAAACATGGGAAGGTCCCTAACTATCCCACAAAGGGAGAGAACGACCAGTCCTTATTCATCCCTATCGGAGACCTACTGCTCAGTTGAAAAATCCAACGTAACTCCCTTTTGAGGAGTAATCTTTTTAGGTCACCGCCACGGGGCCCCAGACTTACTTTTTCAATTCCTACCACCCTCAATGTGGAGGGGTCTCCTCCGTGCACTATCAAAAAATGCCGTGCTACTGGCGAGATTGTCTTACCTGCTAGGGTGTCCCGTTGTGCTAAACGAATGTTCGAAATATGAGCCTGTATACGCGTACGTAAGGCGTTTTTCGTTTCTCCCACATACACCATTGACATCCACACTTCAATTGATACACCAGAGATCAAGATTCAAGATTAATCACCATATCCGTTTTATCCATAAGGCAACAAATAGAGCAACTCCCACACGGGGCACAACCATTTAGGGCCATTCTAGAAAGCCATGTCTTTGCTGGCATAAAATGGCTATGACACAGCTTATCCCTAAGATTAGGAGCCCTTCTAGCAGTGATCATGGCTCTCGGTCCTACTAGTGGGAGAAGAATGGGATCCGTGCTTAAGATAGTCCAATGTGTTGAGATAATATCTCTAACCTTGTACCACTGTTTGTGGAAGTCCATAATCAATCTTACTGGACCACCTTTTTTGGCCCTGACAGTATTAGCCTTGTCATCCTTCGTATTATTCTGTACCAGGGTCTGGGATCGTTTTGTTCCCTTTGCTCTTTGATAGGCTTTTTGTACCACCCTCTCCGGGTAACCTCTAGCCTGAAATCTACCTGCCAGATCAACTGCTTGATCCGCAAAGTCTTGATTCTTGGAACAATTCCTTCGTACCCTGAGGAATTGTCCAATTGGAATGCCGTTTTTTACATGTCTTACATGTGCACTCCTATAGTCTAAGAGACTGTTTACTGAAGTAGGTTTTCTAAACAGTTTGGTATTAATCATCCCATCCTGTTCCAAAGTAATTACCAAGTCTAGAAACGTCACCTCCTTAGAAGAGATCTCATAGGTCAATTTGATGTTCAAATCGTTCCGGTTTAGTGTGTCCAGGAAATCACAACAACTCTCCTCGGGGCCCTGTCAAAGGAGAAGAACATCATCAATATACCGGTGCCACCCCAAAACCGCGGGGTGGCACCGCTCTGATTCCGAATAAACCACGTTCTCCTCCCACCACCCCAAGAACAGATTTGCTATTGATGGGGCACATCTAGCCCCCATCGCTACTCCTGAGATCTGTCTAAATATCTGTCCGTTAAAAGTAAAGATGTTATGACTTAGGACAAAGTCCAGAAGGGCCACGATGAATCTGTGTAATGGTTCCCTGTCCCTGGACTCCTTGCTTAGGAAGTAACGTACTGATCTAATTGGTAAATGATGTGGTGTGATCATATATAACGATTCCACATCACAGGTCCCTGGACAGGTTCCGACAGGTACTTGTATGTTATCCAATTTCCTAAGTAGATCTCCCGTGTCTTTAGTATAGGAGTTCAGACTTGTCACATGGGGCTGGAGAAACGTATCAATGTAAGTGCATAAGGGTTCCAATAAATTCCCTATCCCAGATACAATGGGTCTGCCAGGTGGAGAAGATACATTTTTATGTATCTTTGGTAATACATAAAAAGTGGGCATGATCGGATGTATCACCGTTAAATATTTGAATTCCTGCAGATCTATAATGCCCTCCTCCTTGGCCATCAGTAATAGCAGATCCAATTCCGCTTTATTGTCTTGAGTAGGATTACTGGGAAGTTTTTGATAGAATCGCGTGTCACTAACCTGGCGATTTACTCCTTCACATAATCCGTAGTCTGTCACACCACCACATTGCCCCGTTTGTCCGCCTCCTTTATTGTAATTGTTGGATTAGATCTCAAATCTCTGAGGGCTTGTTGTTCCTCCCTTGTGAGATTCATTCTCCCATACATTGGTTCTAATCTAATGATTTCCCTCACTACTTGGTCAAAAAATACCTGTACCGGCGGTGAGGAGCTTAAGGCGGGGCAGAAAATAGACGGGTGTTTAAGCCCACTAGAGATCCTTACCAAGGAGGAATCCAAAGCGAGTGTCGGGTCCTGTTCTTGTAACAGTGCCTGGAGGCCTAGCAAATGCTTCTCGGTCCTCTGGGCCCAGTGTTATCTGGTCATTCCCTATTTGTCGAGTTCCAAAGTATTTCTTGAGTACAATCTTTCTACAAAAAAGATAGATGTCTTTGATTAAAGCAAACTTGTCAAGACTTTTGGTCGGCGCAAAAGATAGACCCCTTGATAATACTGACATCTCGGGTGGTGTTAACGTATGTGATGAAATATTCACTACTTGGAGTGCATGCGTCCCACCCGGTCCGGTCTCACTGTTAGGCGCTTGTAGCCCCATCGGTCCCTGCTTCGGCGGGACCTTTGGGTGCCACCGGCCCCCCTCCTGGTTCTTCGTCTGCCTCGCTGCCCGAGGATAAAAAATGGTGGTATAAATCACTACGGGAGGAGTTTTGCGAACCAGGAGGGGGGTCCTGCGTGGTGGGCCCTTTGTCCCCACCATACCTCTGTCTGCCCCTATGGTAATTACCACCTGTCAGGGAACCGGGGCGTCACGAGGTCCGACTACAACCAGGGACCTCCGTGCACACCGATCGCGTTCCCAAAAACCCTTTGTCCGATCCCTCTCCTATCAGGGACACACCGATTCTTGGTTTAAGGCAAAGCAGACCGCTCTAATTAAATATAAGTTTTAATGCTAATAAGCACACTAGGCAGAGTTAACAAGCATTTAACTATGAAGTAATATGAAATGTTACAGGTGATAAACAAAATATGCTATTCTTGAGATGGTTACAGAATAGAGTGAGTTACACAGAGATACAATAAGCATAAGTTACCTTGGCATGCAGTCGTGATGAGAGAAGCTCCCACAAGGGGGTGTGTCAAGAGCTTATGATGATGGTTATGGTGATGGACACCCCTGGGTACGCCGGCTGCATAACCCCCTTCCCGTTGAGTGACACCAGCCTGGTTTTTGACCATCCTATTTATGCTGCCAGGCTCTCCACCTCCCCTCCCCATTGTGGGAGGGGATGTTACCTCCCATTTTTTTAGAGTGGGATTTTGCCCTAAAACACATTAGAGGCTCTAACTCTAACTTGGGTACCGCCTTGTAAGCGGTACCCAACTATCGGGCTGGACGCCGCGCTCGCAATGAGTCCTGGAATCGGGTTTCTATTTTGTCCAGAACCTTAGTTCTCCGTTTGCAAGCTTTTGCTGTGTTTTTATGACCGCAATTTACTATGCCCTGATGCGGTTTTGGGAGCCGGTTCTGATTCTGTAACCGGTTTGGCACTAGGATACATGGATGCCGCGATATGATCCAAATTCTATCGGTGCCGGGAATCTGTCATTTAAATTCTGCTTATGACAAACTCACAGCAGGAGGTCCACTGAGCTTCCAGACCGCCCGGCAGCTTCGCAGCCCAAGGTGTGACACGACCAGCAGGCGGTCTGTGAGCTGAGCAGTTCCCATATACCTGCTAATTTATTCCTTCCTGAAGGGAGATACGGACTTGTGCATTTATAATAAAGGGAATCTCTAGCTCTTGATATGTAGGGTTTCTTAAAGCGGAATGCCGACCTCAGCGATAAGGTGCAATATAATATTTGACCTATTCCTCACACCTCCCCCTCTAAGAGGGTGCTAAGGGGCAGCGCTTCCTGATGCTGTCCCGGGCGCCCATGCGCCCACTATCTCTGTCTGGCAGCACCAGGGCTATAGTGCTTTTTTGTGTTGAAGATTCTGGGCCAGGTCCCCATCCTTCCCGAGTAGGGGTTGGACCTTTCCCGGAAGGGGTGTAGGGTGGCCCATAGCTGGGACCGCAGGTCCGCAGTTTGCCAATGGCAATTCATCCCTTTTTGCTTTACCCGAGCCAGGGGCCCCGGTGCATGTTGCCAACACTGGCCAAGGAGGCAGCCCCGCGTGGGGGCTTGCCTAACCTCCAGCACCATGAACCGGGTCCCCTGGACGGAGAGTCTACCCTGGGGGGGACCTTCGTTGGGAAGGATCTCCCACAGGGCAGTACCCACCCTGTCAACCCAGGTGGGTGACAAGGCCAATGAACTTGGGCCCTGCGTGGCATAGTCCACCGCCATTGGTACAGACCTCTTTCCTTGTGGCAGAGTTATCAGTGGGATGCTGGGACTTGGCCCTGCCACCCCCACCCTCTGACCTGTATAGTACAAATGGCAGTGGGCAGCCAGGCCAGGCTCCACTGGCTTCTTGGTGATTCCTATGTGCCCACCTGTCCAGCTCTGTAAGGCATAGCACTCCTTAGCCCTGGGCAGATAAGGGACCACCAACTGCTGGTCCTCAGGCCACTCTCCTGGTGACCCTGACTTGACCATCGTTGGGTACAGCCGCACTGGGGGTCTGGGCCCGAGTGGGGCTGCATCTCCTGCTTGGGGAGGGCTCTCTGGGGGGTCATCAGTGCCTGATGCTACCCCACATCTCTGCCTGGACATGGTCGGGACCACCATGTCCTCAGTCGGTTTCACGGGACCCACCTCTGAGTTTCCGCCTGTCTCAGCAGCCTCCCGGGAGGAAGGGAAGGAGCGGTCGGTCCCCTGAGGGGACTCTGGGACCTGCTCCTCCAACACTTCCACCCAAGCTGCTGGTTCAGGCAGAACACCCTGGTCCCTTAACACCCCGGGCGTGCTGAAACCCTGCAGTGGGGACTTACCTAAGGGTCCCACCTCTCCATGGGCACCCCTCACCCCACCTGCAGGTTCCACCACCCCTGCTTTTGGGCATGGACTGGTCCTCTCGGGTTGAGGTGCCAGGAACCCTGGACGTGGGGTGGTTGGAATAGAAGAGACCATCCCATCCCCTGTCCGTTTCCCAGGACCTCCCTCCGGATCTCCGTCGGCCCTGGCAGCCACTTGGTTTGGAGGAAGGGGGCAATTTGACCCCCGAGGGGCCCCTGAGCCACCAGCGCTCCCACTATCCTCGATAGTGGCCACAGCCGCTGTGGCCTCAGGTAATGCCTGTCCCCCTTCCATTCCCATCCAAGCCGCCAGTCCAGACAGACCAGCCTGGCCCTCTGCTACCCCAGTGGCGAAGAAACCCTGTGATGTGGACTTAACTAGGGGTCCCACGTCTCCTGGAATAGCCCTCACCTCAGTCGCACTTTACTCCCCAGCTGCTGGGTCACCTTCCTTCCTCCGGGAGGAAGAAGCACACTTGATACTCCCCACCCCCACATTCCCTGTAGCAGGTAAGTTACTCACATTATTTGCACATCTTGAAATATACATGTTATTACCTTCTGGGGGACCAGACCTTGGGGGTTCAGTGGCCACATACTGAGACACTAGCCGCCCCAAGTCTGTCCCTAGCAAAACCCCGGCAGGGATATTCGGCGATACCCCCACCTCCCGCACACCCCGCCCAGCACCCCAGTCCAAATAAACTTTTGCCATGGGGAGTGCCGATGCACTTCCCTCAATTCCGGAGACTGAGACAGTCTTTCCAGGGACGAAGTCCGGTGGGGACACCATCTCGGGCGCACAAGGGTTGTCTCTGCGCCTGTGTCCCTAAGTCCCACGGCCACAGCTTGGCCCACAGTGACGAATTGCAAATTGTCCCGGGACCTCCCAGCACCCCTACCCACATACAGCACCGTGGAGGAGTTCTGGGGCGGGCCCTGCTGGCGCTGGGGACATGTGGCCTTGAAGTGTCCTGGTTGGTTACAGTGATGGCAGAGTTGGGGCCCCCCTTGTCTGGAGAAGGGTGTAGGGGCAGGGGTCTTGGGCTGAGGGGCATGTACAACAGACGCCAGCTGCGGCTTACCCACTTTCCAGCTGGCAGGTTTCCGGGGCTCCTGGGCTCTGTTGTGGCTGTATTCATCCGCCAGTGCTGCAGTTGCTGAGGCCCCCTCCGGCTTCCGGTCACGCAGAAACTGCTGCAGTTCCTCAGGGCAGTTCCAAGCAGGCGGTCTGTGAGCTGAGCTGTTCCCATATACCTGCTAATTATTCCTTCCTGAAGGGAGATATGGACTTGTGCATTTATAATAAAGGGAATCTCTAGCTCTTGATATGTGGGGTTTCTTAAAGAGGAATGCCGACCTCAGCGATAAGGTGCAATATAATATTTGACCTATTCCTCACACCACCGTGTTGCCATTTGTATGCTCGATGATTGGCATAGTCTGAAAGATCTCTTTGTAATTTATTTCTCTTAGTGTCCATCGTCACAAATTTGGTCAGCTCACCTGAGAGTGAATCCAAAAATGGCTTGACCTGGCGCTCCAGGTCAAACTTATCAAGTTTGGATTTTAATTCCTGTAATTTCTCTTTGGTTGAGCTGAGAAGTTTCTTGTCATGTTCAATGAGCATATGAATTAGAATATGGGATGCCTTTAATAGACCATCCTCCCAAAAGTCTCTGAAGTCTGCGTCCGCTTCCCATGTCGGGAACAATTGAACTTGCAGCCCCCTAGGACAGATGTTTTGTGCAATGTACATTTCCAGGCTCTTTATATTCCACCACAGTCTCGTGTAATCTTTATACGCCTGCCTAATTTCTCTAGACAATAGCAGGAAGTCATTAGATATATCTAGAGGGATACCAGTAGTATGCCCTAATAATAGATTCTGAAATTTATCATTCCAAAATATTTCTCTATCCTCAAAATTAAAAGTCATTATGGTGTGCACACATATACCAATCCACAGAAAGAGCCAAACTCCCTCTGTGCAAACCACTCTACTAGCCAAGTATGGTGCACCACTAATAAAGTTAGGTAAGGGCGTGCTCTCTTAACCCAGCTAGAATAAGTATTCATAGTAAAGAAATATAGTCCGTCCTCAAAAAAATATATATCATCCATAAAGTACTAGATTGCTGCTATAATTGGGGTAACCAGAGCTCCAAAAAAAAAAATAATATATATATATATATATATATATATATATATATATATATATATTAACAATACCCTATGTGCCGGCACAAAAAATTATCTAAATGAGCAAAATAATAAAAAAAGTGTCAAACTTATCACCACAAAAGTAGTTACCCTATATATACCTATTTTTTTATGTATCTAATTAAATTAAATCTAATTAAAATACTCTTATTTGTATCTAGCTGTGTTAAGAGAGCACGCCCTTACCTAACTTTATTAGTGGTGCACCATACTTGGCTGGCTAACATTATTATTAGCAGTAGTAGTATATATTATTATTAGCACTATGAATAACATTATTATTAGCAGTAGTAGTAATATTATTAGCACTATGAAGAACATTATTATTAGCAGTAGTAGTATAAGCAGAAGAAGTAGTAGTAGTAGTAGTAGTAGTAGTATAACTCCCATCCTCCCCTCACTATTACTAATAATAATTACAATTATCATCATTATTATTAGCAGTAGTAATAACATTATTATTAGCAGTAGTAGTAATATTATTCTTAGCACTATTAATAACAATATTATAAGCAGTAGTAGTATATATTATTATTAGAGATGAGCGAATCGATCCGGACGAACCCGAATTCGTTCCGAATTTCAGGAAATATTCGATTCTGAACGAATCTGAATTTCCCCGCGATTCGATCAATCGAATTTTTCCTTTAAACTCCATTTTTTTCAATTACAGGCATTGTAAAATGGTGGAGGGACGTGTCTGGACATATCCCCTGGGGCAAGGTATCATGGGAAGGTCATATGCAGCCTATCAGCAGCCAGGAACCCCGGTGACATCACAGTGCTATATAAACAGCGGCCATCTTGCTTGTGCGCATTTCAGCATTGTATTGCAGCCAGAACGGAGCTATTTAGAGCCAGGGAGAGACTAACAGAGAGCCAGGGAGACCCACAGAGTGCCAGACAGAACCAGGGAAAGATCGGGAAAGATCGAGGCAGGGACAGCAGAGAAAGTAACAGGGAAAGCTTTTTTATTTTCATTTCATTTAATAGCCAGATCACAGTTTTAAATTGCTTTTGTTTCTGCTGTAAAAACCCCAGGCCAATGGGCATCCCATATTAGCACATTTGACCCTATCTGTTGCACACAAGCAGCTGTTAAAGGGGACTTCTTCTAACTAGAGTACAGTTTGAATTGTTTTTGTGTCTGCTGTAAAAACCACACGCCACTGGGCATCCCATATCAGCACATTTGACCCTATCTGTTACACACAAGCAGCTCTTAAAGGGGATTTCATCTAACTAGAGCACAGTTTTGTTTTTGTGTCTGCTGTAAAAACCCCTGCCCACTGGGCATCCCATATTAGCACATTTAACCCTATCTGTTACACACAAGCAGCTGTTAAAGGGGATTTCTTCTAACTAGATTACAGTTTTAATTGTTTTTGTGTCTGCTGTAAAAACCCCTGCCCACAGGGCATCCCATATTAGCACATTTGACCCTATCTGTTACACACAAGCAGCTCTGAAAGCGGATTTCTTCTAACTAGATTACAGTTTGAATTGTTTTTGTGTCTGCTGTAAAAACCCCTGCCCACTGGGCATCCCATATTGCCAATTTTCATAGTATCTGTTACACAGAAGCAGTTCCTCAGTTTATTTACCTTCTGCTTTTTAAAGTAAACACATTTTTTAAAGTGCCTGTTGCGCATTTCAAATACATAAAAATGTCAGGCAGACAAGTGCCAGGATGTTCACAGAGTAGTGGCAGAGGCCTAGATTCAGCAGGCAGAGGTCGCAGCTGAATAGGGGCGAGTGGCAGCAGGAGTCGTGGTGAGAGACCTGGTCTGTCAGTATCTGCTAGCGGTCGTGTCTCCACCAGTAACGCATCTGCCGTCGTAGATTGGTTAACGCGGTCATCCACATCATCACAAGTTACATCTGACACCCCCAGTCTACAGTCAGTAGGTTCCTCTGACACAACCCTGAGTTGGCATGGCCCGGGAGCAGTCCCTGTCCTCCCATTGCCTCTGTCCTACTCCGTTCCCTCCCCCAGCAACGTATCCTATGCTTTGGGTTCAGCTCCACTCTTTAGTGGATGATCAGATCAGATAGAGGACAGTCAGCAGCTACTGCCCAGCCAAGAAATGGAGGTGGCTTCTTTCGCTAGGCCGACAAATAGTGATGTGGAGAGTGGCGTGGGAGGTGGTGTGGCGAGCGTTCCAGCTCCTGCACCAGACACTGTTGAGGAAACCGAGAACATCAGTGACGTGCAGCCACAACTCGATGATGATGAGGATGAAGCCGATTGCACTTGGGAGCCGGGTGCAGAAGGGGCTTCATCATCATCATCAGGAGAAGAGGGGCACAGGTTGTCCTGGAGTCAGCAGCTGAGGCAGCAAGGTGTTAGCAGCATGGTTGGCAGTCAGCATGGGGGCAGAATTGTAAAGTCTGGAGCCAAACGGGGCCGGGGTAGATCACTTGCTGCATGGCAGGCTACCTTCTCGGGAGGTAGTGGAGCAGGGGTTCCTGGAGTTGGCGGCAGTAGCAGGGAATCAGCGCGGGCTGTTGGTGGGAAAATTAGCTACTCGGCAGTGTGGCAGTTTTTCATCAAGCATCCGCAGGAGGGTAACATGGCCACATGCAAGATATGTAGGCAGAAGGTGAAGCATGGGCAGGGCCCAAATGTTGGCACCACGGCCCTGCGTTAACATATGCTGCATCACCATAAAGCGGCCTGGGAGAACCGAGGCTCTGAAGAGGTGGTCCAGGCTGCTTCCTCACCAAGTGGCACGCTGCTCCAAATTTCTGCCAGCCAAGGCTCCAGCACCTCAGCCGAAGCTAGCTGTGCTTTATACCCATCCTCTGTCGCTCCAGATGCTCCTGCTCCTCCTCCAAGTCATGCATCCCGCCAGCAATCTTTCAGCGAACCCATGTCCAAGAGACAGCAGTATGCGCCCACTCATCCTACGGCGCAGAAGCTGAATGTGCTCCTGTCCAAGTTGCTGGTGCTGCAGTCGCTCCCTTTTCAGGTGGTGGACTCTGCACCTTTCAGAGAACTGATGGCTTGTGCCGAGCCGAGGTGGAGAGTCCCAAGCCGTCATTTATTTGCCAAGAAGGCAGTACCAGCGCTGCACAATTTTGTTGAGCAGAAGGTGGGCCAGTCCTTGAGCCTGTCGATGTGTACCAAAGTGCATGGGAGCACTGACGTCTGGAGCTGTAACTACGGTCAGGGACAGTACATGTCGTTTACGGCCCACTGGATGAATGTGGTTCCTTTGCAGCAGCAGCAACTTGGACAGGTCACGCCGCTTCGGCCTCCGCGCTCCCTGGGCGTTGTGCCTGTGACACCGTGCGACTCGGCCTCCTCATCCTCCGCCATCTCCTCACCCTCCACTGTAGGCTCAAGTCTCAGTGCCCCTCCAGTCTACCATGTGTGCAGGGCACGGAGGTGTCACGCTGTGTTTCACATGGTTTGTCTTGGCGAACGGAGTCACACAGGGGAGGAACTGCTAAAATGTATTCATCAAGAAATCCAAACATGGCTTACTCCAAGAAAACTGAAAATGGGAACCATGGTTACCGACAATGGGAAGAACATTTTGTCTGCGCTGCGACAAGGAAGCCTGGCCCATGCGCCCTGCATGGCTCACGTCTTCTATCTGGTTGTCAAGCGGTTTCTGAAGTCTTCCCCCCATCTGCAAGACATCCTAACAATGGCAAGGAAACTTTGCATGCACTTCAGCCACTCCTACACCACCAAGCACACCCTTCTTGAGCTACAGCATCAGAACGGTAGCCCCCAACATAGTCTGATTTGCGATGTTTCCACCCATTGGAATTCCACCCGACTATACGAACAGAGAAAAGCCATCACGGATTTCTTGATGATCCAAGCGGATAGGGGGACTCCCCTGTGTAACTTCAATGTCAACCAGTGGCAGCTCATACGTGACACCTGCCGTTTGCTCAGGCCCTTTGTGGAAGCCACTTTATTTGTCAGTCGCCAGGATTACGGGATGAACGACGTGATTCCACTGCTTCATGTACTACAACACATGTTGGAAACCATGGCTGGTCAGGGCACTGGAGACATGGCATCTACATCTTACGGCCACATGAACCCCGTTGGAGCTGAACTGGAGGAGGAGGAGTGGCACAGTGAAGCACAGTTTAGGCTTGGCAAAATGGCTGGTTTATCTAGTCAGCTGACAGGAGAGGAGGAGCAGGAGCAGCCAGAGGAGCTAGAGGGTTGTGAGGAAGGCGAGACAGAGGACCCAGACACACCGTGGCAGTATGCAGTGGAGATGGAGACAGGTAGTCCCTCTGAGCCACTTGCACAAATGGCACGAAGCATGCTCACGTGCTTGCGTAGTGACCCCAGAATTGTTTCCATTTGTCAGCGGGATGACTTCTGGCTCTCCACCTTATTGGACCCTCGCTATCGTCAAAAAATGGGGGCATTTTTTACACCCACTGAGAGGGAGGACAAACTGGCCTACTACAGAGACATCCTACATAGTCAGTTGGCCGGTGCCTATCTGCGCCATCGTCCATACTCTCGCAGGTCTGACTCGGGGGGGCCCTCTGCGCTCACCTTCCACTGCCATAGCTGCTAGGGCCGGGGGTGGCAGGAGCAGCAGCTCCATCAGCAGCAGCCTCAGTCTTCAGTCGCTAATGAGTAGCTTTCTACACCCGCATAGTGAGGCTACTCATGAGCAGCAGGAAGACCTCGAGCAGGACCTGAACCAGCAGGTCATGTCATACCTTGACATGACCATGCCAACACACCTTGAGGATCCGCTGGACTTCTGGGCAGCCAAACTTTTCTTGTGGCCGCAACTAGCAGAGTTTGCCCTGGAAAAGCTGTCCTGCCCGGCCAGTAGCGTGCCATCTGAGCGGGTGTTTAGTGCGGCGGGGGCCATAGTAACGCCGAGGAGAACTCGTCTGTCAACTAAAACTGTGGAGAGACTCACCTTTGTGAAAATGAATCAGGGATGGATCAGCCAGGATTTCCACCCACCAATGGCTGATGCATGCGAGTAGATTCAGCATGGTGCCACGTTTTACACTTTCCAAATGGTGTAAAACATATTTATGTCTTTAGGCCAATTTTTGGGCTCCTGCTGATGCCAACTTCAGGGTATGCCTTCCAGACAATTTTTGGGTTCCTGCTGATGCCAACTTCAGGGTTTGCCTTTCAGACAATTTTTGTGTTCCTGCTGCTGCCAACTCCAGGTTGTGTCTATCAGTCAATGTTTGGGTTCCTGCTGCCAACTCCGGTGTCTCTTTCAGCCAATTGTTGGGCTGCTGCTGCTGCCAACTCCAGCGTGTCTTTAGGCCAATTTTTGGGCTCCTGCTGCTGCTGCTGCCAACTCCAGGTTGTGTCTTTAGGCCAATTTTCGGGCTCCTGCTGGCAACTCCGGTGTCTCTTTCAGCCAATGTTTGGGCTCCTGCTGCTGCTGCTGCTGCCAACTCCAGTGTCTCTTTCAGCCAATGTTTGGGCTCCTGCTGCTGCTGCTGGCAACTCCAGTGTGTCTTTAGGCCAATTTTTGGGCTGCTGCTGCTGCTACCAACTCCAGTGTGTCTTTACGCCAATTTTTGGGCTCCTGCTGCTGCTGCCACCAACTCCAGGGTGTGTCTTTCGGCCAATTTTTGGGCTCCTGCTGCCAACTCCAGTGTCTCTTTCAGCCAATGTTTGGGCTCCTGCTGCTGCTGCTGCTGGCAACCCCAGTGTGTCTTTAGGCCAATGTTTGGGCTCCTGCTGCCAACTCCAGTGTGTCTTTAGGCCAATTTTTGGGCTCCTGCTGCTGCTGCTGCCAACTCCAGGTTGTGTCTTTAGGCCAATTTTTGGGCTCCTGCTGCTAACTCCAGTGTCTTTTTCAGCCAATGTTTGGGCTCCTGCTGCTGCTGCCAACTCCAGGGTGTGATTCAGTCAATGTTTGGGCTCCTGCTGCTGCTGCCAACTCCAGGGTGTCTCTTTCAAGCAATGTTTGGGCTCCTGCTGCTGCTGCTGCCAACTCCAGTGTGTCTTTAGGCCAATTTCTGGCCTCCTGCTGCCAACTCCAGTGTGTCTTTAGGCCAAGTTTTGGGCTGCTGCTGCAACTCCAGGGTGTCATTCAGTCAATGTTTGGGCTCCTGCTGCTGCTGCCAACTCCAGTGTGTCTTTAGGCCAATTTTTGGGCTCCTGCTGCCAAATCCAGTGTCT
Source organism: Gastrophryne carolinensis (assembly GCA_027917425.1). Lineage (NCBI taxonomy): Eukaryota > Metazoa > Chordata > Amphibia > Anura > Microhylidae > Gastrophryne > Gastrophryne carolinensis. The sequence goes on from CM051235.1 coordinate 630,883,531, forward strand.
CTTTCAAGCAATGTTTGGGCTCCTGCTGCCAACTCCAGTGTGTCTTTAGGCCAATTTTTGGGCTTCTGCTGGCAACTCCAGTGTCTCTTTCAGCCAATGTTTGGGCTCCTGCTGCTGCTGCTGCCAACTCCAGTGTGTCTTTAGGCCAATTTTTGGGCTCCTGCTGCCAACTCCAGTGTCTCTTTCAAGCAATGTTTGGGCTCCTGCTGCTGCTGCTGCTGCCAACTCCAGGGTGTGTCTTTAGGCCAATTTTTGGGCTCCTGCTGCCAACTCCAGTGTCTCTTTCAGCCAATGTTTGGGCTCCTGCTGCTGCTGCTGCCAACTCCAGGGTGTGTCTTTCAGGCAATATAAGGGCTCCTAATGCTGCTGCCAACTCCAATGTGTTTTTCAGGCAATATATGTGCTCCTTATGCTGCTGCCAAGTCCAGAGTGTGTATTTCAGGCAATATTTGGGCTCCCTATGCTGCTGCCAACTCCACTGTGTGTCTTTCAGGCAATATATGGGCTCCCTATGCTGCTGCCAACTCCACTGTGTGTCTTTCAGGCAATATATGGACTCATCATGCTGATGCCACCTCAAGGCTCTGTAATTGTGCCGCTCTGCGTCAGCGAATCTAATAGCGACGCCTCTGATCTGCGTGTCATACTTCTTTAAAATAGTATTTCACTAACCCAGCATGCATCCTATGCATGTTACAGCCAAGCAAAACGTTCTGCAACCCTATGGAGGCTCTCGGATGCCCAGAAATAGCCGTTTTTAATAGCGATTCGTCGCAAATAAATTAGGCCCAAAACTATTTTTCCCAGAAAATTTGGCGAATCAGCCGAATCGAATTTTTCAAAAGTTCGCTCATCTCTAATTATTATTAGCACTGTAATAACATTATTATTAGCAGTAGTAGTATATATTATTATTAGCACTATTAATATCATTATTATTAGCAGTAGTAGTAACATTATTATTAGCAGTAGTAATAACTTTATGATTAGTAGTAGTAGTAACATTATTATTAGCAGTAGTAATACAATTATTATTAGCACTATTAATAACAATATTATTAGCAGTAGTAGTATATATTATTATTAGCACTATGAATAGCATTATTATTAGCAGTAGTAGTAATATTATTCTTAGCACTATTAATAACATTATTATTAGCAGTAGTAGTATATATTATTATTAGCATTATGAATAACATTATTATTAGCAGTAGTAGTAATATTATTAGCACTATTAATAACATTATTATTAGCAGTAGTATATGTTATTATTAGCACTATTAATAACATTATTATTAGCAGTAGTATATGTTATTATTAGCACTATGAATAACATTATTATTAGCAGTAGTAGTATATATTATTATTAGCACTATAAATAACATTATTATTAGCAGTAGTATATATTATTATTAGCACTATTAATAACATTATTATTAGCAGTAGTAGTAGTAACATTATTATTAGCAGTAGTAATAACATGATTAGTAGTAACATTATTATTAGCAGTAGTAATACAATTATTATTAGCACTATTAATAACAATATTTTTGGCAGTAGTAGTAACATTATTATTAGCAGTAGTAGTAGTAGTATTATCAGTAGATGTACTATTAGTAGTAGTGACAGTAGTAGTACAACTGCCATCCTCCCCTCACTATTACTAATAATAATAACAATTATCATCATTATTATTAGCAGTAGTAGTAGTAGTAGTATTAGCATTATCAGTATTAATATTATTATTATCACCAGTAGTATTAGTAGCAGTAGAAGTAAAAGCAGTATTTTTATTATTATTATTAACGATAGTAGTAGCGGTAGAAGTATTAGCAGTAGTAGTATTATTATTAGTAGAAGTAGTAGTACTCATCCTTCCAGCACTTAACAGTAGGAGTATTATTAGTAGTAGCAGTAGTATTATAACTCCCACCCTCCCCTTACTATTACTAATAATGATAACAATTATCATCATGATTATTAGCAGTAGTAACAACATTATTATTAGCAGTAGTAGTAACATTATTATTAGCAGTAGTAATAACATTATGATTAGCAGTAGTAGTAATATTATTATTAGCAGTAGTAATAACATTATTATTAGCAATAGTAATAACATTATTATTAGCAGTAGTAATAACATTATTATTAACAGTAGTAATAATTATTAGCAGTAGTAGTAATATTATTATTAGCATGATGAAAAACATTATTATTAGCAGTAGTAATAACATTATTATTAGCAGTAGTAGTAACATTATTATTAGCACTATTAATAACATTATTATTAGCAGTAGTAGTATATATTAGTACTAGTGGCAGAAGTAGTACAACTCACATGCTCCCCTCACTATTACTACTAATATAACTATTTATCATTTTTATCAATATTTTTATATGATATTATTATTAATATTAACAACAATAATAACAATAATAATGACACGGGGAGGCCGATTCATTAATAGCGCCAGGTAGCGACAGATGAGCGACTGTAGCGTGATTTTTTCAGCGCCAGTCAGTATTCGCTGTGCTTGGCCGGCATTAGCTTGATGACAGCGACTCAGTCGGTCTGCGGTAATGTTGAATACGGGCTTAGGGGTCGCTGTTTCACAGGTCCAGCGTTGTATGTGAGCGCCTGACAACGAATGGCCAGAGCGAACAGCTAGCTTCATATTCATCAACAAATCACGCTCCGAATGTGCTGTCGCTGTCCATTCCTTGTTTAAACCCCAGAGCGCTTGCCGCGATGTGTATTAACTAGTTTTTAACCCCTAAACAACCATATTTTTTGAATGTAACATTATACATGTTTTTAGAATCATTTTGTAATATGAATACATTAATCTCAGACCTGTTAGATCAATTCTGCACATATTTTTTTTTTTTTTTTTTTTGACTTAAAAATAAATCCTAACATTGCAGAAGTGGTCTCCGATTTTTTGACATTAAAAAAAAAAAAAAAAAAATTAATCCCAATTAATTATGATTAATTATAGATTGCTCCATTGAAATGCATTGGACATCGCCAGGGAGCGACAGCTCATACCTGGCGCTGTGAGGGAATTTGCAGCGGCGCTGTTCGGTCCAGGCGGCTTCATGATGAATGCCGCGCTAGCCGTCGCTCTCGCCGGCGCTAGCCTCATTTTGCTTGATAAATGCGTCATTGTGAGCGCCGCCGGGCGTACTTGAGTCGGTAGTCGCCGTTAGCTGCCGCTACCTGGCGCTCGTCAGACACTACCTGGCGCTATCGCTTGATGAATAAGGGCCTAATAATACCTGTAATACCACCTACCTCTGCTTGGTGTTTGTTTTCTGCTATTGCTGATTATTTCATTACAATGGACCACACCAATCATTGTCAATGTCCCGGGGTTTAGTCTGTACCCTTGGGAGCATCCCGTACAGGTCCACCTCTCGGTGATAAGAAAAGTTGGTCATGAATAAATCAGACCCAGTGGCTGAAGCTAAGCAACAACAGCTTTATTCAGCAGCTTGTCTGGATGATGAGCACAGGTCAGCAAACAATGATTAGTTTTTACACTTAACCTGGACAATCCCTTTAAATAATAATAATAATAGTAGATACATCTGGATGGGGGGGTCCCCGGCCATATACAGGAAGCTCTCCATTGATAACGCTGAAGCTGGGTGCAGGAGAGCGGCTCTCCCCGAGTATGTGCGGAGTCCCTCCACAAGATGGGGATGAGACTAAACAGTTCCCGTCCTTCGGAGGCTCCCGCCTGGGAATGAGGAGTTTACATTGTGCTAAATATATCCCGGTATTTATCATGGTATCCGTAGACTGGGGAGAGAGACGCGTCCCTTACGTGTCGCTCCGACCTACAACGCCACAGCCGCTGCTGCCGCCATGGGCCTGTGTCTGCCTCTGCAGAGCGAACCCAAGGACCCCAACCGCCGGGGACCCAACAATCCTGTGAGTACACTGGGTGGTGAGGTGGAGAGGTTCTCCCTGCATGGACCGCCCCAAGGGAGAGCTCCCAGATACTTACCTAGATACTTACCTAGAAACCCCTCACCTACTGTGTGGGGGCAAATCTGAGAGGGGCCTCCCCCAACACTTATAGCCCCAATAGCCCCGGGACTCATACACCACAATAGAAGCCTCAGACACTGATAACTACTTCTATGTACCATGACAACTCCCATCCTCCCCTCACTATTACTAATAAAAATAACAATTTGCATCATTTTTATTAGCAGTTGTAGTAGTAGCATTATCAGTATTATTATTATCACAAGTAGTATTATTAACAGTAGTAATAGTAGTAGCATTAGCAGTATTATTATTACTATTATTATTATCACCATTGTTATTAATATTAGCAGCAGTACTATTATTATTAGCAGCAGCAGTATTATTATTATTATTATTATTATTATTATTATTATTAGAAGCAGTAGTAGTATTATTATTAGCAGAATTATTATTATTATTATTATTAGCAGCAGTAACAGCAGCAGCAGTATTATTATTGCTATTATTGATATTATTATTATTATTAGCAAGAGTAGTAGTAACATTAGCAGTATTATTATCACCAGTAGTATTATTAGCAGCAGTAGTAGTAGCATTAGCAGTATTATTATTACTATTATCACTATTGTTATTATTAGCAGTAGTAGTATTATTAGCAGTATTATTATTATTATTATTATTATTATTAGCAGCAGCAGTATTATTATTGTTATTATTATTAGCAATAGTAGTAGTACTAGTAGCATTAGCAGTATTTTTATTAATATTAGTATTATCAGCAGTAGTATTATTATTAGCAGTAGTAGTAATACCATTATTATTATTATTATTATTAGCAGTAGTAGTAGTAGTATCATTAGCATTATTATTAGTAGTAGCAGTAGTAGTAGTAGCAGCAGTGATAGTAGTATAATTTTTATTAGTAAAATTGTTAGCAGCAGTAGTAGAAGCAATATTATAAATATTATTATTAGCACCAGTAGCAGTATTATTATTGGGAGTAATACTATTATTATCAGCAGTAGTACTAGTAGTAATATGATTTTTATTAGTACTATTATTATCAGCAGTACTAATATCACTATTAACAGTAGTAGTAGTATTAACAGTAGTAGAGTAGTAGTAGTAGTAGTAGTGTTATTAGTATTAGTAGTAGTGTTATTAGTATTAGTAGTAGTATTATCAGTAGTAGAGTAGTATTATTATTAGGAGTAGTAGTGTTATTAGTTAGTAGTATTATTATTAGCAGTAGTACTAATATCACTATTAATAGTAGTAGCATTAAAAGTAGTAGAGTAGTAGTAGTGTTATTACTATTAGTATGATTTTTTATTAGTATTATTTTTCGCAGCAGTACAAATATCACTATAAATTGTAGTAGTAGTATTATTAACAGCAGTAGAGTAGTAGTAATAGTAGTAGTATTAGTATGATTTTTTTATTATTATTATTATTATTATTATTATTATTATTAGTAGTAGTAGTAGTAGTAGTATTGTTAGTAGCATTACTAGTAGTATTGTTAGCAATATTATTATTATTATTATTATTATTATTAATAATAATAATATTATCAGAATTATTATTATCAGTTGTAGTAGTAGTAGTATTATTATTAGTATTATTAATACAAGCAGTAGAATAAATAACTAATAATACCTGTAATGCCACTTAGCTTGTTTGTTTGTTTTCCACCATTGCCAATCATTTCATTAAAGTGGACCAAAACCGAAAGATTTTCAATGTGGGAGGTTCTGGTCCGTACCCCTGGGGCATCCCAATTCAGGATTACTTACTGTCGCCCCATAGACACACCTGACTAGCGATTCCACGGCACAGTCGCAACTTTGCTCCAATCAGATTCCTTCCTTGGTGGCGCCTAATAATGAACAGCTTATTAATGAACGAATTTGTGATCATAATCTGTCATCAGTCTGTGGTTATAAATGGCGGCGGCGGGCATGTTGCGGGGGAGGTGATGACAGGTCGGTCACAGATGGCGAGCGCGCGTTTCGGCCATTGTTGAGGGGTGAGATAAGTTTAGGTCCGCTCCTGTCGTTCCCTCATCCTCGGAGATATGAAGGTTGGTTGTGGTGGAACTCCACTTCTCCCTTCCTCCATTTTGTCTGAGGTTGCGTCAAATGTTGTGCTCGCATGTCGTTGTTTAAACGTTTATCTGCAAAGTCATGTGACCTGACGTTATCTCTCTGTTCCGTGTTTGTGCAGAAAAGGAAGATGAGGCGTCCGGCAGCCAATAAGGGAGAGCGACGCATGGAGGTGGGTGAGCTATGACATCATACAGGGTCAGGGTGAGGGTTGGGCTGGAGAGTCAGGGTGAGGGCTGGGCTGGAGAGTCAGGGTGAGGGTTGGGCTGGAGAGTCAGGATGAGGGTTGGGCTGGAGAGTCAGGATGAGGGTTGGGCTGGAGAGTCAGGATGAGGGTTGGGCTGCAGAGTCAGGATGAGGGTTGGGCTGGAGAGTCAGGATGAGGGTTGGGCTGGAGGGTCAGGATGAGGGTTGGGCTGGAGGGTCAGGATGAGGGTTGGGCTGGAGAGTCAGGATGAGGGCTGGACAGTCAGGGTGAGGGTTGGGCTGGAGGGTCAGGATGAGGGTTGGAGAGTCAGGGTGAGGGTTGGGTTGGAGAGTCAGGGTAAGGGTTGGACTGGAGGGTCAGGGTGAGGGTTGGGCTGGAGGGTCGGGATGAGGATTGCAGGGTTAGGGATAGGAAGTTAGAGTTGGGTTGCTATGGAGGGATTTTCGGAGGCACCTGGGCGTGAGGGTTGCAGGGTTGGAGGGTTGGGGATAGGACTTTAGGGGTTGGGGTCAGGTGCAGAGGAGGATTGGGCTGGAGAGTCAGGGTGAGGGTTGGGCTGGAGAGTCAGGGTGAGGGTTGGGCTGGAGGGTCTGTATGAGGGTTGGAGGGTCAGGGTGAGGGTTGGGCTGGAGGGTCAGGATGAGGGTTGGGCTGGAGAGTCAGGATGAGGGCTGGACAGTCAGGGTGAGGGTTGGGCTGGAGGGTCAGGATGAGGGTTGGAGAGTCAGGGTGAGGGTTGGGTTGGAGAATCAGGGTAAGGGTTGGGCTGGAGGATCAGGGTGAGGGTTGGGCTGGAGGGTCGGGATGAGGATTGCAGGGTTAGGGATAGGAAGTTAGAGTTGGGTTGCTATGGAGAGATTTTCTGAGGCACCTGGGCGTGAGGGTTGCAGGATTGGAGGGTTAGGGATAGGACTTTAGGGGTTGGGGTCAGGTGCAGAGGAGGATTGTGGGATAGTCTAGGAATCTGGCACTGGATTGGGATATTTCTGTCCGGCACATTTTCCCGCAGTGGTTGAGGAGTGGGAGGCATCTAGTGGTGAGGAATGCAGGGTTGGGGACAGGAGGTTAGAGTTGGGATGTTAGGGGGGGTTGAGGATTGAGGAGGGGGTCTGGGGTGAGAACTGGAGGGTTTCTGGAAAGATGAATAGGAGGTTAAAGTTGGGTTGCTATGAGGGGGTTCAGGAGGCATCTGGGGGTGAGGATTGGAGGGTTAGGGACAGAAGGGTAAAGTTGGGTTGTTGGGGGGATTTGGGAGGCACCTGGGCGTGAGGGTTACAGGGTTGGGGTCAGGTGCAGAGGAGGATTGTGGGATATTTTAGGGATCTGGCTCTGGATTGGGATATTTCTGGCGGGGATTATCTGGCACATTTTCCGGCTGCAGTTGAAGAGTGGGAGGCACCTGGGGGTGAGGATTGGAGGGTTGGGGTCAGGTGCAGAGGAGGATTGTGGAATATTTTAGGAATCTAGCTCTGGAATGGGGATATTTCTGTCCGGACTGTTCTCCCGCTGCAGTTGGCAGGCAGCTGGACGTCTTGTATTGACAGATCTCATGGGCATCTGTCAGCGGCCAGAGGAGGGATAGCGATGATGTCACTGGCGGCCCATAAACCCCTGCTGCTGCCGATTACATTTACTGAGACACCAACTGTGGACACAGAGCAATAATATTACAAAGCACCTTCCATGGGTTCCTTACACATTAATAATGGCAAACAAGGGGGGCCCTGGTTATAAGAGCTTACAATCAACAGGACTAGGAAGAGTGTATAGGAATCTTGGGAATTCTTGTGTGGATTCTCTATTCTTCCTCTGCTTCCCTGCATCTGCTGCTTCTTCAGCACACGTTGCTTTGTGGGATGAAGAGCCTCTGACTCCGCCTCTGCTGTACCCCACCCCCAAGACAGTGACATTTCATTCCAATAGCCAGGTGCTGGGGAGAACCAACTCTTCCCTAATGTCAAGTGAGTCGTTGATCCTCCATGCAACAGGGAAGGAATCTTAAAGTGGACCAAAACCCAGGATTTTGACTATTCTGGGTTTCGTCCTTCCCCCCGGTGCCCTGCTATGTGAAACCCCCCCAGATCTCCCACATTAACTCACCTCACCTCGGTCCTACTTCGTCCAATCAGCGCGCTCGGAGCCGCTGAGCTATGGACGTCTAACCCGATTCCCGGGCCGATCTGGGCTCAGTTTTAGTCCACTTTAAAATGTTTGTGTATTTGTGGCTTCAGCATGACGACTTCTCCCCGCCGTGTCCCCAGATAAAGACTCACGTCCTGTGGAGCAAGAAGAACCGCAACCGGTGCCAGAGGGTGTGACCAAAGGAGATGCGCTGCTGGGGAGATTGTATGAAGGTAGGTAACATCTCTGGAGGGAGGAGGAGAATGTGCTGCTGGGAAGAATAGAGGACCAGGCTTCTGGAGGAGGAGGCGGCCTTCAAATGTATCACATAAAACCCTTTTTCCTCTGCAGGTGACCCTGCAAATGATCCTGAAGCACAGCACCTCCCGGAGGACTCCTGGCCATGCCCCAAAGCTCAGCACTCGGCACCAATCAGGAACAGGACAGTCCATAGGAACTTTCTGGATGCAGCTGGCGGATGATTGGTGTACTCTGACCACGCCTCTTTGGCCTCTCCATGCTGCCATTGTTTCCAGCTTGTGCACAGCCTGGAAGCTGATAGTTCAGGCAGAGACAATCAGACTGTACGATCCGAACAGCTTGTAAATAAAGGATAAGTGCACCTCTGTACCCTGCCTCAGTGTATGGTGCTGCCCCCTATACTGTACAATCTGCATTACCGTGTTACTGTGTGCCGACCTTGTGACTTTTCACCTCGGCCAGTTCCTAATTAATGTTTACGAGATAAGAAGTCAATACACGCAGTGGTAATTAACATAAATCTCAGGGAAGTGATTCTGCTCCCTCCCGGCAGGCAAGCTTTATTTATACATACAAAACAGGAACCTATGTAATTAAGCCTTTCTATTACAAAATTAACATAATTACTATTAACATAATACAGTAATACTATAAAAAGCAATGTCTGTAATTAAGCGTACAGATTGGTCCATTCTTACCTGGTCAGCGCATTATACACAGGCGCAGTAGGTCACTAATCACGTCATGTCCGGGTCTTCTCAGGGTGTGGTGTTCTCCTGCAACACCATCTTGTCTTTGGAATGTTGGAATGAATGATGCAATGGGGTTTTACCGGGGTGGCGGCTGCATTAATAAATCCTTGTGCAGCCCACAAGTGTGCAAAATCCTGGGCCACTCTGAGACAATATCTACTGTCCGTCTGATGTTAGCTTTCTTCCCTTCTGCCATCTGGCATGCTTTAGTAACTGCCACCAGTTCCGCCTCTTGAGCAGACATAGAGGCTGCCATAAAATGTCTGTGACTCCCCATAACATAGGGAGGTGGAGCGGGAGGGGGATTTCTGCTGTCAAAAAGACAAACCTTGTACACATACCATTCTAGAGCGGGTTCTGTGATGAACCTTTCTGTCCCGTTAGTACCATGCAACATTACAGCCTTCCTCTGCAATGCTAAGGCATCGAACCATCACTTATTATATGACAACTTTCCTTTTCTTTCTACAATTATTATCTGCCACTAACCTGCTTGAAAGCATCTGTTCTCATGTAATTCACAAGTAATTCTTAACATATTTCATTCCTTCCTTACACAAAACCAAGTCTATTCCAGTTCTCTCCCCCGCAAAGTTATCTCTCACTTACTCCCTTTTTTGAAATAGACAAACAAAAGACAACGTGCGTCACATGTAATCTTAACACTGAGTGTTTTGGAGTCAGGGATTTTTATTTCCTTAGCCCTAGGTCTCAGTCACCCTTCACTTCCTGTGAGAATCTGTGACAGCCTGCTTCTGACTCGAAAACTTCCTCGGAATAGACAAAGACATTGAGTTACATGCAGACTTATCTGATGGGAGTCTTAGGTCCGGACTTTTCTCTTTGGTCCAAGGTCTCAGTGATTATTGCCACCAGTGATTGGTGGCTTTAAGAAAGGCAATAAAGACTGGAGGACGATTGGTGGCTATAGGGAAGGCAATAAGGACTGGAGGACGATTGGTGGCTATAGGGAAGGCAATAAGGACTGGAGGGTGATTGGTGGCTATAGGGAAGGCAATAAGGACTGGAGGGTGATTGGTGGCTATAGGGAAGGCAATAAGGACTGGAGGGCGATTGGTGGCTATAGGGAAGGCAATAAGGACTAGTGGGTGATTGGTGGCTATAGGGAAGGCAATAAGGACTGGAGGGAAATTGGTGGCTATAGGGAAGGCAATAAGGACTGGAGGTTGATTGGTGGCTATAGGGAAGGCAATAAGCACTGGATGATGATTGGTGGCTATAGGGAAGACAATAAGGACTGGAGGGTGATTGTTGGATATAGGGAGGGCAATAAGGACTGGAGGGTGATTGTTGGCTATAGGGAAGGCAATAAGCACTGAAGGGTGATTGGTGGTTATAGAGAAGACAATAAGGACTGGAGGTTGATTGGTGGCTATAGGGAAGGCAATAAGCACTGGATGATGATTGGTGGCTATAGGGAAGACAATAAGGACTGGAGGGTGATTGTTGGATATAGGGAGGGCAATAAGGACTGGAGGGTGATTGTTGGCTATAGGGAAGGCAATAAGCACTGAAGGGTGATTGGTGGTTATAGAGAAGACAATAAGGACTGGAGGGCGATTGGTTACTATAGGGAAAGCAATAAGGTCTAGAGAACAATTGGTGGCTATAGGGAAGGCAATATGAATTGGAGGGCGATTGGTGGCTATAGGGAAGGCAATATGGACTGGAGGGTAATCAGCAGCATTTGTGGCAGCACTGAAAAGTGACTCACTACTTTGGGGTCCAGTAAGACTCTCTTGCCCAAGGGCCCCCACAAACCTAGAGCAGGCCCTGGGGGAAGGGGTGTTGTCTGGAGTAGGTGGTATTGTGGTCTTCTTCCAGTGTGAAGCATATATCCATGATGGCTTTCCCGCAACCTTGAATGATGTGGCCCTAGTTAACAGAACTTGATATGGGCCCTTGTATGAGAGTTCCAAAGCTTTTCTCACTTCTTAATCAAGACCCACTTGCCGGACCGTGTGCTGTGGATGGCCTCTGCGTCTGGACCTGGGATGGAAGAGAAAACTCGAGAAGGAGTGTAGGTTAGCCAACCTTTTAGCTAATGCGACCACAAAGGATGTCAATGTGTCATATTTTAACGTAAGTTGCTGGGGGAAATATAAGCCCAGAATTTCATGAGGGGAGAATTTTTTCCTCCCCCCCACTTGGGGTATGCCTGACAGTATACCATATGATTGGTAACACATCTACCCAGGGTTTCCCACACTCCTGCTGGGCCTTCAAGATCCTATTGTTTATCACCCCATTTAGCCCCATTAAACTTTGTGGGTGTTAAGGTGTATGAAAGCTTAGATGGAAACCTATTGCCCCCCCAGATCTTGGTCCCTTTATATCACTTCAACCAGGGCCGGCTCCAGGTTTATGTGGGCCATCGGCGGCATGGTCTCAAGGGGAGAGTTGTGGGTCAGGGGTCTATAAATTCCATGGCATAGAACAGGGTGCAAGGGCCAGCCTCTGTGCCCCCCCCCCGCCCTGCAGGCTAAAAACCCGCACTTGCCAGCCCCTAAGCCTTGTGAACTGGTATGGGGGGTCTCCTGGACCCCTTACCAGTTCACAAAGGGTTAAATAAAAAAAAAAAAAAACACAATACTTACCTCCCATCAATCTCGCACTCTGTACCTTGCCGAACACTTTGGCTTCTGCTCTCCTGCTGCTGCTGAAAGCCTTTTACACCTTCTGGCTGATAGAACATAAGGGGTTAATTAAAAAATATGACATAGGGCCCCGCTCCTTGGGGGGACCCCATTATTTTTTTGAATTTTAAAGTGGACCAACACCCACGGGTGATCGGCCCGGGAATCTATAAGATTCCCGGGCCGATCACCCCCCACCCCGCGGGACATCCGAGATCGGGATGTCCCGCGGGGTGAAACCCCCCCCAAACACCCCAACTCACCTACCTTATCTTCGGCGGCGGCCGGCCGCCGCCGCCTCCCTCGCGCCCCTGTAGGCGGGCGCGCACCCGCGCCGGCCGTCTGCGAATGGCCGGCGCGGGCGCGCGCGCGCGTCAAAAGTGACGCGAGGGAGGCGGCGGCGGCGGCCGCCGCTTAGACGTTCCTTGTACGTTGGCGCTGGGAGCGGGGAGAGGTGAGTTATTCGGGGGGTTAGGGGGGGTTTCACACAGCGGGGCACCCCGATCGGGGGTGCCCCACCGAAGTGGACCAAGACCCAGGATAGTCAAAATCCTGGGTGTTGGTCCACTTTAAGGGTTAAAACCCTTAAAAATCCAGAAAAAAATGACATGGGGTCCCCCCTACCCAGCATAAGCAGCCCGGGACCAGCTATGCAGGGCTTGTAGAACAGGGTGCTGGGGCCAGCTTTGGTGGCCCCCGCCCTGCCAGCTACAAGCCCACATGGCTACCGTGGGTTCAGCCTCTTCTGCCCCCCCCTGGCCTTTGGGGGGACACGCACTAGCCGCAGGTGACTTGCCAACCCCTAAGCTTTGTGAACTGGTATAGGGTCTAATTGATCCCTTATCAGTTCACAAAGGGTTAATAGTAAAAAAAAAAAGGCAATTGACACTGAGACTAAAAATTTTGAGACATTTATTAGTTTGTTTTTTGTCTTTACTCAACTCCGATCCTCTGCTGTCCCCTGGCAATCTGGTCCCACGACGCTCCGATGACAGCTGCGGGTGATTGGTGGAGGGGGGACGAGGGGCTGTGATCCCTTGCCCCCCTCCACCGATCACCCGGCAGCCGTCACCGATCCTCTCACCTCTGCTTGCCCAATGCTACTATGCCTCTTGGGGTGCTGACGTCATAGCGGCCGGGCGATTGAGGAAGCGCTGGATAGGAGTTATTTCAGAAGAGCCTGGGGGGGGGGGCAATCGGAAGGCCCCGCCAAGTGTCCTCTTCACTGGCGGGGCCTCCGATCGACCCCCCCCCCCCGGGCTCCTCAGTGGTGAGAAGAGGGCGAAATACAAGGCATCGCGGCTGCAGGTAAGTAAAAGTGCTAATGTCGGCCCTGACTTCCGCCACCGAAACGGCACACTATATTGCTGAGCAATTTATTCGCAGTGGTCTTCGCCAACTGATTTCTCTCACTGGGTAGGCCTCGGGCCATCCTGAAATCATGTCAATTACCACCAGCACATACTGGTATCCTCCACATGGTGGCACCAGCGTGTGGTCAATCTGGATCCTTTGGAGTGGGTATAAGGCTTTACACAAATGTTGTGGGGGGGACCTTCTCCGTCCGCCCTGGGTTACACTGGGTACAAATCATACAACTTGCAGCATAGCGGGTGGTATCAGCGGTGATGCCAGGGGCAATCCAATATGCATCAATCAGGTCGTTCATGAGAGTCTTGGACCGACAGCTGGGAATATGGATCGGGAGAGGCATAGTTTACTTTGTGCTTCATATTGGACATTGAATTTTTTTATACATTGTATATTTTTATACATTGAATATTTTTATACATTGTATATTTTTATACATTGTATATTTTTTGGACATTGAATATTTTTATACATTGTATATTTTTTGGACATTGAATATTTGTATACATTGTATATTTTTTGTACATTGAATATTTTTATACATTGTATATTTTTTGGACATTGAATATTTGTATACATTGTATATTTTTTGGACATTGAATATTTTTATACATTGCATATTTTTTGGACATTGAATATTTTTATACATTGTATATTTTTATACATTGTATATTTTTTGGACATTGAATATTTGTATACATTGTATATTTTTTGTACATTGAATATTTTTATACATTGCATATTTTTTGGACATTGAATATTTTTATACATTGTATATTTTTATACATTGTATATTTTTTGGACATTGAATATTTTTATACATTGTATATTTTTTGTACATTGAATATTTGTATACATTGTATATTTTTTGGACATTGAATATTTGTATACATTGTATATTTTTTGGACATTGAATATTTTTATACAGTGAATATTTTTATACATTGTATATTTTGATACATTGTATATTTTTTGGACATTGAATATTTGTATACATTGTATATTTTTTGGACATTGAATATTTTTATACAGTGAATATTTTTATACATTGTATATTTTTTGGACATTGAATATTTTTATACATTGTATATTTTTTTTTATAATAAGTCACCCCGAACCCACAATACTTGTAAATTTTTGGACATTGAATATCTTTTGGACACTGAATATTTTTTGGACACTGAATATTTTTTGTACATTGTATATTTTTGTACATTGTATATTTTTGTACATTTAATATTTTTTGGACATTGTATAATTTATGGACATTGAATATTTATTGGACATTGAATTTTTTTATACAGAGTATTTTTAAAAAAATAAACATTAATAAAAATCATATATACCGTAACATATTTAAAAAAGTAAACTAAATTAATAAAAGTTATATATAAAATATTCTTTAAAAAATTAATAAAAAGTATATATAAAATATTTTTGAAAAAATGTAACTAAATAAATAAATATATAAAATATTCTTTAAAAAATAGAAATTAATAAAAATTACATATAAAATATTTTAAAAACTTAAACGAAACAAAAATATAAAATATATGTAAAATATTTTTTTTCAAAAAAATAAATATTAATAAAAATTATATATAAAATATTTTAAAAAGTAAACTAAATAAATAAAAGGTATATATAAAATATTCTTTAAAAAATTAAAAATTAATACAAATTATATATAAAATATAATTTAAAAAAAATAAAAATTAATAAAAATGATACATAAAATATTTAAAAAAGTTAACTAAATAAATACAAATTATATATAAAATATTTTTGAAACCTTTAAAAATACAAAAATATATATAAAATATTCTTTAAAAAAAAAATTAATAAAAATGATACATAAAATATTTCTAAAAATTAAACTAAATAAATAAAAAAAATATATATAAATATATATGGCAGGCGGTTGGTGGGCGGGGCTTAGCAGCGAGGCAGGAGTGAGCCGGGTGCCGGTGGAGAGGCTGCAGCGCCGTTGCCCTGGTAACAGATAGGCCGCACTGAGCTGTGTGTGGGCGTGTCAGAGGCGGGGCAGGCGGTTGGTTGGGCGGGGCTTAGCTGTGAGGCGAAAGAGAGCCGGTTACCGGGGGAGAGGCCGTTGCCCTGGTAACAGATAGGCCGCACTGAGCTGTGTGTGGGTGTGGCAAAGGTGGGGCATGCAGTTGGTGGGCGGGGCTTAGCAGTGAGGCGGAAGTTGCCCTGGTAACAGATAGGCCGCACTGAGCTGTGTGTGAGTGTGGCAAAGGTGGGGCATGCAGTTGGTGGGCGGGGCTTAGCAGTGAGGCGGAAGTTGCCCTGGTAACAGATAGGCCGCACTGAGCTGTGTGTGAGTGTGGCAAAGGTGGGGCATGTAGTTGGTGGGCGGGGCTTAGCAGTGAGGCGGAAGTTGCCCTGGTAACAGATAGGCCGCACTGAGCTGTGGGTGGGTGTGGCAAAGGTGGGGCATGCAGTTGGTGGGCGGGGCTTAGCAGTGAGGCGGAAGTTGCCCTGGTAACAGATAGACCGCACTGAGCTGTGTGTGGGTGGGGCATGTAGTTGGTGGGCGGGGCTTAGCAGTGAGGCGGATGTTGCCCTGGTAACAGATAAGCCGCACTGAGCTGTGTGTGGGCGTATCCAGCCGCTGTGTACAGGCGGAGCGACCGTTGCCGGATGTGGGCGGGGCCTGGACCTCAAAGCCGGAAGCGGAAGTAGCGCGGAGCCGGGTGTTAACCCCTTACACGCCGTCGGTGAGGGGGCAATAAAGCGGAACTTCGCCTGTCTTCCTCGTCCTGTGCAGTAGCTTCCTGTCCCCGGATGTTCAGTAGGAGACGGTGAGTGGCTGCTGGCGTGTCAATGACATAGCGCAAACCTATTCCGTAGCGTTGTACAATCATAGATAGAGAAGCCTCCTGCCTGTCCCGAGGGCTCTGTGATTTGGGATGCCCCCTCCCCCCTCAGTTCTCCATAAATGGTCACTTACCCATGATCCCACAGCACATGCACAGGCTTCCCTGTAACTGCTGCACGCCCCATCACGCGTGACGCTCACGTGGAAACGCACAAAGCCTGCGGAGAGGAAGTGTCCATTCATTGTGGTTCCGTGCCGCCCATTAAAGCGGAAAGGAAACCCAGTGGGCCAGCCCGGAAGCCTAGAAGATTCCAGGGCCGGCCATCCCAAATCTGAATGACTGCGATGAATCCCACACGAGTTGGCGCAAACACTCACCCGCCTCCATGTCGTTTTGGGGTGTGTGCACGCTCCTGCCATTCAGATGGGCGGGGGGGGCGGAAGTACGCCTCTTGCTGATGAATTTTGCACATTAAAATGGACCAACACCCTGGATTTTGGCTATCCTGGGTTTTGGTCCCCGATCAGGGATGCCCCACTCTGTGAAACCCCCCAGATCACCAAAGGCAACTCACCTCTTCCCGGTCCTACAGTGCATGTGCAGCCTCTCAGCCAATCGGCACGCTTGGAGCCGCTGATGTCGCGTCGCCTAAGGCTAGCTGATCCGAGCGCGCTGGTGACCACATCCCCCGCTACCCACTAAGAGGGAGCGTGCCCTTGCCAGCCATTCACAAATGCCTGCCATGTGCCCTGCTAGTCCATCTAGTCGCCCCTTATGTGCATACTGTATGTTCTCTGTATGGAGATGGGAGGACATCCCAGACATGTTTAGCGCATGTGCGGGCCGCATCCCCTCTATCCCTCCAGCAGGGAGCGTGCCCGTACCAGGCATTTGTGTTCTGAGCCGCTGAGCTTAGCCATAACATAGCTCAGCGGCTCCGAGTGCGCTGATTGAACGAGAGGCCGCACATGCGCCGTAGGACCGCGGTGAGGTGAGTTGAAGCTGGTGATTTGGGGGGTTTCAAATAGCGGGCCACCGAGGGAGTGGACCAAAACCCAGGATAGTCAAATAGTCAATGTCCTGTGTTTTGGTCCACTTTAAAGAGTAAGTTCACAGGCCCTGGACTCTAAAGGGCTGTTAGAGCTCCACTCCTTGGGGCTTCCTGAATTGGGATGCCCCACTGTGTAAGACCGCCCCCCCCCCCCCGAAAGCCCTGATAAACGTACCTTCTCCCAGAGTCCTCGCTGCATCTCTGCGCTACAGTCGCATCCGCGCTCACTCCTTTCTGAATGAACGGCGTGGCCGTCGGCCAATCGGAATGCTTGTTCTTGCTCGAGTCAGTGCTGTGGAGGTGAGTGTATAGGGCGACCTGCGGGGGGTGGGGGTACACATAATGGGGCATCCTAATTCAGGATGGTGCCACATAGAGGGGCAACACCCCAAAAGGTGAAAATTAGGTGTGTTGTTCCCCTTTAAAGTGGAACAAAACCAGGAATTTGACTTTCCTGGGTTTTGGTCTGTGAACCCGCTGTGTAAAACCACTCAGGTCATCTGATCTCACCCTTCTCTGATCTAACTGTGCATCTGCAGCCTCTCGTCCAATCGGATCCGCTCCTACCCCCTTGCAAGCTCACAGTCCAAAGCATGAGGGGTGAAGACGAGGAGGAAGGATCACAAACAGTCAGTATTGAGCTTTGTGCCCTTTAGAAAATTGGTTAGGCCAGATTATATGCTTGTCTGAATAGGTGAGTTTTAAGGGCACCTTTGAAGGTTTTGAGGGTTGTGGCGTGGCGGATTGGGTGCGGGAGGGCATTCCAGAAGATTGGAGTTGCACGTGAGAAGTCCTGGAGGCGGGCGTGAGAGGAGGTGACCAGGGAGGAGGACAGGAGAAGGTCGGCAGAGGAGTGGAGGCTGCGTCTACGTTGATACTGTTGGATTAGAGATGAGATGTAGGGAGGGGCCTGGCTGGAGATGAGATGTAGGGAGGGGCCTGGTTGGAGAGAGCTTTGTAGGTGAGAGTTGGAGTTTTGAACAGGATTCGATGTGGGACTGGCAGCCAGTGCAGGGATTGGCAGAGAGGAGCAGAACTGGAGGAGCGAGAGACCTATACCCAACATTTAACCCTTTGTTGTTCTCTTGGGTACTGACAACCCATACATACCACCTGGGTGGTACTTGAGATACTTCGAAAGGTTGGAAACCCCTGCTCTACATGGGGGGGGGGGGGTTGTGTTCCTCGTATCACATCTGCAGAGGGCTCAGAACACACACAGCCCTTCTCTATGGAAGGTTAGAGAACCTTTGACCCAGCTTTCCTTCACACAGCGGAGCATCCCAAATCTGGATACCCCAGGGCAGAAGGGAATCAAGCAGCCCTGGATTCGTAGATGTGGGTTTTGGTTGGTCCACTAATGTAACAGCAGCGACCGTTACATTGTGTGACATTGTTACATGAGAGGAGAGGCCGCTGGGCTCAGAAAACCAGAGACATGTCCTTGAAGGAGTCGGCCTTTGCATTAAAATGGACCAACACCCAGGATTTTGACTATCCTGGGTTTTGGTCCACTTCGGCGGGGCACCCCCAATTGTGAAACCCCCCAGAAAGCCCCAAAAACTCACCTCTCCCCGCTCCGTGACCGCTGCTGCCAATCTCCGTCGACGGACAAGCGGGAGGCAGCGACGGACAAGAGAGTCCGCCGCCGCCTCCCGCGCGTCACTCTTACAGGGCGCGCGCCCGCGCCAGCCATTCACGGATGGCCGGCGCGGGTGCGCGTCCTGCTAGAGGGACGCACGGGAGGCGGCGGCAGGCGCCGCTGGATCGAGGAGCAGGTAGGGATTAAGGGGTTTCCCCCCGATCGGGGTGCCCCGCAGTCAGGGAGATGATCGGTACGGGAATCTTATAGATTCCCGGCCGATCACGGGAGGGTGTTGGTCCACTTTAAGGACATGACGATACGCGTCCACAGATTTTTAGTTCTTATGGTAAAGAAGGCTCGGCTCCTCTGGAGACTGAATCTGTTTTTAAAAGTCCTGAAGATCTCAATTTCCCCGGTAAGCGTCTATGGGGGACAGTGTCACACTGCACCATCCAGAGACCCCAGATCTACAGCCACCCCCTCTGTCCAGGCTGCTACTCACCTCCTCATAAAAGCCCATCAGGTTAGTCTGGCAGCTTCTGCCCTTAGTAACACCGTTATAATATTATGGATAGTTGCATATTCGTGTATATAGTCCCTCAATAAGCTAACAGGTCTGTAATTGCCCGGAGAAGACCTAGAGCCCTTTTTTATTAATGGGCACCACATTTGCCCTACGCCAGTCCCTTGGCACTATACCAGTTGTTAGTGAGTCTTTAAAGATCAATAACAGGGGTGATGAGATAACTGAACCGAAAGATGTGAACCACACCAGCAAACAATATATAACTGTGTGCCCACTGAGGTTAAATGTACATTACAGTAAAAAAGAAAAAGGAGAGGTCCCACCAACCCCTCAAAATACCCAAAATCAAGTGGCACCGCTGAAGTAGTATGTACAAATCTGGATATTTTATTTCGCCATAATTCACATAAAAAGACAATTTAAAACACCTTTAAAATACATAGAACACCAACGGACACTAGAGGGCGCTAAAGTGGATCAAAACCCACGATCGCCCCAGGAATCTATAAGATTTGAGGGATGATTGATTCCCCACTGTGTGATACCCCCCCCAGGTCACCCAGAAACTCGCCTTCTTACCCGGTCCAATGACACGTGCACGAGCAGCAGCCGCATCCCCACTATCCCTCTAGAAGGGCACGTACATGCGCCAGGCATTTGTAAATGGCCAGTGCGGGCGTGCTCCCTATTAGAGGGTAGCGGGGGATGCGGCCGTCAGCGCGCTCAGATCTGCTCGCATTGTGCGAAGGCTTAGACAAGCTGACGTGATCGTATCCGAGCATGCTGATTGAGCGAGAGGCTGCACATGAGCTGTAGGGCCGAGGAAGGGTGAGTGTGATCGGACAACCGGCGGGCTTTCACACAGTGGGTAATTCCCAATCGGGGTGCCACAGGGTCAAGAGCCAAAACCCAGGATATTCAAAATCCTGTGTTTTGGTCCACTTTAAATTGCAGATGCCAGGTGTGAAAGGAGCAAACATACATGTGCTGGGATCCAGTCCAGAATTTTTAGGCTGTAGCAGACGTCCTGGGTCTCGCTTCAGATGACAATACAATACTGATCCACCAGCTGCAAGGGCGGAGCAGCTTATAAAAGGGGGAATCAAGTAACACAGGCGCTGGCTAATCAGCAAGGGGGCCACCTGCTGGTGGAGCAGCAAACAGGGGAAAAGCCAGGAAATGGAGCCAGCCAAGGCTAACACAGGGCAGAAACGGGCTCCAATATTGTGGAGGAACCCCAGACCTCACAGTCGGGCTACGTTTGGCCCTGTCCTAAACTGTTTTCCGTTTTTAAAATCGAACCAGAAATGGGCTTTTCAGGTTCAGCCAATGGCGTTCTCTTTTCCGTCCAGTCCTCCAGTCAGCAAAGTGGGACATGATTGCTGGTCCCACCCCTCTCTCCACCTCCTCCAACTCCAGATTCATCGCATTGCTAATTATTATGGAACACCACAGGTCCAAGGGCCATGCCCACTTTTATTTCAAAGCAGAAATCGGGAACCTGTAAACCTCGATATCTCGGCCACAGTTTAGGGCAGCGCCAGATGTAGCCCGACGCAATGGTGTAACAACTACCTTTGCCTGCAGTAACACTTTAATGCCCTCTTCTGTATCATTTGTGTGATGCCCAGCGGGACACCAGCCTTCTGGAAGCAGACAACCCCCAATCTCTACCGCCGCTTCTGCCTATAGTCAAGCCCCCGTTTGCCGGGACGCTAGAAAAGCCTCGCCGGACACGGCGCAAAGGATGTTTGCTTGCGGTGAAGGCCGATGAACCATGAGGGTATCCCAAATCCGAGGTCGTTCACAGGTAGTCAGTCCGGAGGGTGCGTCAGAGTACAGGGATGAAATAGGTGCGTAGTCAGGGGTAGCCGAAGGGTCAAGCCGGGAGGTCAGAGATCACGGGGTATCCAAAGCGGCAGGCAGGTTCGAGGTCAGACAAAGCAAAGGTTTGTACAGGCAGCGGGTGTAGAGTACAGAGTACTGGGCTGGCTCCATATTTATTGGGGAACTGACCAATGGCAGCCCTGGGGGGGGTGTGTATGTGCTGATTGGTGCAATACTAATTGTGATTGGTGCAACAACTTCCAGGGGCTGGTCAGTCTGGGCAGCAGGGCTGACCAGCCCCTGATTCAAAGCAGGTGAGTAGGACGCTGCACCGACTGCCACTAGCAGCGAAGCACCTCCTGGTGGCATACAAGTTGGGCGCGCGCCTGCACAGCTACAGAGGAGCGAGGGAGGCAGCCGGAGCGGTGTGCCACGTTCCCCATCAACTCGGAGCGGTGGACTCGCCCTGCAGTAGGAAGCTGGCGCGCACCACGCCGCTCAGCAGATGCATGCCGCGGGCCTCCTGGCAGAGGTAAGTTCCTTACAATTTGATTGATGTCCTGAACCCAAACCTGATCCAGTGCCATCTAAACTTTACCCAAACCAAAGAGCTCCAAGAGTTAAAGTGGACCAAAACCCAAGATTTTGACTATCATATGTCTGTACATTCGCACACTTTTATATGGTGTTTTGTACTGGTTTGGGTACATACTGCCTGGTTGGTACTTAAGATACTTCAAAAGGTTGGAAACCGCTGCTCTACATGGGGGGGGGGGGGGGGGGCTGTGTTCCTCGTATCGCATCTGCAGAGGGCTCAGAAAACACACAGCCTTTTTCTATGGAAGGTTAGAGAACCTTTGACCCAGCATTCTTCTAGGAGAGCTACGTTTGATCCCAAAGCGTGCCCAGAACCCATCGGGGCCTGGTGACACCAGAATTGTGCTTCCATGACCTTCGACCCAAAAGTTATGACACATATTGGTTTTTAAGAGCTTTAGTCCGAGCGGGAGGGCAGAGTGTGTCCCCATGTATAAAGGTGTGAAGAGCTCCAGGCCCATCTGTCTTTTCTCTTTTCTGTCACATGTGGCGGGGGACCAGGATCCAGCAGGCTCTGCACGTGGGCTGTAGTTATTTGCATCACTGCAGAACATCTGTCTGCAATATGGCCTGCTCTGTTATCCTGATTCCAAACCCACTCATCCATGCTTCTCAGTGTGCGCTTAAAACAATTAAATACATAACTTAATCTTTGCTGCTCTGTTATCCTGATCTTGAACCCAATCATCCGTGCTTCTCAGTGTGCACTTAAAGCGATTAAATATATAATTTAGAGGGGGGGCGTGGCCGGCGATGAGCGTGTGAGGACGTGTACCTGTGAGCTCCCTCCGGCCGACCTGCCTTATTAAAGTTTTCTGGGCTACTAGCCACCTATACCCATTGCCCGGTGCTATGGCAAGGGGTCGGAAGCCGAGGAACAAATCATCCCCCCCACTCAGGAAAATCAGCTCCTACCTGGCCCCGGATCGCTCGAGGGGAGGAGGTGAGGGGTCCTCCAAAATGGCGGCGTCGGAGAGCGGAGGGGCCGCACCCTGCGGCGGACATGCTGATCCTCGGGAGCGGGCGAGGAGGTCGTCGGCCCCAGCGCCGGTGAGTGTGCCGGAGGAGGAGGGGAGCGCCCGGCCCTCGACGGGGGGGTCCGGTCCCCGCAGCGGAGCTGGTGGCGGCGGGGTGGAGAACGCCGGCTCTCAGAGATGGCCCGCGCTGTCTCGTGGAAATGGAGGGGGCGGCGGCAGCCGTGCAGCAGCACCAGCCACAGAGGAGGACGGAGAGCGGTGCCGACGAGAGTGGCGCTCCTCAGGCAGCAGCAGCTGCTCTGACAAGGTGAGCCTCTGCGGGATCTGTGCTCCCCCGCCGGCTGGGAGGGGAGACACGCCTGGCAGCCCAGCATGTGAAACCGCACGGAGGGGGGGACACCCACCATTAACCCCGGTGCCACATATTATCACAGGGGACCAGGGGCAGAAGAGCCCACCCCCTTCGGGCCACATCCCGACTGGGGGGCAGTTGGGGGACACTTACACGGCGCCCTCTGCATCTATCTGCCATAGCCCTGACCTCCCACCCTCACCTCAGCAATTGGAGCTCCTGGCTGGGTCGGGGCACACGGCCGTTTCCCCGAACGTCTCACCCATGGATACCCCCTCCCCGTTAACATGGAAGGGGCCCCCTGAGATGGAGTTTAGCCCTGGCCCAGTTCTGGGGTCCGTGATGGAGATCCCTCAGCACCGGTGCACGTCGGCCCCTGCTGGAGCTTCGCCGGGAACAGCTGCAGCACCTGCTTCCCCAGATTTATCAGGTGCCTGGTTCGATCGGGGGGCCTCGCCCGGGTTGCCCTCTTCCCCTGCGTGGCAACAAAGAAATGACTCCTCGTCATCCACCTGGCCTCGCGGCCATGCCCCGATGGAGGGGAGGGGAGTTGCCGTGGCCCCTTGTGGCGACATTGAGCCTGCGCTGGACCATGTTATTACCCGCCCGGCCCGTCCCCCCATGCCTGCGAGTTTGGGATGCCCTCGTGACCAGACGCCGTTCAGCTCTTCGGCCGTGGAGAGGGCGTTGACATCTCCAGAGATTACCCCGCGAGCCCTGCACGTTCCCTCAACGATGACGCACCCTCCTCTTGACCCTATCCTCACAGCCTTGAAGGCGGAACTGAAGATGCTGCCCACCAGGGACGATCTTGAATCCTTCATTCACAGGGTTGAAAGCACGTTTAAGAAGGACATTTCTGATCTGCAGCAGTCGGTGGGCGGTCTTGATGCCAGAGTCGACTCACTGGAGCGGTCCCGCGCCACGACTGCCCAGAGACTGGAGACGCTGGAACGGGATCTGGCCCAGCAGAAGGCTGTCGCACAGATGACGGTCCTGCACCTGGACGACCTCGAAAACAGAAGCCGTCGCAATAACATCCGTATCAGGGGCCTCCCCGAGGCAACGGGCCCGGACCAGCTCCGGCCTACCATCACCGGCATTTTCAACGAATTGCTTTGTCGTCCCCCGGATACCGAGATAGTGATCGACCGGGTCCACAGGGCCCTGGGCCCCAGATCCCCCGACCCTGCTCGCCCGCGTGACGTTGTGTGCCGCCTGCATTACTACGCCGTGAAGGAGGACATCCTGGCGAAAGCTTGGGCGCATGGTCAGATTCACTTTGATGGAGCACCCCTGCAGTTGTACCCTGATGTCTCGCGCAGGTCCCTTTTGATGAGACGGGTCATGAGGCCCTTGTTGTCCAGGATCCGGGAGTGTGGCGGTTCGTATCGCTGGGGGTATCCCTTTCATCTAGTAGTCCGCAAGAATCAGCGTACTTTCACTGTTAAAACTCAAGCGGACCTCCCGGACCTTTTCATCTTCCTGGATTCCCCCCCGGTGGAGATCCCGGATTGGCGTGATGTTTCTCTCTCCTTCGGCCCCCCTCGGTCTCTCGGGGGTCGACCACAAAGGCTCCGTCGGGCGAGGGGCGGAGCCGAGGCCCGCGGGGAACGTGGCGGTGGACCGGCAAGGGATCCCCGCCGCTTGAACAGTGAGGACTAGACGAGCTCCATGGTTACCAGCGGTACTTCCAATCACTGACCTTGTTTGCTGTTTGCTGTTTGTTGATTGCTCTTTAAACTATGCGAGATTTATTGCTGCGATTGGGACTCGCCAGGCCGATCCTTCCGTACTTTACTTTACTCGGTCTGCCCGCTGAGTCTGTGCTCCGAGGGCTTCCGCCGAGATACTCTGTGCCTCTCTTCTTGACTGGCCCCCCGCACTGAGCTCCCGCTCCCGTGTGAGGGGGCTCGTCACCTGGGGTCAGCCTTCGGCGAGTTCCGAATCCTGTTACTTACTTGTTATAACTGTTTATAACATCTCTTTTGACTGTTACATACATATTTGCTTAGAGTGATAGCTGGTTACACACATGACGTTGTCACCCGCTCTCCTGCCCGCATTGATTGACCGATGGCTTGTAGACCCTAGAGGCCGCCGCCGGGCCCATCTCTGCGTGGCGGGTCGGCGGGCCCGGGCCTGCACCAAATTCCTCACACCAACATCCCTACGGGCGCTGCCCTATGTTGAGGCACTTTTCTGATATTACAATTCTGGGTGGTTGCCCTATAGCTAACCTAACCTAGGGTCGGCCGGGGGGACCTCCTCTGTCTCTCGGACCCGTTTCGCCCCCGCTGTAGGCCAAGACCCTGTGGCCCTCTGGGCTGGCCTTTTGCTAGCCTCGGGCGCCCAGGGTTCTTTCTTGGGACAGGATAACTCCTTCCCCACTTAGATCCCCTTGAATTTCAGTTTCCCTTTCACATTAGGTTTTATCTCGTAAGTTTTAGTTCATTGTGAGTTTATCCCTCTTGTACTGCCCTCCCCCTTTCGTGGCTCTCTTCCTTTGCTGTCTGGTGCCTTCTCGGTCTCCTCCCTCCCTCCCTCCCTCTCCTACTGGTCCTTCCCACACTCTCCTTCTTTGTCCTCTCCTTGGCCTGAGAACCCACGCCTTTTCGTATCCTCTATCCCTGAGATAGGAGCCGCTGACCCCGCATAGCTATGTCCAGAGTCCAGTGCACTTCGCTAAATGTCAAGGGCTTGAACTCCCCTGTGAAGTGCGCTTCTGTACTGGCTGAATTGAAGCGCCTGGGAGCGGGGATTGCCTTTCTCCAAGAAACCCATTTTAAGGGGGGACGGGTGCACAACTTGTCGAGCCGTTACTTCAGACACCAGTACCATGGCCTCTCCCCTGACTCTAAGTCGCGGGGGGTGTCCATCGTCTTGGCGGGCTATCTCCCCTGGACGTTGGAAGAGGTGATCCATGATTGCGAGGGTAGGTATCTTTTTGTCAGGGGAACCCTCTATACACAGAGGGTGACGCTCGCGACCTGCTACTGCCCGAGTACGAACCAGGCTAGCTTCTTGAGATCTACCTTGGAGAAGCTGGCTGAGTTTACTGCTGGCATTCTTCTTTTGGGAGGGGATTTTAATTGTGTGCTTGACCCTCAAATTGACACCTCCAGGGGGACTTCTAGCGTTCCTTACTCGGCTATTAGGCGGATTAAGGCTCTCCTGTTTGACCACCAACTCTTGGATGTGTGGAGGATAGCTAATCCCCGGGGGAGGGATTACACTTACTTTTCCCCTCCTCAC
Source organism: Gastrophryne carolinensis (assembly GCA_027917425.1). Taxonomy (NCBI): domain Eukaryota; kingdom Metazoa; phylum Chordata; class Amphibia; order Anura; family Microhylidae; genus Gastrophryne; species Gastrophryne carolinensis. The sequence goes on from CM051235.1 coordinate 630,910,016, forward strand.
AACACATATTCACGTATAGACTGGTTCTTGATCCCCCACAGGTACGCACATCTCATCTCACGACCGCACATAGGCTCGATCTCGATCTCTGACCATGCCCCCATTTCCGTCACCTTATTGATTCCGGACTCTCCCCCCCCCTTCAGGGCATTGGAGGCTCAATAGCTCCCTCCTGCAGGACCCGGCGTTTAAGGCGGAAATTCAGTCGGCAATCACTGCGTTCTTCTCAGAGAACAATACCCCTGACGTGACACGTATGACTCAGTGGGAGGCTCACAAATGTGTGGTCCGAGGCCTCTTAATCAGACGAGGTGCTTACCTCAAGAAAGAAAGGGAAAAACAAGTGGCCCTCTTGCTCCAGGAGCTCCGAAGTTTGGAGACCAGACACAAACAGTCCCTGGACCCCGCGCTATCTGCCAAGCTGATTAAACTGCGTGAGACCCTCCGAGACATAAGCTTTGTAAAGGTCAGGGGCCAGATTGCGAGAAGTCGTAGGTTTTTCTACGAGTTTAGCAATAAAAGCGGTAGGGCCCTGGCTAGAGCCCTGAGGGGGCAGCGATCGCGGAATTATATTCCCAGCATCCTCGACCCCGGAGGCACAAGGCACTATAAACTAGGGGATATAGCCAAAACCTTTAGGGACTTTTATGACACCCTGTACAATTTACCGCTGAATAGGTCTCAGGCGCATCGGCAGAAGGTAAGGGCCTACATACAGAGATCGGACCTTCCCCGGCTTGGGCGGAACGTGGTGGAGGCCTTGGAGGAGGAGATAGACGTGGGGGAGTTTACAAGGGCCATCAAGAGCATGAAACCCGGAAGGGCACCTGGCCCGGATGGATATAGCTTGGAATACTATAAGGAACTTGCGGGCACCTTGGGCCCGCACTTTGTCTCCTCTTTCGGCTCTTTGAGTGATGGCCTTCCGCCCCCCCGGGACACTTTGCGGGCTAGCATTACCGTGATTCCCAAGCCGGGCAAGGACCTAGCGCAGTGCGGGAGCTATAGGCCCATCTCTTTGCTGAACTGTGATCTCAAGATATACAACAAAATTCTGGCGGACAGAATTGCCCCCCTCCTCCCGGACCTCATTCATTGGGATCAAGTGGGCTTCGTTCCGAACCGCGAAGGGAGGGATAATACCACTAGAGTCTTGAACGTAATTCACCACGCCCGACAGATGGGGGAGGCTGCGTTGCTCCTCTCCACGGACGCCGAGAAGGCATTTGACAGGGTGAGCTGGGTCTTCCTTGAGGAGGCCCTGCGCCACATAGGCTTAGGCGATAGGATGCTTAACAGGGTCCTGGCCTCATACACCTGCCCCTCGGCGTCCGTGGTGGTGAATGGCCTGCCTTCCCAGGCCTTTAACTTATTCAATGGGACGCGACAGGGCTGCCCGCTCTCCCCCCTTATCTTTATCCTCTCGCTGGAGCCATTCCTACGCTTGATTAGGCGGAACACGGACGTTTCGGGAGTGAGGGTGGGTGGGATTGAGCACAAGGTGGCGGCTTACGCTGACGATTTGATGTTTTTCGTGTCAAAGCCGGAGATCACTTTACCTAATCTCCTCGCCGAGCTCAGGAGCTTTCAGGAGGTCTCTAACTATAAAATCAATTACCAGAAGTCCTCTGCCTTAAATATTAATATCCCTGCGGAACGCCTGAGACACGTTACGGAGAATTTCCATTTTAAATGGGAGCAGGAGGCCATTACCTACCTGGGCACGCGTATCCCTTCTAGACTGCCGGGAACGTACGCCTTAAATTTTCCCCCACTATTGAAGAGGTTAGAGGAGGACCTCCTTAAGTGGAACAAAGGGGTTTATTCTTGGTTTGGAAGGGTCAGCGTCATCAAGATGAACGTCCTCCCTAGGGTGCTCTACCTATTTCAGGCCCTCCCAATAGATATCCCTCGCACCTTCTTCAAACAGCTCACAGGACTATGTACTAGATTCGTTTGGGCTGGTCGCTCCCATCGTATGGCGGCCTCCCTACTGATGGTCCCTAAATCTAGGGGGGGATTGGGTCTCCCGGACTGGAGGTGTTACCATGCCGCTGCCCATTTGAGCCGAGTAATCGATTGGTGTCGACACTCTGATATGAAGCAGTGGGTTCGAATGGAGCAGGCTGCTTCTCCGTGCCCTCTCCCTGGACTGCCATGGATACCACTGAATAGACTCCCACAGTTGAATACGCACCCTACGGTCGGCCCATCCAGGAGGGTGGTGGACGGGTTACTGGCTGGGACGAGCCTCTCCCCCTCCCCGTCCCCTTTGACACCTGTTCTGGGGCACCCTGATTTCCCGGTGGAGATAGCGGGAGGCCCCTTCAGAGCTTGGATCAGGCAGAACTGCTATAGGAGACTTCACATGCAGAGCGGGGACGCGTGGAGGAGGCCGGAGACTCTGGTTGCAGAACTTGCACTCAGACCCATTACGCAGTTGCAATCTCTTCAACTTTTGCATTATCAGCGATCCCTGGGATGTACGGCACCCAGGCAGTTAACGCAATTTGAACAGACCTGCCTGGGCTCTGGCCATCTTAGGGGTGCCCTGTCGTACTCCTACTCGCTGCTGACGGAGCCTCCGGAGGACTTTGTCCCTCCGTATGTGAGGGGATGGGAGAGGGAACTCTGTAGGACCTTCACAGAGGAGCAACAACTGGCTATGATCCAGTTGGCCCATAAGAGCTCTATCTCCTGCAGGTATCAGGAGACTAACTTCAAAATCCTGACACGCTGGTATCGGGTCCCAGCGGTGCTGGCGAAAATGTTTCCCTCTTCCTCCCCCCTCTGCTGGAGGTGTCTGCGGGCCAGGGGGACTATGACACATATCTTTTGGGAGTGCGAGAAACTCTCCAGCTTTTGGGCAGGAGTGAGAGAGATTGTCAGGAAACTGACAGATGTTGACCTGGGTGAAGACCCTGTATGCTATCTGCTTAACCTCGCACCGGTTTCCGTGAGATCTAGGCGCAAGTCCCTTCTCGCCCCCCTCTTGAGTGCAGCTAGAACTTGCGTCCCGGCGAGGTGGAGATCTCCTGAGCCCCCCACAATAGCACAGTGGCTGGCCGTTGTCCGGGACATATGTGGGATGGAGGAGCTCACCGCCTCGCTAAGGGGCACTTTGGAAAAGCACAGGAGAACCTGGCAGATATGGGATAGTTTCACTTTTTCTCCGGATTTCCTTCTCTATACGTAGCCTGGTTTTCTCAGACCCCTCGAGGATTGGACCTTCCATCTGGCCCTCCCTCGTCCCTTACCATTCCTTCTCCTCCCTTTCCTTCCCTCTGTACTTTCCCCCTGATGTGTCTGTCCTGTCTTCCCTCCCCCTCCCCCCCCCCCCCTGCGTTACTTGTTGCCCAATAGTTTATTTTCCGTTTCTCCCAGTTCTTTCACCCGCTCATAAAATTTGGGAACATGGGACGCAGCTGCTGCATCAGGTGGTTAAACGGAATTGCAGTCCAAAACACTTGGAGCAAGGCTCTATGCAGCCGCACCCTTCATCTCGCCACCCTCTTGTATGGTTTCTGATTGATGGTGATTGATTTTACAGATTGTTATTCTATGTAGTGGCTGTAATTCATGCTCTTCTTCTTTCTGGCACTGCGTTGCCACACGCTGTATCCTTTGTTTCCCTCAATAAAAACTTTTAATTATAAAAAAAAAAAATATATAATTTAATCTTGGCTGCTCTGTTCTGATCCTGAACCCACTTATCCGTGCGTCTCAGTTGTAGCTCACACTACGGGGCTGGCTTCTGGCCTGAGATAATCCATTTACAGACTGGACCATATCGAACAAAGCTGGTGCATTACTAAGGGCTGGCCGCAGCCTGTGAGGCCTGTGTCAATGGACCTCAGTATTGCAATGACCTCAGTTGAGGCCATGAGGTACCATCCTTCACAGGAGGTCCCCCCTCCCTCCATGTAGTGGTCGACTTAGTTTCGTTTAGACCTCCATTGTTTTTACTGTGTGAACTCTTTGACCCCGTCCAATCTCTTACATAATATTAACGCTCTCTGCTCTTCTCTGACAGATCTGTAAGAAACTACCAGCCAAGTGGTCCAAGACTGTGTCTATAAGAAGCTACCAACCATCCTGTGCAGTGGTCAAAGACTGTATTTATAAGAGGCCGACAGTCACCCCTAAGTGAGATCCAAGACTACATCTATAATAAGCCCAAGAGAGGCCTGGGACTTTATCTATTACAAGAAGCCACCAACTATCCCAAAGAAAGGCCTGGGACTGTATCTATTATAAGAAGCCACCAACTATCCAAAATAGAGGCCTGGGGCTGTATCTATAATAAGCCACCAACTATCCCAAAGAGAGACCTGGGGCTGTATCTATAAGAAGCCACCGACTATCTTGAAAAGAGGCCCGGGGCTGTATCTATAAAAAGCTACCAACTATCCCAAAGAGAGACCTGGGGCTGTATCTATAAGAAGCCACCAACTATCCTAAAGAGAGGCCTGGGGCTGTATAAGAAGCCACCAACTATCTTGAAAAAAGGCCTGGGGATGTATCTATAAGAAGCCACCAACTATCCTAAAGAGACGCTTGGGATCACATCTGAGAAGTTGCCAACCACGAAAAAAAAGTCATATCAAATCCAATTGTCCTACCTTGCCTCTATACCCCATCTCCCCCCATGCTCAGATAGACTAGCTTCAATCACCTTTATAAGAAGCCCTCAAGTAATACAAAAACAGGAAGCTGAGATTCTCTACCGTAACAAGAGACTTAACCTTCATCTAGACACCAGTAATCCCTACAAGCATGACTGCTAGTTGTGGAGTCGGAGATCACCAAAGAGCTTGATATTAGATCTTTGATCAGTTTCTCGTTGAAGTATGACAGAAAGTTAATGCTCTTCCAAAGAGAGACATGGTCTCTTGTACAAGAATGGGCCACCAGTAAAAAATCAAGTCTTCGGCAAGCCACCATTATCCTGCAGGAGCAGTTCCCCGAAGTTCCTCAGGTGTTTAGGCTGAGTAGACGCATTTGGGTCAGTTCCCTGAGTTCTTCAGGCTTGGAAGACGCATTTGGGTCAGTTCCCCGAGTTCCTCTGGCTGAGAAGACGCATTTGGTTCAGCTCCTCAGGCTAAGAAGACGCATTTGGGTCAGTTCCCTTGAAGTCTTCAGGCTGGGAAGACGCATCTGTGTCAGTTCCCCGAGTTCATCTGGCTGAGAGGACGCATTTGGTTCAGCTGCTCAGGCTGGGAAGACGCATTTGGGTCAGTTCCCTGAGTTCCTCAGGCTGGGAAGACGCATTTGGGTCAGTTCCCTCGAGTTCCTCAGGCTGAAAAAATTGATTTGGGCGTCTATTTTGAAGATATGCAGGAAGACTCCATCTTAGACGAGGGTGTTGTCACACTTTATGAGAAGCAGGCCCTGTCAACTGAGCCAATCAAACGTGAGGACGAGGTCTTTACACCTATTAATGATACGCATTTTGTATCTTCCGGAACCTTCCAAAATGAAGAAAGGCCTATCCTGTCTCGTATTAAGGAGGAGCCCCACTTCTATGAGGACAGTGATGTCCAGCACATGGAGCTTCAGCCTTCAGTCAGCTCTATGGGAGAAGAACCCCCTCCCATGGAGCTTTCCATCCCAAAGATCCATATAGAATGTCAGGTCATTGAGGTAGATAAAGACTTCACACGTGACCTAATAAAAGATGAACCCCTGAGACATGAGGAAGAATGTCTGGCAAACCGTGATATGTCTGCCTGTAAGAGTGATGACCTAATAAAAGATGAACCCCCAGTTACTGAAATGTCCATCAAAGAAGAACCACCCTCTATTGAAGATATTTCCCAACCTACAGGAAGTGTCCCCTGTTACACTTCTGCTAAAGCAACCGCGCTCTTAAAAGATGAAGCAGATTCTTCGCCTCAGAAGACCCACCCTTGCCCTCTGTGTAAACAGAAGTTTTCCACCTTTGCCATGCTCGTAAATCATCGCAAACTCCAAAACGGGATGAAGATTTCTTGTTCGGAGTGTGGAGCCAATTTCTGCAACAAACGTGGTCTGGCGGCACACGCCATTCGACACAGAAAGTCTGTGTCTTGCTGGGATTGCGGAGCGGAGTTCTCCTCTAGGACCCAACTGGTGGAGCACTTCCGAGCCAGTCATAACAGGAACTTTGAGTCCTGTTTAGAATGTGGACAGGATTTCACCAACAGGGCGGATCTGACGGCACACGTCCAGGAACACAAAGTTAAAAGCAATCTAATCTCTTGTTCAAAGTGTGGAGCCGATTTCTTACATAAGGTGCATTTAGAAGCACACATGCGAAAATGCTACACAGAAATGTCCAAGGTGTTCTGCAAAGTGTGCGGAGAAGGCTTCTCCTCCGGGGTGGCTCTGAGAGGACACGCCAGAAGACACAAGGATGAGGGGAAAAACTTCTGCAAGGAGTGCGGAGAGTGCTTCTCCTGTAAGTTAGACCTGATCGTACACCTCAAAGAACACAAAGCTAGACAGGCCGGCGTGCACTGCAAGGAGTGTGGAGCGGATTTATCCAACGAGATGGATCTGGTGGCACACACCCAAAAAGACACCGGGGAATCTCACTGCCCCTTTAAGAAGACGTACGCCTGTCCTTTCTGCAGTCGGACGTTCACTCACCCCGGCAACCTCATTAGACACAGAGAGAAGGCTGCGAGGGCCTCCTGCCCGCAGTGCGGCGCCAATTTCTGCAGTAACACAGATCTCGTACTGCACGCCCGGGTACACAAGCCTGTGTTTTGCTGCACAGACTGCAATCTGACCTTCTCCACCAACCATGATCTTTGGATTCACAGAAACGTTCACATGTTCACCTGTGGCGAGTGTGGAAAGCTGTTCATGAACCAAGACGAGCTTGCGGAACACGTTCAAGATCACGGGCTGCTTTCCTGTTGGCGCTGTGGAAAACGCTTCGCCGATGAAACCAATCTGCAGGAACATGTTAAAATTCACCTGCCGTTTCCCTGCGCTCATTGTGGGATGAGGTTTGCCGACCCTACTGACCTTGTGGAACACGTGAAGCTTCACCGACCCGTCCGCCTCCTCTTTTCCTGCGCGCAGTGTGGGAAAACATTTGTAAATACATCTGATTTTGCAGAACACATGAAAGTGCACACGGCGGCCCAAGTCCTCGTAGTGACCGCCCGCAGCCAGTTGTCCGCTCAGCGGGAGGATTCTCCCAACCACCAGCAGACTCCCAAACTGTTTCCCTGCTTAGATTGCGACAAGACCTTCCTGAGTCTCTCGCATCTCATCGTCCATGAGACTTTTCACACAGCGAGGAAGCTGCCTTTGTGAGGAGCAGTTAGGCAGGAGCAGGTTCGGAAAAGGCTTCAACCAAGGGCTTTGTCTGCTCAACCAGCTAAAGCTCCACAGAGCCAACAAAGGACTTGGAGTGTGTAGCAGCTTTAAAGTGTCTGTGTGATATGGGTTCTTCACACAGAATGTTAGAAAGAGATAAAATCCTTATCTAACTGGCTGCATTGATGTAAAGATCTTTGCCTTAGAAACACAGTACAGCATGTCTGTCATGTTACTTACACACACACACACCCGCGCCCACGGTAGTCCGCTGAATGGCAGGATTCTCCCAACCACCAGCAGACTCGCAAAGTGCTGCCTTTGTTAGGAGCAGTATGTTAGGCAGGAGCAGGTTCAGAAAAGGCTTCAACACGAGGAGCTTTGTCTGCTCAACCAGCTAAAGCTCCACACAGACAACGAAGGACTTGGAGTGTAGCAGCTTTAAAGTGAACCAAAGTGAGACGCCAGGGCCACCAGACTCCCCCCTCATTGTGTGAAAACTCCAGAAAGAATGGCAGAAGGATATTACATCAATGCAGCCAGAGAAAGATGTTAAGATCTGGACGGCTGCACTGTGTCTGTGATATGGGTTCTTCACACAGAATGTTAGAAAGAGATAAAATCCTTATCTAAACCGACTGCTTTCGTGTAAAGATCTTTGCCTTAGAAACACAGCACAGCATATCTGACACACACACACACACACACACACACACACTGATCCGGGTCTATGGCAGTCTGCTCAACAGGGAGATTCTCCCAACCTCCAGAAGACTTGCAAAGTGTTTCCCTGCTCAGATTGTGACAAGACCTTCCTGAGTCTCTCTCATCTCATCGTCCACAAGACTTTTCACATGGAGGGGAAGCTGCCTTTGTGAGGAGCAGTATGTTAGGCAGGAGCAGGTTTGGAAAAGGCTTCAATCAGGAGCATTGCTCAACCAGCTAAAGCACCACAGGGGCAACAAGCTCTAAAGCAGCTCTAAAGTGGACCAAAGTGATACTCCACATAACTTGTCTTGTGTGAAACCACCCTTCGCCTAGTAAGCTTACCTCGCCAACGAGCCCACAGTGCATGCACAGCCATCGGTGGCTTCCCTCGCATCCTGCTTGGGAGTGCGTGGACACGCCTGCCATATCTGAATAGCTGGTGTGCCCAGGATGCAAGTGATGCTGTATGTCCATCATCTGTTTGGCTGGGATTCCATTCAGCTTCTCCAGCCACACAGTAAAGCGGACCTAAACCAATGGAACTTGTGAAATACATTTGGCTAAAGCCTCTGCCGATACTCCTTGCTCTTTGAACCCTCCTGTAACAATTTTTTCTTTTTTTTTTTTTTTTGCTGTCTCTCGGTGTGAGATGACAGATGATCAGTCATTGCATAGGTGTGGCGATGACATCATTGCCACATACAACATTGCCAATGAATGGAGAAGGCTTTCCTGCTAAAACAATGGCACTATCTGGGATTAGAGTGAATCAGTAGCATTAAAAATTCACAAAAGATTCTCTTTATAGATGGAGCAATTCAGGGGATGCTAGCTAAAGATGTGGGTTTAATATGCTTTAACCCTTTAAGTGGCAAGCACGTAACACCTACGTGCTGGCTTGTCTGGGCCTTTTTTCTGGGCCTCAAAAATGGAAGAACGTCCAGTGCGAGAGTATCCAGATAGGTATAAAAACATTAGGTAAAACCTAGTGTGATCAACAATATGCAGATAGACAATAGGTCTAAGCGGTTGTGGCTGATACAATTGACGATGATTAAAGTGAACCACAACCCAGGATTTTGACCATCCTGAGTTTTGGTCCTTGTCCCTGGGAAACCCTCAATTTGGGATGCCCCGCTGTGTAAATGACCCCCCCCCCCCCCTCGGTTGTTAAGTATAACTCACCTCTCCCCAGTCCTAAGGCGCATTGGCTCTCGTCAGCACACTTGTCAATTTTGTCTAGGAATTGGCTAAGGACCAAGTCTAGCTGAAAGGAGCTGAACGCCCTGGGGGGGGGGGGGCATCCCTGGTACCCTCAAACAGGGTGCGTGCCTGCATCAGGCATTCATGAATGACTCCCATGCCTGCACACCCAGCTTAGGGTACAGCTTACGGCTTGCACATGCTCCGATGGATCGGGTATTAGGTAGGTTATTCTCAAGGGGAGGCGGGTTTCACACAGCGGGGCATCCTGATTCGGGATGCCACACAGGAGGAAATCGGGCGGACGTTAAAAAGTTCTCCATCCAAAGAGCAAAAGGTGGTCCCTGTCCCAATTCCTTAGTCAAAGCAGCTTGACCCACTCTTCTGGATACTGTCATGCCGGACTCTCTATTATCTTCTCCCTATATTGTGGGCTAGCCGCCTCCCCCCCCCCCCCCCCCCCCCCCGCACACTTGACTGTAAAGTACTGGTAGAATCTTGGGAGCTGCACAGAAACTTTTCCTTCTCCTATCAAATCCAAAATGGGCAGTCTTAAAGCAGACCTCTACTCATAAAATCAGCGTTTTGTAAATTGCACCCCTCCCCTCTCACAATCAGTGACATAAGCTAAATGAGAGGGTTTAACTCCATGCAGATGTTATGGAATAGCAGAGGCAGATGCTGCGCTCTTGAACTGCATAGGAACGGCCATCTTGCCACAATTCTGACAGACCTGCTTCTGAAAAACCCAGCCCCACAGTCAGAATTACCCTAAATCTTGTTGAAATAAAACACTATCTCTGACCAGAAGAAAAGAACCATCGGCTGTAATGACACATCACTGCTCAGAAAGCTCTTAAAACTTTGTAAACAAAAACAAGTGGCCACTGACACTTAAATTGATATAGTTACTCATCCCCTCTTAGCAGCTGCTGATCAGTGTGTGTGTGTGTGTGTGTGTAACATGACAGACATGTTGCACTGTGTCTCTAAGGCAAAGATCTTTACAGCAATGCAGCAAGAGAAGGATTTTATCTCCTTCTAACATTGTGGTGAAGAACCAATAACACACAGGCACACTGCAGCTGTCATGAGCTTTACATCAATGCAGCCAGCTAGAGAAGGGTTTTATCTCCTTATAACATTCTGTGTGGAGAACCAATATCACACAGGCAGACTGCAGCCGTTCTGATATTTACATCAATGGAGCCAGCTAGAGAAGGATTTTATCTCAATATTCTAGGTGGCTGGTTGTGCTGATCATAAGGAAGCACCCCACTTAGCTGCAGTGTGTCTGTGTACTAAGAGATGCTCTTCCCTATCCCCCGCTCAGGTAGGCAAGCCACTCAGGTGTGATCCAAAATGGCCACTACCATGTCATTCTAGGAGCGCGACTATTCCACATCTGCATGGGGTTAAACCCTCTCAAACAGCATACGCCATTGATCGTCAGGGGGCTATAGGGGAGCAAATGACCAAACCTTATTTTCTAGACTGGAGATCCACTTTAATTCATACCCACTTTTCATTAAGCTTCTTAGCCTTAAAGTGGACCAACACCCGATGCTGATCGGCCCGGTGCCCCGCCATGTGACACCCCCCGGAAAGCCCCTTAATCCCTACCACTTCCTGGATCCAGCGGCGCATGCGTGAGCCGCTGCCGCCACTCGCGCATCCCTCTAGCAGGGCGCGCGCCGGCGGCCTCACTCCCTTTGTCCGTCGACGGAGCTCGCTTGTCCGTTGGCGGGGATTGGTGGAGCGAGTCACGTGGGAGCGGGGACAGGTGAGTTTTAGGGGCTTTCTGGGGGGTTTCACACAGCGGGGCACCCCACCGAAGTGGACCGAAACCCAGGATAGTCAAAATCCTGGGTGTTGGTCCACTTTAAAGAGATAGTCTAGGTCAGGGGCCCTCAACCTTTTTAACCTCGAGGGCTACATGTGGCATGCTGATGGCGCCATATAACCCCTATAGAACAGCACACAACTGCAGATGGATCCTTCACCTTATATCTACAAGCTCCACACAGGTGAGTCTTCTGGCCCTGACGGGCGAGCATCATCTAATGGCGCTGGTAGCTTGTAGAAACCATATAAACCCTATAGAACAGCATACAACTGAAGACTCTTCCTTATACCAATAGGAACATGGATCCCTCACCTTATATCTACAAGCTCCATATAGGCGAGTCCTTCGGCCCCGACGGCCGAGCCCCATCTGATGCTGCTGGTAGCTTGTAGAAGTCATATACCCCTATAGAACAGCTCACAACTGAAGACTCTTCCCTATACCAATAGGCAGATGGATCCCTCACCTTATATCTACAAGCTGCACACAGATGAGTCCTCTGGCCCCGGCGGCCGAGCCTCATCTGATGGAGCTTGTAGAAGCCATATAAAACCCTATAGAACAGTACACAACTGAACACTCTTCGCTATTCCAATAAGCAGATGGATCCACCTCCTTCTATCTACAAGCTCCACACAGGTGAGTCTTCTGGCCCCGACGGGCGAGCATCATCTGATGGCGCTGGTAGCTTGTAGAAGCCATATACCCCTATAGAACAGCTCACAACTGAAGACTTCCCTATACCAATAGGCAGATGGATCCCTCACCTTATATCTACAAGCTGCACACAGATGAGTCCTCTGGCACCAACGGCCGAGCCTCATCTGATGGCGCTTGTAAAAGCCATATAAAACCCTTTAGAACAGTACACAACTGAAGACTCTTCCCTAAACCAATAAGCAGATGGATCCACCACCTTCTATCTACAAGCTGCACACAGGTGAGTCCTCCGGCCTTGATGGCCGAGCCTCATCTGATGGCACTTGTAGAAGCCATATAAAACCCTATAGAACAGTACACAACTGAAGACTCTTCCCTATACCAATAAGCACATGGATCCCTCACCTTATATCTACAAGCTGCACACAGGTGAGTCCTCTGGCCCTGATGGCCAAGCCTCATCTGATGGCGCTTGTAGCTTGTAGAAGCCATATAAAACCCTATAGAACAGTACACAACTGAAGACTCTTCCCTATACCAATAAGCACATGGATCCCCACCTTACATCTACAAGCTGCACACAGGTGAGTACTCCGGCCCCGGCGGCCGAGCCTCATCTGATGGCGCTTGTAGAAGCCATATAACCCCTATAGAACAGCACACAACTGAAGACACTTCCCTATACCAATAGGCACATGGATCCCCACCTTATATCTACAAGCTCCACAAAGGGGTGTCCTCCAGCCCTGACGGGCAGAATGGTTCGGGTTCAGAAGGACACTGGCTTTTCCAGCTTGTGTTGTCTCTGGATCTCAGGAAGGTGACACAAGCATGATGGCGCTACTGAAGACCCAATGCGATGCTGTCCCAGGACATTAACCCCATGCACGGCCCTGCCCTGGACGCCATGTTCAGCATCTAAACCTCCACTAGCGTTCTTGGCCAGCAGACAAGCCACCAGCCACACAGTAAAGGTCCACAAGCCACATGTGGCTCCTGAGCTGCAGGTTAGGATCCCCTGGTTTAGGCAACATCCATAATAAGGCAGCAAGAAGTTCACCTAAAGCATGTCCCGTGGGCCTCTCTATTTCCTGCAGCACCCTAGTACAAGCGCGGCTTACCCACCACCGCGCCTGCTCTAATTTGGACCAAAATGTTATTTCTCCCTGAGAAACTTTTTCCAAGGGGCAGAGCTTGCTGACTGCTCTAGATAACCGCTGACGGGAATATTTTGGGGAGGCGTCTCCATGATGAGAAATCAGCACAATCTGTGGCTTTAGGTGAAGCAAAATGGCACCTTTGGACTCCTATGTCAGGACCGTTCCCTAATAATCACGTTCAATATAAATATAGAGGCGACGGATAGTTGTGCAATCAGCTGTCTACATGGTCTTTGTCCTTTGTGCCGCCCTCAGCAAAGCTTAGGGCGGCACAAAGACTCAGCTAGACTGCCCTGGGGGATCCAAAATGTGTTACACCCGTAAACTCACCTGTCTTTGCAACTCCCATAATGCTGTCCTTGCCGGCGGCCCCATCCCTGCCTTCTCTGAAGCTGTGGCATGCTCCCTTGCTCAGCCATTCAGATGGCATAATTTAGTTGAATAGGGCTGAGTTGGCCCGGGTTGGGTTGGATTGGGCTGAGTTGGCCCAGGTAGGATGGAGTTAAGTTGGGTTGGATTGGGCTGAGTTGGCCCAGGTAGGATGGAGTTAAGTTGGGTTGGATTGGGCTGAGTTGGCCCGGGTAGGATGGAGTTAAGTTGGGTGGGGCTGAGTTGGCCCGGGTAGAATGGAGTTAAGTTGGGTGGGGCTGAGCTGGGTTGGATTGGGCTGAGTTGGCTCGGGTAGGATGGAGTTAAGTTGGGTTTGATTGGGCTGAGTTGGCCCGGGTTGGGTTGAGTTAAATTGGGTGGGTCTGAGTTGGGTTGGGCCGCGTTGGCCCACGTTGGGTGAAGTTTTGTTGGGTTGGATTGGGCTGAGTTGGGTTGTATTGGGTGGAGTTAAGTTTGGTTGCATTGGGTGGAGTTAAGTTGTGTTGGGCTGAGTTAAGTTGAGTGGGACTTGACATTGGCCAATTGACAATCTCAAAAATGGGGCCACTGCCGGGCCGGACGCATCTCATGGAAATAGGTTTTGTGCGGCTCTGCTTTTCTAGACATGTGATTGCTCGGCCTCGATCACCTGCATCTACCTCCATATTGAACACTATTATTCGGGAGCAGAAATATCTCTGTGGTCCAAATCAGAGGAGCAGAGCTCGGGGCCCTCGGGTGCATCTAACAGGGCAGAAGCAGCGGTGGGTAAGTCGTGCTGACATGAGGGTTTCTCAAAGGGGCTGATCTTCCCCCTTTACCATAGGTGTTTTCCTTGTATGGTAATGGCCAATCATGGCGCTGGGTGTCTCCTCCCTCCTTGTCCTTGAAAAATATACAACACTCGACCCCTATATGCCAACAAGGACCTAAAAGTAAAACACCCTCAAAAGGGATTTGAGAATATAAGCAAATAAAACCTGAAGGTCTAATAATAAAAGTGTAAAGGGCAAGATGCCGCTCCAATGCACCATGGCTGCCGCCCCTCTGACCACTCCTGAATTGTCATTAGACGTCACGTTATTGCGCCCCCGCAAACCTGACCGTGTGTGGCTAAATATTAGAAGTCCAGTGTAAATGTAACCCCTCCCACACCCTGGCAATGAGGGGTTACAACCAAAACAACTCCTTACCTCGCTCGGGATCCGGCACTGGGTGCTGCCATCTTGGATCCGCTACACAGAGAGGCTTCACCTGCTCTGTGCGCGGCCCTGCCCCCTGTATTATGGGGTATGGTTTATTTCTTTTGTAAACCCTCACTCCTACCTCAGAGGCCCACAGAGGGGGGTTACACTTTAAAGTGGACCAAAATCCAGGATTTTGACTATACTGGGTTTTGGTTCTTTCCCCTGGGATGGACCCAGAAATGTGTTTCCATCCGCTTTAAAGTGGACCAAAACCCACCACGATAATCTCAGGAATGTATAAGATTCCTGGTCCAATTGATTCCACCCAGGACATCCAAAATTGGGATGCCCCGCTGTGTGAAACCCCCCCAGATCGACGCAACCAACTCACCTCTTCCTGGTCTTACCGCGCATACACAGCTGCTTGTCCAATCAGCACGCTCGGAACCGCTGATGCCACGTCGTTTAAGCCCGAGCGTGCTGGTGTCCGCACCCCCCACTTCCCTCGGAGCGTGCCCACACTGGCCATTCACAAATACCTGGTGCGGGCACTTGCCCTGCTAGAGGGATAGCGAGGATGGTAAGTGTATGGGGCGACCTGGGGGGGTATCACACAGCGGGGCATCCCGAATTTGGATGCCCCGGGGGGGAAGGGAATCAATCGGCTGGGAATCTTATAGATTTGCAGGTCGATTGCTGTGGGTTTTGGTCCACATTAAAGGGGATGGAAACACATTTCTGGGTGCACTGCACATCCCCCGGGTGATGCTGCCAGCTTGATAGTAGCCCATGTTTTCAAAGTAAAGTAAACCAGGGTTTTCCACAGCTTCAACCGGACCAACACCCGTTTTTTCATTAACGGTCCCACAGACAGCGAATAAGTCCCGCGATTGGCCGCTGGGCGGTCATGAGGGCCATGGTCGCGTTCTTGGCGCCACCCACCAGAATGCCCTGTCCATGTGTGCGACACCAGCCAATCGTGGGACTCAAATCTAAAAGACTCGAGGGCTGTGCCAAGCGGGTTTTTTTTTACTAATCAAGTCAGCGAACCTCATTCATTGTACGACTGCCATGTGACTGTCAGTGACCAATCGGGTTTGCTGAGCAGACTCGCACATGAAGCGTGAATGTCTGCTGCTGGTCACAAGGTTGGCCGCTATCTGCTGCCAAACGTGAATGAGGAAATGATCACCTGGGGGAATCCCAGGTTTTGGGGACATTCTAAAGCAGGGTGCCCCTGGGGGAATCCCAGGTTTTATTTTTTTTATGGACATTCTGAAGCAGGGTGCCCCTGGGGGAATCCCAGGTTTTATTTTTTTTATGGACATTCTGAAGCAGGGTGCCCCTGGGGGAATCCCAGGTTTGGGGGGCATTCTGAAGCAGGGTGCCCCTGGGGTAATCCCAGGTTTTGGGGGCATTCTGAAGCAGGGCGACCCTGGGGGAATCCCAGGTTTTGGGGGCATGCTGAAGCAGGGTGCCCCTGGGGGAATCCCAGGTTTTGGGGACATTCTAAAGCAGGGTGCCCCTGGGGAATCCCAGGTTTTGGGGACATTCTGAAGCAGGGTGCCCCTGGGGGAATCTCAGGTTTTGGGGGCATTCTGAAGCAGGGTGCCCCTGGGGGAATCCCAGGTTTTGGGGGCATTCTGAAGCAGGGTGCCCCTGGGGGAATCTGAGGTTTTGGGGGCATTCTGAAGCAGGGTGCCCCTGGGGGAGTCCCATGTTTTGGGGGCATTCTGAAGCAGGGTGCCCCTGGGGGAATCCGAGGTTTTGGGGGCACTCTGAAGCAGGGTGCCCCTGGGGGAGTCTGGGGTTTTGGGGGCATTCTGAAGCAGGGTGCCCCTGGGGGAGTCTGGGGTTTTGGGGGCATTCTGAAGCAGGGTGCCCCTGGGGGAATCCCAGATTTTGGGAGCATTCTGAAGCAAGGTGCCCCTGGGGGAGTCACATGTTTTGGGGGCATTCTGAAGCAGGGTGCCCTTGGGGGAGTCGCATGTTTTGGGGGCATTCTTAAGCAGGGTGCCCCTGGGGGAATCCGAGGTTTTGGGGGCATTCTGAAGCAGGGTGCCCCTAGGGGAATCCCAGGTTTTGGTCCTCTTTAACCATCTAAAGCCTGTATTTCTAGACCTATATATAGGATTGTTTCCTATAATCATTGTGTGATGTCACATTGTGCGCGCCCCTATCTATATGATGTCATTATGTGAATATAATACAATGCGTCACATGGTCTGTGCTGGCCAATCATTGTATTGATAACCCTTCGTGGCCATAAATGGGGGGGCGTGTCCACACACCAGACACGGGGCGGTGCAGATGCATTCCAGTGATCAAGCGAGTGGTGGATCGTCGGGAGTAGAACTGATCAGCTGCGGGGAAAAGTGGCGAGTACCCATTTATTTAAGCGGTCAGGAAAATAAAGCTCGGTCAATTGCTCCCCCATGATTATCAGTGGCGTATGCGGTTTGAGAGGGTCTAATCCCATGCAGACGTGGAACAGCGGCGCTCGATGGGAGCGGCCATCTTGGATCACACCTGAGAGCACTGCTTACACATGAGCATGGGGGGATGTAAGCAGATAAAATCCTCCTCTAGCTGGCTGCAATAATGTAAAGATCAGCATGGCTGCAGTGTGCCTGTGTGATATTGTTTCTCCATACAAAGTATTAAGAGATAAAATCCTCCTCTAGCTGGCTGCATTGGTGTAAAGATCAATGTGGCTGCAGTGTGCCTGTGTGATTTTAGTTCTCCACACATAATGTTAGGAGTTAAAATCCTTCTCTAGCTGGCTGCATTATATAGATCAGCTTGGCTGCAGTGTGCCTGTGTGATATTGTTTCTCCATACAAAGTATTAGGAGATAAAATCCTTCCCTTGCTGGCTGCATTGGTGTTGGCTATCTGGAGTTAGGGATTTTGCCAGCTTACACCAATGCAGGGAAAAGGGGATTAGCATGTCCGCCATGTTATACACAATTACACACCGAATCACCAGCTGCTGGGCGGGTGAATGTAACTATGTATCAATGGAAGTCAATGGCCTCGGCAGCCGCAGAGCATTACACTTGTTAACAATGTTGATACGAGAGCATTCTGATTCATTACAGCTAATGGCTCTATTCTCCTGGCTGGAGCTTAAAGCGGATCAAAACCCACATTTCTAACTAGCATCCCCTGAATTTCTCCAATATGAAGAGAACCTTTTGCTAATTTTCCCTGTTCCCGCTTCACTTTAATCCCAGATAATGGCACCCGTTTTAGTTGTAAAGCTCCGCCTCCTCCATTCATTGCAACTGCTGTGTGGCCATGATGTCATAGCCACATCTATGCAGTGACTGATCACCTGACATCTCTCAGAGAGGAACAGCAAATAAATCAGAAGACAATTTGAAAAGTGAAAATATCCATTTTTAGTTCTACACCCTAAGAATGGAGAATCGACCAAATGTATTCTGCAAGTTCAATGGATTTTGGCCCACTTTAAGCGTCATTTCACAGAGATTTAGGCTCATTGTGACCGTGGGACTGGGTTGTTCAAAAGCAGGGCTGTCAAAATGGTGGCAAGATGGCCGCCTCCATGCAGTTTTGAAGGGCAGCTTCTGCATGCTATTCCATAACAGTTACGCTCTCTCTCATAGAGATAATCCCTTTAAAGTTCCTTGTGACAATTTGGGGGTCATCGTGTCCAGTAACGGAGGAGAGATAAAGTCATGAGTCTTCTCCCATGTCTGCCATTGGGGTGTGTGACGGTAGATGCCTACCCAGCATGCATTTGGGACAGCAGTGCTATGGAGATATTCAGGTTCACCACCGGGGCACTCCAGCAGGCCACGCTCCAGGACTTCTGTCTGTGGATCCTTGGAGAACGCCTTGTCCATCCTCCGCGCAGTAAATTGTCTTCTCAGTTCACGCCCTTCGTTGCAGCAGAAAGCGTCGCGTGTCCACGCAACTGACACCGGCCAGCACAGATGCATTCGTGATCAGGTAAGTAGAACTGATGGGGGGACAAATGACCCGTTTATTTTCCTGACTGGAGGTCTGCTTTAAATAAAGTTTCAATTACTCCCCCATGATTATCAGTGGCGTAGGCAGTTTAAGAGGGTCTAACCTCACACCGATGCTTGTGCAACAGCTGCACTTGATGGGAGTGGCCATCTTAGATCACACCTGAGAGCCCTGCTTACACATGAGCATGAGTGTGGGGGGATGACAGGAGATACGGTCCTCCTCTAGCTGGCTGCACTAATGTAAAGATTGACATGGCTGCAGTGTGCCTGTGTGATTCTGTCTCTCGATACAGAATGTTATGAGATCAAATCTTCCTCTAGCTGGCTGCCTCGGTGTAAAAATCAGTGCGGCTGCAGTGTGCCGGTGTGATAGTTTCGCCATACAAAGTATTAGGATAAAAAATCCTTCTCTAGCTGGTTGCATTGGTGTAAATATCAGCGTGGCTGCAGTGTCTCTGTGTGATATTGGTTCTCCATACTAAATATTAGGAGATACAATCCTTCTCTAGCTAGCTGCATTGGTGTAAAGATCAGCATGGCTGCAAGTGTGCCTCAGTGATTCTATCTCTCCACACAGGTTAGGAGAGAAAATCCTTCTCTAACTGGCTGCATTGGTGTGAAGATCAGCGTGGCTGCAGTGTGCCTGTGTGATATTGTCTCTCCACACTTCTCTAGCTGGCTGCATCTATGTAAAGATCAGTGTGGCTACAGCGTGCCTGTGTGATATTGGTTCTCCATACTAAATATTAGGAGATACAATCCTTCTCTAGCTGGCTGCATTGGTGTAAAAATCAGCGTAATGATCAGCGCGGCTGCAGTGTGCCTGTGTGATTCTGTTTCTCCACGTAGAATAATCCTTCTCTAGATGGCTGCATTAATGTAAAGATCAGCGTGGCTGCAGTGTGCCTGTGTGATTCTGTTTCTCCACATAGAATGTTAAAAGATAAAACCCTCCTTTAGCTGGCTGCATTGTATAGATCAACATAGCTGCAGTGTGCCTTGTGATATTGTTTCTCCACACAGATTAGGAGATAAATTTCTCCTGTAGCTGGCTGCATTGGTGTAAAGATCAGAATGGCTGCAGTGTGTCTGTGTGGTATTGTCTCTCCACACAGAATGTTGGGAGATAAAATTATCCTCTAGCTGGCTGCATTGATGTAAAGATCAGTGTGGCTGCAGTGTGCCTATGTGATATTTTTTCTCCAAAGTATTAGGAGACAAAATCCTTCTCTAGGTGGCTGCATTGGTGTAAAGATCAGAATGGGTGCAGTATTCTTGTGTGATATTGTCTCTCCACACAGAATGTTGGAAGATAAAATTCTTCTCTAGCTGGCTGCATTGGTGTAAAGATCAGTGTGGCTGCAGTGTGCCTCTGTGATAGTCTCTCCACACTTCTCTATCTGGCTGCATTGATGTAAAGATCAGCATGGCTGCAGTGTGACCGTGTGATACTGTTTCTCCACACAGAATGTTAGGAGATAAAATCCTTTTCTAGCTGGCTGCATTGGTGTAAAGATCAGCGTGGCTGCAGTGTGCCTGTGTGATATTGTCTCTCCACAATTCTCTAGTTGGCAGCATTGATGTAAAGATCAGTGTGGCTGCAGTGTGCCTGTGTGATATTGTTTCTCCACACAGTTTAGAAGTTTTTGAGATAACATTCTCCTCCAGCTGCCTGCATTGGTGTGAAGATCAGGATGGATATATTCAGGTTCACCACCAGGGCACTACAGCAGGCCACGTTCCAGGACTTCTGTCTGTGGATCCTTGGAGAACGGCTTGTCTATCCTCCTGAGCAGTAAAGCGCCTTCTCAGTTCCCGTCCGTTGCGTCAGAAAGCGTCACTGGCTTCAGTTGGCGTGAGTGCGCTCGTGCCGGACCAGCTCGGTCTTATGAACGAACTGCTTGCCGCAGAGGCCGCAAGAGAAGGGCTTGTGCAGCTTGTGGAAGCGCAGGTGCCTGTCCAGCTCGTCCTGGTCGGCGAACGTCAGGCCGCATTCGGAGCAAATGATGGTGACCTGCTGCTCGTGCAGCTGCAGGTGGTCGACCAGCTCGTCCTCCTGAGCGTAGGACTCGCCGCAGGCATTGCACAAGTACTCATCGCGTGCGCCGTGAACCTGAGCGTGTTCCTTCAGCTTGGCCTCATCTGCGAACTGCTTCGCACACTGCGAACAGGCAAAGAGCTCCTGCCCGGCGTGGGCGGCCTTGTGAACGGCGAGGTGTGAGAGGCTCGGGAAGGTCCTGTCGCATTTCGAGCACGGGAAGATTTTGCCGGTTCTGTGTTTCCGGGAGTGGGCTTCGAGGTCGGTCTTGTTGCAGAAGTCAGCTCCGCACAGCGAGCAGGACGCCCTCGCCCCCTTCTGGCTCTCGCAGTGTTTCTTCAGGTTGCCGGGGCTGTTGAACGTCCGCTTGCACACGGGACAGCTGTAGGTCGCGTCGGAAGTTCGATACGCCCCACCGCTGGCTCTGTGTGTTCGTGTGTGCCCCGCCAAATCCGTCTTGTTGCAGAAGTCTGCGCCGCACTCCTTGCAGGACATGACCTTCCCTTTGTGGGTCTCGCGGTGTCTCACGACGTCTGCATGGGTGTTGAACGTCCGCTTGCACACCGGGCAGGCGTGGGTTACCCCGGAGGAGCCGTGCGACGCTCTGCCGGCCCGGTGTTCCTTGGTGTGAGCCGACAGATCCGTCTTGTTGCAGAAATTGGCTCCGCAGACGCCGCAGGTCATCTTCACCCCTTTGTGGGTCTCACGGTGTCTCGAGAGATTGCCGTGGTTACTGAAGGTCCGCTTACACACGGGGCAGGAGTAGGAAGACTTGGAAGCGGCGGGGTCCTCTTTTACCAGCGTGTTGTCTCCGGTAATGCGGTAAACACTCATCGTCAGCGGGACAGCCTCGTCATCATTATCTTCTTCTTCTTCGCTAGAAAAGGATTCCTCTTTAATGACCAAAGATTGGAGGCCGTCCGCATGAGCGGCGGGAGCGGACATTTCGTGGTCCAGAGTTTCCTCTTTTATCACAAGATTATCCGTATAGGTAGACACGTCGCTGTGCACGGGGCTTCCTTCCTCGTGTGTCAGGGGTTCTTCTTTAATCTGAACAGGTCGACATTGTATACGGCCCTCCGGGGAGGAACACTCCATGGGGTGGGGCTCCTCCGCCCCGCTGCTGGCTCTGTGTGTTTGTGTGTGCACCGCCAAATCCGTCTTGTCGCAGAAGTCCGCGCCGCACTCCTTGCAGGACATGACCTTCCCTTTGTGGGTCTTGCGGTGTCTCACGACGTCCGCGTGGGTGTTAAACGTCCGCTTGCACACGGGGGAGGCGTGGGTTATCCCGGAGGAGCCGTGCGACGCTCTGCCGGCCCGGTGTTCCTTGGCGTGAGCCGACAGATCCATCTTGTTGCAGAAATTGGCTCCGCAGACGCCGCAGGTCATCTTCACCCCTTTGTGGGTCTCGCGGTGTCGCGAGAGGTTGCCGTGGTTACTGAAGGTCCGCTTACACACGGGGCAGGAGTAGGAAGACTTGGAAACAGCGGTGTCCTCTTTTACCAGCGTGTTGTCTCCGGTAATGCGGTAAACACTCATCGTCAGTGGGAGAGACTCCTCATCATCATCTTCACTAGAAAAGGATTCCTCTTTAATGACCATAGATTGGAGGCCGTCCGCGTGAGCGGCGGAGGTGGACATTTCGTGGTCCAGGGTTTCCTCTTTTATCACAAGATTATCCGTATAGGTAGACACGTCGCTGTGCACGGGGCTTCCTTCCTCTTGTGTCAGGGGTTCTCCTTTAATCTGAACAGGCCGACATTGTATACGGCCTTCCGGGGAGCAACATTCCATGGGGTGGGGTTCCTCCGCCCCGCCGCTGGCTCTGTGTGTTCGCGTGTGCACCGCCAAATCCGTCTTATTGCAGAAGTCCGCGCCGCACTCCTTGCAGGACATGACCTTCCCTTTGTGGGTCTTGCGGTGTCTCACGACGTCCGCGTGGGTTTTGAACGTCCGCTTGCACACGGGGCAGGAGTGGGTTACCCTGGAGGAGCTGTGAGACGCTCCGCCGGCCCGGTGCTCCTTGGCGTGAGCCGACAGATCCGTCTTGTTGCAGAAATTGGCTCCGCAGACGCCGCAGGTCATCTTCACCCCTTTGTGCGTCTCGCGGTGTCTCGAGAGGTTGCCGTGGTTACTGAAGGTCCGCTTACAAACGGGACAGGAGTACAAGGGCTTAGAAGCGGCGGAGTCCTCTTTTACCAGCATGTTGTAAACACTCATCGTCAGCGGGACAGCCTCCTCCTCCTCATCATCATCATCTTCTTCTTCTTCCTCACTAGAAAAGGATTCCTCTTTAATGACCATAGACTGGAGACTGTCTGCTTGAGCGGTGGGTGCGCGCATTTCGTGGTCCAGGGTTTCCTCTTTTATAAGAAGACTTTCCTCCTCGTAGGTGAGGGGTTCCTCTTTAATCTGAACAGACCGACATTGTATATGACACTCGGTGTCCATGGGGTGGGGTTCCTCCTTAATAACACAGATCGGGGGATTATTGTCCAGGTGTGTAGAGAGATCACCTTCCTCATAGAGGTAGGTCTCCTCCACAGGAGGCTGGATGCCATCATCCTGGAAGGTCTGCACAGGTATAATTGGTGTAACAGGCCTAAAATCTTTGTCCTCGCCTTTGATTGGCTGTGACACGTCATTAGCTGTGTGAAGTGCGTCAATACCCCGATGGGAGAACGAGTATTCCTGCGCGATTTCAAGAAGGCCGCTCATCTTCTGGACTGAATGGTTTTGTTTCGGGAACCCAAAGTGAAATCTATGGTTGTGTCTCGTGGTCACTTGATTTCTATAGTCCTTTCACTGGAGGCCGAGGATTGGCCAATATAACCCGGGAGAACACATGGACTCCTAAACTTCTAGGCCTAGATTGGATGTCAAGTCTCTCAAGAATGTAATCTGGAACCCTAAGATGACCGCTGGCTCCTCAACTATATGATGTCAGGCTTTGTCCCTGTAGGACTAACAAGAAGGTAAGAGGAGAATGTTCTGTCATCAAGACTTTTTGGGGTGGTGTTGGGGTGGAGGCGGGTGATATGAGGTCTATCTCCAGAGTCACTTGTGGCTCCTCGCAAATTTAAAACGTCTCTTTTGAGGTTTATCAAAAATATAATTTGAAACCCCTGGATGGCCGCGGGCTCCTTAACTCTATGACGTCAGGCTTTGTCCCTGCAGGACTAACAAGCAGATATGAGAAGAAGGTTCTGTCATCAAGACTTTTTTTCCGGTAGGGTGGCGTAGGGTCTATCTCCAGAGTCACTGGTCGCTCCTCGTAGATTTAAAGCAAAGTCCCTTTAAACGTTTATCAAAAATATAATCTGAAACCCCTGGATGACTGCTGGCTCCTCAACTCTATGATGTCTTGCTTTGTCCCTGCAGGACTAACAAGAAGATATAAGGAGAAGGTTCTGTCATCAAGACTTTTTTCTGGGTAGGGTGGAGTCTATCTCCAGAGCCACTGGTCGCTCCTTATAAATTTGATGCAAGGTCCTGTTTGAGGTTTATCAATCTGAATCCCCTGGATGACCGTTTGCTCCTCAACTCTATGATGTCAGGCTTTGTCCCTGTAGGACTAACAAGATAAAAGGAGAAGGTTTTGTCATTAAGACTTTTTGGGGTGAAGTCTATCTGGTCGCTTCTTGTAAATTTGATTCAAAGTCCCTTTTGAGGTTTATCAAAAATGTAATGTGAGACCCCTGGATGATCGCTGGCTCCTCAACTCTATGATGTCAGGCTTTGTCCCTGTAGAACTAACAAGAAGATATGAGGAGAAGGTTCTGTCATCAAGACTTTTTGGGGTGGGGTCTATCTCCAGAGTCACTGGTCGCTCCTTGTAAATTTGATGCAAGGTCCCTTTTGAGGTTTATCAATCCGAATCCCCTGGAGGACCGTTTACTCCTCAACTCTATGATGTCTATCTGGTCGCTCCTTGTAAATTTGATTCAAAGTCCCTTTTGAGGTTTATCAAAAACATTATCTGAAACCCCTGGATGGCCGCTGGTTCCTCAACTCTATGACGTCAGGCTTTGTCCCTGCAGGACTAACAAGAAAGTAAGAGGAGAATGTTTTGTCATCAAGACTTTTTGGGTGGGGTGGGTGATATGAGGTCTATCTCCAGAGTCACTTGTGGCTCCTTGTAAATGTGAAAAGTACCTTTTGAGGTTTATCAAAAATATTATGTGAAACCCCTGGATGGCTGCTGGCTCTTCCGCTATCTGGGGTCAGGCTTTGTCCCTGTAGGACTAACGATATGAGGAGAAAGGATTTTTTTTTGGGGGGTGATAGGAGGTCTTTCTTCAGAATCAACTTGTAAATTTGATGCAAAGTCCCTCTTGAGGTTTGTCAAAAATATCTGAAACCCTTGGGATGACTGTTGTCTTCTCTGCTATCTGGGGTCAGGCTTTGTCCCTGCAAGGACTAACGATAAGGTATGAGGAGAAGGCTCCTTAAAGATGGTCATCAAGACTTT
The DNA here is from genome assembly GCA_027917425.1 of Gastrophryne carolinensis. Lineage (NCBI taxonomy): Eukaryota > Metazoa > Chordata > Amphibia > Anura > Microhylidae > Gastrophryne > Gastrophryne carolinensis. The sequence continues at coordinate 630,934,969 of CM051235.1, forward strand.
TTGGGGTTGGTATGAGGTCCTTCTCCAGAATCACCGGTCGCTCCTCGTAAATATGATGCAAAGTCTCTTTTAAGGTTTATCAAAAACATAATCTGAATCACTCGGTTTGCTCCTCCGCTATCTGAGGTCACATGTGAGGAATTTGTGGAGTCCCTTGTGTTTCCTGTTTTGCCGCTGGTTAATTCTGGATTATTGGGGAGCTGCTCACAGTAGGTCTCAGGTCTCTCAGTGGCCTCTAGTGTCTCCTCACAGATAAGGCCTCAGGTCTCTCAGTGGCCTCTAGTGTCTCCTCACAGATAAGGCCTCAGGTCTCTCAGTGGCCTCTAATGTCTCCTCACAGATAAGGCCTCAGGTCTCTCAGTGGCCTCTAGTGTCTCCTCACAGATAAGGCCTCAGGTCTCTCAGTGGCCTCTAGTGTTTCCTCATAGATAAGGCCTCAGGTCTCTCAGTGGCCTCTAGTGTCTCTTCACAGATAAGGCCTCAGGTCTCTCAGTGGCCTCTAGTGTCTCTTCACAGATAAGGCCTCAGGTCTCCTCACAGATAAGGCCTCAGGTCTCTTGGGTAAAAGAAGGTTCCTTGTATTTTGTCACCAAGTCTTTATTGGGGTGATATGAGGTCTGTGTCCGGAGTCACTGATTTCCTTTCACAAATGTCATCTGATTCCATCGGACGACCATTGGCTCCTCCACTATCTGAGGTCAGGCTGTGTCCCTGTGTGGACCTAAACAGAGAATACAAAGGATTATTTAAATCACTGGTGTTACTTGACCTGCCCGGCATTGACCCACCCTGACCTGACACCTGCCCGGCATTGAACCACCCTGACCCGACACCTGCCCGGCATTGAACCACCCTGACCTGACACCTGCCCGGCACTGCCCCACCCTGACCTGACACCTGCCCGGCACTGACCCACCCTGACCTGACACCTGCCCCACCCTGACCTGACACCTGTCCAGCACTGACCAACCCTAACCTGACACCTGCCCCACACGGACACACCCTAACCTGACACCTGCCCGGCACTGACCCACCCTGACCTGACACCTGCCCGGCACTGACCCACCCTGACCTGACACCTGCCCGGCACTGACCCACCCTGACCTGACACATGCCCGGCACTGCCCCACCCTGACCTGACACCTGCCCGGCACTGCCCCACCCTGACCTGACACCTGCCCGGCACTGACCCACCCTGACCTGACACCTGCCCGGCACTGACCCACCCTGACCTGACAGCTGCCCGGCACTGCCCCACCCTGACCTGACACCTGACCTGACACCTGCCCGGCACTGCCCCACCCTGACCTGACACCTGCCCGGCACTGACCCACCCTGACCTGACAGCTGCCCGGCACTGCCCCACCCTGACCTGACACCTGCCCCACCCTGACCTCTGTCCAGCACTGAACAACCCTAACCTGACACCTGCCCGGCACTGCCCCACCCTGACCTGACACCTGCCCCACCCTGACCTGACACCTGTCCAGCACTGAACAACCCTAACCTGACACCTGCCCGGCACTGCCCCACCCTGACCTGACACCTGCCCCACCCTGACCTGACACCTGTCCAGCACTGACCCACCCTAACCTGACACCTGCCCAGCACTGCCCCACCCTGCCCGGCACTGACCCACCCTGACCCGGCACTGCCCCACCCTGACCTGACACCTGACCCACCCTGACCTGACAGCTGCCCGGCACTGCCCCACCCTGACCTGACACCTGACCCACCCTGACCTGACACCTGCCCGGCACTGACCCACCCTGACCTGACACCTGCCTGGCACTGACCCACCCTGACCCGACACCTGCCCGGCACTGCCCCACCCTGACCTGACACCTGCCTGGCACTGACCCACCCTGACCCGACACCTGCCCGGCACTGCCCCACCCTGACCTGACACCTGCCCGGCACTGACCCACCCTGACCTGACACCTGCCTGGCACTGACCCACCCTGACCTGACACCTGCCTGGCACTGACCCACCCTGACCTGACACCTGCCTGGCACTGACCCACCCTGACCCGACACCTGCCCGGCACTGACCCACCCTGACCTGACACCTGACCCACCCTGACCTGACAGCTGCCCGGTACTGACCCACCCTGACCTGACAGCTGCCCGGTACTGACCCACCCTGACCTGACAGCTGCCCGGTACTGACCCACCCTGACCTGACACCTGCCCGGCACTGACCCACCCTGACCTGACACCTGCCCGGTACTGACCCACCCTGACCTGACACCTGCCTGGCACTGCCCCACCCTGACCTGACACCTGACCCACCCTGACCTGACAGCTGCCCGGTACTGACCCACCCTGACCTGACACCTGACCCACCCTGACCTGACAGCTGCCCGGTACTGACCCACCCTGACCTGACACCTGACCCACCCTGACCTGACAGCTGCCCGGTACTGACCCACCCTGACCTGACAGCTGACCCACCCTGACCTGACAGCTGCCCGGCACTGACCCACCCTGACCTGACACCTGACCCACCCTGACCTGACAGCTGCCCGGTACTGACCCACCCTGACCTGACACATGCCCGGTACTGACCCACCCTGACCTGACACCTGCCCGGCACTGACCCACCCTGACCTGACACCTGCCCAGCACTGACCCACCCTGACCTGACACCTGCCCGGTACTGACCCACCCTGACCTGACACCTGCCCGGTACTGCCCCACCCTGACCTGAACCCTGCCCGGCACTGCCCCACCCTGACCTGACACCTGCCCGGCACTGCCCCACCCTGACCTGACACCTGCCCGGCACTGCCCCACCCTGACCTGACACCTGCCCGGCACTGCCCCACCCTGACCTGACACCTGACCCACCCTGACCTGACACCTGCCCGGCACTGACCCACCCTGACCTGACACCTGACCCACCCTGACCTGACAGCTGCCCGGCACTGACCCACCCTGACCTGACACCTGCCCGGCACTGCCCCACCCTGACCTGACACCTGTCCAGCACTGACCAACCCTGACCTGACACTTGCCTGGCACTGACCCACCCTAACCTGACACCTGCCCGGCACTGACCCACCCTGACCCGGCACTGCCCCACCCTGACCTGACACCTGCCCGGCACTGCCCCACCCTGACCTGACACCTGCCCGGCACTGACCCACCCTGACCTGACACCTGACCCACCCTGACCTGACACCTGCCCGGCACTGACCCACCCTGACCTGACACCTGCCCGGCACTGCCCCACCCTGACCTGACACCTGCCCGGCACTGACCCACCCTGACCTGACACCTGCCCCGACACCTGCCCCGCACTGACCTGACACCTGCCCCGCACTGACCCACCCTGACCTGACACCTGCCCGGCACTGACCCACCCTGACCTGACAGCTGCCCGGCACTGACCTTCCCTGACCTGACACCTGCCCGGCACTGACCCACCCTGACCTGACACCTGCCCGGCATTGCCCCACCCTGACCCGACACCTGCCCGGCACTGCCCCACCCTGACCCGACACCTGCCCGGCACTGCCCCACCCTGACCTGACACCTGCCCCACCCTGACCTGACACCTGTCCAGCACTGACCAACCCTAACCTGACACCTGCCCCACACGGACACACCCTAACCTGACACCTGCCCGGCACTGCCCCACCCTGACCCGACACCTGCCCGGCACTGCCCCACCCTGACCTGACACCTGCCCGGCACTGACCCACCCTGACCTGACACCTGCCCGGCACTGACCCACCCTGACCTGACACCTGCCCGGCACTGCCCCACCCTGACCTGACACCTGCCCGGCACTGCCCCACCCTGACCTGACACCTGCCCCACCCTGACCTGACACCTGCCCGGCACTGCCCCACCCTGACCTGACACCTGCCCGGTACTGACCCACCCTGACCTGACACCTGCCCGGTACTGACCCACCCTGACCTGACACCTGCCCGGCACTGACCCACCCTGACCTGACACCTGACCCACCCTGACCTGACAGCTGCCCGGCACTGACCCACCCTGACCTGACACCTGACCCACCCTGACCTGACACCTGACCCACCCTGACCTGACAGCTGCCCGGCACTGACCCACCCTGACCTGACAGCTGCCCGGCACTGACCCACCCTGACCTGACACCTGACCCACCCTGACCTGACACCTGACCCACCCTGACCTGACACCTGACCCACCCTGACCTGACACCTGCCCGGCACTGACCCACCCTGACCTGACACCTGCCTGGCACTGACCCACCCTGACCTGACACCTGACCCACCCTGACCTGACACCTGCCCGGCACTGACCCACCCTGACCTGACACCTGCCCCACCCTGACCTGACACCTGCCCGGCACTGACCCACCCTGACCTGACACCTGCCTGGCACTGACCCACCCTGACCTGACAGCTGCCCGGCACTGACCCACCCTGACCTGACAGCTGCCCGGCACTGACCCACCCTGACCTGACACCTGCCTGGCACTGACCCACCCTGACCTGACACCTGCCCGGCACTGACCCACCCTGACCTGACACCTGCCCGGCACTGACCCACCCTGACCTGACAGCTGCCCGGCACTGACCCACCCTGACCTGACACCTGCCCGGCACTGCCCCACCCTGACCTGACACCTGCCCCACCCTGACCTGACACCTGCCCGGCACTGACCCACCCTGACCTGACAGCTGCCCGGCACTGACCTTCCCTGACCTGACACCTGCCCGGCACTGACCCACCCTGACCCGACACCTGCCCGGCACTGCCCCACCCTGACCCGACACCTGCCCGGCACTGCCCCACCCTGACCTGACACCTGTCCAGCACTGACCAACCCTAACCTGACACCTGCCCCACACGGACACACCCTAACCTGACACCTGCCCGGCACTGCCCCACCCTGACCCGACACCTGCCCGGCACTGCCCCACCCTGACCTGACACCTGCCCGGCACTGACCCACCCTGACCTGACACCTGCCCGGCACTGACCCACCCTGACCTGACACCTGCCCGGCACTGCCCCACCCTGACCTGACACCTGCCCGGTACTGACCCACCCTGACCTGACACCTGCCCGGTACTGACCCACCCTGACCTGACACCTGCCCGGCACTGACCCACCCTGACCTGACACCTGACCCACCCTGACCTGACAGCTGCCCGGCACTGACCCACCCTGACCTGACACCTGACCCACCCTGACCTGACAGCTGCCCGGCACTGACCCACCCTGACCTGACAGCTGCCCGGCACTGACCCACCCTGACCTGACACCTGACCCACCCTGACCTGACACCTGACCCACCCTGACCTGACACCTGACCCACCCTGACCTGACACCTGCCCGGCACTGACCCACCCTGACCTGACACCTGCCCGGCACTGACCCACCCTGACCTGACACCTGCCCGGCACTGACCCACCCTGACCTGACACCTGCCCCACCCTGACCTGACACCTGCCCGGCACTGACCCACCCTGACCTGACACCTGCCCGGCACTGCCCCACCCTGACCTGACACCTGTCCAGCACTGACCAACCCTGACCTGACACCTGCCCGGCACTGCCCCACCCTGACCTGACACCTTCCCGGCACTGACCCACCCTGACCTGACACCTGCCCGGCACTGCCCCACCCTGACCTGACACCTGCCCCACCCTGACCTGACACCTGCCCGGCACTGACCCACCCTGACCTGACACCTGCCTGGCACTGCCCCACCCTGACCTGACACCTGCCCGGCACTGACCCACCCTGACCCGGCACTGCCCCACCCTGACCTGACACCTGACCCACCCTGACCTGACACCTGCCCGGCACTGACCCACCCTGACCTGACACCTGACCCACCCTGACCTGACACCTGCCCGGCACTGCCCCACCCTGACCTGACACCTGACCCACCCTGACCTGACACCTGCCCGGCACTGACCCACCCTGACCTGACACCTGCCCGGCACTGACCCACCCTGACCTGACACCTGCCTGGCACTGACCCACCCTGCCCGGCACTGACCCACCCTGACCTGACACCTGCCCGGCACTGACCCACCCTGACCTGACACCTGCCCGGCACTGACCCGACACCTGCCCCACCCTGACCTGACACCTGCCCGGCACTGACCCACCCTGACCTGACACCTGCCCGGCACTGACCCGACACCTGCCCCACCCTGACCTGACACCTGGATCAGAAAACCTAGCCCGTGCAGTGTGGGGCTCCCAGGGCCCAGCACCAGATGTGGGCGAGATCTGGGCCCCGACATGAGGCCAAACTGTGCTGTGTGTGAGAGCTCTGTGGGGCGACATAGACTGTAAGCTCCTGAGGCCAGGGCCCTCTCCTACTGTATCCTGCACCTCATGTGTAACAGTCTCTGTACTGTATGTTCTACCCTGTCTCTGCAGGATCCGCCCCATCATTACTATCACCCCAGGACTTGGGCCGTGTCCCCCGCTTTGGGATGCCCCCTCACAATAATCACTTATCACCATGGAAACCCGGGACCCCACTGGTGATGTGGCCCCTGAGATAAAGGAGGAGACCCTGACCCTGAATAAGAGCCTATCTTGTATGTTTCCCCCCCTGTACATACAGATTGCTCACATTAATCCGGACCCTCACCCTGAATAAGAGCCTATCTTGTATGTTTCCCCCCCTGTACATACAGATTGCTCACATTAATCCAGACCTTCACCCTGAATAAGAGCCTATCTTGTATGTTTCCCACACCCTGTACATACAGATTGCCCACATTAATCCGGACCTTCACCCTGAATAAGATCCTATCTTGTATGTCCCCCCTGTACATACAGATTGCTCACATTAATCCGGACCTTCACCCTGAATAAGAGCCTATCTTATATGCCCCCCCCCCCCCGTACATACAGATTGCCCACATTAATCCTGACCTTCACCCTGAATAAGAGCCTATCTTATATGTTTCCCACACCCTGTACATACAGATTGCCCACATTAATCCGGACCTTCACCCTGAATAAGAGCCTATCTTGTATGTTTCCCACACCCTGTACATACAGATTGCTCACATTAATCCGGACCCTCACCCTGAATAAGAGCCTATCTTATATGTTTCCCACACCCTGTACATACAGATTGCCCACATTAATCCGGACCTTCACCCTGAATAAGAGCCTATGTTTTATGTTTCCCCCCTGTACATACAGATTGCCCACATTAATCCGGACCTTCACCCTGAATAAGAGCCTATCTTATATGTTTCCCACACCCTGTACATACAGATTGCTCACATTAATCCGGACCTTCACCCTGAATAAGAGCCTATCTTATATGTTTCCCACACCCTGTACATACAGATTGCCCACATTAATCCGGACCTTCACCCTGAATAAGAGCCTATGTTGTATGTTTCCCCCCTGTACATACAGATTGCCCACATTAATCCGGACCTTCACCCTGAATAAGAGCCTATCTTGTATGTCCCCCCTGTACATACAGATTGCTCACATTAATCCGGACCCTCACCCTGAATAAGAGCCTAACTTGTATGTTTCCCCCCTGTACATACAGATTGCTCACATTAATCCGGACCCTCACCCTGAATAAGAGCCTAACTTGTATGTTTCCCCCCTGTACATACAGATTGCTCACATTAATTCGGACCCTCACCCTGAATAAGAGCCTATCTTATATGTTTCCCACACCCTGTACATACAGATTGCTCACATTAATCCGGACCTTCACCCTGAATAAGAGCCTATCTTATATGTTTCCCACACCCTGTACATACAGATTGCTCACATTAATCCGGACCTTCACCCTGAATAAGAGCCTATCTTGTATGTTTCCCCCTGTACATACAGATTGCTCACATTAAAAATCATCCAACTGCATGTTATGAGCCTTTAAGCATCCAAGATGGCGGCTCATGGAGCTTTAGGCAGCCTGCAAACAGGAAGTGTCTTCTGACTGTGCTGCTCTGCATGCTGGGATTGCTGTCCTTTTCCTGACCCCAGCTCTGCTCTGTCTGTGCAAAGCACAGCTATAACCCACCCCCCCTGTACTTTATCCCACTCTCCTCTCCTCAGTAAGTGTGATGCTTCTGAGGCAAGATGGCGGCGCCCGTATCCTAAAGTCCTGAACAGAGTTGCAGCCCAGCGGGGGAAAGAATAATAAGTGACTAAAAATAATATAATATATTAATATAATATTAATTTTAGATGCTGGGGAATCGTTTTATAAGGGTTTGGGCTTTTCAATAAATCATGGTGAAGGTCCGGTTTAAATAGGGGCCAACAGCGAATTACCTGCTACACCTTAGGGCCAGTCTGAGCCAATCCCCGACCACCAAAAAAAATGGGTCTAATCACAGCCCCGCGCAGTAATTTCCCATCAGCCCCGGTATAAAGGAGGAGCTATTGCAGAGGGCGGGGCCAGGCGCACGTGCACTTATCCTTTAACAGACAGCTGTGGTTTATAAGCTCCTCCCCCCAAGCAGGGCCCACCTCGTATATTACTGTGACAAACGCCAGGAACACGTACCTCCACCCGTTACACATTCCCGCTCCGGTTCCCAGAATCACAGCCCGCCACCGGAACTCGCAGCACTGCCCTATAGCCACTTCCGGATTTGCGTTCCAGCTCCGCCCATTCCTGAAACGCACGGGGGGATTTCACGCATGCGCAATGTGGGTAAGAAAAGGCGCTTCCTATTGTTTTCATGGCGCGCATGCGCAATACTTGCACGCTAAAATGTGAGGTTTATTCAGCTAGAACGGATGTGGAAGCATGCGCAATGTGTGTACGAAACGTCGTTTCCTATAGTGGTCTTCATGGGGCGCATGCGCAATGCTGGCACGCAAAGATGTGAGATTTTTTCTTCGGCTGGAACGCACGTGGAGGCAGTGAGCATGCGCAAAGCTCATACGCAAAGGGTGGAAGTAGCCCGCTTAGCCGGCTCGCACGGGGCAGCAGTGCGCATGCGCTATACTATTCCGCCAGGTTGGTTCCACAGCCGGCATGCACTGGGTATGAGGTCGATTCTAAACTGGAACTGCGCATGCGCGTACCGTCTTAACCACGGCCCGGAAAAGGTGGAGGAGGCGTGAAACGCAAAACCCGGAAGTGGATGCTGGGCAGCGGGTCGGTTTCCGGTTGCGGCCTGCAGCTCGGCGTGGGGAAGAGGAGCGTTGGAATCCTGAGTGGGTGGCGGTACGTGACGTGTTATTCCTCGGGTGGCGGGCGGGACCACCTCGCCACACGGGCTGGTTACTATAGTCATATGAAAGACGTCGCCTCTTGTGAAGAGGGCGCTAGGTGCCCTCCCACAGGGACACGCCCCATTGGGGGCGGTACTTACTTTGCCCCTCCCCCTGTAGCTGCTGGATGGGAAGAGGTGGCTGGATTTGTACCCATAATGCATCACCAACCCCACCCCTGAATGCCCTGACTGTTAAACAAGACTAAAGGCCCCGCCCCCGCAGAGCTCTTCAGCCAGTCCTGTATGAGAGGCTAAGTCACAACCTACCCTGCCAGTGCCCCACTAGAGGCCCGGCCCCCGCAGAGCTCTTCTCTCATCTTCAGCCAGTCCGGGATGAGAGGCGAATTCACGTGCCAGTGTCCCACTAGAGGCCCCGCCCCCGCAGAGATCTACTCTCGTCTTTAGCCAGTTCTGGTTGAGAGGCAAAGTCACAACCTACCCTGCCAGTGCCCTACTTCAGGGTCGTCCAGGTGACAGGCTGGACGCACCACCCTACGCTTCCTGTTGTGCAGCACTAGAGGGCACCTGCGCGCACCCACATCCACCCCGCACCATATCCACACTCGCTGATCTGACTCTCCCACGCCACATGCTCACCGGCCTCCCATGTGATGCCACGGCCAGCCATTCAGATAGGCCGGGAGCTTGCTGCAGGGAGCCTGGGGATGCCGCCTATGTTGTGCCCACTCCAGAAACTGACCTGTATGCTGAGCATCAATATTGACGGCACACAGGGCTGATTGGATGAGAGGCCGCACATGCACCAGGGGGGTCCCCAGGTAAGTTATCAGACCTATCACCAGGATAGTAAAACTGCTGGTGATAGGTCAACATTAAAGGGGAACTAAACCCCCTCTTCTGGCGTTCCCATGACACATCTGTGGGCTCTCATCCAATCAGCGCTGCTTTGAACAGACATAGGGAGAGGCCATGTGTGGGGCGGGAGCGCTGCAGGGGTGTGCCTGTGATCAGGGTGTGGGGCAAAAAAGTCAGAAAAGTACCGGGCAGGGGCATCCCAATTCGGGAGCTTTTAGGTTCTAGTGCTAGGCACGCCGGAGATAGGTCCACTTTAAAGCGGAACAAAACCTGGGATTTTGACTTTTCTGACTTTTGCTCTGTTGCCGGGGGGGGGGGGGGGCATCCCAATTCGGGACACGTAGGCGTCTGGCCCTGGAAGCTTTTAGGTTCTAGTGGTAGGCATGCCGGGGATAGGTCCACTTTAAAGCGGAATAAAACCCAATATTTTGACTTTCCCGGCCTTTGTTCCGTTCCCGGGGGGCATCCTGATTTGGGATGCCTGTCTGTGTGAAACCCCCCAGTTCACCCAGTTAAACTCGCCTCTGCTCGGTTCGACGGCGCATGCGCGAGTTCTCAGCCAATGAGAGCTGTATACATCCTTTGGAGAACGGCTCTTATTGACCATAATGGAGAGTGCGCGCGCACAGCCGTGGATGCAGGGGATGCAGCAGCGCCAGCCTATGTGAATGGCTGCAGCGGGAGCGTGCGCACGTCGCCAGGCATGCAGCAGCATGTGCTCCCCATTGACAACAATGAGAACTGTCTGCCGAATTACATCAGTTCAGCGGGCGGCTCTCATTGGGCGATAGCTCGCGAATGCGCCGTTGGAGCCTGGAAAGATGAGCTCTCACAGGCATCCGGTGTTTCACACCGCCCAAATCGGGGGGGCCCCGGGATTTTGACTATCTTGGGGTTTTGGTCCCCGATCAGGGATGCCCCGCTGTGTGACACCCCCCAGATCGCCTGAAGAAACCCACCTCTTCCCGGTGCTATGGCACATGTACAGCCGCTCGTCCAATCAGAGCACTCAGAGCCGCTGACATCACGTCGTCTAAGCCTTTGTCTAGTGCGAGCAGCGCCAAGTGCACTGACAGCCGCATCCCCTGCTACCCTCGAACAGGGAGCCATTCACAAACGCCTGGTGCGGGCACGCGCCCTGCTAGAGGGATAGCGGGGATGCAGCCGCGGCCTATGCATGCACTGTTGGACTGGGAGACGAGATAAGCTGGATGCCCCGGGGGGAGGGAATCGATCGGTGCGAGAATCTTAGACCCCCGTGCCAATCAAGCTCGGTTATGGTCCACCCACTTTAATGCGGACCAACACCCTCCATGGCACCAAGAATGCTGGAGGCTCCCCTCTGGCACATAACCCCCAAGAACGCCTGAAATACTTACCCTTCTATCAGTCCCCCGATGGGGATCGAGCACCGCGATTGGCTGCCAGGCACACATGTGGCCAGTGACAGCGCCAGAATTGCGTTCGGTGGCCAGAACGTCACTGCCCGTGTTAGAGCGGGTTCCCAGCGGGGGAGCGAGGGTGAAGTAAAGATTACGGGCGTCCTGGGAGGTTACGTGCGGGGCCTGTCCTGTAGCGACGGCAGCCACCAACACCCTCGGCCATGGAGGGTTTTCATCCGCTTTAATTCTTCAGCCTGTACACACGGACCACGAGGAGCCCTCCTAGTGCTCAGCCAGCTGCTCATGTTCAGCCCAACTATTTTATGGAAGAGAGGGGTTAGTAGTGCTGCAGATCACCACAGGGAGGCACCACCATGGGGCTCTGCTAGGAAAAGGTGAGTATCTCTCTAATGCAGGGTCACTGATGGCTTCCCTGGCAACAATAGATGTAAGGCCCATTTAAAGCCCGTAGAGGGTATTTTTGCTTCTTCCTGTGCCTTTACCTCAGTTTTTCTTAGTCATCCTGTTTTTGGGGGGTGGAAGTAAAAAGAGTAGGTGGCAAAAAGATGCCCCGACCCCGAATTGGAAGTCAGTGATGAGCTTTCCCTGGTTCGGGGCTTCAGTCCTGCTTGAGGTCTAATTCTAAGTCTAATATTCTGTAACGCCCCCAAACCCCAACACAGGAGCAGCCAGTCGGCATTACTCACCTAACCCCCTGGTTCTGCATCTTATATCGCTGCTTCTCTGTGCAGCTCACAGGACTTACTGTCTTCTTCTTTTCACCAGATCTGCGAGACGCCATCAAACTCCATCCTGAGGAGAGGCCTGGGATTGGTCGTCTCTCACCTTCCTCCACAGAAGATCAGGGTCCTGTCCCATCGTCCCACCACCCTGAAACTTGGATATTAGTCGTCACCTGACCTCAGAACTAAGCCGGTGTGAAGGCCCCAACCTTCAGCGACTTCTGACCTCCAGAGGCCCTCATTAGAATAGTGAGGAGAAACTGACAGCCGTCCTGAGGAGAGGCCTGGAACTGGTCGTCACTTACCTTCCTCCACAGAAGATCAGGGCCCTGTCTGCCTGATCATCCTGAAACTTAGAAACCTTTCTACAGCCATTTTAAAAAGAGGCTTCTGGCCACCTCAGGAGCCAACAATTCTCCTGTCAAGAAGCCTGAGAAGAGACACCAACCTTCCTGAAGAGCTTCAAATCTCCAGAAGCTGTCAGGGGATGGTGAGGAGAAACTGCTAGCCATGCCGCGGAGAGGCCCGGGATTTATTGTCACTAACCCTTTCTCCACAGAACGTTGGGATCGTGTTAGAAGTGTCCCACCATCCTGAAACTTGGATATCGGTCCTCAACCATTTCAAAAAGAGGCTTCCGGTCACCTCAGGAGTCAACAACAGACTGAGATTGTGAAGGCCACAACTTTCCCAAAGAGCAGCTTCAAACCTCCAGAAGCCCTCGTGAGGAGAAACTGCCACCTGTCCTGAGGAGAGGCCCGGGATTGGTCGTCGCTGACCTTCCTCCACAGAAGATCAGGGTCCTGTCTGCCCGACCATCCCGAAACTTAGATATCTTTTTTCAGCCATTTCAAAAAGAGGCTTCCGGTCACCTCAGGAGTCAACAATAGACTGGGATCGTGAAGGCCCCAACCTTCTTGAAGAGTGACTTCAAACCTCCAGAAGCCCCCTTGAGGAGAAACCGCCAGAAGTCCTGAGGAGAGGCCTGGGATTGGTCGTTGCTGACCTTCCTCCACAGAAGATCGGGATCATATCTGCCTAACCATCCTGAACTTGGATTTTGGTCATCACCCATTTCAAAAAGAGGCTTCCGGCCACCTCAGGAATCAACAATAGACTGAAATTGCGAGGGCCTTCCCGAAAAGCATCTTCAAACCTCCAGGAGCCCTCGTGAGGAAACACTGCCACCCGTCCTGAGGAGAGGCCTGGGATTTCCTGTGATCTCACCACCCATCTGAATCAGACCCTGCTTACGAGACGCCACCAGCAATCTTGAATTGAGATTTTGAGGCAAAAGATCGTGTCTGTGAGAAGCCAGTGTCGATCTGACTCTTAGAGATAGACTCCAAAAAGCAGCTCCGTAAAGCCACTAGTGGTCCTCGAGAGAGGACTGAACTTTGAGACCTTATCGGTGATCCCAAAAAGATTTTTAAAAACCAAAATGATCTAGAATGCCACTTTTTAGATCTATTACTTAATAAGGAGTCACCAATAGTTAAAAAACTTCAAAGCCTTGATTTTATCCAATGCCGAATAGATGACCGACCCCCTCCCATTAGAGGTCAGTGATGAGCTGCCTCTGGTTCAGACCCTCCATCTTTTTGAAGTCTGACATTTCAGAAGCATAAAAGTACCTAAACAAGGTCCGCACTACTCTCTGTGACTTCCTGGTTCAGCATTTTATATTGCTGTAAAACTTACACTCATCCTCTGTCCGGCAGATTTGCGAGACGTCGTCCTGAAATCCATCCTAAGGAGAGGCCTCCGTGGTCCTCAAGGAGGAGCTAATCTTCGAGACCTTACCAGTGATCCCCAAAAAATCTTTAAAAAAACCCAAAACAATTTAGCACTTCAGGCCTATTAGAACCTTTCACGAGAAGTCACCAATAGTTCAAAAACATCAAAGCCTTGATTACACCAACTTGGGTGAGATTACCAGAGCTGCTGAAATTCTGACAGAGGCTTGATGCTCCAGTGCTCCCAAGACCCTAAGATAAAAAATGGTTCAAAAAGGACTAAATCTTGAGGGAGCCACCAGGTACCCTATTAACCTGACACAGGCCTGATGCCTCATCTGTGAGGTGTCTCCACTGCTCCCAAGACCCTACCACTGACCCTATTAACCTGACAGAGGCCTGATGCCTCATCTGTGAGTGGTCACCACTGCTCCCAAGACCCTACCACTGACCCTATTAACCTGACAGAGGCCTGATGCCTCATCTGTGAGTGGTCACCACTGCACCCAAGACCCTACTACGAACCCTATTAATCTGACAGAGGCCTGAAGCCTTTTCTGTGAGTGATTGCCACTGCTCCCAAGACCCTACCACGTACCCTATTAATCTGACAGAGGCCTGATGCCTCATCTGTGAGTGGTCACCACTGCACCCAAGACCCTACTACGGACCCTATTAACCTGACAGAGGCCTGATGCCTCATCTGTGAGGTGTCTCCACTGCTCCCAAGACCCTACCAGGGACCCTATTAACCTGACAGAGGCCTGATGCCTCATCTGTGAGTGGTCACCACTGCACCCAAGACCCTACTACGAACCCTATTAATCTGACAGAGGCCTGATGCCTCATCTGTGAGTGGTCACCACTGCTCCCAAGACCCTACCACTGACCCTATTAACCTGACAGAGGCCTGATGCCTCATCTGTGAGTGGTCACCACTGCTCCCAAAACCCTACCACTGACCCTATTAACCTGACAGAGGCCTGATGCCTCATCTGTGAGTGGTCACCACTGCTCCCAAGACCCTACCACTGACCCTATTAACCTGACAGAGGCCTGATGCCTCATCTGTGAGTGGTCACCACTGCACCCAAGACCCTGTTACGGACCCTATTAACCTGACAGAGGCCTGAAGCCTTTTCTGTGAGTGGTCGCCACTGCTCCCAAGACCCTACCACGAACCTTATTAACCTGACAGAGGCCTGAAGCCTTATCTGTGAGTGGTCACCACTGCTCCCAAGACCCTAATACGGACCCTATTAACCTGACATGAGGCTGGCTGGCTTCTGAGAACTGCTTAGGATCAACAAGATTTAATATCCAATTCTTGAGAATCCACCACTGATAAGTGATCCCTCAGAAAGGGCTGACCCTGTGAATTTTTGACACGCTACCAATAATCCTAAAGAAGACTTCATGGTAATGCGAAGCTTTGAGGCCTCCAATCTCACTGAGCATGTGCCGTAAGAATTGTGAGCCGCTATCTGCTGCCATGGATTCTACGAGTGACGAGATATCTGAGCTGCGACGAATCCTCCGAGAGCCTTTATGGCACATCTAGAATAGTTCACCAAATTCTGGGGTCTGTCCTTCAGACGTTTAAATTGAAGGAGGAACATCTGTGGTGGAATCATTGTTACAGTGTCTGCAGTCGTCTAGAAGATGAGCAGCTGCCTTGAAGACATGCAAGAAGATCCTGTGACCTGTGAAAATGAAAACGATGCTATGAAGGAAAAGCAGTTCAAGGCAACAAAAATGGAGGACGGGGAAGGACCTAGAGATGACACAACGTTTATATCGGTCATCACAGAGGAGCCCTTCGAAGACCAAGATTACTCCGATGTCATGTCTACATCTAGTCATGAAGACTCCGAGGAGGAGGAGGAGCCATTCTTAGCTCAGGAAGGAAGCCTCACTGTATCTAGGTTGTCTTCACCAGAAGATCAGGAGCGCATGTCACCTGATATAGACAATAAACCCTTCCATGAACGACATATGCAGCCTCATATTAAGGATGAGCCCTACTCCTACCGAGGGGGAGTTCTCCCATCCCCCAACATTTCTGCACGTAGGAATCCTAAGTCTCCTGTTAAGAATGAACATGACACCTTGGGCACAGAGAGTTCTGAGGAACGTGTAGGGCGGGACTTTGCCTCAAGAGATGACATACAATGTCCACCTGCTCGGATTAAAGAAGAACCCCCATCACCTGAAGACCCAGAACTGGGAGACACTAATGTTTCTGAACAAAGACATCCTCTGTCTGTTAAGGAGGAACCCCTCTCAAGTGAAGAGGACGATCCTGAAGGCCGAATGGGAGCAGTTCAGGAGTCCGAAATCCACTCCTTCGCCATTACTGCTGACTACATTGAAGGGGTGGAGCTTAAACGTAGGAGCAAGCCAATGAGGGATGAGTTTGCTTCTACGTCTTCGAAGATCATTTACGCCTGCCCTGTGTGCAAACGAACTTTCTACAACCACGGCAATCTCGTGAGACACCGCGAGACCTACAAAGGTGTGAAGATGTCCTGCTTGGAGTGCGGGGCCGATTTCTGCAATAAGTCCGACCTGACGGCGCACGCGCGCATACACAAGGTCAGCCGAGTGCTGTATTGCTCGGAATGCAATAAGACATTTCCCAGCCTCTCCCATCTGATCATTCACGAGAGGGTTCACTCAGGAGAGAAGCCATTCGCCTGTGCGCATTGCGGGAAAAGCTTTGCTAGCAAATCTAATCTGGCCGAACATATGAAAGTCCATGCGGGACCCAAAGAGTTCTGCTGCAGCACCTGTGGCAAGTCCTACGCTCGCGAGGAGAACCTCCTCAGCCACCAGCGCATTCACGAGGAAGAGATAACCTTCATCTGCTCCTACTGCGGGCGAACGTTTGCCGACCCTCACACGCTGGCGAAACACCAGCGATTTCACAGTTTGGACAAATCCCATCCCTGTGGCTTTTGTGAGAAGCAGTTTGCTCACCAGACCCTTCTCCTTAGACACGAGCGGACTCACCTCAATGGAAACCTGGACTGTTCTGACTGCGGTACGCACCACCTGAGCGCGGATCAAAACGTCGTCCACGGGGAAACCGGCGCGGGTGAGAAGCCTTTCGAGTGCGCGGAATGTGGAAAGTGCTTCACGAAGGAGCCTTGTCTCCTCAACCACCAGAAGCTCCACAGCGGAGAGAAAGCCTTTGAGTGCTCCGACTGTGGCAACTGCTTCAAACAGAAAAATATCCTGACCAGACACCAAAAGATTCACGAGGTGGAAAAACCGTTCTGGTGTCACGAGTGTGAAAAAGGATTTACTACCCGCTCCAACCTGAAGGTTCATCGTAGGGTCCACATACTGAGGAGGCAGCACCCCTGCCCGCACTGCGGCAAAGAGTTTCCATTCAAGAGCAAATTAAATGAGCATCTGAAGCTTCATGAGGAGAGTGCGGCCAGCGATGGGCAAGCCCAGAACTAGGGAGCGCTACTGAGGGCAGGTGCGGGGGTAATTGGTGCTTAACCGCCTTTAATGGTCACCAATCTTTGAAGAGCAGCCGTCACGTCGGTGGTCACCAAACCTGGCCCGTGGTGAAGAAAGACCCCTCTTCTTTAGAGGTGCTGCAATGCTATAAACCTTAGCAGTCATGACGTGAGTTGCCCCAGTACCTCAGATTCGGCTGCTGAGGTATAGACCCCCCATGCTAACGTGACTGTCCATCAAGTGAAGCTTTTAGTTCCGATTAAGTAACCTGAATCCTGATAAGACGTAGCGTTTGGCAACCTAGTGTCTCATTAAATGCTTTTTTTATGTTTGTGTGTTATTGGTGATATCTGTAACTATGTCAACTGTGGGGTGGGGCTTTCTGACTTAAGAGGACCCCTACCTTAAAATCTACCTTAAAATGGGGTTTAGATTCCTCATCAACACAGGACGTAAAACAAATATTAGATAATCTCAGGCCTCGCACAGCAAATAGAGGAAATTGATGCAACTGATTTCACTAGCCACTATCCACCACAGGGATGCACAACCTGCATGTGGGGGGGGGACTGTCATGATTTGGGGCTCTTATCACCCATAGGGAGTTGGAGAGTTGAGCTTTCCTTGCCTGTACTAATCACTAATAAAGCGGAACAAAACCCAAACGGCCATGGAGTCAAAGATTCCAGGTCCAGCAGCTGGCCTTCCCCAGGACATCCCAGATTGGGATGCTCCACTGTGTGAAAATTTTCCCACAGAACTCAACTGCTTTCAGGGCTCCCTCCCTGCTTACAATGGCGGCCACATTCCTTCATGTTTGAGCTGTACACACACTCCCGTGCTGGCTATTAGGAGGGGACGGGAGTGCGCACGCTGCAGGGATTGTGGACGCTCTCGCTCCCAATTTCCAAGCTCTGCGTGTAAACAGAGCCGTTTGCAGAGCATTAAATATACACGGCAAACGGCTTTGATTGGTCGAGAGCCTGCGAAGAATGGGGGAAGTGAGTTTCTGTGGGCGATCTGAGGGGGTTTCACACAGGGAGGCATCCTGAATAGGCAAAGAACAAAACCTGGGATAGTCAAAATCCTGGGTTTTGTTCTGCTTTAAGCAGTCAGTGAGGCACTGATGGTGGATGACACAGGTGCTACTGGTGTAGTGTTTGTGTTGGGTATCTAGAGATGCCTATGTAGACTCCTCCCACCTCACTTCTGTTTACCTCTAGTCTACACACCTTTCTTATCGCACCTCTACCTATCCTCTTCCTCCAAAAATAAGTCCTACCCCCCAAAAAAAGCCCTAGTAAGATTTTTCAGCATTTTTTGCTAATGCGTGAAGGAATCAGGGCTGAAAATGAGGGTGAGGACACAACAGGGTTCTATAGGAGGGTGAGGACACATCACATCTGTATAGGAGGGTGAGGACACATCACATCTGTATAGGAGGGTGAGGACACATCAGGGCTGTATAGGAGGGTGAGGACACAGGGCTGTATAGGAGGGTGAGGACACATCACGGCTGTATAGGAGGGTGAGAACACATCATGGGTGTATAGGAGGGCGAGGACACATCATGGCTGTATAGGAGGGCGAGGACACATCACGGCTGTATAGGAGGGTGAGGACACATCATGGCTGTATAGGAGGGTGAGGACACATCAGGGCTGTATAGGAGGGTGAGGACACATCACGGCTGTATAGGAGGGTGAGGACACATCACGGCTGTATAGGAGGGTGAGGACACATCAGGGCTGTATAGGAGGGTGAGGACACATCACGGCTGTATAGGAGGGTGAGAACACATCATGGGTGTATAGGAGGGCGAGGACACATCATGGCTGTATAGGAGGGTGAGGACACATCACGGCTGTATAGGAGGGTGAGGACACATCATGGCTGTATAGGAGGGTGAGGACACATCAGGGCTGTATAGGAGGGTGAGGACACATCACGGCTGTATAGGAGGGTGAGGACACATCACGGCTGTATAGGAGGGTGAGGACACATCAGGGCTGTATAGGAGGGTGAGGACACATCATGGCTGTATAGGAGGGTGAGGACACATCATGGCTGTATAGGAGGGTGAGGACACATCACTGCTGTAGAGGAGGGTGAGGACACATCACCGCTGTATAGGAGGGTGAGGACACATCGCGGCTGTATAGGAGGGTGAGGACACATCACTGCTGTAGAGGAGGGTGAGGACACATCGCGGCTGTATAGGAGGGTGAGGACACATCGCGGCTGTATAGGAGGGTGAGGACATATCACTGCTGTAGAGGAGGGTGAGGACACATCGCGGCTGTATAGGAGGGTGAGGACATATCACTGCTGTAGAGGAGGGTGAGGACACATCGCGGCTGTATAGGAGGGTGAGGACACATCACTGCTGTAGAGGAGGGTGAGGACACATCGCGGCTGTATAGGAGGGTGAGGACACATCACTGCTGTAGAGGAGGGTGAGGACACATCGCGGCTGTATAGGAGGGTGAGGACACATTATGGCTGTATAGGAGGGTGAGGACACATCGCGGCTGTATACGAGGGTGAGGACACATCGCGGCTGTATAGGAGGGTGAGGACACATTATGGCTGTATAGGAGGGTGAGGACACATCGCGGCTGTATAGGAGGGTGAGGACACATCGCGGCTGTATAGGAGGGTGAGAACACATCGCGGCTGTATAGGAGGGTGAGGACACATCGCGGCTGTATAGGAGGGTGAGAACACATCGCGGCTGTATAGGAGGGTGAGGACACATCATGGCTGTATAGGAGGGTGAGGACACATCGCGGCTGTATAGGAGGGTGAGGACACATCATGGCTGTATAGGAGGGTGAGGACACATCACTGGTGTGTAGGAGGGTGAGGACACATCACGGCTGTATAGGAGGGTGAGGACACATCGCGGCTGTATAGGAGGGTGAGGACACATCACTGTTGTATAGGAGGGTGAGGACACATCAGGGCTGTATAGGAGGGTGAGGACACATCATGGCTGTATAGGAGGGTGAGGACACATCACGGCTGTATAGGAGGGTGAGGAAACATCAGGGCTGTATAGGAGGGTGAGGACACATTATGACTGTATAGGAGGGTGAGGACACATCAGGGCTGTATAGGAGGGTGAGGACACATCGCGGCTGTATAGGAGGGTGAGGACACATCACTGCTGTATAGGAGGGTGAGGACACATCGCGGCTGTATAGGAGGGCGAGGACACATCACGGCTGTATAGGAGGGTGAGGACACATCGCGGCTGTATAGGAGGGTGAGGACACATCGCGGCTGTATAGGAGGGTGAGGACACATCACGGCTGTATAGGAGGGTGAGGACACATCACGGCTGTATAGGAGGGCGAGGACACATCACGGCTGTATAGGAGGGCGAGGACACATCAGGGCTGTATAGGAGGGTGAGGACACATCAGGGCTGTATAGGAGGGTGAGGACACATCAGGGCTGTATAGGAGGGTGAGGACACATCACGGCTGTATAGGAGGGCGAGGACACATCACGGCTGTATAGGAGGGCGAGGACACATCAGGGCTGTATAGGAGGGTGAGGACACATCAGGGCTGTATAGGAGGGTGAGGACACATCACGGCTGTATAGGAGGGTGAGGACACATCAGGGCTGTATAGGAGGGTGAGGACACATCACGGCTGTATAGGAGGGTGAGGACACATCGCTGCTGTATAGGAGGGTGAGGACACATCGCTGCTGTATAGGAGGGTGAGGACACATCACGGCTGTATAGGAGGGTGAGGACACATCACTGCTGTATAGGAGGGTGAGGACACATCACGGCTGTATAGGAGGGTGAGGACACATCGCGGCTGTATAGGAAGGTGAGGACACATCGCGGCTGTATAGGAGGGCGAGGACACATCGCTGCTGTATAGGAGGGCGAGGGCACATCGCGGCTGTATAGGAGGGCGAGGGCACATCACGGCTGTATAGGAGGGCGAGGACACATCACGGCTGTATAGGAGGGCGAGGACACATCACGGCTGTATAGGAGGGCGAGGACACATCACGGCGGTATAGGAGGGTGAGGACACATCGCGGCTGTATAGGAGGGTGAGGACACATCGCGGCTGTATAGGAGGGTGAGGACACATCGCGGCTGTATAGGAGGGTGAGGACACATCGCGGCTGTATAGGAGGGCGAGGACACATCACGGCTGTATAGGAGGGCGAGGACACATCGCTGCTGTATAGGAGGGCGAGGGCACATCGCGGCTGTATAGGAGGGCGAGGGCACATCACGGCTGTATAGGAGGGCGAGGACACATCAGGGCTGTATAGGAGGGCGAGGACACATCAGGGCTGTATAGGAGGGTGAGGACACATCACGGCTGTATAGGAGGGTGAGGACACATCAGGGCTGTATAGGAGGGTGAGGACACATCACGGCTGTATAGGAGGGTGAGGACACATCGCTGCTGTATAGGAGGGTGAGGACACATCGCTGCTGTATAGGAGGGTGAGGACACATCACGGCTGTATAGGAGGGTGAGGACACATCACTGCTGTATAGGAGGGTGAGGACACATCACGGCTGTATAGGAGGGTGAGGACACATCGCGGCTGTATAGGAGGGCGAGGACACATCGCGGCTGTATAGGAGGGCGAGGACACATCACGGCTGTATAGGAGGGCGAGGACACATCGCTGCTGTATAGGAGGGCGAGGGCACATCGCGGCTGTATAGGAGGGCGAGGGCACATCACGGCTGTATAGGAGGGCGAGGACACATCACGGCTGTATAGGAGGGCGAGGACACATCACGGCTGTATAGGAGGGCGAGGACACATCACGGCGGTATAGGAGGGTGAGGACACATCGCGGCTGTATAGGAGGGTGAGGACACATCACGGCTGTATAGGAGGGTGAGCACACATCACGGCTGTATAGGAGGGTGAGGACACATCATGGCTGTATAGGAGGGTGAGGACACATCGCGGCTGTATAGGAGGGTGAGGACACATCGCGGCTGTATAGGAGGGTGAGGACACATCGCGGCTGTATAGGAGGGTGAGGACACATCGCGGCTGTATAGGAGGGTGAGGACACATCGCGGCTGTATAGGAGGGTGAGGACACATCGCGGCTGTATAGGAGGGTGAGGACACATCCCGGCTGTATAGGAGGGTGAGGACACATCACTGCTGTATAGGAGGGTGAGGACACATAAGACCTGTCTTATTTTCAGGGAAATGCACACCTCTACTCGCCTCTTTCCACCTTTGATCGCCTCTTCTGCCCACCTTAACTCTTCCCCTCTCATACCTAACCTCAGCTCACCTCTTTCTGCCTCAGGTCAGCTGCCCACTGCTTACCTATGCACGACTCGCCTCTCCCTGTGCTCCTCACCTCTTCCTATCTCACCTGTACCCACCTCTGCTCAACTCTTCCTATCTCAGCCCCACTCACCTCACCTCTTCCTATCTTCCTATCAGAGAGGTGTCAGGGGGTCCTAGAGAGGAGTCAGGGGGCCCAGAGAGGTGTCAGGGGCTCCCAGAGAGGAGTCAGGGGGTCCCAGAGAGGTGTCAGGGGCTCCCAGAGAGGAGTCAGGGGGTCCCAGAGAGGAGTCAGGGGGTCCCAGAGAGGAGTCAGGGGCTCCCAGAGAGGTGTCAGGGGCTCCCAGAGAGGTGTCAGGGGCTTCCAGAGAGGTGTCAGGGTCCCAGAGAGGTGTCAGGGTCCCAGAGAGGAGTCAGGGGCTCCCAGAGAGGTGTCAGGGGGTCCCAGAGAGGTGTCAGGGGTCCCAGAGAGGAGTCAGGGGCTCCCAGAGAGGTGTCAGGGGCTTCCAGAGAGGTGTCAGGGGGTCCCAGAAAGGAGTCAGGGGCTCCCAGAGAGGTGTCAGGGGCTCCCAGAGAGGTGTCAGGGGCTTCCAGAGAGGTGTCAGGGTCCCAGAGAGGAGTCAGGGGCTCCCAGAGAGGTGTCAGGGGCTCCCAGAGAGGTGTCAGGGGGTCCCAGAGAGGTGTCAGGGTCCCAGAGAGGAGTCAGGGGCTCCCAGAGAGGTGTCAGGGGGTCCCAGAGAGGTGTCAGGGTCCCAGAGAGGAGTCAGAGGCTCCCAGAGAGGTGTCAGGGGGTCCCAGAGAGGAGTCAGGGGCTCCCAGAGAGGTGTCAGGGGTCCCAGAGAGGTGTCAGGGTCCCAGAGAGGAGTCAGGGGGTCCCAGAGAGGTGTCAGGGTCCCAGAGTGGTGTCAGGGGGTCCCAGAGAGGTGTCAGGGGGTCCCAGAGCGGTGTCAGGGGGTCCCAAAGAGGTGTTAGGGGTCCAGTAACCCAGGATGCAGGTTCCATCACTGGATTAACCAGCAACAATCTCACCATAGACCTGTGTGGGCTCACAACCTGCAAGGGTTAAAGGGGGAAGCCGCCAGGGTGCAACAATATAGGGGTCTGAATGGCTAATAGGAAGGAGTGAGGGCAAATGGCTGGAGGTTCTTGATAGTGAAGGTGAGACGCCCTTAAAGGGACCAACATCCAGACAACCCCTTGATTTGGGATGCCCCACTTTGTGACACGAGTCTAGTTTGTTCAGTACTCACCCTTCCATCTCAAGGCACAGACTCCTGGCGGCATCCCCTGCACCCTTCCAGCTGCTGCGGGCACCCGCACCGAGCATATCAGGATGGCTGCCCAGTGGAGGCGCCGTTTCCTCTAGGGGCACGCACTCATCACCAGCCATTCAGGTATGCCTGGTGCGGGTGTCTGCAGCAGCACGGCCATGGATTGTGATTGGAGGAGAGTCCAGCCAATGCGCCATGGGATCCCTGGATTTAGGCGAGTACAGGCAAAGGGGGGGGGGGGGTTCACACACATTCTGATTTGGGATGCCCTTCTTATGAGGACCAAACCCATGGGTGTGAAAATGTTGTGTCTGGACCATAACCCGATAAAGGGTCCCTCTCCCCATCCTGGGGCGATAATGTCGGCTCAGCAGTGGCCTTGTTTTAATGGAAACAGGTTTTTCCACAGCCGTTGCTACGCCCACCCGGCATTTTTGAGCTTGCTGATTGGCTGATGTGAAATAATTCCGGCATCCCCATCTTCCCTCTAGTCTGAATGACTGGGGGGCTGTAGCATGCCTCAGCTAAAGAGAAGCTGGGGATGCAGCCGCGGGCAGTTACAGCACTGTTGTAGCCCAGATAACGGTGAGCTTTGTGGGTGATCCAGGGGTTTCACAAAGGGGGGCATCCCCATTTAGGGCGCCCCAGGGGATAGCTTACGGCAGGCCCTGGAGTCTTTTATACTGCAGTGCCAGGACTGGGAGTGTGCACGGTCCAAAGATACGGCAGCTCTCGCTCCCTATCGTTTATACCCTGAGGGAGCCACTGGAAGAGGTGAGTTTTGCAGCACCCTCGGGGGATTTCACACAGCGGGGCATCCCAATTTAGCATGCTCCAGGGGAAGGTCAGAGGCTGGTCCAGGAATCTTTAAAACTCCAGGGCTGGCTGTGATGGGTTTGGGTCCAGTTGCAATCATCCAGAATGCTGGAGCCCCCTAACTCATCATACTCCAGAACGCCCACAATTCTAACTTCCGTTAAAGCGAACAAAACCCACATTTTTTACTAGCATCCCCCGAAATTGCTCCCCCATGAAGAGAACCTTATGCCAATTTTAGTGTCCCTGCTTCACATTAATCCCAGATAATGACAAAACACACCATAATACTCCGCACCACTATTTAAATCAAGGTGTTCCGGTTATATACAGGTCCCAACCCTAAATGGTAAGGGCATGTAAACCACAAAGAATGGGGTGATCCAGAACAGCCCCACAGTACCTGTATCAAAATATCCGCACAACCAAGAATAAAGATTGATAATAACCATTTATTTCATATATGGGTATTTACAGCAATGTTAGGTCACACTATGAGATTAAAATCTAAATTTAAAAACAACAGACCCCATGGGTTATTATAATAAGCTCGAAAGTATTAACAATTGATGTAAAGTCCCTATGGGTAGTGTGTATCCAGTTATACGGTGTGGATATACAGTGCAATCACTAAACAATTAATGTGAAATCTATGTGCTGGACTCAAATATGTGCAAAAACGCTTCTGAAGTGTCTAAGGCCTATGTCTGTGCAAAACAAAGTTAAAGTGCCAAGTGCAAGAAGTATATGTGTAAGTATTTTACTTCCTATCCTATAATCAAACATGCGTGAAAGAACAATATGAATAACTATTCAGGACTAAAGTATGGTAAAGTACATCACCGGGTGTGAAGAGCTGTCTTCCTCAGAAGACGGCCTGAGGAAGTGATCCAGCAGTGATCACGCAACGCGTCGTTGTCTTTGTTCGTCCGGACCCCTAGAGGACAGCTCTTCACACCCGGTGATGTACTTTACCATACTTTAGTCCTGAATAGTTACTCATATTGTTCTTTCACGCATGTTTGATTATAGGATAGGAAGTAAAATACTTACACATATACTTCTTGCACTTGGCACTTTAACTTTGTTTTGCACAGACATAGGCCTTAGACACTTTAGAAGCGTTTTTGCACATATTTGAGTCCAGCACATAGATTTCAGATTAATTGTTTAGTGATTGCACTGTATATCCACACCGTATGACTGGATACACACTACCCATAGGGACTTTACATCAATTGTTAATACTTTAGAGCTTATTATAATAACCCATGGGGTCTGGTGTTTTTAAATTTAGATTTTAATCTCATAGTGTGACCTAACATTGCTGTAAATACCCATATATGAAATAAAGGGTTATTATCAATCTTTATTCTTGGTTGTGCGGATATTTTGATACAGGTACTGTGAGGCTGTTCTGGATCACCCCATTCTTTGTGGTTTTATCTCAGATAATGGCGCCTGTTTTAGCTGTAAAGCTCCGCCTCCTCCATTCATTGCCATTGTTGTGTATGGCGATGATGTCATAACCACGCCTATGTAATGATCACCTGACATCACACAGAGAGGGGACCGAAAAAAACATTGTTCCAGGTCGATTCAAAAAGAGAAAATATCAATTTCTAGTTCTGCGCCCTAAGAAGGGAGCATCGGCAGGGCTATGTCCAAATGTATTTCACAAGTGCGGTGAGTTTTGGTCTGATTTAAGGCATCTGGAACAGAGGAAGTCAACCTGAACCACGTGATTGTCAGTGGCCAATCGCAGGCTGCATTCCATAGGTAAGAATTATGGGCATTCTGGGGGGAGTGGTATGCCAGGCAGGCTCCAGCATTCTGTTCCCCCCCAAGCCACCCTGAGAGTGCTCGGACCTGGACCAACACCCATGAGCTCTGAAACAGGTCTGCTTTAATAAAGGACAGCACAACGCTGCTGGAGGTTTCCTGGGCAGATGGTCATAGTCCTCAGAGACTAGAGGCTAGTTTTAATCATTATCTCCCATGCACCCCATTCCAGCCTTGTGCTGATGAGGGTCACTGGCCCGAAACATGTGTCCACAGGTGGAAGGTGATCCTCGTCACTGCATACTCAGCATCCTGCATGGCCCCAAGATGTAAAGAGATGATTTGCAAGGCTTCGCCCACTGCAAGGAGTGATGGCTAAATCTTTTATAGCTTGTGTTGGGCGCTGTGAAAATACATTGCGTTCTAGGAAAGCGCCTCATTTCCTTTACATTTGACTAGAGGGTCTTATGGTCTCTTTAGCTCCGACCCCTGTGCTAAGCCTAACATGGTGGCTTGCAAATGTGTTTTATCCTTCTCCTGAAAAAGTCCAGAACTAAGAGTCACTCGAGGGCCCCGCACTTGCCCAACGCACCTTCTCCCTAAACATCACTGGGATTAAACGCTCTGTGTGTGTCACACTTGTACGGTGATGCACATAAGCAGGGCGGGGTTAAGTGTGGTAGAGGCCCTTGTGCACAAATAAAGCTCCGGATACAGTATAAAATAGTCCAGCCAAGTAACTGATTGGTGGTTGTCTGGCACCCGCCTACTTACTAGAACGTCAGATCGAGTCCTGTGTGCGTGCTGCTTTGCCATTCTGGGTGGGGCGTGTAGTGTAGTCGCCCGGCTGCTCCAGCTGAAAACATTTCCCTGCATTCCCGGCTTATGTGCAGTGAGCAGTCACCATTTGACAGCTCTGCACCCATCACTGTAGCACCGTCGACCTCACTAATCTGTGGGTCACACTAATGCAGTGATGCACAGAACTAATAAATGGGAATTTCTGAACCTTTATATCAGTGTGGCTGCTATCAGTGAGTGTAGAGATAGTGATTGGCTCCTTGCACGTCCTCGCTGGGATTAAACGCTCTGATCTGTGCGTCACACTTGAGTGGTGATGTGCGTAACCAAAAAATGAGAAGTCCTGAACCTTTATATCAGTGTGGCCGGTATCAGTGAGTGTAGAGCTAGCGAGTCTGGAATTGGCGTACTGCTCGCACGTCCTCACCGGAATGAAATGCTCTGATCTCGTGCCATGATGAGCGTAACTAATCACTTTAAGTCCTGAAACCTCGTATTAGTATTGACAGTCTTCCAGAGAGTAGATACAGTGTTGATGGAATCAATGCTCTCCTCGCACGTCCTCAACGTGGTGAAACGCTCTGATCTGTGCATCACATTTGTGCGGTGATGAGCATAACCAATAAACGGAAAGTCCTGAACTTTTATATCAGTGTGGCCAGTATCAGTGAGTGTAGGTCTAGAGAGTCTGGAATCGGCGCACTGCTTGCACTTCCTTACTGGAATGCAACGCTCTGATCTCATGCTGTGATGAGCGTAACTAATCATTCCAAGTCCTGAACCCTCGTATTAGTGTGGCCAGTCTGTCAAGCACTGATCTCTCTGGAATTGGTGCACTCCTCGCATGTCCTAACTGAGATAAAACACTCATGTGGTGATGCATGTAACCAATAAATAGGAAGTCCTGTCAGTGTGGCGGATCTGTCAGTGTAGATCCAGTGTTGATGGATTTGGTGCACTCCTCGCATGTCCTCACTGGAAAGAAAGTCGCTGATGATGTGAGTCACACTCATGCGGTGGAGCACATAACCAATCACTTCAAGTCCTGAACCCTCATATAAGCGTGGCCAGTCTGTCAAGATTTAGTCTGTCTGGAATTGGTGCACTCCTCGCACGTCCTCACTGGGAAGAAACTCTCTGATCTGTGCGTCACACTTGTGCGGTGATGCGTGTAACCAATACATCAGAAGTCCTGAACCTTCATATCCATATGGCCAGTCTGCTAGTGAGTGTAGATCTAGTGAGGCTGGAATTTACATACCCCTTGCACTTCTTCACTGGTTGGGGAACAAGAAGAGTTGACACCCTTCTCGCACGTCCTCACTGGAATAAAATGCTCTGATCTGAGCGTCACACTCGTGTGGTGGTGCGCGTAACCAAAAAATCGAAAGTCCTGAACCTTCGTAGCAGTGTGGACAGTCTGTCAGAGAGTAGATTTTGTGAGGCTGGAATTGGCACACACCTCACACATCTTCACTGGATGGAAAACAAGAGGAGCATCAGAGTTTTCTTACTGGAGATGAGCCAACTGAACATGAAAGCCAATCGCTCCAAGTCCTGAAACCTGGTATCAGTGAAGGTCTCCTTGCATGTCCTCACTGAGATGCAACGCTCTGATCTGTGCATCACACTTGTGTGTTGATGCATGTAACCAATGAATACGAAGTCCTAAACCCTTGTATCAGTGCTACTGTGTCAGAGAGGCTGTAATTGGAGCACTCCTCACACATCCTCAACGTGGTGAAACTCTCTGATCTGTGCGTCACATTTGTGCGGTGATGAGCGTAACCAATAAATGGAAAGTCTTGAACTTTTATATCAGTGTGGCTAGTATCAGTGAGTGTAGAGCTAGAGAATCTGGAATCGGTGCACTGCTTGCACGTCCTCACTGGAATGAAACGCTCTGATCTCGTGCCGTGATGAGCATAACCAATCACTCCAAGTCCTGAAACCTCGTATCAGTATTGACTGCCTGCATTGACAAGGTGTAGATCCAGTGGTGATGGAATCGGCAAACTTCTTGCACGTCCTCACTAGCAGGAAACACTCTGATCTGAGCGTCACAATTATGCGGTAATGCATGTAACCAAAAAATCAGAAGTCCTGAACCATCATATCAGTGTGGCTGGTATCAGTGAGTGTAGATCTAGCAAGGCTGCAGTCGGTGCACTTCTCAAACATCCTCACTGGAATGAAACTCCAAGTCCTGAAACCTCGTATCAGTATTGACAGTCTGTATTGACAAGCAAAGAGTAGATCAGTGGTGATGGAATCGACACCCTACTCGCATGTCCTCACTAGGTGGAAACGCTCTGATCTGAGCATCACACTTATGCAGTGATGCATGTAACCAAAAAATCAGAAGTCCTGAACCTTTGTATCAATGTGGCCAGTCTGTCATAGAGTAGATCTAGCATTGATGGAACTGGCGCTCTCCTCGCACATCCTCACTGGTTGGGAAACAAGAGGAGAATCAGAGTCTTCTTACCGGAGATGAGCCTACTGAACATGAAAGCCAATCACTCCAAGTCCTGAAACCTCGTATCAGTATTAACAGTCTGTCAGAGAGTAGCTCCAGCATTGATAGAATTGGTGCTCTCCTTGCATGTCCTCACTGAGATGATACACTCTGATACACTCGTGCACTGATGCGCGAACCAACAAATGTGAAGTAGTGAACCTTTATATCAGTGTGGCCGGTATCAGTGAGTGTAGATCTAGCGAGGCTGGAATAGGCACACTGCTCGCACTTCCTCACTGGAATGAAATGCTCTGCTCTCATGCCGTGATGAGCGTAACCAATCACCCAAGTCCTGAAACCTTGTATCAGTATTGACTGCCTATCAGAGAGTAGATCCAGCTTTAATGGACTTGCGCACTCCTCGCACGTCCACACTAAAAGGAAACTCTCTGATCTGTGTGTCACATAGTGCGGTGAAGTGCTTAACCATTCAATCGGAAGTCTTGAACCATCATATCTGTGTGGCCGGTCTGTCAGACAGTAGATCTAGCGAGGCTGGAATTGGCATACCCCTTGCACCTCTTCACTGGTTGGGGAACAAAAGGAGTTGACACACTTCTTGCACGTCCTCACTGGAATAAAATGCTCTGATTGGTGCGTCACACTAGTGCGGTGAAGCGCTTAACCAATAAATCGGAAGTCCTGAACCTTTGTATCAATGTGGCCGGTCTGCCAGAGAGTAGATCTAGCAATGATGGAATTGGCGCACTCCTAGCACATCTTCACTGGTTGGGGAACAAGAGGAGTTGACACCCTTCTCGCACGTCCTCACTGGAATAAAATGCTCTGATTGGTGCGTCACACTAGTGCGGTGAAGCGCTTAACCAATAAATCGGAAGTCCTGAACCTTTGTATCAATGTGGCCGGTCTGCCAGAGAGTAGATCTAGCACTGATGGAATAAGCGCACTCCTAGCACATCTTCACTGGTTGGGGAACAAGAGGAGTTGACACACTTCTTGCACGTCCTCACTGGAATAAAATGCTCTGATCGGTGCCTCACACTCGTGTGGTGATGAGCATAACCAAAAAATAAGAAGTCCCGAACACTCGTATCAGTGTGGCCGGTCTGTCAGAGAGTAGATCTAGCGAGGCTGGAATTGGCGCACCGCTCGCACATCTTTACTGGTTGGGAAACAAGAGGAGCAGCAGAGTCTTCTTAATGGAGATGAGCCTATTGAACATGAAAGCCAATCACTACTCCTGAAAACTCATATCAGTGACATCCAGTGTTGATTGGTGCACTCCTCGCACGTCCTCACTGAGATGAAAGTCTCTGATGTGAGGGTCATACTCATGCGTTGGTGCATGTAACCAACCATTTCAAGTCTTGAGCCCTTGTATCAGTGTGGCAGTCTGTGAAAGAGTAGATCTAGCAAGGCTGGAATTGGTGCACTTTCCGGACATCCTCACCGAGATGATACAATCTGATCTGTGCGTCACACTTGTGTAGGGATTTGCATAACCAATAAATGGAAAGTCCTGAACCTTTATATCAGTGCGGCCGGTATCAGTGAGTGTAGAGCTAGCGAGGCTGGAATTGGCGCACTCCTCAAACATCCTCACTGGCATTAAACGCTCTGAAATGTCCTGAAACCTCGTATCAGTGTGGCCGGTCTGTCAGAGAGTAGATCCAGCGGCCGGAATTGGTGCACTCCTCACACATCTTCACTGGTTGGGAAACAAGAGGAGCAGCAGAGTCTTCTCATCAGAGATGAGCCTACTGAACATTAAAGCCAATAGCTGCAAGTCCTGAAACCTCGTATCAGTGACAGTCAGTCAGAGAGTAGATCCAGTGTTGATGGAACTGGAGCAGTCCTCATACGTCCTCACTAGAAGGGAACGCTCTGATCTGTGCGTCACACTCATGTGGTGATGCGCTTAACCAATAAATCGGAAGTCCTGATCCTTTATATCAGTGAGTGTAGAGATAGCAAGGCTGGAATGAGCTCCTCAAACATCCTCACTGTAATGAAATGCTCTGATCTTGTGCAGTGATGAGCGTAACCATTCACTCTAAGTCCTGGATCCTCGTATCAGTGTGGCCGCTGTGTCAGAGAGAGGCTGGAATTGGAGCTCTCTGCGCACGTCCTCACAGAGCTGAAACTCTGTGATCTGTGCATCACACTAATGCATTGATGCATGTAACCAATAAATGAGAAGTCCTGAATCTTTATATCAGTGTGGCCGGTATCATTGAGTGTAGAGCTAGAGAATCAGCGCACACCCTCGCTGGAATGAAATGCTCTGATGTCATGCAGTGATGAGCGTAACCAATCACTCCAGGCCCTGAAATCTGGTATCAGTATTGACAGTCTGCCAGAGAGTAGATCCAGTGTTGATGGAATTGGAGCTCTCCTTGCACATCCTCACCGTGATGAAACGCTCTGATCTGTGCGTCACACTTATGTGGTGATGCGCATAACCAATAAATCGGAAGTCTTGAATCTTTATATCTGTGTGGCCGGTATCAGTGAGTGTAGATCTAGAGAGGCTGGAATTGGTGCATGTCCTCAATGGAATAAAACGCTCTGATCTCATGCCATGATAAGCGTAACCAATCACTCCCAAGTCCTGAAACCTTGTATCAGTATTGACAGTCTATCAGGGAGTAGTTCCAGTGCCGATTGGAGCACTCCTCGCACGTCCTCACTGAGATGAAACTCTCTGATCTGTGCTGCACACTTGTGCGGCGATGCGTGTAACCAATAAATCGGAAGTCCTGAACCTTTATATCAGTGAGTGTAGAACTGGAATCGGTGCACTTCTTGGATGTCCTCCCTGGAATGAAACGCTCTGATGCTTTCCGATGATCTCTGTGTGTAGTATGTTGCTTTCTGATGTGATTTATATGTACAGAATAACCAAAGCCATTGTTATTGTTATTATTTGTAAATTTTATTGAACATTTTGTAAGTAAAAAGATTGAGAGTCCCCGGAGACAGAGCTATGGTCATGGATTTCTTCTATGTATGTATGCCGTCAACAGCAGGCCAAGCAAGCGACCAAACTCAGAGGACTGGGCCACGCCCCAACCTCTATGGTTGACCTCCGAGGCCAGATATCTGATCAGATGTCTGCATCTCTAAACAGGAAGTGGCACTGGCCCTTCACAGCCTCTTATTAGATTTAGACTAGGGTTTTCAAACTTTTTTTATGGATTACCACCTCCTATTTTGCTATTATCTCAAGTACCACCCACACCACTAACACAAGTCCTATATTATGCCGTATCCTAAGATGCTCCACCTCTGCAGCTTGTGGACTTGGAGCAGTTGTGTGTCTGCAGAACTTCATGCCCCCTTACCTTTACCCCCAATAGCATTGCGTATAACCAAATCAGAGCTTGGGTACCACTGGTTAGGAACCTCTGATCTGGACATTGTATATTTAACTTCAAACTGTTAGGTCCAGTTTTACAGCAGAACACCCCTCCTCCACTGCACTCCTGTAACACCTGATGCCTGAGTGGACCTATACATGTCTAGATGGTCTTTCTGAAAAGCAACATGGAAGAATAGGTGAACCATGTGGTTCCCTTCTGCCGGCATCCTTCTATGTTTCCATGAATATGGATCCGACGTGATTAAATGGGTTCTAAACCAAGGGACCTGACCTTAGGGGGATCATGAAGCTGCTTTCATCATTTATTCATGAGCTCCTGATTCCACAAAAAGCCCTGATCTAGCCTCATGTCACCATGATTGGCCTCCATGAAGAAGGTCCAAGCTAACTGGTTCATTTTTATATTCATCTAATCTGGGCTCCTATGACTAGAACATTTGCTGGCAAAGCTTTTAATCCGACCAGATCTCCATTCCATACTGGAATTGGCAACATTTTTGGACCTTATTGGGGCTCCAAAACATTCATGCCTGAACTTGTGGTTACAGACATTGATCTTGTCTTTCATGCAGGCAGCTGAATTCAGGTTCTGCAGATTTTCTGGCCTTGGTCTTTTGCAGCCTTGGGTGTGACTGGAGGCTGTAAACTAGTCTAGGCATCCAAGCTACCTGGTTCATTTTCATAGATCGTGCCTTTTACATTGATCCTTATATTTGATAGGTAGAGTCAGGTTCTGGGCGATCTTGTTGGCAAGCCCATTATTCCAACCAGATCTCGGTGTCTCCCCACATCCATGCTACACATTGAGGTCTGACTGCGGTTGCATGGCCTTTCATGGACATGGAATTTAGGTTCTGCAGATTCATCGTTACATAGTTAATATGGTTGAAAAAACACATATGTCCATCAAGTTCAATCAAGGGACGTTAGGGTAGAAGTTACTACATCTTCATATGTCCTCGACCTGCATGGGATCATCAAGGTATCTGACTAGAGGCTGTAAACTAGTCGACGTATCCAAGTTACCTGATTCATTTTCAGATTCATAGTCATCTAACCTTGTTGATTGACCCCTGTATGGATAGATGGGGACCCTAAACTGGGCTCCTATGACTAGAGGCCATCATCACGACCAGATCTCGATGTCTTCGCACATCCAAGCTACATATTGAGGTCTGGAATTGGCAACATGTTTGGATCTGCCTCATGTTTGGATCTGATCTGAAATCTTCATATTTCCTCGGCCTACATGGGATCATCAAGGTATCTGACTGGAGGCTGTAAACTAGTCTAGGCCTCCAAGCTACCTGGTTCATTTTCATAGACAGTTATCTAACCTTGTTGACTGACCCCTGTATTGGTTAGATGGAGACCCTAACCTGTGCTCCTATGACTAGAGGCCATCATTTCGACCAGATCTCGATGTCTCCGCACATACAAGTTGCAGGTTGAGGGTTGTATCGCCTTTCATGGAGACAGAAAGCGTTATTTAGGCTATGCAGATACATCTTTATAGTTCCTGGACTTTTACAGCACTGGATCTGACTGGAGGCTGTAAACAAGTCTAGGCCTCCAGGCAACCTGGTTCATTTTCATAGTCATCTAACCTTGTTGACTGACCCCTGTATTGGATAGGTGGAGACCCTAAACTGGGCTCCTATGACTAGAGGCCATCATTCCGACCAGATCTCGGTGTCTCCACACATCCAAATTGCAGGTTGAAAGTTGAGAGCTCCATGACCACCTTTCATGGAGACAAAAAGCTTTATTTAGGTTATGCAGATACATCTTTATATTTCCTGGGCCTGGTCTTTTACAGCATTGGATCTGACTGGAGGCTGTAAACTAGTCCAGACCTCCAAGCTACCTGGTTCATTTTCATAATCATCTAACCTTGGTGGCTGACTCCTGTATTGGGTGGAGACCCTAAACTGGGGTCCTATGACTAGAGGAGCCCAGTTTAGGCTTTATTCCGACCAGATCTCGATGTCGCCGCACACATTCAAACTACATATTGAGGTCTGGAATCGGCAACATGGATGTATCTGACCCGCCAGGATTTAGGTTTGGCAGATTAAGTTTAATATTTCATCAACCTGCATGGGGTTATCAAGGTATCTGACAATACCCCTGTATTGTATAGGTGGAGACCCTAAACTGGGCTCCTATAACTAGAGGCCATCATCCCGACCAGATCTCGATGTCTCTTCAGATCCAAGCTACATATTTATTGATTGACCGCTGTATTGGATAGGTTGAGAGCCTAAACTGGGCTTCTATGACTAGAGGCCGTCATTCCGACCAGATCTCAGTGTTGAGGGTTGGATCCCCTTTCATGAAGTCAGAAAGCTGAATTTAGGTTCTACATATTCATCTTTTACAGCACTGGATCTGACTGGAGGCTGTAAACTAGTCTAGGCTTCCATGCTGTAGATCAAACCTCTACTCCTTGCTACTCCAGTATTCCATGGAAAGAGGTTTAACTTTAGGTTCCCCCGAGTTATTGGGACAAATGCTCACAGATCCATTTCTGGACCTTCATGGCAGTTGAGGTCACTGTTAGGCTTGTGGACAGGAACCACGACAACCAAGTTCGTGGACCCAGCAAGAGATGTGCTCCTGATTAGAGAAGCCATATGAACCACGACTACAGGCAAGTTAGTGGACCCAGCAAGTGTTGAGTTGTGCTCCTGAGGATGGAGATCCTCAGCCACGTAAGTGGTTTAGTGTATGTTCTGAAGAGCAGAGGAGCCATATACCAGGACTTGGAGCCATCGCGGTTATGCAGTGACATCATTTCGGGGCAGCCGGTGGCTAGAGACGTCCGTCCCGTGGGAGTGAGTCCTCAGGTGGTTGTTCAGGTTGCTCTTTTGAGTGAAGCACTTGCCGCACTCAGGACAAGTGAAGGGTTTCTCCCCCGTGTGGATCCTCTGATGCTCCACCAGATGGGACTTGTTACTGAAGAACTTGGGGCAGTTGGGGCAGGGGTAGGGCTTCTCCCCGGTGTGAGTCCTCCGGTGGGTGACCAGGTGCGAGCTGCTGGTGAAGCTCTTCCCGCACTGGTGGCAGGAATATGGCCGCTCGCCAGTGTGGGTCCTCCGATGCTTGACGAGGTTGGACCTGTTGGTGAAGCGCTTCTCGCAGGAGGGGCACGGGAAGGGCTTCTCTCCCGTGTGGACCACTTTGTGTTTCGCCAGGTCGGAGCTGCTGATAAAGCACTTGGGGCACTCCGGGCAGGAGAAGGGCTTCTCCCCCGTGTGGATCCTCCGATGGGCCAACAGGTTGGAGTTGGTGGTGAAGCGCTTTCCGCAGGTGGGGCAGGTGAAGGGCTTCTCCCGGATGGGGGCGGGCTTCTGGCGGCTGCAGGTGAAGCAATTCCCACGCGTTTCGTGGTTTTCAATCCAGTGAGCAGTTTTCTTCTGCGCGTCTGTAAAGTTCTTCTTACAGCACAGGGAGGCGTACGCGCAGGGCACGAGGGCATGGCTTATCTCATCACCAGACTCCTCCTTGATGCAGGTAATAATGTAACCAACGTCCTCGTTACCCGGAGGGGACGCCCCGGAACTCTCTTCCTTGAAACAGTTAGCCAGGAATGACATCGGCTCTGCAGGGGAGGGGCTTTTGTCTGCCTCTCCAGGGACTGTGGGGGCAGAGCTCCCGTCTGTCTCTCCAGGGACTGTGGGGGCGGAGCTCCCGTCTGCCTCTCCAGTAACTACTGGGCCGGTCTGAGTGGCTTTATCTTCTGATGTCCTCCAGAGCGCGACCCCGTCACAACAATCCCCTGGACAAAAGAAACGGAGACAAGTCACAGACATTACCCATAATCCTCCCCTCCATATAAGCAACAGGACCCAGGCAAGATGGGGGAGGTCTCCTTCCCTGCCCAAGCCTGCCTCCTCACTCTGCACTGCTAGCCAGGCCCTCCTCCGAAACCTGCTCCCCTCACCAGCCCCGCCTCCTCACTCTGCTCCCCTCACCAGCCCCGCCTCCTCACTCTGCTCCTATCACCAGCCCCGCCTCCTCACTCTGCTCCCATCATCAGCCCCGCCTCCCCACTCTGCTCCTCTCACCAGCCCCGCCTCCTCACTCTGCTCCTCTCACCAGCCCCGCCTCATCACTCTGCTCCTCTCACCAGGCTCCGCCTCCTCAATCTGCTCCTCTCACCAGCCCCGCCTCCCCACTCTGCTCCTCTCACCAGCCCCGCCTCCTCACTCTGCTCCTCTCACCAGCCCCGCCTCCTCACTCTGCTCCTCTCACCAGCCCCGCCTCCTCACTCTGCTCCTCTCACCAGCCCCGCCTCCTCACTCTGCTCCCATCATCAGCCCCGCCTCCCCACTCTGCTCCCATCATCAGCCCCGCCTCCCCACTCTGCTCCTCTCACCAGCCCCGCCTCCTCACTCTGCTCCCCTCACCAGCCCCGCCTCCTCACTCTGCTCCCATCACCAGCCCTGCCTCCTCACTCTGCTCCGATCAACAGGCCCCCCTCCTCACTCTGCTCCCATCACCAGCCCCGCCTCCTCACTCTGCTCCGATCACCAGCCCCGCCTCCCCACTCTGCTCCCATCACCAGCCCCGCCTCCTCACTCTGCTCCCATCACCAGCCCCGCCTCCTCACCCTGCTCCCATCACCAGCCCCGCCTCCCCACTCTGCTCCTCTCACCAGCCCCGCCTCCTCACTCTGCTCCCATCACCAGCCCCGCCTCCTCACTCTGCTCCGATCACCAGCCCCGCCTCCTCACTCTGCTCCCATCACCAGCCCCGCCCCCACACTCTGCTCCCATCACCAGCCCCGCCCCCACACTCTGCTCCCCTCACCAGCCCCGCCTCCTCACTCTGCTCCCCTCACCAGCCCCGCCTCCTCACTCTGCTCCCCTCACCAGCCCCGCCTCCTCACTCTGCTCCCATCACCAGCCCCGCCTCCCCACTCTGCTCCTCTCACCAGCCCCGCCTCCTCACTCTGCTCCCATCACCAGCCCCGCCTCCTCACTCTGCTCCCATCACCAGCCCCGCCTCCTCACTCTGCTCCCATCACCAGCCCCGCCTCCTCACTCTGCTCCCATCACCAGCCCCGCCTCCTCACTCTGCTCCCATCACCAGCCCCGCCTCCTCACTCTGCTCCCATCACCAGCCCCGCCTCCTCACTCTGCTCCCATCACCAGCCCCGCCTCCTCACTCTGCTCCCATCACCAGCCCCGCCTCCCCACTCTGCTCCTCTCACCAGCCCTGCCTCCTCACTCTGCTCCCATCACCAGCCCCGCCTCCTCACTCTGCTCCCATCACCAGCCCCGCCTCCTCACTCTGCTCCCATCACCAGCCCCGCCTCCTCACTCTGCTCCCATCACCAGCCCCGCCTCCTCACTCTGCTCCCCTCACCAGCCCCGCCTCCTCACTCTGCTCCCCTCACCAGCCCCGCCTCCTCACTCTGCTCCCATCACCAGCCCCGCCTCCTTTCTCTGTTGGGCAATGTCTGGGGGGGGGGGGGGGTATTCATTAATTCCGCACATGCTCAGACACTCACCTGGGTGTGGGCGGCCTGGACACCCTCTGTAGTCTCCTGGGTGGAGTTTCCACTTGCCGGGCCAATCGCAGGCTTCCTGCTGATCAGATAACGATTGTTATTACTTTGACAGCATCAGACATGAAGATTGGAAAGAAACAATGCTGCGGGGTCACATGACCTGTCCTTGACCAATAGCACAGAGTTATGGGTAGAGAGCCCGGTATGGGCGGAGTTATGTGTAAAAAGCCCAGCATGGGCGGAGTTATGGATAGAGAACCCGGCGTGGGCGGAGTTATGGTCAGACACAGGTGGAGGAGTTCCATGATAGCCCCGCCCCCTCCCTGATTGCCCCTCCCCGATGCCTCACCTCTTCCGCCAGCATCTGGGTGATGCAGCCACTCAGCTCCAGGATCCTCCGCGCCGTGTTGCCATGGAGACTCCTCAGGGGCGGGGCCGGCAGCACCTCCAGGACATCGGCCTCCTCTGGCCTCTCTACGATCATGTAATCCTGCTGAAACGTGATGACATCATAATACCTGACCCTCCTAAGCCCCGCCCACCCAACACGAATCTTTCCCAGAATTCCTCACCTGCCCGGTCAGGGTGTAGATGATCTGCAGCGCTATTCGCAGGATGCTGCCGGAAAATTCCGCCATCGCCTCTTTAGCCTTCACCTCCATGGCGGCGGAGGCTCCACCCACTGCAACACAATACTACAAGAGGCTTCTGGGTAAAAGAACCCTAGCAAAGGTCTCTGTCCCTCTATGGCTCCCTCTGAGGGGATCTAACCTGACTTCATGTCTGAAAGGGGGTCATGTGACCAGGATGACCCACGTGGGAGTGAATTTCCGGACTGCTCTAGATAGACAAGAAGTGTCGGCTGATCTCACTGACACAGAAGAGCGGAAAGGATTAACGACAGCACCGCTCCAATCACATCCGCCCCGTCGCCCGGACTCCCACACCGCACCGCGCTCACTTCCGGCTC
Organism: Gastrophryne carolinensis; assembly: GCA_027917425.1. Taxonomy (NCBI): domain Eukaryota; kingdom Metazoa; phylum Chordata; class Amphibia; order Anura; family Microhylidae; genus Gastrophryne; species Gastrophryne carolinensis. The sequence continues at coordinate 630,974,672 of CM051235.1, forward strand.
CTGCGTTCCACAGCCCGGACCCATACCGAACCACGTTCACTTCCGGCTTCTGCGTTCCACAGCCCGGACTCCCACACCGCACCACGTTCACTTCCGGCTTCTGCATTCCACAGCCCGGACTCCCACGCCGCACCACGTTCACTTCCGGCTTCTGCGTTCCACAGCCCGGACTCCCACACCGCACCACGTTCACTTCCGGCTTCTGCGTTCCACAGCCCGGACTCCCACACCGCACCACGTTCACTTCCGGCTTCTGCGTTCCACAGCCCGGACTCCCACACAGAGCTGAAGGGGAGGGGCCAGTGGCTAGAGACCATTCTGATTGGCTGGTGTAGGTACACAGAGCTGAAGGGGAGGGGCCAGTGGCTAGAGACCATTCTGATTGGCTGGTGTAGGTACACAGAGCTGAAGGGGAGGGGCCAGTGGCTAGAGACCATTCTGATTGGCTGGTGTAGGTACACAGAGCTGAAGGGGAGGGGCCAGTGGCTAGATACCATTCTGATTGGCTGGTGCAGGTACACAGAGCTGAGAGGGAGGGGCCAGTGGCTAGAGACTATTCTGATTGGCTGGTGGAGGTACACAGAGCTGAAGGGGAGGGGCCAGTGGCTATATAACCATTCTGATTGGTTGGTGTAGGTACACAGAGCTGAAGGGGAGGGACCAGTGGCTAGATAACCATTCTGATTGGTTGGTGTACGTACACAGAGCTGAAGGGGAGGGGCCAGTGGCTAGAGACCATTCTGATTGGTTGGTGTAGGTAGACAGAGCTGAAGGGGAGGGGCCAGTGGCTAGATACCATTCTGATTGGTTGGTGTAGGTAGACAGAGCTGAAGGGGAAGGGCCAGTGGCTAGATACCATTCTGATTGGTTGGTGTAGGTAGACAGAGCTGAAGGGGAGGGGCCAGTGGCTAGACTTTTCTAGCTTCAGAATAGTCATTACACTTGGGTTATGTCCAGTAGAGGGCGAACTTCTGCAGCGATGAATAGAAAAAAAATGGAGCCCCTCCCGGCCCATAAATACCTGGGACCTCCCACACATTCCCCAGTAATCGTCTCTGCAGACGCAGAGCAAGTCAGAAGATGCTGTATCTCCTTCCTTACAGGTAAGCCGGGGTCACACTCGGCACTTTATTGCCCTATTTCTTCCCAGACCGGATTAAATTTTAAACCCTTATGCCTCCCAGCCTTGGCTGCAGGTCCGGGTGAGGGTAGGCTGCACCCGAGCTGGTGTAATTTAGGAGCCATGCTCCACCGTGAGACCCCATATCAAGGGGTAGGCGGTTTACCAGGTTGGTGACCCTGGTTTGGGATGCCCCGTCACGTTATCCCTTCACTTCTGGTTGGTATGAGATCCCCCCCCCTTTTTCCGTGTCTCCCTGTTCCCCTCAGGTGGGGGGGTCGGGGCTGGCCGGTCCCGTTTTTTGTTTGTCTATGTCTTTTGTTTACTTTATTAGCGTGTGTGTGTGCTTATACTGCGGAGGCTGCCCAGGATGCGTCGTTGGCCGCTTGTGGGACGCCATTGCGGCGGGGAGAGCTTCTCCCCCTCTCTTCTGTTTGAGCAGGGGGCGGGGCCAGGCGATCGGCGCTTCCACGGCCGGCCTGCCCCCCTGTCTATGGCGCCTATTGCGGCACCCAGCTGGGATCCGCATTGCTTGGGCTCATTGGGAAGGGGGCGGAGCCAGGCTCAGCGCGCGATTCGCGCTGGCCCGCCCTTCTTCCTCCTCCCTTCTTTCTGCCTCGGTGTGCCGTTGCCATTTCCTGGTTTGTGAGTGCCCTGCGGGGCTTTTGTGCCTTTAATTATGCCATGTACCCCAATATAGCACCGGGGGCTATTGTTTTAACGCATTGTTATCCATAAAGCATGCATTATGTGTATATATATATATATTTATATATATTACATTGGATATATATAATTTTTTATATAGCAAGTCTTATTAGCTTGTGTGTTGTGTGTGACTTTTGTGTTTGACGCGTTTTTCTTATGGGGGCCCTCTTTTTTCTCTTTGTGTCTTTCAGGAGGACTCCCTGTTCACATTAAAAAAAGGGGGTTCTCCCGGTCCTAGGGTCCCTTGGATAAATTGGGTTTTTACAAAATCCTCCCACTAGTGGACTTAAGGGGCATCCCGGGTAGCTAAATAGCGTAATTCCCGTTGACTATTGCGACTACCATGAAAATCACCATATGGAGGCTCCCCAGGATACCGTGCTCCGGCTCCCTTCGGGGTAGTCCCGGTAGTGTGTGGGTTGGGGGGTATCCCTTGCGGGGGATAATGTACTGGTTTGCATACCATGTGCTCAGCAGGCCATAAAGCGGCAGTATGGGTCGCAGGCGTCTGGGTCAGTGCCACCGGTCTCATCACCTACTCCACCCCGCCTGATCCGTACCCCAAGTGACACCGTCATTAGCAGGGAGTCGCAATCTGATGTATGTGCTTGATTGGCCAACATAGAGAAATTGATTTCCAGCTCTGCGGCCGGAAAGGCCCCGGCTAAGAGGAGACATTTATCACCGGCCGCGCCGGTTCTGAGCCTTGAGGATTATGATTCCCTTGACTGGTCTGATTATTCCCCCCTCTTGAGGAGGGGGAATTGTGTGCTGAGTCTGATGGCTCTGAGGATCAGCAGTTTTTGGATGCTGATGCTGGGCAGAAGCATGGGGATGCTGTGGATACCCCCAGGATTCTGGCCGATTTATTTGAGGTGCTGGCTATTTCTCCTCTGGCGGAGCCCCTCCGCAGAAGGGGGACTTTTTTGGGACCTCTAAGCTTTGATTGGAGTTCCCAAATCAGAAGCACTTTGACAATATGATTCTTTTAGAATGGGAAAGGCCTAGCCGGCTTCCCGGTGTTCCTCAGGGATGGGATAGAAAGTATCCCTTTCCGGTGGACGCGGTCAAGCGCTGGTCGTCTCCTCCCGAAGTCGATGCACCCGTCCTGGGATTGTCCAACACATCTGTTGTGCACTCTCCAGATGCCACCACGTTAAAGGATGGTGAGGACCGACGTATTGATCAAATGGCATGTCATGCCTTTGGCAGCATGGATTAGTATAGGTTGCCCGTTTCCGGATCTATCACTCAAGGTCAACTTCATTACCCCAATTTACTAATGCTGGCTTTGACGGCGTGGCTGCTGAAACCTCCATTCTACAGGAAGAAGGTTTGTCGCGGTGATTCAGACACTTGTTAGAGCTAGGTAGAGATCTTCCTCTAACATCTACTACAGGACTTGGAGGTCCTATATTGATTGGTGTGAGGCTAGGGCCTTGCCTTGCAGGGTATTTTCGATTCCTAGGATTTTGGATTTTCTTTAGCACAGCCTGGACCTGGGGTTCCAGCTTAAGTACCTTGAAAGGGCAGGTCTCTGCCCTGGCGGTCTTCTTTCAAAGGTCCTTTGATCTTCGTCCTTTGGTTAAGACTTTCTTCCAGGGGGTCCACTCATGTGCGACTCCCTCGAAAGCCTTTGTTGCCTGTTTGGTATTTGAATTTGGTTCTGTCGGCCCTTCAGGGGCCTCCTTTTGAGCCGGTGCAGGATGTTGCACTTTCTATGCTCTCACAGAGGGTTGCCTTTTTTGGGACGTGTCTCTGAGTTGGCGGCTCTGTCCATTAAGGCCCCTTACTTTGAAAGACATCAGGACAAGGTGGTTTTTCACTTTAAGCCAGTTTTCCTTCCTAAGGTGTGTCATGCCCAGGGCATGATTATAGAACATACGTATTATGAGTGTATATATGTGTGTGTATATTTGGATATGGACCAGCAGCTTTCCCCTCCACCCGTGTGCCATAAAACACCCTCCTATATAAAAACAGGGCCATGCAGCGTGTACATTCCAACTTAATTAAGACTCTGTTTGTGATACTTCCTTGTATGAAGTCAGATCTCTTTGAAGTGCCAGGCTGTTGTCTTTGCTCTGGCCATAAACCGGCAATCAGATAAGGGGACCTGGGAAATAGAATTCCCCCCACCCCACCCTTAGGAATTCCATGGAAATGGAAGGTGTCCTGTTAAGCCATTTTTCCCTCCAAATTCTGGCTAACAAAAGCAAGAGGAGACACATGCCTGGGGCATTACAAGCTAAGGACCTGGGAACATAACATCATCCCAAGCAACGAGCAACCACAGAAAACTCCAACAAAAAGGACTGCGTAAGGACTCTATTTTTGAACTGTTATTAGTTGTATACTCTTTCTGTATTTTTTGTATGTCATTTTATTGTTATTAATTACATCCAGCACTGTGATACCTTTTATCAGATTAAATGTTTAATTAATCAGCTCTAGTCTTTGACCTCTAAATAGATGAGCTCACCTTCCTGAGGGAAGCTCTGGTGATACACGTTTATTAGGGTTAATTGATGACTTGCTGGGACTAGTAGTCCCTGTCTGGGGGTCTATTGGCGTGTTAACCCTGGTACCATCACACTCTGTCTGGCGTATGGATAGAGCGTGATCGTGACAACTGGTGGCAGCGTCGGGATATATTTAGAGATTTTTAGTGCTTGCTGGATTTTACCCGAAAATCTTAAGCACTAAAAGAAATTTGCATACATCTTATTGTGTGTAAATTCCCAAAGACAGAGCTCAGTGCTGATCTAAAGACATACCAAAAAGAGTGCAAGACAGTTCTGTCCTTCCCATCTGTTGTTTTACTCCCTCTGCTTCATATCGGAAATATGGAGGCATATCGCAAGCAGTCCAAGCCCGCACTGGTGTTAATGTGCCAAGAAAAGGAGATCCCTACAGCGGGAAAGACCAAGGACCAGCTTATTGCCGATCTTGTGGAAAATGATGCCCGTGCAGCAGAGCTGAGTGATGTGAGGCTAAGTCCTACAGTGGAGAATGAGGGACACCACATTACTCCCCATCAGGACAGTACTCCACATGAAGCCTTGGACTCTTATATGCGGACTGCTTTACAACACCTTGGAGATGTGGATGCTAATATTAAACTCCAGTTGCTTCTTCAGTACCAAACAGCAGAAAGAGAGGCCCAGGCACAAGCTGCTGAGAGAGAGGCTGCTGAGAGACAAGCTGCAGAAAGAGAGGCCCAGGCACGAGCTGCAGAAAGAGAGAGAGAGGCCCAGGCACGAGCTGCTGAGAGAGAGGCAGCAGAAAGAGAGGCCCAGCGCAGACATGAACTGGAGGTCCTGAGGCTGAGAGGGGACGCTTTATCCGCACGCAGTGATGTGCAGGGTGAGGGTGACCACAAACCTCGCTTGGAACATTTCCCCATGATGGAGAAAGATGGTGATTTGGACATATTCCTGAGAGGATTTGAAAAGGTTTGCCGGCAGTTTCATCTTCCTAAAGAGCAGTGGGGACGATACCTAACCCCACGGCTGCGAGGAAAAGCTCTGGATGTGTTTGCTTCTCTTCCCTCTGAAAGAGACCAGGACTATGAGGCAATAAAATCTGCCCTGCTAAAAAGTGCTAATCTGACTCCAGAAACCTATCGGAAGAAGTTTAGGACTTTACAACAGAGCACCACAGAGAGTTGCACTGAACATGCAGGTCAGCTAAGGACTGCATTCAGGCAATGGACTGGGGGCCTACAAGTCACCACTTATGAGGCCCTGGAGGACTTGATGGTCCTGGATCAGTTCCTCCAAACAAGGAGCTGTGAAGCCAGAGAGTGGATTTTGGACCGCAAGCCCAAGACAGTCGCAGAAGCCGCAGAACTAGGAGATGACTTTGCCAATAACCGTGCACCAACAGCGAAGCGTGGTCCTGCGCAAGCTGGATCAAGTACCTGGAAGGGAGCTGCCCACCCACAGAGTGCCAGTAGGTCAACTGGGAGATTCCTGCCGTCCACACCAAGAGCAACAGGAACCACGTCGGGTCAGGGGGACACCCGCCGATGTTACAGATGCAACAAGATTGGGCACCTGAGTGCCACCTGCCCCAACAAAAAGAATTCTCCACTGGCAGTTGAAGGACACCCAGCCGTTTTTCTGGTGTCTGGAACAGTGGAGAAGAGAGCGGATAACCTGCAGAGCGTAACTGTGGGTGACCGGGTGACCGTGGGTCTACGTGATTCGGGGGCCTCCTTTACCTTAGTGCGGCCTGAAGTGGTGGATACCGAGGACATCATCCCTGGAAAAAACATGGCTTTAAAAGGAATTGGAGGTGTGCGCCCGGCTGTGCCCATGGCCCGTGTGTACCTGGATTGGGGTGCAGGCAAAGGTTTGCGGGAGGTGGGGGTCTCTGAGGACATCCCTGTCAGTGTTCTGCTGGGGAATGATTTGGGTCGGATGCTATGCCATTATGCTCCAGAGGACACTGCCTGCACACCACAGGGGCTAGGAGACAGCCCTGATCGTTCTGAGGTACTGTACGAGACTTTGGGGGACACTGTGAAATGTGATAACTGGGAGGGAGTGCAGGGGGCTGATAAATGTTTACCTGTAACTGAACCAGTTGTGTCTTCCAAAAGTGGAGTGGGGTGTATTGTGAAATGTAATGCCAATGTATTACCTTTGTCAAAACCTAGCGGAGATGGGCTAGGGGGAGGGGTTGGTGGGCCCCTGGTGACAGGTAAGGATGAGGGACCAGCAGTGAATGATGTGTCCCCATCCTGTAAGCGGGAGATGGCTGAGGAGGAGGAGGGAGGAAGGAGTGATGTAGCTGTATATGATGCCTGTAACGTTGTTATGTCCGGGACTGAGGGGGAGGAAGGTAAACCCCAGGGAGGCATATCAATGGTGGCAGTGGTTACACGTCAGCAGTGTGCCAGAGCTGCAGCTGTAAAAAGAAGGGAGGATGGTGATGACTCACAAGCCGAAGCAGAGGAGGGTGGAGATGGTAGTTCACCTGAGGGAAATGTGTCCCCTGATGCCACAAGATGGGGGGAGGGCAATGAACATTTTCGGGAAGCTCTGCGCAGTGATCCTTCCCTTGAAGGGCTGAGACAGCGTGCTGAGCAGCCAGGCGCTAACTAAGATGGGCATCGGGTATATTGGGAAAACAATATCCTGTATTGGGAGTCCCTTTCCAAAACCATGCTAGGGCCCCAGGAGAGAGAAAGGCAGTTGGTGGTTCCTAGGCAGTTTAGGAAAGAGCTACTGAGGTTAGCCCATGAGACCCCCCTGGCAGGACACTTGGGAGTGGCCAAAACAAAGTCCAGGTTGGCACACAATTTCTACTGGCCAGGTATGGGTACTGCTGTTGCTAGTTACTGTAGGTCCTGTCACGTTTGCCAGAGGGTGGGTAAGTCCGGGGATGTAACTCGTGTTCCCCTAGTGCCCCTACCCATCATATCTGTACCCTTTGAGCGAGTGGCAGTGGATATTGTGGGGCCTCTAGCTATACCCAGCAGCACAGGGAAACAGTTTATTCTTACTGTGGTGGACTATGCAACCAGGTACCCTGAGGCTGTTGCCTTATCTTCTGTCCGGGCAGATAAGGTGGCAGATGCGCTGATCAGTATATTCTGCAGGGTTGGGTTCCCTAGAGAAATGCTCACTGATCAGGGCACCCAGTTCATGTCCAATCTAATGCAAAGTCTCTGTAAGAAGGTAAACGTACAGCACCTGGTAGCAAGCCCATACCACCCCCAAACAAATGGTCTCTGCGAGAGGTTCAATGGGACCCTGAAACAAATGTTAAAAACCTTTGTAGAGTCAGAAGGCAGGGACTGGGAAAAGTACTTACCCTATTTGTTAGTTGCTTACAGGGAGGTACCCCAAGAATCTACAGGTTTCTCACCTTTTGAATTATTGTATGGTCGCAAAGTGCGGGGGCCCCTAGATTTAGTTAGAGGGGAGTGGGAAGGGGGGCAACATACTCCTGAAACTTCGGTGGTGGAGTATGTCCTAAAGTTTAGGGACAGAATGCAGGTGTTGACTGGGCTAGTACACGATAACCTCAGAGCAGCACAGTCCAGGCAGAAACACTGGTATGACCGCAATGCAAGGAACCGGGTCAATGAGGTGGGACAGAAGGTAATGGTTCTAAACCCCATTAGGCAGAATAAGTTACAGGCTGCCTGGGAGGGTCCTTTCACCATTTTACAGCGCCCAGAACCAACCACGTATGTAGTAGCCCTTGATAAGAAAAGTCAGAGACAGAGACAGTACCACATTAATATGTTAAAGGCCTACTATGACCCGGAGGATGTGGTACTCAGTGTGTGCAGTGCACCAGAGGAAGAGGGGGGTAGTGATCCCTTACTAGATCTTGTGGAGGAAGCTAAGAGCCAGGGATCCCTTCAGGATGTGCAGGTCAATCCACAGCTCCCAGATGAAAGGAAGAGGCAGCTACATCAGGTGTTAGGCCCCTTCAGTGCCAACTTTACTGGGAAGCCAGGGCGAACTACCGTAGCTACCCACCATGTGGATACGGGGGCCCAGCCACCACTTAGACAGGTAGCCTACTGGGTATCCCCAGAAATAAAGGCCCACATACAGAAGGAGATCGAGGACATGCTAAAACTAGGGGTAATTAAGAAGTCTAAAAGCCCCTGGGCCTCCCCAGTAGTTCTAGTGCCCAAAAAGGATAAATCCACCAGGTTCTGTGTGGATTACCGAAGGTTAAATGCCGTGACCACATTTGATGCCTACCCAATGCCCAGAATAGATGAACTGCTTGATCAGCTAGCAGGTTCTCAATACGTCACTATTATGGATTTGAGCCGAGGGTACTGGCAGATCCCCATGACTCCAGAGGCCCAGGAACGGTCAGCCTTTATTACTCCCTTTGGGTTGTTTGAGTGCTGTGTCATGCCCTTTGGGATGAAAAATGCCCCAGCCACTTTTCAGCGACTAGTCGATCAGCTGCTAGAGGGCCACAAGGAATATGCAGTAGCTTACTTAGATGATATTGCCATATTTAGCAAGACCTGGGAGGAGCACCTGATTCACCTGCACAAGGTGGTAAAACAAATAGCTGAGGCAGGGCTTACCATCAAACCAGAGAAGTGTCAAGTTGGCATGACAGAAGTGCAGTATCTGGGACATCGGGTAGGAGGAGGGACCCTACGCCCCGAGCCCAGTAAGGTGGAGTCTATTATGGCCTGGCCAATTCCCAAGACCAAAAAACAGGTCATGTCTTTCCTGGGAACAGCAGGTTATTATCGTAGATTTGTCCCAGACTATAGCAAGATAGCCAAACCCCTCACCGATTTGACTAAAAAGAAAGTGTCCAAGCAAATTACCTGGACTGAGGACTGTAATAAGGCCTTTGTCGCCCTCAAGACAGCATTGTCCAACTCTCCGGTCCTCCAGGCCCCTGATTTCAGCAGGAGGTTCGTGGTACAAACGGATGCTTCCAATTTTGGGCTGGGGGCTGTTCTTAGCCAAGTGAACTCCCATGGAGAAGAACACCCTATACTATACCTTAGTAGGAAGCTATTGCCTAGAGAAGTGGCCTATGCTGTCATAGAGAAAGAATGTCTAGCTATGGTCTGGGCTTTGCAAAAATTACAACCCTACCTGTACGGAAGGGATTTCACTGTCATAACGGATCACAATCCTCTACATTGGTTAGACAGGGTGTCGGGTAACAATGGCAAACTGCTTCGCTGGAGTCTTATCCTCCAACAATATAATTTCACGGTCCAACACAGGAAAGGAAGCCTGCATTAAAATGCAGATGGACTATCGCGTCAGGGGGAAATAGACTGTTAGTGGGCGCAGATTTATCAGCCTGGATAGGCTGGATCTCTCTGCCCCATCTTAAGGGGGAGGCGTCATGCCCAGGGCATGATTATAGAACATACGTATTATGAGTGTATATATGTGTGTGTATATTTGGATATGGACCAGCAGCTTTCCCCTCCACCCGTGTGCCATAAAACACCCTCCTATATAAAAACAGGGCCATGCAGCGTGTACATTCCAACTTAATTAAGACTCTGTTTGTGATACTTCCTTGTATGAAGTCAGATCTCTTTGAAGTGCCAGGCTGTTGTCTTTGCTCTGGCCATAAACCGGCAATCAGATAAGGGGACCTGGGAAATAGAATTCCCCCCACCCCACCCTTAGGAATTCCATGGAAATGGAAGGTGTCCTGTTAAGCCATTTTTCCCTCCAAATTCTGGCTAACAAAAGCAAGAGGAGACACTTGCCTGGGGCATTACAAGCTAAGGACCTGGGAACATAACATCATCCCAAGCAACGAGCAACCACAGAAAACTCCAACAAAAAGGACTGCGTAAGGACTCTATTTTTGAACTGTTATTTGCTGTATACTCTTTCTGTATTTTTTGTATGTCATTTTATTGTTATAAATTACATCCAGCACTGTGATACCTTTTATCAGATTAAATGTTTAATTAATCAGCTCTAGTCTTTGACCTCTAAATAGATGAGCTCACCTTCCTGAGGGAAGCTCTGGTGATACACGTTTATTAGGGTTAATTGATGACTTGCTGGGACTAGTAGTCCCTGTCTGGGGGTCTATTGGCGTGTTAACCCTGGTACCATCACACTCTGTCTGGCGTATGGATAGAGCGTGATCGTGACAAGGTGGTTTCTGCCTTCCATCTCAATCAGGATGTAGTTCTCCATTCCTTGTGTCCTAGGCCTAGCAATGACAAGGAGAGGGTCCTGCACTCTTTGGATGTGGTTCGTTGTGTGAAGTTCTATTTGGTGGCTACTTCTCCCTTTCGTAGGACGGACGCCTTGTTCGTGGTGCCCTTTGGGCCCAGGAAGCGGTTGGCGCCCGCCAAGTCTACCATTAGTAATTGGATACGTCAGGCCATTGTTGGGGCCTATTCTGCTAAGGGGAAGATTCCCTCTTTTCAGATCACTGCTCATTATACTCGTGCTGTTGGGGCATCCTGGGCTTTCCAGCACCAGGCTTCTGTTGAACAAGTTTGTAAGACTGCTACTTGGTCTTCTGTTCATACTTTTTCCAAGTTTTACAAGGTTGATGTGCGGGTCTCAGCGGATGCTGTTTTTGGCCGCAAAGTTCTGCAAGCTGCAGTGGTTTAAGTTTGTGCCTTGTTTTGGATCCCCGCCCTTTATGGACACTGCTATGGGATGTCCCAAGTGTAATGACTATTCTGAAGTGGGGTGTGTGACATACTTAGAATAATACCATTTTGTGAATACTCACCTGTAAAATGGGTATTATAAGTATGTCACACACCCCGCCCTTATTTTATTCTGGATCCTCTATAGGGTGAACCTTGTTTTGTTTAATAGGTTTTTATTGGCTCTTCCTGGTCCCCTTCCTGCTTTCTTATACTGGGGAGTGTGTGGGATGTCCCAGGTATTTATGGACCGGGAGGGGCTTCTTTTTTAGTCATCTCTGCAGAAGTTCGCCCTCTACTGGACATAACCCAAGTGTATTCTGAAGCGGGGTGTGTGACATACTTACAATACCCATTTTACAGGTGAGTAATCACAAAATTGTATTTTTCTGGTGTAGGTACACAGAGCTGAAGGGGAGGGGCCAGTGGCTAGAGACTATTCTGATTGGTGGGTATAGGTACACAGAGCTGAAGGGGAGGGGCCAGTGGCTAGACCATTCTGATTGGCTGGTGTAGGTACACAGAGCTGAAGGGGAGGGGCCAGTGGCTAGACCATTCTGATTGGCTGGTGTAGGTACACAGAGCTGAAGGGGAGGGGCCAGTGAGTAGAGAACCATTCTGATTGGTTGGTGTAGGTACACAGAGCTAAAGGGGAGGCGCCAGTGGCTAGACCATTCTGGTTGGCTGGTGTAAGTACACAGAGCTAAAGGGGAGGGACCAAAGGCTAGAGTCCATTCTGAATGGCTGGTGTAGGTACACAGAGCTGAAGGGGAGGGGTCAGTGGCTAGAGACTATTCTGATTGGCTGGTGTAGGTACACAGAGCTGAAGGGGAGGGGTCAGTGGCTGGGCCATTCTGATTGGCTGGTGTAGGTACACAGAGCTGAAGGGGAGGGGCCAGTGGCTAGAGACCATTCTGATTGGATGCAGCGCTGTATAGTAAGTGTAACATCACATGACCCACCTCTATACTGTACATGTAGGCTCCGCCTCCTAAACATAACAGAGAGACGTATAGGAAAGTGTTGTTACATAGGATACATAGAAAATTACCTGTTCCTGTTTGGGACTTGTATAAGATAAGCACATTGACCATTTTCTTTTCCTTTTTACAACCTTTAAAGTGTTAGTTTCTAGATAGAGAATTTTCTGTTAGCGCAATATTACCAACTTGTTCATTCTGATTTATTTATTATTGTGTATGAGGCATAGATCAGACTTTTCACACCAGCCAAAGAAAGGGCTACATCCTGCGGGCAGAGGCACGGGTGCCTGGCCACCCTGAGGGTTACATTCTGTGAGTGTGGATGTGTGGGTGCCTGGCTACGCTGAGGGCTACATCCGGCGGGTGTGGATGCGCAGGTGCCTGGCTACGCTGAGGGCTACATCCGGCGGGTGTGTATGCGCAGGTGCCTGGCTACGCTGAGGGCTACATCTGGCGGGTGTGTATGCGCAGGTGCCTGGCTACGCTGAGGGCTACATCCGGCGGGTGTGGATGCGCAGGTGCCTGGCTACACTGAGGGCCACATCTGGCGGGTGTGGATGCGCAGGTGCCTGGCTACGCTGAGGGCCACATCTGGCGGGTGTGGATGCGCAGGTGCCTGGCTACGCTGAGGGCTACATCCGGCGGGTGTGGATGCGCAGGTGCCTGGCTACACTGAGAGCTACATCTGGCGGGTGTGGATGTGCAGGTGCCTGGCTACGCTGAGGGCTACATCCGGCGGGTGTGGATGCGCAGGTGCCTGGCTACGCTGAGGGCCACATCTGGCGGGTGTGGATGCGCAGGTGCCTGGCTACGCTGAGGGCTACATCCGGCGGGTGTGGATGTGCAGGTGCCTGGCTACGCTGAGGGCTACATCTGGCGGGTGTGGATGTGCAGGTGCCTGGCTACGCTGAGAGCTACATCTGGCGGGTGTGGATGCGCAGGTGCCTGGCTATGCTGAGAGCTACATCTGGCGGGTGTGGATGCGCAGGTGCCTGGCTACGCTGAGGGCTACATCTGGCGGGTGTGGATGCGCAGGTGCCTGGCTACGCTGAGGGCTACATCTGGCGGGTGTGGATGCGCAGGTGCCTGGCTACGCTGAGGGCTACATCTGGCGGGTGTGGATGCGCAGGTGCCTGGCTACGCTGAGGGCTACATCCGGCGGGTGTGGATGCGCAGTTGCCTGGCTACACTGAGAGCTACATCTGGCGGGTGTGGATGCGCAGGTGCCTGGCTACGCTGAGAGCTACATCTGGCGGGTGTGGATGCGCAGGTGCCTGGCTATGCTGAGAGCTACATCTGGCGGGTGTGGATGCGCAGGTGCCTGGCTACGCTGAGGGCTACATCTGGCGGGTGTGGATGCGCAGGTGCCTGGCTACGCGGAGGGCTACATCCGGCGGGTGTGGATGCGCAGGTGCCTGGCTACGCTGAGGGCTACATCTGGCGGGTGTGGATGCGCAGGTGCCTGGCTACGCTGAGGGCTACATCCGGCGGGTGTGGATGCGCAGGTGCCTGGCTACGCTGAGGGCTACATCTGACGGGTGTGGATGCGCAGGTGCCTGGCTACGCTGAGGGCTACATCTGGCGGGTGTGGATGCGCAGGTGCCTGGCCACGTTGGACTTCTCGGAGAAGCGCTTGCCGCAGTACTGGCAGGTGAAGGGCTTCTCTCCCGTGTGCACCCGTAGGTGCTTGTCCAGGGCCACCTTCTGGATGAAGCCCTTGCCGCAGATGCTGCACATGTAGCGGCGCTCCCCCGTGTGGATGCGGTGGTGCTTGGCCCGGTCGGAGCGGGTGGTGAATCTCTTGCCGCAGGTGGCGCAGGGGAAGGGGCGTTCCCCGGTGTGCACGCGCATGTGGTTGTCCGCGTCGGATTTCTGGCGGAACGTTTTCCCGCACTGCGGGCAGGAGTAGCGCTTCTCCACCGAGTGTCTCTTGGAGTGGAGGTCCAAGTCCTGTCTGCTCAGGAAGGTCTCTGCGCAGGTCTTACAGGAGAACGTCTGCTCCTCTAAGCAAGACGTCCTCCTGTCAACAGTGGTCGTATAAAACGGTTCAGTAAGTGAAGTGAAGACTTCTTCCCATGTGCGGGGTTCCTCCTTAATATGAGAGGGCATCATCTGACATGGCGTATAGTGGTTCTGCTGCTCACTAGACACTGGGCCATTGTCATGCAGTAAGTGGAGGTCCCTCTTAACCTGAGAAGAACCTGACTGCATGTGGCCCATAGGGTTATAGAGGCCCCTGTTATTCAAACCTTCATCTTCACCACAGAAGATCCGCATCTCATCGGAAAACTGTCCACAGTCTAAACTCCTGGAGGGGTCACGTGGTGCGAGATGTCTCTGCCCCCGAGGAGCTGCCCTCTTATCAGCCACCGGCAGTACAGGACCACTGAGAGAAGGAACAGCGGTCACTTCAGGAATGTTCACCTCCCCTGAGAGGCGTTCCACCACGAGAGGACCTGAAGGAAGTAAGTCCTTCCTAACACCAGAAGGCATCTGGAATAGATCATTTCTTAGCGTTGATACCCTGGTAGCTGGTGAGTTATCCGCCGCATGTGGAAGGGGTTCCGCTATCGTACAAGCATTGCCGACATGATCCTCTTCCTTTATGGTCAAGTCCTTCCGAGCCTCTTGCAGGAGACAGTCTCTCGAAGCTCTGATCAGTGGTTGGTCGTCCACCATGGTTGGCTGTGGTGTCTCCTGTATATAAGCAACAGCAGGTTTTATATCATTCAAGGATCTAGAAATGTCTGGACAGGCGAGAGGTCCTGGTTTGGCTTCTGCTCGAACACCAGAGGTCTTCTGCAGGAGACAGTCTCTCGAAGCTCTGACTGGTGGGAGGTCCTCCACCATGGCTGGCTGTGGTGTTTCCTGTATATGAGCAAGAGCAGGTTTTATATGCTCCAAGGATCTAGAAATGTCTGGACATGTGAGAGGTCCTGGTTTGGCTTCCGTTTGACCACCAGAGGTCTTCTGCAGGAGACAGTCTCTCGAAGCTCTGACCGATGGGAGGTCGTCCATCATGGTTGGCTGTAGTATCTCCTGTATATGAGCAACAGCAGGTTTTATATGCTCCAAGGATCTAGAAATGTCCGGACATGTAAGAGGTTCTGGTTTGGCTTCGACTTGACCACCAGAGTTCTTCTGCAGGAGACAGTCTCTCGAAGCTCTGACCGGTGGGAGGTCGTCCACCATGGCCGGCTCTGGTGTCTCCTGTATATAAGCAACAGCAGGTTTTATATGCTCCAAGGATCTAGAAATGTCCAGACATGTGAGAGGTCCTGGTCTGGAGTTCTTCAGCAGGAGACGGCCTCTTGACGAAGGATCTCTGGTTGCCGGGAGACCACAATGTGGTTCCGCCATGACTCCAGTAAGACTGAGAGATGTAGAAGTGTTCGGATAGGGGAGGCCCCCTTCTCCCGAGGCTGCCGCCCGCTTGGGATCAGTAAATCTGAGGGCACCACCGCTGCTGAGTGTAGGGACATGGGTTGGGCAGAGATCGGCCAACTTGTGTGAGCGGGGTTCCTCCATGGTAGATGTAGACAGCGTGTGAGACGATGAACTAGAAACGGCAGCATGTGTGAGGCCTCCCCCTTTCGCTGTCTTCTTCTGGCCTGGTAAAGTGGCTGGTTCTTCATGGCTGCAGCAGGTTTCTGTGTGAGGGAGAGAGGTTTTAGTAAAAGAAATATCAGCAGACCAGGAACATGCAGCAGCTGCCCCCCAACACCTCACGACCCCCTGCTTCTATACTGATGGTGACTGCGTGGACCACCAATGCTACTTGTACTGGTGGTTGGTAAACATCTAAACAGTCCCTCCAAGGAAGGCCATGTTGGCTCCAGGGGGAAAGATGAGCAATGCCTAAAACTGCCTTGGTGTGTTTTAGCGTAGTCGGCAGGATTTATACCTCACTGTCATTACTTACCACTGGGTGACTGGGCGGTGGCCGGACTACCACGTTAAGGCTTGACAGGAAAGCCCGTCTGACCCCATCCCACCCTCTACCTAACCCTATATGACACCCGACCATGATTTCAGCTTAATACTCTGCCCCAATGCCATTTGGCGTAGTCGGCAGGATTTATCCCTCACTGTCATTACTTATTACTAAGGAGGTGTGTGGGGGACTGGGCAGTGGCCGGAATACCACGTTAAGGTTTGACAGGAGAGCCCGTCTGACCCCATCCCACCCTCAGCCAAGCCCCGTATGACCCCCCAAGGAAGGCCATGTTGGCTCCAGGGGAAAAGATGAGCAATTCCTAAAACTGCTGTGGTGTGTTTTAGCGTAGTCGGCAGGATTTTTACCTCGTTGTTATTACTTATCACTGTGTGACTGGGTGCTGACTGAAATACCACGTTAAGGTTTAACAGGAGAGCCCATCTGACCTCATCCCACCCTCAACCAAACCTTATATGACACCTGACCATGATTTCAGCCTAAGACTCTGCCCCAATTCCATTTGGCGTAGTCGGCAGGATTTATCCCTCACTGTCATTACGTATTACTAAGGAGGTGTGTGGGTGACTGGGCGGTGGCCGGAATACCACGTTAAGGTTTGACAGGAGAGCCGTCTGACCCCATCCCACCCTCAGCCAAGCCCCGTATGACCCCCCCCCAAGGAAGGACATGTTGGCTCTAGGGGGAAAGTGAGCAATTCCTAAAACTGCTGTGGTGTGTTTTAGCGTAGTAGGCAGGATTTATAACACGCTTTCATTACTTATGACTAGGGAGGGGTGTGGGTGACTGGGCGGTGACCGGACTACCACTTTAAGGTTTGGAGGGGGGAGGGTTAGCCCTTTTTCTTGGGGGTCAAACCTTGTTGCTTGGGAGTTTGGACCTGTTTTTTAGAAGGATGTCCCTGTTCCTTCAATTTTGTTCTTGGGGGTGTAATCAGTAGTGCATAAGTATATGATCTTATAATTGTCACATACACAGTAATGGGACGAAAAAATGACATATACAATCTTTAGGTTAAAACATATAACGTTCTGTGACATTTATTGTAGTAGATTGGTGATAACCTTATAGTCCGTAGTGGGTACAAAATTTTTTTGCAAAGTGTATAAGGCTCCTGTCATATAACAGTTTGTAGCAAGCATGTAGTTTGTAGCAAGTTTGTAGCAAGTATGCAAAAAAATGGCAGATTACAAACACGTTTCGCGGTTTATCGCTTCATCAGTGTAGACTTACCTACCCACCAGGTGTTTCCAAAGGGCCTCACCTACGCAAGGCAGGTGAAATCCCCCTTCCCCCCCATTTCACTTTAAGGTTTGACAGGAGAGCCTGCCTTAACCCCATTCCAATTTCAACCAAGCCCCCTATGACCCCCAACCATGACTTCCGCCTAAGACTCAGTGGCATTTGGCGTAGTCGGCAGGATTTATCCCTCACTGATCATGTGTCCACTGCTCTGGCTATTTAAAGCAGAAGTCTGGTAAATAACTATGATTTGCAATATAAAACAAAAAATGCCATCACTGGTTTTTCATGGTGGTTCTCCCAGAGTTCCCTTCGGCTGCCACTGGTAAAGCTGTCACTCACTAGCTGGGTTTAAGACCGCTTTAAGGAGGACCTATAATGTAAGAAAAATCTATCCAACACTGCAAGCTCTTTTGTCACCATTGTTACTGGGAGACCTGACAGCACTGGCCCATGGGAGCTGCAGGATCAGTCTGCCATGTTTCCGCCCATACTTCCTAAGGAAGGACTATGCAGCAGGTCATGTGTCCCTGCTTTGCCCCTGCTGGTGGCTGTGAGGACCTCCAGTGCTACTTTGACCAGTAGTTGGGAAACATCTAAACAGTCCCTCCAAGAGAGATCATGTTGGCTCAAGGGAAAGCTAAGCAGTTTTTTTTGGCGTAGTCGTCAGGATTTATCCCTTCCAGTGATTACTTATCCAAGTTTTCTGCCCGAGCGTGTGCGGCGGGCTCGCGCTCCGGCCGGCGCTGTCCTGGCTCCTCCTACTGCAGGGGAGAGTGTGCGGGTTCGGCATGCGCGCCGACACACGCACAGGCCACGCTGCACTCCATCGGACGGACGCCGCGTCCCCTTCCGGGTGCCTGCCCTTGCGGACAGTTTTTATTGCCTGGATGGGGCGCACGCACGGGAGCGGGCCTAGTGACGCCTAGGTGAAGCGCAGCAGGGTATAAAAGGAGGAGGGGGTGATGTAGGCGACCATTCTGCCCTGGCGAAGTGGAGAGTCCACGCAACGCGTCGGCTGGTCGTCAGACCCCATGGCTCATCATATAATCTCAGGGTGATGTAAATTTATATCCTTTGTATTTATATCTGTTTAACTGGCCAGCAGCCACCTGCGGCATAGTACGCATCTCACTGACCTTTATATAGGTTGTATATAGCACTAGTCACTTTTTGGATATACAATTGTAAGGTATTTGCTGTTTAAATGTTTACCATGCACAAGCACTTTAACTTTTGCTTTTGTTTGTAGTTAGTATTTCTCTGGGTCAGCTGCTTACACACGTTTTTATATATACATTTATTTCTCTGCTGGTCCAAACAAATTAATTATGTATTTATGTGATTCATGTATATTGAATATGATGACTTGATACTATTCTTAGAGCCTTTTTTCCAGGGATTCCCCCGTGGCAGGTGTTTATGTTTTTTTTAATTTGTATTGTGTGTCTTTTTTGTCCCGCCTTTTTTTGAGCTTCAATAAAGTTGAATATATTTTTTGCACTTGGTTGTGGTGAGCGCGGAACTTATTCCTGAGCCTTTGGAGGCATCCCCAGAACCCCCAAATTCTGTACCTATCCAGTCTAACCCAAACCCTAAGTTTTGTCAGGAGAGCCCACTCCACCCTCAACCAAGCCCTATATGACCCCCAACCGTGACTTTACCCTAATTGCCCATCAGCTTCATCCTACCCAAACCAGCCTTACTGAAGCCTCCTTCAACTGATCTGACAGGAGGGGCAGTCCTACCCTGAAGGCCCCAAACCTCACCCAAACAGAAACTAGCCTAAACTTAACCCCCTGCCCCATGTGGCCCAAATCCTAACCCTCACCCATAACAATGGTCCTGAGGGGCTCCCGACCTTCATAACGTTTGCTCTTCAGGCTTGAACCTTCTGGCTCACAAATAGGCCCCAGACTGGATATTAGACCTCATGCTGCTGCCTGAACAGGACGGAGGAACAGGAGCCCTTCCCCTCCAACTGACCCCGAACCTCCATAATGACCACCACCCCATACAGCCAGGCTTCAGACACCAAGGGTCCTCTCAACTCTAAATTTTGAACGTCCTCACTCCTGTTACTGGAGAACCCCCCAAAATTGAGAGACTCCTGGGTGGTAATATCTTCCTCTTACCTGGGGACGCTAGGGGGCGCCCAACCTCCATCATGGCCGCCTTGTAGAGCTCCTCATGTTCCTCCAGGTACTGCCGCTCCTCCATGGAGAGATAGACCGCAACGTCCTGACACCTTATGGGAACCTGACACACGACATCATCACTCACCAGATAAACACAATGACATCATCGCCCTGCAGCCACACACACAATGACATCATCACTCACCAAATAAACACAATGACATAATCACCCTCCAGCCACACACACAATGACATCATCACCCTCCAGCCACACACACAATGACATCATCACCCTCCAGCCACACACACAATGACATCATCACCCTCCAGCCACACACACAATGACATCATCGCCCTCCAGCCACACACACACGACATCATCACCCTCCAGCCACACACACAATGACATCATCACCCTCCAGCCACACACACAATGACATCATCGCCCTGCAGCCACACACACACAATGACATCATCACCCTCCAGCCACGCACATAATGACATCATCACCCTCCAGCCACGCACATGATGACATCATCGCCCTCCAGCCACACACACACAATGACATCATCACCCTCCAGCGCCACACACAATGACATCATCACCCTCCAGCGCCACACACAATGACATCATCACCCTGCAGCCACACACACAATGACATCATCACCCTCCAGCCACACACACAATGACATCATCACCCTCCAGCCACACACACAATGACATCATCACCCTCCAGCCACACACACAATGTCATCATCACCCTCCAGCCACACACACAGTGACATCATCACCCTCCAGCCACACACACAATGACATCATCACCCTCCAGCCACACACACAATGACATCATCACCCTCCAGCCACACACACAGTGACATCATCACCCTCCAGCCACACACACAATGACATCATCACCCTCCAGCCACACACACATGACATCATCACCCTCCAGCCACACACACATGACATCATCACCCTCCAGCCACACACACATGACATCATCACCCTCCAGCCACACACACACAATGACATCATCACCCTCCAGCCACGCCCCATCACTGATTATTTCCCAGAATCCCCAGCTCACCTCTCCCGTCAGCAGCTCCATGATGCTCTTGGTGACCTCCAGGATCTTGTGCTCGATGTTCCTCTCGGGTGTCGCTGAGGAGCCGAGACTCTGACATTTTGTGGAGACGGGCGGATAAATATTACTGAGGAGTAACGACGTCTTCACCAGCGAGTAATCCTGAGTACAAAGCCGCCATCAGGAACATGTGACCTCCCAGAATCCCCCTCACCTCTCCTGTCATGTCATGTGACCTCCCAGAATCCCCCTCACCTCTCCAGTCAGGGGTGTGTTTTATTAATAGAGATGAGAGCGATGTCATGTGACCTCCCAGAATCCTCCTCACCTCTCCAGTCAGGGGTGTGTTTTATTAATAGAGATGAGAGCGATGTCATGTGACCTCCCAGAATCCCCCTCACCCCTCCGGTCAGGAGCGTGTTTTATTAATAGAGGTGATGTCATGTGACCTCCCAGAATCCCCCTCACCTCTCCAGTCAGGGGTGTGTTTTATTAATAGAGATGAGAGCGATGTCATGTGACCTCCCAGAATCCCCCTCACCTCTCCAGTCAGGGGTGTGTTTCATTAATAGAGGTGAGAGCGATGTCATGTGACCTCCCAGAATCCTCCTCACCTCTCCTGTCAGGGGTGTGTTTCATTAATAGAGGTGATAGCGATGTCATGTGACCTCCCAGAATCCCCCTCACCTCTCCTGTCAGGGGCGTGTTTTATTAATAGAGGTGAGAGCCATGTCATGTGACCTCCCAGAATCCTCCTCACCTCTCCTGTCAGGGGCGTGTTTTATTAATAGAGGTGAGAGCCATGTCATGTGACCTCCCAGAATCCTCCTCACCTCTCCTGTCAGGGGCGTGTTTCATTAATAGAGGTGAGAGCCATGTCATGTGACCTCCCAGAATCCTCCTCACCTCTCCTGTCAGGGGCGTGTTTCATTAATAGAGGTGAGAGTGATGTCATGTGACCTCCCAGAATCCCCCTCACCTCTCCTGCCAGGGGCGTGTTTCATTAATAGAGGTGAGAGTGATGTCATGTGACCTCCCAGAATCCCCCTCACCTCTCCTGCCAGGGGCGTGTTTCATTAATAGAGGTGAGAGTGATGTCATGTGACCTCCCAGAATCCCCCTCACCTCTCCAGTCAGGGGCGTGTTTTATTAATAGGGGTGAGAGTGATGTCATGTGACCTCCCAGAATCCCCCTCACCTCTCCTGCCAGGGGTGTGTTTCATTAATAGAGGTGAGAGCCATGTCATGTGACCTCCCAGAATCCTCCTCACCTCTCCTGTCAGGGGCGTGTTTTATTAATAGAGGTGAGAGCCATGTCATGTGACCTCCCAGAATCCCCCTCACCTCTCCGGTCAGGGGCGTGTTTTATTAATAGAGGTGAGAGCGATGTCATGTGACCTCCCAGAATCCCCCTCACCTCTCCGGTCAGCAGGTGGATGATCTCCAGGGTGAGGTCCAGGATCCGGTCAGTGTTGGGCGTCATGGCGACGGTGAGGCGCTGGTGATGAAATACAATAAACGTGAGATAGGGATTGAACAGTGATTGGTTGGGGGGATCACTGACTCCTCCCCCCTCTTTTGTGTCTTACCTCCATCATGTCCCACTGCTGCAGGGGGGAGCCCGCCATGACACCTGGTCACACGGCCGGCCAATAGGAACCCGGGAGAGGGATGCTGATGGGAAGCACATGACATAATACTATATGATATATAATATAATAATTATTATTATCATTATTATCATTTTTATTAGTATTAATAATATTATTATTATTATTATTACTAATAAAAATGATAATGATGAATGATGATAAGAATAAGAATATTACTAATAATAATAGTGTATATCATATTATTAATATTATTACTAATAAAATGATAATGATGAATGATGATAAGAATAAGAATATTACTGATAATAATAATATTGTATATCAAATTTTTATTATTATGTTTATTATTATCATAAATAAAATTGTATATCATATTATTATTATTATTATGTTTATTATTATCATAAATAAAATTGTATATCATATTATTATTATGTTTATAATTATTATCATAAATATATATATATATATATATATATATATATTCATAATAATAATAATAATACAAATGATAAAAATGATGAATGATGAGAAGAATATTACAGATAATAATACTTTTATTAGTGATAGTAATACAAATATTAATAATATAAATGATAATAATTGTAGTAATAATTATTAATTATTAATATTTATTTATATAGCGCCATCATGTTCTGTAGCGCTTTACAAGGTGTGATTACAGACAAGGTAAAACATACAGTACAGAGAACAATACAACATTAGATGTCACGAGGTTCAAACCAGCTGTAGCTTACAGTCTAAATAATTGTATTAGTGATAATACTAATAATAATATTATTGACAAAAATAATAATTAGTGGTAATACTAATAAATAATAATGAGCATTAATGATAATAAGAGAGTTGAGGCAGGGGTGGCGGTTGTTACTAGGCACATGGCCAGCTATGCAGCACCCGTTTTTTTGTTAGGGGGTGAAATTGCAGCCAGTCAGAACCTCCGGTCTGGACATGGTGCATGGACGGGGAGTGTGCTGCCCCAGGTAAGAGAAACAAAAACCAGGAAAATCCCTAGTTTTGTTCCTCTTTAATGTGGACCTAAAGCAGACTTTGTGTTCATAAGAAGCTAGGGCCAGTTACACAAGCACACCTGGGGTATCCCGTGTATGGACGCCCCCTGTGTGAGGAAGCTTACCTCCTCCGGTGATCCCATGTCCCCCATTCAGGCTTGAGATGCCCCCGTAGGCCGCGTATGTGCTATAGGTTTTCCGGAATGGCTCACACAGAGCGGGACATCCCGAATCAGAGACGGGGGAATGACCTGAGCCGAGACTAAAGGGTTTTGGGTCCTCTTTAATGTCAGACTGAGGTGACCCCCGGGAGGGCGTGGCCTGTGTGTGTGAGGGGGCCAATCAGCTGGCTGGGAATGCAGCACCCACTTACCTCAGCACAGCCGCCCTATTCCCCAGCACAGTGACAGGTTAGATAGCGCTCACTGCGGCTGTAGCGGAGCACGCACCCCGCCAACTCCTCGTCTTACTTTACCTAGAGAACAGCCGCTCTCTCCACTTGCCTGAGTCCAGCTTCTACTTCCGGCCCTGCGTTCCACCCCACTTCCGGGTTTGCGTTCCACCAGCAGTGATTTCCGGGCATGCGTCATCTATCTGAGGCCGCGCCGCCTGAGCTCAGCTTTTACTTCCGGCCCGGTCCCTGCGGTCCACCACACTTTCGGGTTTGCGTTCCACCAGCACAGTGATTTCCGGGCTGCCTGAGCCCAGCTTCCACTTCCGGCCCGGTCCCTGCGTTCCACCCCACTTCAGGGTTTGCGTTCCAACAGCAGTGATTTCCGGGCCTCGCGTCATCTCGGTGAAGGAGTCGCTAGGGCCGCCCCACCATTTTGCCGAGACAGGTGGATGGCGCAGACTGCGGCTGTAGCGGAGTACGCACCCCCTCCCCCAAACTTCAAGTCTTACTTTAGCTAGAGAACAGCCGCGCTCTCACTTGCTTGAGCCCAGCTTCCACTTCCGGTCCCTGCGTTCCACCCCACTTTCGGGTTTGCGTTCCACCTGCACAGTGATTTCCGGGCTTCCCCGCGTCATCTCGCTGATGCCGCGCCGCCATTTTGCCGAGGACCAGCATCAGCGATCCGCAATGGAGGGAGCCGGGAAGATGGCGGCGCCCTGAAGCGGAGACACAAGTGCGATCAGCTGATGGCGGGGCCTCTGTGGCGGCGCGTTTCCGCTCCTTGTGTGTCGCACATCAGGCGGGAAGAGGAGCCCGAGCAGGTCAGTGTCATGGCGCCGCTAGGGGGCGCTCCGCTAGCTACATCCCCACCCCCTCTGCTCACAATGATTCAGCCCGTGCTTCTATATACACTACACCCTCCCCCCTGTTATCAGCCTTTGGTGCATTCCACCCTCCACCATATACAACACTTGGTACGTTCCATCCTGTTCACCCCACATTAGAGGCACTTAGTATTTTCCAAACCTTTTACATCTAATTGCCCCCCCCATCATACACCATAATGTAACATTCCTAACCCCTCCCCCATTATATGGAACATTCCTAGCCCGTCCCCATATTGCTCCACCCACATTATTTAATCATTTCATAGACTCCGCCTCCATGTAATCACATGATACCCCCCTGGAATATATGGAACATTCCTAACCCCTCCCCCATATTGCTCCACCCACATTATTTAATCATTTTGGACCTGTTTTTTAGAAGGATGTCCCTGTTCCTACAATTTTGTTCTTGGGGGTGTAATCAGTAGTGCATAAGTATATGATCTTATAATTGTCACATACACAGTAATGGGACGAAAAAATGACATATACAATCTTTAGGTTAAAACATATAACGTTCTGTGACATTTATTGTAGTAGATTGGTGATAACCTTAGTCCGTAGTGGGTACAAAATTTTTTTGCAAAGTGTATAAGGCTCCTGTCATATAACAGTTTGTAGCAAGTATGCAAAAAAATGGCAGATTACAAACACGTTTCGCGGTTTATCGCTTCATCAGTGTAGACTTACCTACCCACCAGGTGTTTCCAAAGGGCCTCACCTACGCAAGGCAGGTGAAATCCCCCTTCCCCCCCATTTCACTTTAAGGTTTGACAGGAGAGCCTGCCTTAACCCCATTCCAATTTCAACCAAGCCCCCTATGACCCCCAACCATGACTTCCGCCTAAGACTCAGTGGCATTTGGCGTAGTCGGCAGGATTTATCCCTCACTGATCATGTGTCCACTGCTCTGGCTATTTAAAGCAGAAGTCTGGTAAATAACTATGATTTGCAATATAAAACAAAAAATGCCATCACTGGTTTTTCATGGTGGTTCTCCCAGAGTTCCCTTCGGCTGCCACTGGTAAAGCTGTCACTCACTAGCTGGGTTTAAGACCGCTTTAAGGAGGACCTATAATGTAAGAAATCTATTTGGCCCAACACTGCAAGCTCTTTTGTCACCATTGTTACTGGGAGACCTGACAGCACTGGCCCATGGGAGCTGCAGGATCAGTCTGCCATGTTTCCGCCCATACTTTCTATGGAAGGACTATGCAGCAGGTCATGTGTCCCTGCTTTGCCCCTGCTGGTGGCTGTGAGGACCTCCATTGCTACTTTCACCAGTAGTTGGGAAACATCTAAACAGTCCCTCCAAGAGAGGCCATGTTGGCTCAAGGGAAAGCTAAGCAGTTTTTTTTGGCGTAGTCGTCAGGATTTATCCCTCCCAGTGATTACTTATCCAAGTTTTCTGCCCGAGCGTGTGCGGCGGGCTCGCGCTCCGGCCGGCACTGTCCTGGCTCCTCCTACTGCAGGGGAGAGTGTGCGGGTTCGGCGTGCGCGCCGACACACGCACAGGCCACGCTCCATCGGACGGATGCCGCGTCCCCTTCGGGGTGCCTGCCCTTGCGGACAGTTTTTATTGACTGGATGGGGCGCACGCACGGGAGCGGGCCTAGTGACGCCTAGGTGAAGCGCAGCAGGGTATAAAAGGAGGAGGGGGTGATGTAGGCGACCATTCTGCCCTGGCGAAGTGGAGAGTCCACGCAACGCGTCGGCTGGTCGTCAGACCCCATGGCTCATCATATAATCTCAGGGGGATGTAAATTTATATCCTTTATATTTATATCTGTTTAACTGGCCAGCAGCCACCTGCGGCATAGCAGGCTAGTACTCATCTCACTGACCTTTATATAGGTTGTATATAGCACTAGTCACTTTTTGGATATACAATTGTAAGGTATTTGCTGTTTAAATGTTTACCATGCACAAGCACTTTAACTTTTGCTTTTGTTTGTAGTTAGTATTTCTCTGGGTCAGCTGCTTACACGCGTTTTTATATATATTCATTTATTTCTCTGCTGGTCCAAACTAATTAATTATGTATTTATGTGATTCATGTATATTGAATATGATGACTTGATACTATTCTTAGAGCCTTTTTTCCAGGGATTCCCCCGTGGCAGGTGTTTATGTTTTTTTTAATTTGTATTGTGTGTCTTTTTTGTCCCGCCTTTTTTTGAGCTTCAATAAAGTTGAATATATTTTTTGCACTTGGTTGTGGTGAGCGCGGAACTTATTCCTGAGCCTTTGGAGGCATCCCCAGAACCCCCAAATTCTGTACCTATCCAGTCTAACCCAAACCCTAAGTTTTGTCAGGAGAGCCCACTCCACCCTCAACCAAGCCCTATATGACCCCCAACCGTGACTTTACCCTAATTGCCCATCAGCTTCATCCTACCCAAACCAGCCTTACTGAAGCCTCCTTCAACTGATCTGACAGGAGGGGCAGTCCTACCCTGAAGGCCCCAAACCTCACCCAAACAGAAACTAGCCTAAACTTAACCCCCTGCCCCATGTGGCCCAAATCCTAACCCTCACCCATAACAATGGTCCTGAGGGTCTCCCGACCTTCATAACGTTTGCTCTTCAGGCTTGAACCTTCTGGCTCACAAATAGGCCCCAGACTGGATATTAGACCTCATGCTGCTGCCTGAACAGGACGGAGGAACAGGAGCCCTTCCCCTCCAACTGACCCCGAACCTCCATAATGACCACCACCCCATACAGACAGGCTTCAGACACCAAGGGTCCTCTCAACTCTAAATTTTGAACGTCCTCACTCCTGTTACTGGAGAACCCCCCAAAATTGAGAGACTCCTGGGTGGTAATATCTTCCTCTTACCTGGGGACGCTAGGGGGCGCCCAACCTCCATCATGGCCGCCTTGTAGAGCTCCTCATGTTCCTCCAGGTACTGCCGCTCCTCCATGGAGAGATAGACCGCAACGTCCTGACACCTTATGGGAACCTGACACACAATGACATCATCACTCACCAGATAAACACAATGACATCATCACCCCCCAGCCACACACACAATGACATCATCACCCTCCAGCCACACACACAATGACATCATCATCCTGCAGCCACACACAATGACATCATCACCCTCCAGCCACACACACAATGACATCATCACCCTCCAGCCACACAAATGACATAATCACCCTCCAGCCACACACACAATGACATCATCGCTCTCCAGGCACACACACAATGACATCATCACCCTTCAGCCACACACACAATGACATCATCACCCTCCAGCCACACACACAATGACATCATCACCCTCCAGCCACACACACAATGACATCATCACCCTCCAGCCACACACACAATGACATCATCACCCTGCAGCCACACACACACACAATGACATCATCACCCTCCAGCCACACACACACACAATGACATCATCACCCTCCAGCCACACACACAATTACATCATCGCCCTCCAGCTACACACACACACACACAATGACATCATCACCCTCCAGCCACACACACACACACAATGACATCATCACCCTCCAGCCACACACACAATTACATCATCGCCCTCCAGCTACACACACACAATGACATCATCACCCTCCAGCCACACACACAATGACATCATCCCCCTCCAGCCACACACACACACAATGACATCATCACCCTCCAGCCACACACACAATGACATCATCCCCCTCCAGCCACACACACAATTACATCATCACCCTCCAGCCACACACACAATGACATCATCACCCTTCAGCCACACACACACAATTACATCATCACCCTCCAGCCACACACACAATGACATCATCACCCTCCAGCCACACACACACAATGACATCATCACCCTCCAGACACACACACAATGACATCATCACCCTCCAGCCACACACACACAATGACATCATCACCCTCCAGCCACACACACACAATGACATCATCACCCTCCAGCCACGCCCCATCACTGATTACTTCCCAGAATGCCCAGCTCACCTCTCCCGTCAGCAGCTCCATGATGCTCTTGGTGACCTCCAGGATCTTGTGCTCGATGTTCCTCTCGGGTGTCGCTGAGGAGCCGAGACTCTGACATTTTGTGGAGACGGGCGGATAAATATTACTGAGGAGTAACGACGTCTTCACCAGCGAGTAATCCTGAGTACAAAGGAACATGTGACCTCCCAGAATCCCCCTCACCTCTCCGGTCAGGGGGTGTGTTTTATTAATAGAGATGAGAGTGATGTCATGTGACCTCCCAGAATCCCCCTCACCTCTCCGGTCAGGGGGTGTGTTTTATTAATAGAGATGAGAGTGATGTCATGTGACCTCCCAGAATCCCCCTCACCTCTCCTGCCAGGGGCGTGTTTCATTAATAGAGGTGAGAGTGATGTCATGTGACCTCCCAGAATCCCCCTCACCTCTCCTGCCAGGGGCGTGTTTCATTAATAGAGGTGAGAGTGATGTCATGTGACCTCCCAGAATCCCCCTCACCTCTCCTGCCAGGGGTGTGTTTCATTAATAGAGGTGAGAGTGATGTCATGTGACCTCCCAGAATCCTCCTCACCTCTCCTGTCAGGGGCGTGTTTCATTAATAGAGGTGAGAGCCATGTCATGTGACCTCCCAGAATCCTCCTCACCTCTCCTGTCAGGGGCGTGTTTTATTAATAGAGGTGAGAGCCATGTCATGTGACCTCCCAGAATCCCCCTCACCTCTCCGGTCAGGGGCGTGTTTTATTAATAGAGGTGAGAGCGATGTCATGTGACCTCCCAGAATCCCCCTCACCTCTCCGGTCAGCAGGTGGATGATCTCCAGGGTGAGGTCCAGGATCCGGTCAGTGTTGGGCGTCATGGCGACGGTGAGGCGCTGGTGATGAAATACAATAAACGTGAGATAGGGATTGAACAGTGATTGGTTGGGGGGATCACTGACTCCTCCCCCCTCTTTTGTGTCTTACCTCCATCATGTCCCACTGCTGCAGGGGGGAGCCCGCCATGACACCTGGTCACACGGCCGGCCAATAGGAACCCGGGAGAGGGATGCTGATGGGAAGCACATGACATAATACTATATGATATATAATATAATAATTATTATTATCATTATTATCATTTTTATTAGTATTAATAATATTATTATTATTATTATTATTATTATTATTATTACTAATAAAAATGATAATGATGAATGATGATAAGAATAAGAATATTACTAATAATAATAGTGTATATCATATTATTAATATTATTATTATTATTATTATTACTAATAAAATGATAATGATGAATGATGATAAGAATAAGAATATTACTGATAATAATAATATTGTATATCAAATTATTATTATTATTATTATTATGTTTATTATTATCCTAAACAAAATTGTATATCATATTATTATTATGTTTATAATTATTATCATAAATATATATAAATATATATATATATATATATATATATATATATATATATTAATCATAATAATAATAATACAAATGATAAAAATGATGAATGATGAGAAGAATATTACAGATAATAATACTTTTATTAGTGATAGTAATACAAATATTAATAATATAAATGATAATAATTGTAGTAATAATTATTAATTATTAATATTTATTTATATAGCGCCATCATGTTCTGTAGCGCTTTACAAGGTGTGATTACAGACAAGGTAAAACATACAGTACAGAGAACAATACAACATTAGATGTCACGAGGTTCAAACCTAGCGTAGCGTACAGTCTAAATAATTGTATTAGTGATAATACTAATAATAATATTATTGACAAAAATAATAATTAGTGGTAATACTAATAAATAATAATGAGCATTAATTATTGTTAGGGGGTGAAATTGCAGCCAGTCAGAACCTCCGGTCTGGACATGGTGCATGGACGGGGAGTGTGCTGCCCCAGGTAAGAGGAACAAAAACCAGGAAAATCCCTAGTTTTGTTCCTCTTTAATGTGGACCTAAAGCAGACTTTGTGTTCATAAGAAGCTAGGGCCAGTTACACAAGCACACCTGGGGTATCCCGTGTATGGATGCCCCCTGTGTGAGGAAGCTTACCTCCTCCGGTGATCCCATGTCCCCCATTCAGGCTTGGGATGCCCCCGTATGACCTGAGCCGAGACTAAAGGGTTTTGGGTCCTCTTTAATGTCAGACTGAGGTGACCCCCGGGAGGGCGTGGCCTGTGTGTGTGAGGGGGCCAATCAGCTGGCAGGGAATGCAGCAGCCACTTACCTCAGCACAGCAGCCCTATTCCCCCAGCAGTGACAGGTTAGATGGCGCTCACTGCGGCTGTAGCGGAGCACGCACCCCCCAAACTCCTCGTCTTACTTTATCTAGAGAACAGCCGCTCTCTCCACTTGCCTGAGTCCAGCTTCCACTTCCGGCCCCTGCGTTCCACCCCACTTCCGGGTTTGCGTTCCACCAGCACAGTGATTTCCGGGCATGCGTCATCTATCTGAGGTCGCGCCGCCTGAGCTCAGCTTTTACTTCCGGCCCGGTCCCTGCGGTCCACCACACTTTCGGGTTTGCGTTCCACCAGCACAGTGATTTCCGGGCTGCCTGAGCCCAGCTTCCACTTCCGGCCCGGTCCCTGCGTTCCACCCCACTTCAGGGTTTGCGTTCCAACAGCACAGTGATTTCCGGGCCTCGCGTCATCTCGGTGAAGGAGTCGCTAGGGCCGCGCCACCATTTTGCCGAGACAGGTGGATGGCGCAGACTGCGGCTGTAGCGGAGTACGCACCCCCCCCCCAAACTTCAAGTCTTACTTTAGCTAGAGAACAGCCGCGCTCTCACTTGCTTGAGCCCAGCTTCCACTTCCGGTCCCTGCGTTCCACCCCAGTTTCGGGTTTGCGTTCCACCTGCACAGTGATTTCCGGGCTTCCCCGCGTCATCTCGCTGATGCCGCGCCGCCATTTTGCCGAGGTCCAGCATCAGCGATCCGCAATGGAGGGAGCCGGGAAGATGGCGGCGCCCTGAAGCGGAGACACAAGTGCGATCAGCTGATGGCGGGGCCTCTGTGGCGGCGCGTTTCCGCTCCTTGTGTGTCGCACATCAGGCGGGAAGAGGAGCCCGAGCAGGTCAGTGTCATGGCGCCGCTAGGGGGCGCTCCGCTAGCTACATCCCCACCCCCTCTGCTCACAATGATTCAGCCCGTGCTTCTATATACACTACACCCTCCCCCCTGTTATCAGCATTTGGTGCATTCCACCCTCCACCATATACAACACTTGGTACGTTCCATCCTGTTCACCCCACATTAGAGGCACTTGGTATTTTCCAAACCTTTTACATCTAATTGCCCCCCCCATCATACACCATAATGTAACATTCCTAACCCCTCCCCCATTATATGGAACATTCCTAGCCCGTCCCCATATTGCTCCACCCACATTATTTAATCATTTCATAGACTCCGCCTCCATGTAATCACATGATACCCCCCTGGAATATATGGAACATTCCTAACCCCTCCCCCATATTGCTCCACCCACATTATTTAATCATTTCATAGATCCCGCCTCCATGTAATCACATGATACCCCCTGGAATATATG
Source organism: Gastrophryne carolinensis (assembly GCA_027917425.1). Taxonomy (NCBI): domain Eukaryota; kingdom Metazoa; phylum Chordata; class Amphibia; order Anura; family Microhylidae; genus Gastrophryne; species Gastrophryne carolinensis. The sequence goes on from CM051235.1 coordinate 631,006,541, forward strand.
GAACATTCCTAACCCCTCCCCCCATATTGCTCCACCCACATTATTTAATTATTTCATAGACCCCGCCTCCATCTAATCACATGATACCCCCTGTATTATATGGAACATTCCTAACCCCTCCCCCCATATTGCTCCACCCACATCATTTAATCATTTCATAGAACCCGCCTCCATCTAATCACATGTTACCCCCCCTGGAATATATGGAACATTCCTAACCCCTCCCCCTTATATTGCTCCACCCACATTATTTAATCATTTCATAGACCCCACCCCCATCTAATCACACATGATACCCCCCTGGATTATATGGAACATTCCTAACCCCTCCCCCCACATTGCTCCACCCCCACATTAGATAAACACTTGGTATGTTCCGCCATATCTGTTCACACCTGAGCACCCCCCTCCATTATAGACACTTACTACGCACGCCTAATTGCCCCAATTCTCATGGAACATTCCGAATTTCATATATATCACCAACACTAATTACATATGATGACCCCCCTACAGCTCCTATGGAACATTCCTAACCCATCATTGCTCCACCCCCATTAATCATTTCATATATCCCACTCACACTAATTACTTATGATGACCCCCCTTCCCACAGCTGATATGGTACATTCCTAACCCCTTATTGCTCCACCCCCATTATATAATCATTTCATATATCCCACCCAGACTAGTATTAGTGACCCCCCCCCCCCTCAGTTAATTTGGAACATTCCTGACCTATCCCCTTTTTGCTCCACCCCATTATATAATAATTTCATATATTCCACTCACACTAATTACATATGATGACCCCCCCCCTGATATAGAACAATCCTAACCCATTTCCCCACCTTTTTTCTCCACATTAGATTAACACTTGGTATGTTCCGTCATATCTGTCCACAAACCTGAGCACCCCCCTCCATTATAGACACTTGGTATATTCTAAAACGATTAAGGCTAATTGGCCTACTTCTCAACACGCTCCTAACTCCTCCCCCCACATTGTTTCACCCCCATTATATAATCATGTCATATATCCCACCCCATCTAATCACACATGATAACCCCCCATGGGCTGATATGGAACATTCCCAACCCCTCCCCCACCCAATTGCCCAGCCTCCCAAATCTCGAGGCCCAGCACACTCCCCGTCTCATACATTGACATGGACCTTTCCTGCTCATCCATAATAGACACTTGGTACATTTCAAACTAGTTACACCAGATGCCCCCCTTCTCATACACCAACATGGAACATCCATAACTCCTCCCCCACATGGCCCCTCCCTCTTATAAAAATAGAATGACTACCCCTCCCCCACTTGACATACAATGACCCCCCCCTTCTACACCAACATGGAACATCCATAACTCCTCCCCCACATGGCCCCTCCCTCTTATAAAAATAGAATGACTACCCCTCCCCCACTTTACATACAATGACCCCCCCTTCTCCTACACCAACATGGAGTATCCATAACTCCTCCCCCACATGGCCCCTCCCTCTTATAAAAATAGATTATGACCACCTAATACTATGACTACCTAATACTACCACCTAATATTATACCATCCATAACTCCTCCCCCACATGACCCCTCCCTCTTATAAAAATAGATTATGACCACCTAATACTAAAAATGTTATATGTCCCACCCCGCACTAATAAAAAAAATACCATTCTGTGAATACTCACCTGTAGAATGGATATTATAAGTATGCATCACGCCCTGCTCCAGTAATGATTCATTACGTCTGGGTTATAGTCCACAAGAGGGCGCTTTACTGCAGAGATGGCAAAAAAGAGACCCCTCCCAGTCCACACATACCCGGGACCTCCTACTCATTTCCCAGTATAAGTAAGCAGTAAGGAAACCAGGAGAAGCCAAAAACAAAATTAACAAGGAAACATTCACAATATAGGGGATCCAATAATAAAAATCAGGGCGGGATGGAGCAGGGTGTGATGCATACTTATAATATCCATTCTACAGGTGAGTATTCACAGAATGGTATTATTCCAAGTATGCATCACACCCTGCTCCAGTAATGATTCATTACGTCTGGGACATCCAATAGCAGTGTCCAAACAACGGGTGGGGATCCCAAAAACAGGGCAACAACGTGCAGTTAAAAAAACTGCAACCTGCAGAACCTTGAGGTCAAAAACAGCGACCGCTGAGGCCCGAACATCAACCTTGTAAAACTTGGAAAAGAATGAACAGAAGACCAAGCAGCAGTCTTACAAACTCATTCAATCGAAGCCCGGTGCTGAAAGCCCGAAGGGCCCCAACAGCACGGGTAGAATGACCAGTAACTCGGAAAAGGAGGATCCTTTCCCCTAACAGAATAGGCCCTAACAATGGCCAGACGAATACATTTGCTAATGGTAGACTTGACCGGCGCCGAACCCTTCTTGGACCAAAGGGAACCCCAAACAAGGCGTCGGACTTCCTGAAAGGCACTGAAGCCACCAGGTAGCATTTCACATTTTTGACAACATTAAGAGAAGAAAAGCCCCATCCCTGTCACTACCAGGATTAGGGCATGAGGAAGGAAGCACAATGTCCTGATTGACGTGAAAGGGAGAGACAACTCTATGCAAGAAGTCCGGTTTAAATAGGAAACCACCTTGTCCTGGTGTCTCTCAAAGTAGGGGGCCTGAATGGACAGAGCCGCCAACTCAGAAACACGCCGGACAGACAGCCACCAAAGAGGCAACTCTCAAGGTGAGAATAAACAGTGCAGCCTAATGCACAGAATCTAATGGAGGACCCCGAAGGGCAGACAATACCAAACTCAATTCCAAACCGGCAACAAGGATGAAGAGCAGGGACCTCTGGAAGGGAACAGCCAAGGCGGAAACATGCCCCACAGCTTGCTGAGCTGAAAAAAAATCCAAATCAAGGCTATGTTGAAGGGACTCCAGTATCCGAGGAAAGGGAAACACCCGACAGGGAAAGGCCCTAGCTTCCCACCAGTCAATGTAGGTCCACCAGGACCTGTAGTAGATGCTAGAAGAGGATTTCTTCCTAGTTCTGACCAAGTCTGCACAGCAGCATCAGACAGACCCTCTCCTTTAGGATGGACGTAACAGCAGCAGCCATGCCGTCAAAGCCAGCGCTTGTAAAAAACGGGATAAGATAAACGTCCTTGAGTGAGAAGATCCGGAACCAGGGCAGGGGATACTGATCGACCGTCAGCTGCACGACGTCTGCGAACCACACCTGTCTTGGCCACCTGAGGGCCATCTGAACAACTGGCACTCCTCCTTGAAGTAGCTTACGTAAGACTTAGGCCAGACGGGGAACGGAGGTAAGAGGTACAGGAGACCGAAAACCCTGCCAGGATAGAGACATGGCATCCACCGCCAGAGCCAGAGGATCCTGGGACGGTGAAACAAATGCCGGAAGCTTGCGATTGAGACGAGAAGCAAACAGATCAACATCCGGCCTCCCCCAGCTGAGACAAAGAGAGGAAGACCTTGCTGTTAAGGGACCATCCTCCCCGGCGAAGAACCCCCCCCGCTCAGGGAATCCGTTTCCAGGTCTTCCGCTCCCGGAATGTAAACCGCCGAGATGCAAGGAATATTGTACTCGGCCCAGGATAGGACCAACGACATCACCCGGAGGGCACTCTTGCTCCAAGTCCTTCCCTGGTAATTGAAGCAAGCGACCACAGATCTGTAGGCGAAGCGGACCTGAACCGGTAGGCCCTGGAGGTGAGGCATCAGCTGCGCCAGCGCCAACCGAACCGCCCTCAACTCCAGAACATTGATAGGGGCGTGTGCCTCCTGAGGGCCCCACAGCCCATTGAATTGGTGGGATCACCTAGTAGCCCCCCAGCCTGACAGACTGGCATCCGTAGTGACCGTCTTCCAGCACTGTGTCAGGAATGATCTGCCCCCAGAAGATTCTCGAGTCCAGCCACTCGAGAGGGGACCGCCGGATACAAGGGTATCTATTTAGGCAAAGGCCTGAACCAGGGACAGGGGACAATTGTCCCAAGCTGAAGGAAGATGGAACTGAAGAATCCACACGTGAAATTAAGCATAGGGCACTGCCTAGAAGCAGGCCACCATCTGTCCCACTAGCTGCATCTCTTACTGGATGGATGGATGAGGGTTGGACAACATGACATTAATCAGCGCTTGAAAAGCGACCACCAAATTAAACCAGATTCCCATGGCTATGTGGGGAGCTGAGAAAAGGACCTAGGTCCCTGTCCGGGGGAGAGAGGGTGGGCTGTGATATGGTCACATGTCTCTAAATGTTCCGTGAACGTCCTGACAGTTGAAACAGTCTACAAGGTAATGGTGCCGGGTCGCCTGAGCAGGATGTTTCCGGGGCAATCTAGCTCATGCTTTAGAGGCTGTAGTGCGGAGGGGGACTTCTTACACACATGGTGGACTTGTCCCATGTTGGCCCGCTTCTGGAGCCAGGTGCACAGCATGGCCAACGAGGTCTTTCAAACCAATATGAGAAGAGACCCATGGTTTGCCCTCCTGCATTGCAAGCCCCAGGAGCTGACTAACAAGCAACACAGACTCTTTGTATATCTGTTGCTAGCGGCTAAGCAGACTATAGCTAAAGCCTGGAGAAAACAATTTACCCATGTTGGCCCGCTTCTGGAGCCAGGTGCACAGCATGGCCAACGAGGTCTTTCAAACCAGTATGAGAAGAGACCCATGGGTTGCCCTCCTGCATTGCAAGCCCCGGGAGCTGACTAACAAGCAACACAGACTCTTTGTATATCTGCTGCTAGCGGCTAAGCAGACTATAGCTAAAGCCTGGAAAAAACAATTTACCCCAATCTCAGAGGTGTCGGCCAGGATGAATGGGTTTCTTACTAACGAGAGGTTGTCCAGCATCCTGGCCGACTCTCATGATAAATTCATTTCCCTATGGGAGCCCTGGATATGGTTTATGTGGTCTGGGGAACCTCTGCGGGTATTATAAGGATTGTTATAAGCAGATGAGCGGCTGGTGGAACGCGGGAGCAACCTAACCTAACCTACCCTCCACTGACATCCCCCTTCCCCCCACCTTGACCCCCCTAGTCTGGTTCCCCTCAGACCCCCAAATTCCCCAAGGATTTAAACGTTTTCAATGATATTTCTATGCCTACAAATTTGGAAATGTTCAATAGCATAAACCACGCCTCATCCCATGTGGCACTTGGTCCGGGGGATGGCGGATGTGCCGGTGTGTGCTGTGGGTGCTGATAGCCCCCGGGGCCCGCACTGTCCCTGGTATGGGTCGGGGCAGATTGCTGTTTAAAACTTGTTGCATTTCACTTGCTCCATCCTTATCTAAAGTACTTTGTAGTATGTTAATCAGGTACGGGTAAGGTGCATTTCTATGTATGCGAGATTGCAATCTTTTACCTCCCCTGCGTGGGATGGTTATATTGACTGTATGCCTTCCAAGCGTGTACTGTTGAAAACTCAATAAAAATATTGAAACATGAAAAGCGACCACCTTCTGCTGAGGGAGGAAAACCTAGGCCTGAGTGGTATCCAGAGCCACACCCAGGAAGGCGATCACCTGGGACGAAGGAGAGTAAGGACTCGTGGTAATTGATCAGCCACCCGAACCACTCCAGTGTGACCACCACCATCCGGGAGTCCAGCTCCGCCTGATGGAGTGAAGGAGACGTAATGTCCGGATAACGAATAACCCCAGGCTCCGAGGAAGGCCTTACGCCTGGCCACAACTTGAGTGACACCCTGGGGGCAGAGGTGAGTCCGAAGGAGAGTGCCACAACTGGTAATGTCGTTCCTCTACTGCAAACCGGAGGAACCGCTGGTGCCCTTGAAAAACCAGCACGTGAGGATAAATATCCTAAACGTCTATCGAAGTCATAAAGTTCCCCGGGCTCAGGGAACTGAAGAAGGAGCGCAGCGATTCCATGCGACAACGCCAGGTTCAGAAGAACTTGTTGAGAAGTTTAATACCCGAATGGGTCTGACAGAACCATCCCTTTTGGTCACTGCAAAGAATTTGCTAACACTGACCTCTATCTCCCGGGGGACATACGACCCCCATGGTCAGAGGGCTTTGTACCGCCAGCAACAGGCCCTGGGCTGCCCAAGGGTCCATAGAACCCGTGATGAGAATCTTGGAAAAGGAGTGAAGAACAACCGCCGTCCCCCCACCAAAGGGATGAAGGCGCCCCCTCAATGCTGAGCAGGCAAGCAGGGATATGATCTTGGCACCCCAGAAGGATCCGGGTCGGGCACGGCAACTGCCTATTCCCCAGAATCGGCCCTTTGTCCCACAAAGGGTACCTCCCTGCCCGACCAAGGCCCAAGAAAAAGAGGAAGCATAACTTACCTCCTTTAGCAAGAGATCCAGTGATCACCAACAGGCGCAACCCAACAGAGGGAAGCCCCTTGAACGCCTTCCTAGCAGCCTTGTCAGCTGCCGACTGGCGCCACCAGACCAAGCGACTGGAAGATACCACCAAGCCGAGGTCAGCCATATCTCCAAATGGCGTCATCTAAGGCAGAGAGAACATAAGCTCACATTGTGACAAGCTTTAAATTCAGCACTAGTGTCAGGAATCGGTGCTTACCTGAGCCCTGTTCCAAAGCTGGCTTCGGGGGCGCCCGGCCGCAGCAGCTCCTGCCCGGCGGCCACGCCGAGCGGCGGCGGCGGCTCAGGCGGCGCCGAGCACGGCCGCTCTCCTTCCTCGTGCCCGCGTCCGCGTCACTGTCTCATGCGTGCATGCGCGAGCACGTAACCTTTATGCCCTCCGGCGGCGCTGCACACAGCGCGCCCGCCGGAGGCTGTAGTGGGGAGGGATTGAACCAAGGGGCACAGGCACGCCTCTTGGTTCAGGCTATGGGCCAATGAGCCCAAAAGAGAGGTTCTGGGCTACACGCCCTTTTTAGGTTCTGGTCCAATGTTTGTTAGGATTGTAGTTGCACCAATCACACACTCACCTCCCATCATATCTGTCCCTATATAAGGTTCACCCTGCCAGTTGCTCAGTGCCTGTGATAGCGCCTTGTACCTTGCTTTGACTCGTGTTATTCATTGATCTGATCACCGTTGCCGACCCCTGCCTGAACCGACTATTCTCAATCTGATCTCCGTTGCCGACCTCTGCCTGAACCGACTATTCTGATCTCCGTTGCCGACCTCTGCCTGAACCGACTATTCTGATCTCCGTTGCCGACCTCTGCCTGAACCGACCAATCTCGATCTGATCTCCGTTGCCGACCTCTGCCTTGTACCTAGACCTCGAGCTGCCTCACCCCTCTGTACCGCTGCGAACTCTGACTCCCCGTGTTAACCTCTGGCCTGTCTCTGGACTTCCGCTACACTCGCTCTTAGCCATTGGTTCTTCAGACCTCTATACCCGTAAGCTCTCATCCTTTGAGCCATTGAAGTCCTGGGGGCAACCGATCCTGGGCAGGCGTATTCTGCGTCCCTGCAAGCGGGGGCTCCTACAGGTGAAGCTGGCTGCGGAGATTGGGGGTTGAGGGCTTACCTAGAGGGCTGGAGTTACCAGAGCGTGACAACTAGAAGGAACCACACGGGAGCCTTAAAGACGGCTCCTGAATAAGGTCCTAATAGCCATGGCCATAATATCGAAGGCACCCCCCGGGCGCCAGGCCACACAGACAAGGACATAGTAGGCCCGTTAGTCGATACGTCAGTCCTTACTATCCATCAGGTAGTGGAATATCCGTTCGAATCCGTAGAAAATAACCAGCTTCGGTTCTAGTAATTCCGACCGTGGTTTTGCGGTACCAAACAATTCCCCCCCCGCTGCTTAGGAACCGCAGCAGGGGGGAAAATGGAAAGTACTTCAAAACCTCAATAAGAAGTATAAAGGAGTCGTCAGCATCCCACTGCTCTGAGGCGGCCTCAGTGCCATGGCAGGCTGATCAGCAGGGGGATCAGAACCTAAATAATTCCCCTTACACGAGGGGTGTACAGGCAAACGATAATATTAATCATGATGTTAATGTAAGGCCGGCGCATCAGGCGCCATGTGCAGACTTGTAGCCGGAGCCTTCTGGGCTGCAAGGCTAGCAATCAATATCACAATGTTGGCCAGTCTAGCGCAAACATAAATTGCGACTTTCCACTAGTGTTATTGTCACTAGGGGTCATATCCAGGTGTGGGCAACGAGACCAGCCGAACTGATCCAGCCGCACGGGCCCAGATTACCGCGCACATAGTACACATATCTGCACAGTATTACCCACAAGGGATGCCCCACATACCACACACAGCTGGGCTTGCCCGGAGGAGACCCCGAGCACAGTATCCTGGGAAGCCTCCATAAGGTGATTTTGGTAGTCGCAATGACCAATGGGAATTACGCAGTTGAGCTACCTGGGATGCCCCTTAAATATCCGTTAGTGGGAGGATTTAATATAAGATAATACGTGTCGATGGCAATATACCCCCTTAGTTTTGAGGCATAGGGCCACAGGACCAGGGGAAAACACTAAATTAGGATGTCCCCCGGAAGACATAATAGGGTAACCATAAGAACAGCAATCACCCGCATACCGGACCGCACCAAAAATATATCTATATATACATATATACACTACATCTATATAAAGATGCAACCCCCAAGGCCACAGTAGGTGCCCAAGATAACCGATACTTGAAGAGCACCATATACATAAAAAAAAATATATATCTCTAGAAAAAAACAGTCCTCAGCCCGCACAGGGGCACTCACCGACTCCACGAGAACCAAGATGGCGACTGGAGGTGGAAGATAGAGAGAGCGAAGCGGGCGGGCCGCCTGTGTAGCACGCCAAGCGCTAGGTCGCGCCCCCTCCCAACGCGGGGACCACAATCAGCCGGGCTCCCCCGCCAACGCGGAAGCCTTGCAGAGACATCACCGGCCCTCCGTCAGGTGACAGAAGCTAGAGAGAGTGAAGGGGGCGGGCTGCCTGTGTAGCGCCAAGTGATAGGTCGCGCCCCCTCCCAACGCGAGGACCACAATAAGTCGGGCTCCACCACCAACGCGGGAGCCGGCAAAAACATCACCGGCCCTCCGCCAGGTGACAGAAGCTAGAGAGAGCGAAGGGGGTGGGCCGCCTGGGTAGCACGCCAAGCGCTAGGCCACGCCCCCTCCCAACGCAGGGACCACAAACCGCCAAGCTCCCCAGCCAACGCGGGAGCCAACCGAGACATCACCAGCCCTCCGCCGGTGACAGGAGCTAGAGGGAGCAAAAGGGGGCGGGCTGTCTGGGTAGCGCGCCGAGCGCTAGGCCACGCCCCCTCCCCAAGCAACTACAACCCAGCCGAGCTCCCCGCCAATGCGGGAGCCAGCTGCGACGTCACCGGCCCGCCGCCCCCTCCCCCAGCTAATCGGGAATAGGGAAGGGGGGATAATAAGCCCATGGTTACATTTGCTTGCCATGTAATGAGGGCTAGGAACGGACAGGGCATCCCATGTCAGGATCACCAACCTGAAGCCGCCTACCCTTTGGTGGAGGATTTGCGGTGGAGCCTAGCTCCGGCAATAAAGCACCTCTAATAGGTGTTTCCTACCATCACCCGGACCAAGCAGCTATAGCTGGGAGGCATATAAAATGACCCGGGTGGAAATAGGACAATAGGGGCCGGGGCTGTGCTACCCGGCTTACCTGTAAGGAGAGACAGCCATCATCTTGACTGTCGACGCCGACTGCAGAGACTAAACTGTGGAATGAGTGGGAGGTCCCGGGTATATATGGACTGGGAGGGGCCTCTTTTTTGCCATCTCTGCAGTAAAGCGCCCTCTTGTGGACTATAACCCAAACGTAATGAATCATTATTGGAGCAGGGTGGTATGCATACTTAGAATATAATGACCCCTCCCCCTATGGAACATTCCTAACCCCTCCCCCAGTCTCCCAACTCTCCCAGCTCCCCTCCCCCCCATATCATACACCAACATGGAACATCCATAACTCCTCCACATGGCCCCTCCCTCTTATATAAACAGAATGATCGCCCCTCCCCCACTTTACATACAATGACCCCCCCTTCTCATACACCAACATGGAACATCCATAACTCCAACCCCCACATGGCCCCTCCCTCTTATAAAAAATAGATTATGACCACCCTAATACTATGACCACCTAATACTACCACCTAATATACCATCCATAACTCCTCCCCCCACATGGCCCCTCCCTCATAAAAAATAGATTATGACCACCCTAATACTATGACCACCTAATACTACCACCTAATATTATACCATCCATAACTCCTCCCCCCACATGGCCCCTCCCTCTAATAAAAATAGATTATGACCACCTAATACTATGACCACCTAATATTATACCACCCATAACTCCTCCCCCCACATGGCCCCTCCCTCTAATAAAAATAGATTATGACCACCTAATACTATGACCACCTAATACTACCACCTAATATTATACCACCCATAACTCCTCCCCCCACATGGCCCCTCCCTCTTATAAAAATAGATTATGACCACCTAATACTACCACCTAATATACCATCCATAACTCCTCCCCCCACATGGCCCCTCCCTCTTCTAAAAATAGATTATGACCACCTAATACTATGACCACCTAATATTATACCATCCATAACCCCTCCCCCCACATGGCCCCTCCCTCTTATAAAAAATATATTATGACCACCTAATACTACCACGTAATATTATACCATCCATAACTCCTCCCCCCACATGGCCCCTCCCTCTAATAAAAATAGATTATGACCACCTAATACTATGACCACCTAATACTATGACCACCTAATACTACCACCTAATATTATACCACCCATAACTCCTCCCCCCACATGGCCCCTCCCTCTTATAAAAATAGATTATGACCACCTAATACTACCACCTAATATTATACCATCCATAACTCCTCCCCCCACATGGCCCCTCCCTCTTCTAAAAATAGATTATGACCACCTAATACTATGACCACCTAATATTATACCATCCATAACCCCTCCCCCCACATGGCCCCTCCCTCTTATAAAAAATAGATTATGACCACCTAATACTACCACCTAATATTATACCATCCATAACTCCTCCCCCCACATGGCCCCTCCCTCTTCTAAAAATAGATTATGACCACCTAATACTATGACCACCTAATATTATACCATCCATAACCCCTCCCCCCACATGGCCCCTCCCTCTTATAAAAAATAGATTATGACCACCTAATACTACCACCTAATATTATACCATCCATAACTCCTCCCCCCACATGGCCCCTCCCTCTTCTAAAAATAGATTATGACCACCTAATACTATGACCACCTAATATTATACCATCCATAACCCCTCCCCCCACATGGCCCCTCCCTCTTATAAAAAATAGATTATGACCACCTAATACTACCACCTAATATTATACCATCCATAACTCCTCCCCCCACATGGCCCCTCCCTCTTCTAAAAATAGATTATGACCACCTAATACTATGACCACCTAATATTATACCATCCATAACCCCTCCCCCCACATGGCCCCTCCCTCTTATAAAAAATAGATTATGACCACCTAATACTACCACCTAATATTATACCATCCATAACTCCTCCCCCCACATGGCCCCTCCCTCTTCTAAAAATAGATTATGACCACCTAATACTATGACCACCTAATATTATACCATCCATAACCCCTCCCCCCACATGGCCCCTCCCTCTTATAAAAAATAGATTATGACCACCTAATACTACCACCTAATATTATACAACCTAATACTAAAAAATTTCATATGTTCCACCCCCCCACTAATAAAAAATAATGACCCCCCCTCCCCCACCCACTAATCCCAATGATAACCCAGACTAAACTCCACCCTCTCACTATGTCAGTGTCCAGCATCATTATTGTCTCCATATCTGGCAGGTGGGCGGCGCCGAAGCTCGGAGAAGCCCCTCCCACCAGCAGCCATGGACGGGGGCCCCATTACCCAGAAGATCCTGGACCTCACCCTGGAGATCCTCCACCTGCTGACCGGAGAGGTGAGGGGGATTCTGGGAGGTCACATGACATCGCTCTCACCTCTATTAATAAAACACGCCCCTGACCGGAGAGGTGAGGGGGATTCTGGGAGGTCACATGACATCACTCTCACCTCTATTAATAAAACACGCCCCTGACTGGAGAGGTGAGGGGGATTCTGGGAGGTCACATGACATCACCTCTATTAATAAAACACGCCCCTGACCTGAGAGGTGAGGGGGATTCTGGGAGGTCACATGACATCACTCTCACCTCTATTAATAAAACACGCACCTGACAGGAGAGGTGAGGGGGATTCTGGGAGGTCACATGACATGGCTGTCACCTCTATTAATAAAACACGCCCCTGACCGGAGAGGTGAGGGGGATTCTGGGAGGTCACATGACATCACCTCTATTAATAAAATACGCCCCTGACCGGAGAGGTGAGGGGGATTCTGGGAGGTCACATGACATCACTCTCACCTCTATTAATAAAACACGCCCCTGGCCAGAGAAGTGAGGGTGATTCTGGGAGGTCACATGACATCGCTCTCACCTCTATTAATAAAATACGCCCCTGACCGGAGAGGTGAGGGGGATTCTGGGAGGTCACATGACATCACCTCTATTAATAAAACACGACCCTGACCGGAGAGGTGAGGGGGATTCTGGGAGGTCACATGACATCGCTCTCACCTCTATTAATAAAACACGCCCCTGACCGGAGAGGTGAGGGGGATTCTGGGAGGTCACATGACATGGCTCTCACCTCTATTAATAAAACACGCCCCTGACCGGAGAGGTGAGGGGGATTCTGGGAGGTCACATGACATCGCTCTCACCTCTATTAATAAAACACCCCCCTGGCCAGAGAAGTGAGGGGGATTCTGGGAGGTCACATGACATCACCTCTATTAATAAAACATGCCCCTGACTGGAGAGGTGAGGGGGATTCTGGGAGGTCACATGACATCACCTCTATTAATAAAACACGCCCCTGACCGGAGAGGGGGATTCTGGGAAATCTGTAACTCTGTCTGTTGATGGTGCAGGATTATATGGTGGTGAAGCGAAGCGGGAAGCCTGTAGGGGGCGCTCTAGCCTCGCACGGAGGGTCCCGGGGCCTCATTTTGGAGCCTCAGACCGAGGAAAGCGACGGCAAGCTGAAGATTCTAGAGCTGACCAATCAGATCATCGAGCTTCTGAGGGGAGAGGTAAGTGGATTTGGGGGGCGGGGCTTGGTTTAGGTGGCCCCTGGCAATGTATTGATGGTCTTCTGTGTGTTTCCTGTCCCCCAGGATAATGAGGACATCTCCCTGAATGTTTCAGTAGAAGAGTGGGAGCACCCAGGGTGCGGGACAGGCACCAACATGGCACCCGTCACAGGTAAGTGACCCCACTGTACTTACCTCCCCCCTCACCCTGGCCTAGCAATAGTCTAGTAACTTTCCATGGGAAGGTTGTAGGATCCTGGTTCTGGTGCCAACGGACTGAGCTGGGTGCTGTGCACAATATGAGGCCAAACACGTAGTTCTACATGGCTCCTAACCTGAGCTTTCCTCATCGCAGGCCCTGAGCATCCGGGAGACCCGCGTACGCATGCGTTATGAGCTCCAGGTTTCAGATATGGGCTCAGTTTATGTGGAATATGCAGTGGGTTTTCATAATTCCATGTACAGTGCTGGGGCCAGTGTGTCTGCTGGATTTCTTTGAGATGCCCGGGTCAGGGAGGGTTTCCTGCTGGCCAAGCATGTGATTGGCCAGGCTATTGCAGGTGTGCGCCATAGTGGCAGGAGGCTCCTCCCACTTAACGAACCTGGGGCTTTTGTTTACAGACATGAGCCGGTCATAACTAGAAGTTATATCTTTACTCTCCTCACAGTGTCCAGTACAGTTCCTGTCAGTCCTCGTGTCTCTTCTCTTCCTGTCAGTCCTCGTGTCTCTTCTCTTCCTGTCAGTCCTCGTGTCTCTTCTCTTCCTGTCAGTCCTCGTGTCTCTTCTCTTCCTGTCAGTTCTCGTGTCTCTTCTCTTCCTGTCAGTCCTCGTGTCTCTTCTTTTCCTGTCAGTCCTCGTGTCTCTTCTCTTCCTGCCAGTCCTTGTGTCTCTTCTCTTCCTGTCAGTCCTTGTGTCTCTTCTCTTCCTGTCAGTCCTTGTGTCTCTTCTCTTCCTGTCAGTCCTCGTGTCTCTTCTCTTCCTGTCAGTCCTCGTGTCTCTTCTTTTCCTGTCAGTCCTCGTGTCTCTTCTCTTCCTGCCAGTCCTTGTGTCTCTTCTCTTCCTGTCAGTCCTTGTGTCTCTTCTCTTCCTGTCAGTCCTTGTGTCTCTTCTCTTCCTGTCAGTCCTTGTGCCTCTTCTCTTCCTGTCAGTCCTTGTGTCTCTTCTCTTCCTGTCAGTCCTTGTGTCTCTTCTCTTCCTGTCAGTCCTTGTGTCTCTTCTCTTCCTGTCAGTCCTTGTGTCTCTTCTCTTCCTGTCAGTCCTTGTGTCTCTTCTCTTCCTGTCAGTCCTCGTGTCTCTTCTCTTCCTGCCAGTCCTCGTGTCTCTTCTCTTCCAGTCTCTTCCTGTCAATCCTCGTGTCTCTTCTCTTCCTGTCAGTCCTTGTGTCTCTTCTCTTCCTGTCAGTCCTCGTGTCTCTTCTTTTCCTGTCAGTCCTTGTGTCTCTTCTCTTCCTGTCAGTCCTTGTGTCTCTTCTCTTCCTGTCAGTCCTCGAGTCTCTTCTCTTCCTGTCAGTCCTTGTGTCTCTTCTCTTCCTGTCAGTCCTTGTGTCTCTTCTCTTCCTGTCAGTCCTCGTGTCTCTTCTCTTCCTGCCAGTCCTCGTGTCTCTTCTCTTCCAGTCTCTTCCTGTCATTCCTCGTGTTTCTTCTCTTCCTGTCAGTCCTTGTGTCTCTTCTCTTCCTGTCAGTCCTTGTGTCTCTTCTCTTCCTGTCAGTCCTCGTGTCTCTTCTCTTCCTGCCAGTCCTCGTGTCTCTTCTCTTCCTGTCAGTCCTCGTGTCTCTTCTCTTCCTGTCAGTCCTCGTGTCTCTTCTCTTCCTGTCAGTCCTCGTGTCTCTTCTCTTCCTGTCAGTCCTTGTGTCTCTTCTCTTCCTGTCAGTCCTCGAGTCTCTTCTCTTCCAGTCAGTCCTTGTGTCTCTTCTCTTCCTTTCAGTCCTTGTGTCTCTTCTCTTCCTGTCAGTCCTTGTGTCTCTTCTCTTCCTGTCAGTCCTTGTGTCTCTTCTCTTCCTGTCAGTCCTTGTGTCTCTTCTCTTCCTGTCAGTCCTTGTGTCTCTTCTCTTCCTGTCAGTCCTTGTGTCTCTTCTCTTCCTGTCAGTCCTCGTGTCTCTTCTCTTCCTGTCAGTCCTTGTGTCTCTTCTCTTCCTGTCAGTCCTCGTGTCTCTTCTCTTCCTGTCAGTCCTTGTGTCTCTTCTCTTCCTGTCAGTCCTTGTGTCTCTTCTCTTCCTGTCAGTCCTTGTGTCTCTTCTCTTCCTGTCAGTCCTCGTGTCTCTTCTCTTCCTGTCAGTCCTCGTGTCTCTTCTCTTCCTGTCAGTCCTCGTGTCTCTTCTCTTCCTGCCAGTCCTCGTGTCTCTTCTCTTCCTGCCAGTCCTCGTGTCTCTTCTCTTCCTGCCAGTCCTCGTGTCTCTTCTCTTCCTGCCAGTCCTCGTGTCTCTTCTCTTCCTGTCAGTCCTCGTGTCTCTTCTCTTCCTGCCAGTCCTCGTGTCTCTTCTCTTCTGTCAGTCCTCGTGTCTCTTCTCTTCCTGCCAGTCCTCGTGTCTCTTCTCTTCCAGTCTCTTCCTGTCATTCCTCGTGTCTCTTCTCTTCCTGTCAGTCCTTGTGTCTCTTCTCTTCCTGTCAGTCCTTGTGTCTCTTCTCTTCCTGTCAGTCCTCGTGTCTCTTCTCTTCCTGCCAGTCCTCGTGTCTCTTCTCTTCCTGTCAGTCCTTGTGTCTCTTCTCTTCCTGTCAGTCCTCGGCTCTCTTCTCTTCCTGTCAGTCCTTGTGTCTCTTCTTTTCCTGTCAGTCCTCGGCTCTCTTCTCTTCCTGTCAGTCCTTGTGTCTCTTCTCTTCCTGTCAGTCCTCGTGTCTCTTCTCTTCCTGTCAGTCCTTGTGTCTCTTCTCTTCCTGTCAGTCCTTGTGTCTCTTCTCTTCCTGTCAGTCCTTGTGTCTCTTCTCTTCCTGTCAGTCCTTGTGTCTCTTCTCTTCCTGCCAGTCCTCGTGTCTCTTCTCTTCCTGTCAGTCCTTGTGTCTCTTCTCTTCCTGTCAGTCCTTGTGTCTCTTCTCTTCCTGTCAGTCCTTGTGTCTCTTCTCTTCCTGTCAGTCCTCGTGTCTCTTCTCTTCCTGTCAGTCCTCGTGTCTCTTCTCTTCCTGCCAGTCCTCGTGTCTCTTCTCTTCCTGCCAGTCCTCGTGTCTCTTCTCTTCCTGTCAGTCCTTGTGTCTCTTCTCTTCCTGTCAGTCCTTGTGTCTCTTCTCTTCCTGTCAGTCCTTGTGTCTCTTCTCTTCCTGTCAGTCCTTGTGTCTCTTCTCTTCCAGTCTCTTCCGGTCAGTCCTCGTCTCTTCTCTTTCTTGTCTTCCTGTCAGTCCTTGTGTCTCTTCTCTTCCTGTCAGTCCTTGTGTCTCTTCTCTTCCTGTCAGTCCTCGTGTCTCTTCTCTTCCTGTCAGTCCTCGTGTCTCTTCTCTTCCAGTCTCTTCCTGTCAGTCCTTGTGTCTCTTCTCTTCCTGTCAGTCCTTGTGTCTCTTCTCTTCCTGTCAGTCCTTGTGTCTCTTCTCTTCCAGTCTCTTCCTGTCAGTCCTCGTCTCTTCTCTTTCTTGTCTTCCTGTCAGTCCTTGTGTCTCTTCTCTTCCTGTCAGTCCTTGTGTCTCTTCTCTTCCTGTCAGTCCTCGTGTCTCTTCTCTTCCTGTCAGTCCTTGTGTCTCTTCTCTTCCTGTCAGTCCTTGTGTCTCTTCTCTTCCTGTCAGTCCTTGTGTCTCTTCTCTTCCTGTCAGTCCTTGTGTCTCTTCTCTTCCTGTCAGTCCTTGTGTCTCTTCTCTTCCTGTCAGTCCTTGTGTCTCTTCTCTTCCAGTCTCTTCCTGTCAGTCCTCGTCTCTTCTCTTTCTTGTCTTCCTGTCAGTCCTTGTGTCTCTTCTCTTCCTGTCAGTCCTTGTGTCTCTTCTCTTCCTGTCAGTCCTTGTGTCTCTTCTCTTCCTGTCAGTCCTTGTGTCTCTTCTCTTCCTGTCAGTCCTTGTGTCTCTTCTCTTCCAGTCTCTTCCTGTCAGTCCTTGTCTCTTCTCTTTCTTGTCTTCCTGTCAGTCCTTGTGTCTCTTCTCTTCCTGTCAGTCCTCGTGTCTCTTCTCTTCCTGTCAGTCCTTGTGTCTCTTCTCTTCCTGTCAGTCCTTGTGTCTCTTCTCTTCCTGTCAGTCCTTGTGTCTCTTCTCTTCCTGTCAGTCTCTCTTCCTGTCAGTCCTTGTGTCTCTTCTCTTCCTGTCAGTCCTTGTGTCTCTTCTCTTCCTGTCAGTCCTTGTGTCTCTTCTCTTCCTGTCAGTCCTTGTGTCTCTTCTCTTCCTGTCTGTCCTTGTGTCTCTTCTCTTCCTGTCAGTCCTTGTGTCTCTTCTCTTCCTGTCAGTCCTTGTGTCTCTTCTCTTCCTGTCAGTCCTTGTGTCTCTTCTCTTCCTGTCTGTCCTTGTGTCTCTTCTCTTCCAGTCTCTTCCTGTCAGTCCTCGTCTCTTCTCTTTCTTGTCTCTTCCTGTCAGTCCTCGTCTTTTCTCTTCCTGCCAGTCCTCCTGTCTCTTCTCTTCCTTGTCTCTTCCTGTCAGTCCTCGTGCCTCTTCTCTTCCTTGTCTCTTCCTGCCAGTCCTCGTGTCTCTTCTGTTCCTGTCAGTCCTTATGTCTATTCTCTTCCAGTCTCTTCATGTCAGTTCTTTTGTCTCTTCCTGCCAGTCCTTGTGTTTCTTCTCTTCCAGTCTCTTCCTATCAGTCCTCGTCTTTTCTCTTCCTGCCAGTCCTCATGTCTATTCTCTTCCAGTCTCTTTCTGCCAGTCCTCGTGTCTCTTCTCTTCCTTGTCTCTTCCTGTCAGTCCTCGTGTCCCTTCTCTTCCTTGTCTCTTCCTGTCAGCTCTTGTCTCTTCTCTTCCTGTCAGCCCTCGTCTCTTCTCTTCCTGTCAGCTCTTGTCTCTTCTCTTCCTGTCAGCTCTTGTCTCTTCTCTTCCTGTCAGCCCTCGTCTCTTCTCTTCCTGTCAGCCCTCGTCTCTTCTCTTCCTGTCAGCCCTCGTCTCTTCTCTTCCTGTCAGTCCTTCTGTCTCTTCTCTTCCTGCGTCTTCCTGCCAGTCCCTGTGTCTCTTCTCTGCCAGTGTCTTCCTGCCAGTCCTTCTGTCTCTTCTCTTCCTGCCAGTCCTTCTGTCTCTTCTCTTCCTGCGTCTTCCTGCCAGTCCCTGTGTCTCTTCTCTGCCAGTGTCTTCCTGCCAGTCCTTCTGTCTCTTCTCTTCCTGCCAGTCCTTCTGTCTCTTCTCTTCCTGCCAGTCCTTCTGTCTCTTCTCTTCCTGCCAGTCCTTGTGTCTCTTCTGTTCCTTGTCTCTTCCTGACAGTCCTCGTGTCTTTTCTCTTTCCTGTCTCTTCCTGCCAGTCCTCCTGTCTCTTCTCTTCCCTGTCTCTTCCTGTCAGTCCTTGTGTCTCTTCTCTTCCCTTCCTTGTGTCTCCTCTCTTCCTTGTCTTTTCCTGTCAGTCCTCATGTCTCTTCTCTTCCCTGTCTCTTCCTGTCAGTCCTTGTGTCTCTTCTCTTCCCTTCCTTGTGTCTCCTCTCTTCCTTGTCTCTTCCTGTCAGTCCTCGTGTCTCTTCTCTTCCTTGTCTCTTCCTGTCAGTCCTCGTGTCTCTTCTCTTCCTTGTCTCTTCCTGCCAGTCCTCGTGTCTCTTCTGTTCCTGCCAGTCCTTGTGTCTCTTCTCTTCCTTGTCTCTTCTGTTCCTGTCAGTCCTTGTGTCTATTCTCTTCCAGTCTCTTCCTGTCAGTCCTTGCGTCACTTCTCTCCCAGTCTCTTCCTGCCAGTCCTCGTGTCTATTCTCTTCCAGTCTCTTCCTGCCAGTCCTTGTGTCTCTTCTCTTCCTTGTCTCTTCCTGTCTGTCCTCGTCTCTTCTCTTCCTGCCAGTCCTTGTGTCTCTTCTCTTCCAGTGTCTTCCTGCCAGTCCTTGTGTCTCTTCTCTTCCAGTCTCTTCCTTGTCTCTTCCTGCCAGTCCTCATGTCTCTTTTCTTTCTTGTCTCTTACTGCCAGTCTTTGTGTCTCTTTTCTTCCAGTCTCTTCCTGTCAGTCCTCGTGTCTCTTCTCTTCCAGTCTCTTCCTGCCAGTCCTCGTGTCTCTTCTATTCCAGTCTCTTCCTGCAAGTCCTTGTGTCTCTTCTATTCCTTGTCTTTTCCTGTCAGTCCTTGTGTCTCTTTTCTTCCTTGTCTCTTCCTGCCAGTCCTTGTGTCTCTTCTCTTCCTGCCAGTCCTCGTGTCTCTTCTCTTCCTGCCAGTCCTTGTGTCTCTTCTCTTCCTGCCAGTCCTCGTGTCTCTTCTCTTCCTGCCAGTCCTTGTGTCTCTTCTCTTCCTGCCAGTCCTCGTGTCTCTTCTCTTCCTGCCAGTCCTCGAGTCTCTTCTCTTCCTGCCAGTCATTGTGTCTCTTCTCTTCCTGCCAGTCATTGTGTCTCTTCTCTTCCCATCTCTTCCTGTCAGTCCTCCTGTCTCTTCCTGTCAGTGCTCCTGTCTCTTCTCTTCCAGTCTTTTCCTGTCAGTCCTCATGTCTCTTCTCTTCCAGTCTTTTCCTGTCACTCCTCATGTCTCTTCTCTTCCTGCCAGTCATTGTGTCTCTTCCAGTCTTTTCCAGTCAGTCCTTGTGTCTCTTCTCTTCCCATTTCTTCCTGTCAGTCCTCCTGTCTCTTTCTGTCAGTCCTCGTGTGTCTTCTCTTCCAGTCTTTTCCTGTCAGTCCTCCTCTCTCTTCCTGTCAGTCCTCCTGTCTCTTTCTGTCAGTCCTCGTGTCTCTTCTATTCCAGTCTTTTCCAGTCAGTCCTCCTCTCTCTTCCTGTCAGTCCTCCTGTCTCTTTCTGCCAGTCCTCGTGTCTCTTCTCTTCCCATCTCTTCCTGTCAGTCCTCCTGTCTCTGCCTGTCAGTCCTCATGTCTCTTCTCTTCCAGTCTTTTCCTGCCAGTCCTCGTGTCTCTTCTCTTCCTGTCAGTCCTCGTGTCTCTTCTCTTTCAGTCTCTTCCTGCCAGTCCTCGTGTCTCTTCTCTTCCTGTCAGTCCTCGTGTCTCTTCTCTTTCAGTCTCTTCCTGCCAGTCCTCGTGTCTCTTCTCTTCCTGTCAGTCCTCGTGTCTCTTCTCTTCCAGTCTCTTCCTGTCAGTCCTCGTGTCTCTTCTTTTCTAGTCTCTTCCTGTCAGTCCTCATGTCTCTTCTTGTCCTGCTGTGTGGGGTTTGCTCATTTCCTGTGTGTTCAGGGTTAGAACCTGGTGCCCCTCTTTATTTATCACAGCTTTGCTATCTGACAGATTTCGGGGCGTCTCTCGAACCCCAGAACACGGTGGGAACCTGCCGGCTGAGAAAGAGGAAGGGTCAGCCCGTGAGATACGTTGCCGACCATTCCACCTCTGAGGAACACCTGACCGATCCCGACAGCAGAGCCGCCTCCTCCTCTGCGGCCCCCCAGGAGCCCGCCGCTGCCGCCCTCTCCACCCGCTCAGAGCAGACGCAGACAGACTGGGCGCGGGACCTTGTGAAAGACGAGGAGCCGGGGGACAGCTGCCGGAGACCCGCGGAGACAGGCTTCGCGCGCGTCGACTTCGACTCGGTCTTCGTCGGCAACACCCTGTTCGGCCCCCTGGCGAGCTCGAGGAAGATGTACGACTGCTCGCTGTGCGGCAAGTCCTTCACCAGCAAGTCGGGCATCGTCAAACACCGGCGCATGCACTCGGGGAGGGTGGTGGCGTGCCGCGATTGCGGCAAGGAGTTCACCTGCAACTCGGAACTGGTGGCGCATCGGAGGACTCACACCGGCGAGAAACCATTTCCCTGTTCGGCCTGCGGCAAGTGCTTCTCCACCAACACCAACCTGGCGGCGCACAAGCGAATCCACACTGGGGAGAAGCCCTTCCTGTGCGTAGAGTGCGGCAAGTGCTTCACCAGCAGCTCCGACCTGGTGAAGCATCAGATCATCCACACGGGAGAGAAGCCCTTCTGCTGCCAGGACTGCGGCAAAGGCTTCACCAGCAAGTCTAACCTGGTCAAACACCGGCGAATCCACACGGGCGAGAAGCCCTTCCTCTGCTCCGAGTGCGGAAAAAGCTTCGCCATCAAGTCCAACCTCATCAAACACCAGGTGGTGCACACCGGGGAGAAGCCCTACCCCTGTCCTGAGTGCGGCAAGTGCTTCTCCAACCAATCCAACGTGGCCAAACACCAGCGGACTCACTACAGGATACAGAGTCGGGGGGTCGTCCCCTGAATCCACCGTGCCAGAAAATTCTTGGGAGATCCCCCCGACTCTCGCCCATTGACTTGTGGGCGTTTCTATTGTCGGTTTATTGGCTTCTCCCTCTTGGGGAAACCCCGTAACCTTCTAAAGTAGCGCCGTTATTTTACTATGATCAATATGGCTCGTTTCTAGTTTACGGACGCATTATTAATAATAGAGGCCGCTGGCGCGATTATTAATAATAATGAGAGGCCACCGACGCAATTATTAATAATAATCAGAGGCTGCTGACGCGATTATTAATAATAATCAGAGGCCACTGACTCGATCATTAATAATAATGAGAGGGGCGGCTGGTGGTGTTCCAGAAAGCTTGGAAGTCCTCGAGTCATCCATTGTCGCCCTCGGTATGCTCTGCAGGCCTCACAACTATTTGCATAGACCTCCCCTCTTTTAGACCCCAACACTCTTGTGTCCAGATTGCAGGATTTGCGTCAATAAATGTTACGCCGGTGTTTTTGGGACACATTTTACAACCGACTTCTAATTTATTGTGACTCATAATAAAATGTTATAAACCATGAAGAGGAAATTGACTGTTTTTCCGTGTTGTCATTGCTTATGGTCTGCGAGTGGTCGGAGTGCGGGCTGAGCTGATGCCCCGCCCCTGCTCAGTGCTGAAGCCCCATCTGTGCCCAAACTGGTATGTGTCTGTATATAATATATATATATATATATATATATATATATATATATATATATAGACCTTGGCTCCCCGCTGCCATAAAATGACTCTTCCCCCATAAAATTCTGCAGCATAAACAAGGTAATGGAGTGAGGGGTTATTAGAGTCACTCAAGCATAGAAGCAGAGACAAGGTCCCTATCTTTCCCCCCTTCCATGGAATGTTCTCCTCCTCCCTTTGGAATCCCAGGGCAGATGGGGCATATCATATGGACCAACTTTTAACTCCAAGATGGAGAATCCCAGATGCACCAATAAGACAGTGGGTGACACCAATCGCTCTGCCCATAGGAGGGGTCAGAAACTGACCCCTGGTTAGAGGGAATAAGGTGAGCTTCAGAATGGGGATGGAGGCACTCTAATCTTACCATCAAGAGTGACACATGCTGGCTTTTAACATCCAAGCAGAATAAGACCAGAAAGCGTGCAAGAACTTTATTTGATGGAACCGCAGCCCAGACAGACTCCTAAGTATTTTGCCATCTCTTGCTATTTTTCGTGTTAATTCTGTTTTTATCACCTTGCACCGTTCTTGTTGTTTTTGTGTTTGTTTAAATAAATCCTGAAAATACAGCAGAGGGTCACTGATGCTCTGAATTAAGGATCTAAAAAGCTCATGCTATTTCTGAAGAGCCCGGCTACATTACTTGCCCCAGACGCTCGATCGCCCCCCGCCTGGAAGTGGTTGTGGGTTGATCGATACGTATGATCTGATTGTGTTGTGTACGGCTTTTATAGAGGTGAACCCTGTGGTGGCAGTTTCTAGCCACGCGTGTTGCCAATTGAAAATTTGCGGTGACGCACGTGGGGTACGATCGGCCGGTTTGATCGGATTGTGTTGTGTGTGGTTAGATAGCGAGGACAGGCCGCACATTGTGTTCTGGTGGCAGCAGTTTATAGCCTCTAATCCATTGCAGCACAGATTACACTTTGAGTTTTGACCACCCATTACTATTCCCAACAACTTCAGGTCAGGGCAGTTCTTTTTATGCCTTTGTATTACCATGATCTTTTAGGGTTAGGGTGCTTCAGAGCTCCTGAATTCTCAACATCTCCATTTTAGAGTGATCCCTTTTTTTTACGCTCTTAGTCCCCGTAGTCCCATCCTGTTCAAGTTAGCGTGGTCACATCTTTAAAAGTCCCCTAATCCCTAGCTCTTCTCATGGATTATTAATTGTCTCCACATTCGGTCCTTTACAAGCTCATAGCTCCCATATTATAAGCTCATAGCTCCCGTATTACAAGCTCATAGCTCCCGTATTACAAGCTCATAGCTCCCGTATTACAAGCTCATAGCTCCCGCTCATAGGTCCCGTATTACAAGCTCATAGGTCCCGTATTACAAGCTCATAGCTCCCGTATTACAAGCTCATAGCTCCCATATTACTGCACATAGCTCCCGTATTACAAGCTCATAGCTCCCTTACTACAAGCTCATAGCTCCCTTACTACAAGCTCATAGGTCCCGTATTACAAGCTCATAGGTCCCGTATTACAAGCTCATAGGTCCCGTATTACAAGCTCATAGGTCCCGTATTACAAGCTCATAGGTCCCGTATTACAAGCTCATAGGTCCCGTATTACTGCACATAGCTCCCGTATTACAAGCTCATAGCTCCCTTACTACAAGCTCATAGCTCCCTTACTACAAGCTCATAGGTCCCGTATTACAAGCTCATAGGTCCCGTATTACAAGCTCATAGCTCTCTTATTACAAGCTCATAGCTCCCGTATTACAAGCTCATAGCTCCCTTACTACAAGCTCATAGGTCCCGTATTACAAGCTCATAGGTCCCGTATTACAAGCTGATAGGTCCCGTATTACAAGCTCATAGCTCTCTTATTACAAGCTCATAGCTCCCGTATTACAAGCTCATAGCTCTCTTATTACAAGCGCATAGCTCCTGTATTACAAGCTCCCTTATTACAAGCTCATAGCTCCCGTATTACAAGCTCCCTTATTACAAGCTTATAGCTCCCGTATTACAAGCTCATAGCTCCCGTATTACAAGCTCATAGCTCCCGTATTACCGGCTCATAGCTCCCGTATTACCGGCTCATAGCTCCCGTATTACAAGCTCATAGCTCCCATATTACAAGCTCATAGCTCCCTTACTACAAGCTCATAGCTCCCATATTACAAGCTCATAGCTCCCTTACTACAAGCTCATAGCTCCTGTATTACAAGCCTATAGCTCCCGTATTACAAGCTCATAGCTCCCGTATTACAGGCTCATAGCTCCCGTATTACAAGCTCATAGCTCCCGTATTACAGGCTCATAGCTCCCGTATTACAGGCTCATAGCTCCCGTATTACAGGCTCATAGCTCCCGTATTACAGGCTCATAGCTCCCGTATTACAGGCTCATAGCTCCCGTATTACAGGCTCATAGCTCCCGTATTACAGGCTCATAGCTCCCGTATTACAAGCTCATAGCCAAGGCGCAGCGTGGGCCGCAGGTTGATGGTGGCGGTCTGACCACTTGGGGGGCGCCACCATGTGACACAGAAACCCGAGGTGAAGGCAGCGCCCAGGTTGGAATATTTTATTGGAAATTCTGAAAGATGGCGGGACAGCGGATAGCGAGACATCTTGTGCCCACCCATTATTATTCACAGCCCATCACTTCCCCTCCCATTATTATTCACACCCCATCACTGCCCCACCCCATTATTATTCACACCCCATCACTGCCCTGCCCATTATTATTCGCACCCCATCACTGTCCCGCCCATTATTATTCACACCCCATCACTGCTCTTATCAGTCATCTGTCCTTAAGGGGAACTCCACAGCAAACTTTAGAATAAGTCAGATTTGGCGAGATCCATGGGTTAGGACAAGATATGGAAAACCAAATGGGGCGGAGTTTTGCGGGCACGTGCCTTTGCCCTCGGGGGGGGGGGGGGCGGCAGGGTCGCTATATTTCTCTAGTGACAGAGCAAAGCCACAGAAATCTCTGATTACAAAACTCCGCCCCCCTACGCTAAACCCAATTTGGGCAATACCATAAAAACTACTTACTGGTGGGCGAACTGCACGGAAGCTGAAGCCAGGACCATGAGTGGCAGATCAGTCAGCCAATCCCGTGCAGCGGTGTGACTGTACTAGACTGTACTGTCACTCGACTTCAGAACCCTGCCCCCATCCGGCATCAGGCAAGTTGTTTTATTGCCCAAATCAGGCTTAGCACAGGGGGGCGGAGGGGTGGCTGGGGGGTTACAAAGAGATTGGACCCTGGTTTTGGTCTGTCCCCTTGGGGCACCCCGGTTTGGGAACCCCCCAGGTCACCAAGGTCACTTACCTGCCCCTGGGCCCACACTGTGGTTACAGCAGGTGGCGCCGGCATCACTCGGCTCCCTTCGGCTGTGCACAACCATTCACTTGAGGCAGGTGGGGTCGCGCACAGCTGAGAAGGGAAGCGAGTGATGCCGGGTGGGCTCAAGGAAAAGGTAAGTATATCAGGTGACTATATCGGGGGGTTCACAGAGCAGGGGCATCCCAGTTCGGACTCCAGGGGGGGGTTTGGTCCATTTTAAATACACAATATTCACAAAAGACTTGTAATATAGCCTTAAAGTGGAACAAAACCACTATCCTGGGTTTCGGTCCCTGCCCCGGGGGATCCTAATTTGGGAAACCCCTGCACATCAGCATAAAACCTCACCTTTCCCCGATCCCATGCTCCAGGAGCGGGCTTTCGTCCAATCAGTGATGTTTGCCATACATATTACTGATTGCCGTACGGCTCTGATTACACATAGGGAGGGGGGCATCCCCAATCTCCCTGTGGTGTACGACACGCTACCGGCCTGAACGTCTCAGCTACAGGGTGCCAGGGATGCGGCACAGCAAGGGCGGTTCAGGAGCCCCTGAAAAGTTGAGTCATTGCTGGGCGATCTGGGGGGTGCACACGGTGGGGCGTCCCCAATCTCCCTGTGGTGTACGGTGCGCTACTAGCCTGAATGTCCCAGCTACAGGGTGCCGGGGATGCGGCACAGCGAGTGCGGTTCGGGAGCCCCCGAAAAGGTGAGTCAATGCGAGCGGTGTACGCGGCGGGGCGTCCAGAATCGTGATGCCTCAAGGTTGCTTGATCGGCCAGCCCTGGAGTCTTTTAGCCAGCCAATCAGGTGGTTGGTCCACTTTATAGAGAAGCGACCACCTCTCTAAAATCTGTAAGACTCCAGGGCCGGTGGTCTCCCAATGTGGGATGCCCCAATATGTGAAACGCTTGGGATCACCCGAAATACTCACCTTTACGTCCAATCCCACCCCAATGCTTCCTTTAGCTTTTCTTGCAATTCTATGCTAGCTGAATGGAGCGTCGGCCACGCCCCCTGCGTCAGCCAAACGCGGGGTGGGATCTAAATAGAATGAGAGCGCTCATGCCCCGTGAGAATGAAAGAAAGGTGAGTTATCAGGTGATCCCCACATGGGATGGGGCAAATTGGTATTTCCCAGGCAGGAGGAGGAAAAACCCAGGATAGCGAAAATCTCTGTTTTTTTATCCTCTTTAAAGTGGAACAAAACCAAGGATTTTGACTATCCCGGGAGCATCCGGTGAAACCCCCCAGATTGCCAGTATTCACTCACCTTTCCATTTATCCAACACCGCTCAATGTGCGGGCTTGACTATCTTTAAAGCGGAACAAAACCCAGGATTTTGACTATCCCAGGAGCATCCGGTGAAACCCCCCAGATCACCGGTATTCACTCACCTTTGCCTGGTCCAACACCGCTCAATCTGCAGGCTTTCGTCCAATCAGATCAGTTTGCAGCATGTATTGCATTCGGCAAATGGCCCTGATAGACTTCAATAGGGAGCGAGAGAGCATCCGCATCCCCAATGGAGTGCGCTCTCCCGCTCCAGTCTATATGAATGGCTGCGGCGGGAACGTGCACACAGCCCAGATGCTGGGGATGCCACTGCTCAATTTGCAGAAATAAGATGCAGCAAATGGATCTGATTGAACGATGAAGCTGCTCTCGCTCCCCATTGAAGTCTATCAGCCATTTGCCGAAATAAGATGCGGCAAACGGATCTGATTGGACGATGATTGCGCTGCCGGACCGGGTAGAGATGAGTGATTACTGGCGATCAGGGGCATCCCAAATCGAGGGAAGGCTAGTGGCCTGGCCCTGCAATGTCTTCCAGAGCAGGCCACCCTGGGTTTTGTTCTGCTTCAAACTTACTAACCCACTCCCGAACGGCCTATCAGATGCTACCAATGTGCGCCGCGCTCCTCCCCTGCGGCTGAGGCGGAATCGGTTTAGAGACGCCTCCTCCATTGCAATGGATGCATGGCTCCGTTAGAGGCCTGAACAATTTCTGCTGCCTGACCCCGCCCCCACGTCACCCGGACTTCCTCTAGGAAGTGAGTTATCAATGCATCCGTTATCTGAATAATTCCGAGGGGTAGATTCACACCAGGGGACAAAGATGTGATCAGGGGATAAGAGAGTCTGGGTTAGTATTTTTTCCTGATCCCTAGTGGGAATGGCCAGAGGGGAGGGGACGGGGTTACATTAGTCCAAGCGGACGGATTGTCGTAGCTCCGGTGTGCGGGCGGTTATGGTCGCTGACGCATCATGGAGGGCCATACGGATCCAGAAGCTGGCTGGTCAGTGGATGCAGACTCGGACTGGCCCACCGTGAAATCCCCCAGTGGGGCCCCTGGATCCCAAAACTCACCAAGTTTAGCTTATTTGTGGTATTGGAAGTGCTCACACACACAGACACACAATAAAGTTTGGATCAGTTTCTTTGTACATAGGCCCTAAATATAAGCCGGTAATATTTGGAGGGGCCCCGGTCACCCCAACACTAAATGGACATCGCAAACGTGCTGAGGTCACACGTGTCATGGCGGCTTCTTTACCAGCAGAGAACAGTCCCAGCGTGTTGCAGTCTGTTCCTGCAGGAAAGCTGTTTGGCCCTGGTCATTTATTGGGGATATAAACTAACTGTAAAGCCGTTTGGCCCTGGTCGTTTATTGAGGATATAAACTAACTGTAAAGTCGTTTGGCCCTGGTTGTTTATTGGGGATATAAACTAACTTTAAAGTTGTTTGGCCCTGGTCCTTTATTGGGGATATAAACTAACTGTAAAGTCGTTTGGCCCTGGTTGTTTATTGGGGATATAAACTAACTGTAAAGTCATTTGGCCCTGGTCATTTATTGGGGATATAAACTAAATGTAAAGCCGTTTGGCTCTGGTCGTGTATTGTGGATATAAACTAACTGTAAAGCCGTTTGGCCCTGGTCGTTTATTGAAGATATAAACCAACTGTAAAGTTGTTTGGCCCTGGTCCTTTATTGGGGATATAAACTAACTGTAAAGTCATTTGGCCCTGGTCATTTATTGGGGATATAAACTAAATGTAAAGCCGTTTGGCTCTGGTCGTGTATTGTGGATATAAACTAACTGTAAAGCCGTTTGGCCCTGGTCGTTTATTGAAGATATAAACCAACTGTAAAGTTGTTTGGCCCTGGTCCTTTATTGGGGATATAAACTAACTGTAAAGCCGTTTGGCTCTGGTCGTTTATTGGGGATATAAACTAACTGTAAAGCCGTTTGGCCCTGGTCGTTTATTGGGGATATAAACTAACTGTAAAGCCGTTTGGCTCTGGTCGTTTATTGGGGATATAAACTAACTGTAAAGTCGCTTGGCCCTGGTCATTTATTGGGGATATAAACTAACTGTAAAGCCGTTTGGCTCTGGTCGTTTATTGTGGATATAAACTAACTGTAAAGCCGTTTGGCCCTGGTCATTTATTGGGGATATAAACTAACTGTAAAGCTGTTTGGCTCTGGTCGTTTATTGTGGATATAAACTAACTGTAAAGCCGCTTGGCCCTGGTCCTTTATTGGGGATGTAAACTAACTGTAAAGCCGCTTGGCCCTGGTTGTTTATTGGGGATATAAACTGTAAAGCCATTTGGCCCTGGTTGTTTATTGGTGATATAAACTAACAGTAAAGCCGTTTGGCTCTGGTCCTTTTTTGGGCATATAAAAGCTAAACAGTGCTTTTAGAGGTCAAGTAACTGTCACCGTGATCTTTGTGAGCACCAGGAAATGTTCAGGCATGCTTCCCCGATCCGGCACTATGCTGAATGAAGGAGCCACAAACGCCAAAACTGAGGTAACTCTGGAGAGCGCAGTTTCCCTGGTAACACGGCGCTCAGGAGTATGCGGCAGGGGAGCTCGCGTGTAGTCGCTGGTGGACCACCAGATTGTGGTGGGTGCTGAAGCTGCAGCCACACTCCAGGCAGGGGAAGGGCTTCTCGCCCGTGTGGATCCTGAGGTGGGCCACAAAATGGCCGTGGTGGATGAAGGACTTGTGGCAGTACGGACAGGAGTAGCGGGTCTCTTGGGCGTGGCTCCTCTGGTGAGCCGCAAAGTGTCCGTGGTGGATGAAGGACTTCCCGCACAAGGGGCAGGAAAACTTCTTCTCCTCCGCGTGGATGCGTTGGTGGGCCAGGAAGTGGCCCTGGTGGATGAAGGTCTTTTGGCAGAGGGCACAGGTGAAGGGGTTCTCCACCTCGTGGGTCCTCAGGTGCTTGCTCAGGCTGCTCTTGATGCGGAAGGACTTGCCGCACTTAAAGCAACAGAACGGCCTCTCCTGGGAGTGAACCCTCTGGTGGGAGACATAACAGGACCTCTGGGTGAAGGACTGGCGGCACTGGAGACAGGTGAAGGGCTTCTCCCCGGTGTGGCTCCTCTGGTGGCTCAGGAAATGCGTCCACCGAGTGAAGTCCCTCCCACAGTCCGAGCAGGTAAAACGTTTCTGGGGAGAGGACATCTGGAGAGGAAGCGCACCCGGACTCTGGGGGAGGATCTGATCTTGCTTCAGTGACTCCCCCTTTATGTAAGAGAAAAATGGCGGACGGTCAAATCGATCTGCAGGGAAGTGGAGGGCGGGGCCATCTCCCTCTTCATATGGCTCCTCCTTGATATGGACAGGCCTGCGCAATGCTGACTCGTCGTACATTTCACCTTCTGAGAAAGTCATGTCCTCAAAGGGGCGGAGCTCCCCCTTAACATGAGGAGGATACTGCAAAGGACATGTCTTCAGTCTATCTCTGTCATACAAGAGGGGTTCCCCTTTAACAATGCTTGCTGGCCTATGACCTGAGGATGGGCAGCCTGTGAACTCGTCGTACATTTCACCTCCTGAGAGAGTCATGTCCTCACAGGGGCGGAGCTCCCTCTTAACGTGAGCAGGAGGACACCGCAGAGAATCTGTCGCCAGGCTGCCTCCATCATACAAGTGGGGTTCCCCTTTAACATGACCTGAGGATAGATACATGCCGGAGCCCAGAAGATTCTCCTCTTCCTCCTCGCCTGACCATGTGACCGAGGCCTCCTCACATTGGACGGCCTCTTCAGTCACGCCCAGAAGTGAGGCTTTAGTCTTCGCCCTCACTGCGGAGCCGTCCCCTCCTCCTCTGCATGCTGTCAGCTTCTCGATCACCTTCTCCAGGCAGCCGCTCATCTCTGCTGCTCTGATCTTCCAGGAGGGGGCGCCAAAACTTCCTCCCCCTCTTCTCACATGTTACAGGTACCTGCAGGAAGAGGCGGAGACAAATCAGAGAGGCGGGGCCAACAGTTTCTCCATTATTCCCTCAATGCCAAAACTTCTAGAGTGGGAAGGTGGGACCATTTTATAAATTAGGCCACACCTTTCTCCACACCCAGACCACGCCCCATGACACATTTGCTGCCCACTGGGATTACCGTGGAGGAGGGGATGGATAGGAGGAATGGATGGCATGAGCTGAGGGGGGGGCAGGGATGGATGGATGGCTAGAACTAGGAGAGGATGGATGGGCAGAACTGAGGAGGGGATGGATGAATAGATGGGATGAGCTAGGAAGGACCAGGAGGGATGTATGGATGGATGTCTAGAAGTATGATGAGCAAATAGATGGAAAGAGAGACGGGAGAGGGATGGATGGGACGAGCTGGGAAGGACCAGGAGGGGTGTATGGATGTCTAGAGCTATAATGAGCAAATAGATGGTAAGAGAGAGACAGGGGAGGGATGGATGGGATGAGCTGGGAAGGACCAGGAGGTGTGTATGGACGTCTAGAGCTATAATAGAAGCAAATAGATGGGAAGAGAGACAGGGGAGGGATGGATGGGATGAGCTGGGAAGGACCAGGAGGGGTGTATGGATGTCTAGAACTATAATAGAAGCAAATAGATGGGAAGAGAGACAGGGGAGGGATGGATGAGATGAGCTGGGAAGGACCGGGAGGGATGGATGTCTAGAGCTATAATGAGCAAATAGATGTGAGGAGAGACAGGAGAGGGATGGATGGGATGAGCTCAGAAGGACCGGGAGGGATGTATGGATAGATGTCTAAAACTATAATGAGCAAATAGATGGGAAGAGAGACGGGAGAGGGATGGATGGGATGAGCTGGGAAGGACAGGGAGGGATGTATGGATGGATGTCTAGAACTATAATGAGTAAATAGATGGGAAGAGAGATGGGAGAGGGATGGATGGGATGAGCTGGGAAGGACAGGGAGGGATGTATGGATGGATGTCTAGAGCTATAATGAGCAAAAAGATGGGAAGATAGACGGGAGAGGGATGGATGGGATGAGCTGGGAGGAGAGGGGGATGGATGGCTGGCTAGATGGGATGAGCTGCGGGAGCACACGGGAGGGTTGAATGTATGGCTAGAGATAGGAGGTGCGGATGGATGGATGGGCAGAACTGAGGGGGAGAGGGAGGGATTAGAGGGATGGATGGGTTGAGCTGGGGGGAGAAGGGGATGAATGGATAGGAGGAGTAGTATGGAGGGAGGGATGGATGCATGGCTAGAACTAGGAAGAGTGAATGGATGAGAAGAGGTGAGGGGATGAATGACTGGATGAGTTGAGCTGAGAGGAGAGGGATGAATGGCTAGATAGGTATGAGGAGCAGGGAGATGGGCCTAATTGAATGGAAAGGAATGGCGGGGATGAGCTGGGAGAGAGTAGGAGGGAGGGATGGCTAGAGCAAGGAGGAGCTGATGGATGGGCAGAACTGAAGTGAGAGGAAAGGATAGGAGAGAAGCATGAGAAGAGGAGGAATGGATGAATAGGAGGAGCAAGAGAGAGGGATGGATGGGCAGAACTGAGAGGAAAGGGATGGATTGGAGGTGCTGGGATGGATGGGAGGAGCTGGGGGTGATGGATAGGAGGAGCTGGGAGGGATAGATGGGAGGAGCTGGGAGTGATGGATAGGAGGAGCTGGGAGGGATAGATGGGAGGAGCTGGGAGTGATGGGTGGATGGGAGGAGCTGGGAGTGATGGATAGGAGGAGCTGGGAGGGATAGATGGGAGGAGCTGGGAGTGATGGGTGGATGGGAGGAGCTGGGAGTGATGGATAGGAGGAGCTGGGAGTGATGGGTGGATGGGAGGAGCTGGGAGGGATGGATAGGAGGAGCTGGGAGTGATGGGTGGATGGGAGGAGCTGGGAGGGATGGATAGGAGGAGCTGGGAGTGATGGGTGGATGGGAGGAGCTGGGAGGGATGGGTGGATGGGAGGAGCTGGAGTGATGGATGGGAGGAGCTGGGAGTGATGGGTGGATGGGAGGAGCTGGGAGTGATGGGTGGATGGGAGGAGCTGGGAGTGATGGATAGGAGGAGCTGGGAGTGATGGGTGGATGGGAGGAGCTGGGAGGGATGGATAGGAGGAGCTGGGAGTGATGGGTGGATGGGAGGAGCTGGGAGGGATGGGTGGATGGGAGGAGCTGGAGTGATGGATGGGAGGAGCTGGGAGTGATGGATGGGAGGAGCTGGGAGGGATGGGTGGATGGGAGGAGCTGGGAGTGATGGGTGGATGGGAGGAGCTGGGAGGGATGGGTGGATGGGAGGAGCTGGGAGGGATGGGTGGATGGGAGGAGCTGGGAGGGATGGGTGGATGGGAGGAGCTGGGAGTGACAGATGGGAGGAGCTGGGAGTGACAGATGGGAGGAGCTGGGAGGGATGGGTGGATGGGAGGAGCTGGAGTGATGGATGGGAGGAGCTGGGAGTGATGGATGGGAGGAGCTGGGAGGGATGGGTGGATGGGAGGAGCTGGGAGTGATGGGTGGATGGGAGGAGCTGGGAGGGATGGGTGGATGGGAGGAGCTGGGAGGGATGGGTGGATGGGAGGAGCTGGGAGTGACAGATGGGAGGAGCAAGGAGGTGCAGATGGATAGGCAGGACTACCACAGTGTATTTGGTTTGCAGTTCTGTGAGTTATTTATTCTGTATCCTAATTTTAGGACGCCCCCAAACACAGAAATCCCAGGATACCTACCCCCCGAATGAGGGAAAGAGGGACATGGACTCCGAAAAGGGACAGTCCCTATTAAATGCAGGACAGCTGGAAGGGATGCCTCATACCCCTCCCCCATTACACTCCCTCCCTGTACATCCCCCCTTCTCTCTACCCCCCATTACACTCCCTCCCTGTACATCCCCCCTTCTCTCTACCCCCCCATTACACTCCCTCCCTGTATATCCCCCTTCTCTCTACCCCCCTCCCCATTACACTCCCTCCTTGGATATCCCCCTTCTCTCTACCCCCCTCCCCATTACACTCCCTCCCTGTACATCCCCCCTTCTCTCTACCCCCCCATTACACTCCCTCCCTGTATATCCCCCTTCTCTCTACCCCCCTCCCCATTACACTCCCTCCTTGGATATCCCCCTTCTCTCTACCCCCCTCCCCATTACACTCCCTCCCTGTAGATTCCCCCCCCCCCCCCCCCCGGGGTATTTCCATATTGTGAGGCGGCCTGTACCTGGGGGTGAGGGGGCAGGGCCCCATGCAGGTGAGTCCTCAGGAGCTGCCCCTCCCCCAGCTCACCCCACCTGTATCTGTAGTGACTGCAGGATCTCACTGCATTATTCTTTAATCCCCAACATAAAATCATAGGGAGTCCCGGGTCAGCCATGCAGAGAATGCGCTCGGGGCAATGTGTTGGCCCTTTAAATGGGCGGAGCCGCAGCCGGAAGACTCCCCCTGAGGGAAAAATGTGGCACCGACCAGGCGGCGGGTCACTCACCGGCCTCCGCTCCGCACCCGGAGGACATTTACTGCCGTCACAACCACTTCCTGCGAGCACTTCCGGCCCGGCGGCGGGTCACTTCCTTGTTTGCGTTCCAAGCGCCGCTCGCCCCGCCCCTCACGATTGCGTTATCGAATCGAGTCGCTCAACTGTTTGTCCTTTATCGAACTACAGCGCCACCGCGCGGCCATTCCTGTCAGCACTGCTAGGAATATGTTATAGTTATTATTATTATTATTATTATTATTATTAATAATAATAATACAATAATAATAATGCTCAGCCACTCCCTGCCACGTGACGCCACTGCTGGGAATATTGTATTATTATTATATTATTAATAATAATAATAATAATATAATAATGCTCAGCAACTCCCTGACGCATGACGTCACTGATGTGAATATTTTATCATTATTATTATTATCAATGATAATAGTAATAAAATAATAATAATGCTCAGCAGCTCCCTGCCGCGTGACTTCACTGCTGTGAATATTTTATCATTATTATTATTAATATTAATAATAATAATAATGCTCAGCAGCTCCCTGCCGCGTGACTTCACTGCTGTGAATATTTGATCATTATTATTATTAATATTAATAATAATAATAATAATAATGCTCAGCCGCTCCCTGCCGCGTGACGTAACTGCTGTGAATATTTGATCATTATTATTATTAATAATAATAATAAAATAATAATAATGCTCAGCTGCTCCCTGCCACGTGACGTCACTGCTGTGACTATTTTATCATTATTATTAATATTATTATTATTAATAATAATAATAAAATAATAATGCTCAGCCGCTCCCTTCCGCGTGACTTCAGTGCTGTGAATATTTTATCTTTACCTTTATTATTATTATTATTATTATTATTAATAATAATGCTCATTTATAAAGTGCAATTATATTCCATGGCGCTGTACAATTATACTGGAGGTCTCACAGCTCTGAGCCCAATGGCGGAGGACGTCTCAAAGTGCCAGGAAACAGCTGCACACCATATGCATACCTACTAACTTTTCAGGGTGGGAAAGAGGGACATTTGTTAAATTAGGCCATGCCCCCTTATTGAGGGCTATATAAAGACACCCCCTCATTGATGGATGAAGCTACGCCCCCTCATTGAGGGATGTATGAAGCCACGCCCCTCATTGAGGGATAGATGAAGCCACGCCCCCTCACTGAGGGATAGATGAAGCCACGCCCCCTCACTGAGGGATGATGAAGCCACACCCCCTCACTGAGGGATAGATGAAGCCACGCCCCCTCATTGAGGGATGGATGAAGCCACGCCCCCTCATTGAAGGATAGATGAAGACACGCCCCCTCATTGAAGGATATATGAAGCCACGCCCCCTCATTGAAGGATATATGAAGCCACGCCCCCTCATTGAGGGATATATGAAGCCACGCCCCCTCATTGAGGGATATATGAGGCCACGCCCCCTCATTGAGGGACATACGAAGCCACGCCCCCTCATTGAGGGATATATGAAGCCACGCCCCCTCATTGAGGGATGGATGAAGCCACGCCCCCTCATTGAGGGATGGGTAGGAGATAGACAATAGAAACACTTTGAATAGGCAAATGAATCATTTATTGTTGCAGATCTGCAGGTTACACTTCAAATAGGGACAATTAGGAACAATGAACTAAAAAGAGGGACAGTCCTTCCATATCAGGGACACTTGGGAGGTATGCATATGTAGGCCTCTTATTGGAGGAGTAGCATGCATGTGCAGCTGTTTCCTGTCCCCCATCAGGTGACTCTCTGCTAAGGTGTACCTCTCCTATGTGGGGTGCCGTACCAGTGCCCCTTAAAGTGGACCAAAACCCACCGAGCCCAAGCGAGAGTCTGAAAGTGGACCAAAACCCACCGAGCCCAAGTTAAAGTCTGAAAGTGGACCAAAACCCACCGAGCCCAAACTAGAGTCTGAAAGTGGACCAAAACCCACCGAGCCCAAACTAGAGTCTGAAAGTGGACCAAAACCCACCGAGCCCAAACTAGAGTCTGAAAGTGGACCAAAACCCACCGAGCCCAAACTAGAGTCTGAAAGTGGACCAAAACCCACCGAGCCCAAGCGAGAGTCTGAAAGTGGACCAAAACCCACCGAGCCCAAGCGACAGTCTGAAAGTGGACCAAAACCCACCGAGCAAAAGCGAGAGTCTGAAAGTGGACCAAAACCCACCGAGCCCAAGCTAGAGTCTGAAAGTGGACCTAAACCCACCGAGCCCAAGCGAGAGTCTGAAAGTGGACCAAAACCCACCGAGCCCAAGCGAGAGTCTGAAAGTGGACCAAAACCCACCGAGCCCAAGCGACAGTCTGAAAGTGGACCAAAACCCACCGAGCAAAAGCGAGAGTCTGAAAGTGGACCAAAACCCACCGAGCCCAAGCTAGAGTCTGAAAGTGGACCTAAACCCACCGAGCCCAAGCGAGAGTCTGAAAGTGGACCAAAACCCACCGAGCCCAAGCGAGAGTCTGAAAGTGGACCTAAACCCACCGAGCCCAAGCTAGAGTCTGAAAGTGGACCAAAACCCACCGAGCCCAGGCGAGAGTCTGAAAGTGGACCAAAACCCACCGAGCCCAAGCTAGAGTCTGAAAGTGGACCAAAACCCACCGAGCCCAAGCTAGAGTCTGAAAGTGGACCAAACCCACCGAGCCCAAGCGAGAGTCTGAAAGTGGACCTAAACCCACCGAGCCCAAGCGAGAGTCTGAAAGTGGACCAAAACCCACCGAGCCCAAGCGAGAGTCTGAAAGTGGACCTAAACCCACCGAGCCCAAGCGAGAGTCTGAAAGTGGACCAAAACCCACCGAGCCCAAGCGAGAGTCTGAAAGTGGACCTAAACCCACCGAGCCCAAGCTAGAGTCTGAAAGTGGACCAAAACCCACCGAGCCCAGGCGAGAGTCTGAAAGTGGACCAAAACCCACCGAGCCCAAGCGAGAGTCTGAAAGTGGACCTAAACCCACCGAGCCCAAGCGAGAGTCTGAAAGTGGACCAAAACCCACCGAGCCCAAGCTAGAGTCTGAAAGTGGACCAAAACCCACCGAGCCCAAGCTAGAGTCTGAAAGTAGGCCAAAACCCACCGAGCCCAAGCGAGAGTCTGAAAGTAGGCCAAAACCCACCGAGCCCAAGCGAGAGTCTGAAAGTGGACCAAAACCCACCGAGCCCAAGCGAGAGTCTGAAAGTGGACCAAAACCCACCGAGCCCAAGCGAGAGTCTGAAAGTGGACCAAAACCCACCGAGCCCAAGCGAGAGTCTGAAAGTGGACCAAAACCCACCGAGCCCAAACTAGAGTCTGAAAGTGGACCAAAACCCACCGAGCCGAAGCGAGAGTCTGAAAGTGGACCAAAACCCACAGAGCCCAAACTAGAGTCTGAAAGTGGACCAAAACCCACCGAGCCGAAGCGAGAGTCTGAAAGTGGACCAAAACCCACCGAGCCCAAGCTAGAGTCTGAAAGTGGACCAAAACCCACCGAGCCCAAACTAGAGTCTGAAAGTGGACCAAAACCCACCGAGCCCAGGCGAGAGTCTGAAAGTGGACCAAAACCCACCGAGCCCAAGCTAGAGTCTGAAAGTGGACCAAAACCCACCGAGCCCAAGCTAGAGTCTGAAAGTGGACCTAAACCCACCGAGCCCAAGCTAGAGTCTGAAAGTGGACCAAAACCCACCGAGCCCAAGCGAGAGTCTGAAAGTGGACCAAAACCCACCGAGCCCAAGCGAGAGTCTGAAAGTGGACCAAAACCCACCGAGCCCAAGCGAGAGTCTGAAAGTGGACCAAAACCCACCGAGCCCAAGCGAGAGTCTGAAAGTGGACCAAAACCCACCGAGCCCAAGCGAGAGTCTGAAAGTGGACCAAAACCCACCGAGCCCAAGCGAGAGTCTGAAAGTGGACCAAAACCCACCGAGCCCAAGCGAGAGTCTGAAAGTGGACCAAAACCCACCGAGCCCAAGCTAGAGTCTGAAAGTGGACCAAAACCCACCGAGCCCAAGCTAGAGTCTGAAAGTGGACCAAAACCCACCGAGCCCAAGCGAGAGTCTGAAAGTGGACCAAAACCCACCGAGCCCAAGCTAGAGTCTGAAAGTGGACCAAAACCCACCGAGCTCAAGCTAGAGCCTGAAAGTGGACCAAAACCCACCGAGCCCAAGTGAGAGTCTGAAAGTGGACCAAAACCCCACCGAGCCCAAGCGAGAGTCTGAAAGTGGACCAAAACCCCACCGAGCCCAAGCGAGAGTCTGAAAGTGGACCAAAACCCACCGAGCCCAAGCGAGAGTCTGAAAGTGGACCAAAACCCCACCGAGCCCAAGCTAGAGTCTGAAAGTGGACCAAAACCCACTGAGCCCAAGCTAGAGCCTGAAAGTGGACCTAAACCCACCGAGCCCAAGCTAGAGTCTGAAAGTGGACCAAAACCCACCGAACCCAAGCGAGAGTCTGAAAGTGGACCAAAACCCACCGAGCCCAAGCTAGAGTCTGAAAGTGGACCAAAACCCACCGAGCCCAAGCTAGAGTCTGAAAGTGGACCAAAACCCACCGAGCCCAAGCTAGAGTCTGAAAGTGGACCAAAACCCCACCGAGCCCAAGCTAGAGTCTGAAAGTGGACCAAAACCCACTGAGCCCAAGCTAGAGCCTGAAAGTGGACCTAAACCCACCGAGCCCAAGCTAGAGTCTGAAAGTGGACCAAAACCCACCGAACCCAAGCGAGAGTCTGAAAGTGGACCAAAACCCACCGAGCCCAAGCTAGAGTCTGAAAGTGGACCAAAACCCACCGAGCCCAAGCTAGAGTCTGAAAGTGGACCAAAACCCACCGAGCTCAAGCTAGAGCCTGAAAGTGGACCAAAACCCACCAAGCCCAAGCTAGAGTCTGAAAGTGGACCAAAACCCTCCGAGCCCAAGCTAGAGTCTGAAAGTGGACCAAAACCCACCGAGTCCAAGCGAGAGTCTGAAAGTGGACCAAAACCCACCGAGCCCAAGCGAGAGTCTGAAAGTGGACCAAAACCCATCGAGCCCAAGCTAGAGTCTGAAAGTGGACCAAAACCCACCGAGCCCAAGCTAGAGTCTGAAAGTGGACCAAAACCCATCGAGCCCAAACGAGAGTCTGAAAGTGGACCAAAACCCATCGAGCCCAAACGAGAGTCTGAAAGTGGACCAAAACCCACCGAGCCCAAACTAGAGTCTGAAAGTGGACCAAAACCCACCGAGCCCAAGCTAGAGTCTGAAAGTGGACCAAAACCCACCGAGCTCAAGCGAGAGTCTGAAAGTGGACCAAAACCCACCGAGCCCAAGCGAGAGTCTGAAAGTGGACCAAAACCCACCGAGCCCAAGCTAGAGTCTGAAAGTGGACCAAAACCCACCGAGCCCAAGCTAGAGTCTGAAAGTGGACCAAAACCCACCGAGCCGAAGCGAGAGTCTGAAAGTGGACCAAAACCCACCGAGCCCAAGCTAGAGTCTGAAAGTGGACCAAAACCCACCGAGCCCAAGCTAGAGTCTGAAAGTGGACCAAAACCCACCGAGCCCAAGCTAGAGTCTGAAAGTGGACCAAAACCCACCGAGCCGAAGCGAGAGTCTGAAAGTGGACCAAAACCCACCGAGCCCAAGCGAGAGTCTGAAAGTGGACCAAAACCCACCGAGCCCAAGCTAGAGTCTGAAAGTGGACCAAAACCCACCGAGCCCAAGCTAGAGTCTGAAAGTGGACCAAAACCCACCGAGCAAAAGCGAGAGTCTGAAAGTGGACCAAAACCCACCGAGCCCAAGCTAGAGTCTGAAAGTGGACCAAAACCCACCGAGCCGAAGCGAGAGTCTGAAAGTGGACCAAAACCCACCGAGCCCAAGCTAGAGTCTGAAAGTGGACCAAAACCCACCGAGCCCAAGCTAGAGTCTGAAAGTGGACCAAAACCCACCGAGCCCAAGCTAGAGTCTGAAAGTGGACCAAAACCCACCGAGCCCAAGCGAGAGTCTGAAAGTGGACCAAAACCCACCGAGCCCAGGCTAGAGTCTGAAAGTGGACCAAAACCCACCGAGCCCAGGCTAGAGTCTGAAAGTGGACCAAAACCCACCGAGCCCAAGCTAGAGTCTGAAAGTGGACCAAAACCCACCGAGCCCAAGCTAGAGTCTGAAAGTGGACCAAAACCCACCGAGCAAAAGCGAGAGTCTGAAAGTGGACCAAAACCCACCGAGCCCAAGCGAGAGTCTGAAAGTGGACCAAAACCCACCGAGCCCAAGCGAGAGTCTGAAAGTGGACCTAAACCCACCGAGCCCAAGCGAGAGTCTGAAAGTGGACCAAAACCCACCGAGCCCAAGC
This sequence comes from Gastrophryne carolinensis, assembly GCA_027917425.1. Classification (NCBI taxonomy): domain Eukaryota; kingdom Metazoa; phylum Chordata; class Amphibia; order Anura; family Microhylidae; genus Gastrophryne; species Gastrophryne carolinensis. Next base: position 631,047,012 of record CM051235.1, read on the forward strand.
GAGAGTCTGAAAGTGGACCAAAACCCACCGTGCCCAAGCGAGAGTCTGAAAGTGGACCTAAACCCACCGAGCCCAAGCTAGAGTCTGAAAGTGGACCAAAACCCACCGAGCCCAAGCGAGAGTCTGAAAGTGGATCAAAACCCACCGTGCCCAAGCGAGAGTCTGAAAGTGGACCTAAACCCACCGAGCCCAAGCTAGAGTCTGAAAGTGGACCAAAACCCACCGAGCCCAAGCGAGAGTCTGAAAGTGGACCAAACCCACCGAGCCCAAGCGAGAGTCTGAAAGTGGACCAAAACCCACCGAGCCCAAGCGAGAGTCTGAAAGTGGACCAAAACCCACCGAGCCCAAGCGAGAGTCTGAAAGTGGACCAAACCCACCGATCCCAAGCTAGAGTCTAAAAGTGGACCAAAACCCACCGAGCCCAAGCTAGAGTCTAAAAGTGGACCAAAACCCACCGAGCCCAAGCGAGAGTCTGAAAGTGGACCAAAACCCACGAGCCCAAGCGAGAGTCTGAAAGTGGACCAAAACCCACGAGCCCAGGCGAGAGTCTGAAAGTGGACCAAAACCCACCGAGCCCAAGCTAGAGTCTGAAAGTGGACCAAAACCCACCGAGCCCAAGCGAGAGTCTGAAAGTGGACCTAAACCCACCGAGCCCAAGCGAGAGTCTGAAAGTGGACCTAAACCCACCGAGCCCAAGCTAGAGTCTGAAAGTGGACCAAAACCCACCGAGCCCAAGCGAGAGTCTGAAAGTGGACCAAAACCCACCGAGCCCAAGCGAGAGTCTGAAAGTGGACCTAAACCCACCGAGCCCAAGCGAGAGTCTGAAAGTGGACCAAAACCCACCGAGCCCAAGCGAGAGTCTGAAGGTGGACCTAAACCCACCGAGCCCAAGCGAGAGTCTGAAAGTGGACCTAAACCCACCGAGCCCAAGCGAGAGTCTGAAAGTGGACCAAAACCCACCGAGCCCAAGCTAGAGTCTGAAAGTGGACCAAAACCCACCGAGCCCAAGCGAGAGTCTGAAGGTGGACCAAAACCCACCGAGCCCAAGCTAGAGTCTGAAAGTGGACCAAAACCCACCGAGCCCAAGCTAGAGTCTGAAAGTGGACCAAAACCCACCGAGCCGAAGCGAGAGTCTGAAAGTGGACCAAAACCCACCGAGCCCAAGCGAGAGTCTGAAAGTGGACCTAAACCCACCGAGCCCAAGCGAGAGTCTGAAAGTGGACCAAAACCCACCGAGCCCAAGCGAGAGTCTGAAGGTGGACCAAAACCCACCGAGCCCAAGCTAGAGTCTGAAAGTGGACCAAAACCCACCGAGCCCAAGCGAGAGTCTGAAAGTGGACCAAAACCCACCGAGCCCAAGCTAGAGTCTGAAAGTGGACCAAAACCCACCGAGCCCAAGCTAGAGTCTGAAAGTGGACCAAAACCCACCGAGCCCAAGCTAGAGTCTGAAAGTGGACCAAAACCCACCGAGCCCAAGCTAGAGTCTGAAAGTGGACCTAAACCCACCGAGCCCAAGCGAGAGTCTGAAAGTGGACCAAACCCACCGAGCCCAAGCGAGAGTCTGAAAGTGGACCAAAACCCACCGAGCCCAGGCGAGAGTCTGAAAGTGGACCAAACCCACCGATCCCAAGCTAGAGTCTAAAAGTGGACCAAAACCCACCGAGCCCAAGCTAGAGTCTAAAAGTGGACCAAAACCCACCGAGCCCAAGCGAGAGTCTGAAAGTGGACCAAAACCCACGAGCCCAAGCGAGAGTCTGAAAGTGGACCAAAACCCACCGAGCCCAAGCGAGAGTCTGAAAGTGGACCAAAACCCACGAGCCCAGGCGAGAGTCTGAAAGTGGACCAAAACCCACCGAGCCCAAGCTAGAGTCTGAAAGTGGACCAAAACCCACCGAGCCCAAGCGAGAGTCTGAAAGTGGACCAAAACCCACCGAGCCCAAGCTAGAGTCTGAAAGTGGACCAAAACCCACCGAGCCCAAGCTAGAGTCTGAAAGTGGACCAAAACCCACCGAGCCCAAGCGAGAGTCTGAAAGTGGACCAAAACCCACCGAGCCCAAGCTAGAGTCTGAAAGTGGACCAAAACCCACCAAGCCCAAGCTAGAGTCTGAAAGTGGACCAAAACCCACCGAGCCCAAGCGAGAGTCTGAAAGTGGACCAAAACCCACCGAGCCCAAGTTAAAGTCTGAAAGTGGACCAAAACCCACCGAGCCCAAGCGAGAGTCTGAAAGTGGACCAAAACCCACCGAGCCCAAGTTAAAGTCTGAAAGTGGACCAAAACCCACCGAGCCCAAACTAGAGTCTGAAAGTGGACCAAAACCCACCGAGCCCAAACTAGAGTCTGAAAGTGGACCAAAACCCACCGAGCCCAAACTAGAGTCTGAAAGTGGACCAAAACCCACCGAGCCCAAGTTAAAGTCTGAAAGTGGACCAAAACCCACCGAGCCCAAACTAGAGTCTGAAAGTGGACCAAAACCCACCGAGCCCAAACTAGAGTCTGAAAGTGGACCAAAACCCACCGAGCCCAAACTAGAGTCTGAAAGTGGACCAAAACCCACCGAGCCCAAGCGAGAGTCTGAAAGTGGACCAAAACCCACCGAGCCCAAGCGAGAGTCTGAAAGTGGACCAAAACCCACCGAGCCCAAGCGACAGTCTGAAAGTGGACCAAAACCCACCGAGCAAAAGCGAGAGTCTGAAAGTGGACCAAAACCCACCGAGCCCAAGCTAGAGTCTGAAAGTGGACCTAAACCCACCGAGCCCAAGCGAGAGTCTGAAAGTGGACCAAAACCCACCGAGCCCAAGCGAGAGTCTGAAAGTGGACCAAAACCCACCGAGCCCAAGCGACAGTCTGAAAGTGGACCAAAACCCACCGAGCAAAAGCGAGAGTCTGAAAGTGGACCAAAACCCACCGAGCCCAAGCTAGAGTCTGAAAGTGGACCTAAACCCACCGAGCCCAAGCGAGAGTCTGAAAGTGGACCAAAACCCACCGAGCCCAAGCGAGAGTCTGAAAGTGGACCTAAACCCACCGAGCCCAAGCTAGAGTCTGAAAGTGGACCAAAACCCACCGAGCCCAGGCGAGAGTCTGAAAGTGGACCAAAACCCACCGAGCCCAAGCTAGAGTCTGAAAGTGGACCAAAACCCACCGAGCCCAAGCTAGAGTCTGAAAGTGGACCAAAACCCACCGAGCCCAAGCTAGAGTCTGAAAGTGGACCAAAACCCACCGAGCCCAAGCGAGAGTCTGAAAGTGGACCAAAACCCACCGAGCCCAAACTAGAGTCTGAAAGTGGACCAAAACCCACCGAGCCGAAGCGAGAGTCTGAAAGTGGACCAAAACCCACAGAGCCCAAACTAGAGTCTGAAAGTGGACCAAAACCCACCGAGCCGAAGCGAGAGTCTGAAAGTGGACCAAAACCCACCGAGCCCAAGCTAGAGTCTGAAAGTGGACCAAAACCCACCGAGCCCAAACTAGAGTCTGAAAGTGGACCAAAACCCACCGAGCCGAAGCGAGAGTCTGAAAGTGGACCAAAACCCACCGAGCCGAAGCGAGAGTCTGAAAGTGGACCAAAACCCACCGAGCCGAAGCGAGAGTCTGAAAGTGGACCAAAACCCACCGAGCCCAAGCGAGAGTCTGAAAGTGGACCAAAACCCACAGAGCCCAAGCTAGAGTCTGAAAGTGGACCAAAACCCACCGAGCCCAAGCGAGAGTCTGAAAGTGGACCAAAACCCACAGAGCCCAAGCTAGAGTCTGAAAGTGGACCAAAACCCACCGAGCCCAAGCTAGAGTCTGAAAGTGGACCAAAACCCACCGAGCCCAGGCGAGAGTCTGAAAGTGGACCAAAACCCACCGAGCCCAAGCGAGAGTCTGAAAGTGGACCAAAACCCACCGAGCCCAAGCTAGAGTCTGAAAGTGGACCTAAACCCACCGAGCCCAAGCGAGAGTCTGAAAGTGGACCAAAACCCACCGAGCCCAAGCGAGAGTCTGAAAGTGGACCAAAACCCACCGAGCTCAAGCTAGAGCCTGAAAGTGGACCAAAACCCACCGAGCCCAAGCGAGAGTCTGAAAGTGGACCAAAACCCACCGAGCCCAAGCTAGAGTCTGAAAGTGGACCAAAACCCACCGAGCCCAAGCGAGAGTCTGAAAGTGGACCAAAACCCACCGAGCCCAAGCTAGAGTCTGAAAGTGGACCAAAACCCACCGAGCTCAAGCGAGAGTCTGAAAGTGGACCAAAACCCACCGAGCCCAGGCGAGAGTCTGAAAGTGGACCAAAACCCACCGAGCCCAAGCTAGAGTCTGAAAGTGGACCAAAACCCACCGAGCCCAAGCGAGAGTCTGAAAGTGGACCAAAACCCACCGAGCCCAAGCTAGAGTCTGAAAGTGGACCAAAACCCACCGAGCTCAAGCGAGAGTCTGAAAGTGGACCAAAACCCACCGAGCCCAAGCTAGAGTCTGAAAGTGGACCAAAACCCACCGAGCCCAAGCTAGAGTCTGAAAGTGGACCAAAACCCACCGAGCCCAAGCTAGAGTCTGAAAGTGGACCAAAACCCACCGAGCCCAAGCTAGAGTCTGAAAGTGGACCAAAACCCACCGATCCCAAGCTAGAGTCTGAAAGTGGACCTAAACCCACCGAGCCCAAGCTAGAGTCTGAAAGTGGACCAAAACCCACCGAGCCCAAGCGAGAGTCTGAAAGTGGACCAAAACCCACCGAGCCCAAGCTAGAGTCTGAAAGTGGACCAAAACCCACCGAGCCCAAGCGAGAGTCTGAAAGTGGACCAAAACCCACCGAGCCCAAGCGAGAGTCTGAAAGTGGACCAAAACCCACCGAGCCCAAGCTAGAGTCTGAAAGTGGACCAAAACCCACCGAGCCCAAGCGAGAGTCTGAAAGTGGACCAAAACCCACCGAGCCCAAGCGAGAGTCTGAAAGTGGACCAAAACCCACCGAGCCCAAGCGAGAGTCTGAAAGTGGACCAAAACCCACCGAGCCCAAGCGAGAGTCTGAAAGTGGACCAAAACCCACCGAGCTCAAGCGAGAGTCTGAAAGTGGACCAAAACCCACCGAGCCCAAGCGAGAGTCTAAAAGTGGGCCAAAACCCACCGAGCCCAAGCGAGAGTCTAAAAGTGGACCAAAACCCACCGAGCCCAAGCGAGAGTCTGAAAGTGGACCAAAACCCACCGAGCCGAAGCGAGAGTCTGAAAGTGGACCAAAACCCACCGAGCCCAAGCGAGAGTCTAAAAGTGGACCAAAACCCACCAAGCCCAAGCTAGAGTCTGAAAGTGGACCAAACCCCACCGAGCCCAAGCTAGAGTCTGAAAGTGGACCAAAACCCACCGAGCCCAAGCGAGAGTCTGAAAGTGGACCAAAACCCACCGAGCCCAGGCGAGAGTCTGAAAGTGGACCAAAACCCACCGAGCCCAAGCGAGAGTCTGAAAGTGGACCAAAACCCACCGAGCCCAAGCGAGAGTCTGAAAGTGGACCAAAACCCACCGAGCCCAAGCTAGAGTCTGAAAGTGGACCAAAACCCACCGAGCCCAAGCGAGAGTCTGAAAGTGGACCAAAACCCACCGAGCCGAAGCTAGAGTCTGAAAGTGGACAAAACCCACCGAGCCGAAGCGAGAGTCTGAAAGTGGACCAAAACCCACCGAGCCCAAGCTAGAGTCTGAAAGTGGACCAAACCCCACCGAGCCCAAGCTAGAGTCTGAAAGTGGACCAAACCCACCGAGCCCAGGCGAGAGTCTGAAAGTGGACCAAAACCCACCGAGCCGAAGCGAGAGTCTGAAAGTGGACCAAACCCACCGAGCCCAAGCGAGAGTCTGAAAGTGGACCAAAACCCACCGAGCCCAAGCGAGAGTCTGAAAGTGGACCAAAACCCACCGAGCCCAAGCGAGAGTCTGAAAGTGGACCAAAACCCACCGAGCCCAGGCGAGAGTCTGAAAGTGGACCAAAACCCACCGAGCCCAGGCGAGAGTCTGAAAGTGGACCAAAACCCACCGAGCCGAAGCGAGAGTCTGAAAGTGGACCAAAACCCACCGAGCCCAAGCAAGAGTCTGAAAGTGGACCAATCCCCACCGAGCCGAAGCGAGAGTCTGAAAGTGGACCAAAACCCACCGAGCCCAAGCGAGAGTCTGAAAGTGGACCAAAACCCACCGAGCCCAAGCGAGAGTCTGAAAGTGGACCAAAACCCACCGAGCCCAAGCGAGAGTCTGAAAGTGGACCAAAACCCACCGAGCCCAAGCAAGAGTCTGAAAGTGGACCAAAACCCACCGAGCCCAGGCGAGAGTCTGAAAGTGGACCAAAACCCACCGAGCCCAAGCGAGAGTCTGAAAGTGGACCAAAACCCACTGAGCCGAAGCGAGAGTCTGAAAGTGGACCAAAACCCACCGAGCCCAGGCGAGAGTCTGAAAGTGGACCAAAACCCACCGAGCCGAAGCGAGAGTCTGAAAGTGGACCTAAACCCACCAAGCCCAAGCTAGAGTCTGAAAGTGGACCAAAACCCACCGAGCCTAAGCGAGAGTCTGAAAGTGGACCAAAACCCACCGAGCCGAAGCGAGAGTCTGAAAGTGGACCTAAACCCACCAAGCCCAAGCTAGAGTCTGAAAGTGGACCAAAACCCACCGAGCCCAGGCGAGAGTCTGAAAGTGGACCAAAACCCACCGAGCCCAGGCGAGAGTCTGAAAGTGGACCAAAACCCTGAATTTTCACTCTCCGGGGTTCTGGTGCTTCCCCCTGGTTTGGGATGCTTCGCTGTTCACCGTATCTACTCACCTTTCCTTGGTTCAACTGTGTAGATGCGGCTGCTTCGTCCAAAACTGGGTTGTTGGATATTTGGGGAAACTGATGAGGAAAGATTAAAACAATGCTGAGAATCTGAAGGATCCACATGGGAAATATGCCATTGCTGAGGGGCTGGGCTTATGTCTTGGACCACATCATTGCCTTCTGGACACACACTCAGATGTTTCTCTGTCCGCTGGACATCTATAGAACATAAATGTTTTATTGGGTTATTTATTTATGCTAATGTGCTCCCCTATTCACATATAGGATGTGGGAGACAGCAGAGCTGGATCTATCTCCAACTAGAGGACCCACCAGCATGCAATGAGAAAAATGTCTCAGGTCTGAGGGTCGTCTAGTTGGAGGAGCAAGTCTCAGGTTTGGAGGGCGTCTAGATGGAAAAGCAAGTCTTAGGTCTGGAGGGCATCTAGATGGAGAAGCAAGTCTCAGGTCTGGAGGACGTCTAGATGGAGAAGCAAGTCTCAGGTCTGGAGGGCGTCTAGATGGAGAAACATGTCTCAGGTCTGGAGGTCGTCTAGTTGGGGAAACATGTCTTCAAGTCTGGAGGTCGTCTAGTTGGAAAAACATGTCTCAGATCTGGAGGTCGTCTAGGTGGAGAAAAATGACTCAGGTCTTGGGGGTTGTCTATTTGGAGAAAAATGTCCCAGGTCTGGGGATCATCTAGTTGGAAAAACAGGTCTTGAGTCTGAAGGTCATCTAGTTGGAGAAACGTGTCTCAGGTCTGAGGGTCATCTAGCTGGAGAAAAATGCCTCAGGTCTGGAGGTCGTCTAGTTGAAGAAACATGTCTCAGGTCTGGAGGTCGATTAGTTGGAGAAACAGGTCTCAGGTCTGGAGGTCGTCTAGTTGGAGAAACAGGTCTTAGGTCTGGAGGTCGTCTAGCTGGAGAAACATCTAGTTGGGGAAACAGGTCTCAGGTCTGGAGGTCGTCTAGTTGGAGAAGCATGTCTCAGGTCTGGAGGTCGTCTAGTTGGAGAAACAGGTCTCAGGTCTGAGGGTCATCTAGTTGGGGAAACAGGTCTCTGGTCTGGAGGTCGTCTAGTTGAAGAAACATGTCTCAGGTCTGGAGGTCGTCTAGTTGGAGAAACAGGTCTCAGGTCTGGAGGTCGTCTAGTTGGAGAAACAGGTCTCAAGTCTGGAGGTCGTCTAGTTGGAGAAACAGGTCTCAGGTCTGAGGGTCATCTAGTTGGGGAAACAGGTCTCAGGTCTGGAGGTTGTCTAGTTGGTGAAACATGTCTCAGGTCTTGGGGGTTGTCTAATTAGATAAACCTATATCAGGTCTGGGGGTTGTCTAGTTGGAGAAGCATGTCCCAGGTCTGCAGGGTGTCTACTTGGAGAAACAAGTCTCAGGTCTGGAGGTCGTCTAGTTGGAGAAGCAAAGACTAACTATTACACTCACCACATTAAGTTCAATATAAACTTTATTTCAGAGATCAATTAAAATCACATTTAAAAACATGATTTCTGTGCCATAAACATGATTCACCACCAGGGGGAGCACACCCTCAAAACCAACATAATCATTCTATCGTAAGTATATCTAACACTATCTATTACAATATATTCCTGCCCCTTTCAAATAAAAAGTGTCAGTGCTTCACAAGGTGCTCATATCTCAAATACAAAATCAGTGCAAGAATAATAAATCCAATCAGAGTTACAGATGCAATACAGCAAAACAGTGCAAATGATAAAAATACCATTTTGTGATTACTCACCTGTAAAATGGTTTCTTACAAGTATGTCACACACCCCGCTTCCGAATATTCATGACACTTGGGTAACTGTCCTGTAGAGGGCGATCTTGCAGAGATGACATGAAAAAAAGGAACCCCTCCCGGTCCATAAATACCTCTGACCTCCCACCATTCCCCAGTATAAGACCAGGAAGAGCCAAATGTAAACAGCAAAGAAAAAGGTTCACCATATAAAGGATCCCAGAAAAAAAAAAAGGGCGGGATAAAGCGGGGTGTGTGACATACTTGTAATAACCATTTTACAGGTGAGTAATCACAAAATGGTATTATTCCCAGTATGTCACACACCGCGCTTCCGAATATTTCTGACATTTGGGACATCCAATTGCAGTGCCATAATGGGTGGGGATCCCAAAAAGGCAATGATGCAAACTTAAACTACTGCAGCTTGCAGAACTTTGCGGCCAAAAACAGCATCCGCTGAAGCCCGAACATCAACCTTGTAAAACTTAGAAAAAGTGTGAACAGAAGACCAAGTAGCAGCCTTACAAACTTGCTCAACAGAAGCCTGGTGCTGAAAAGCCCAAGATGCTCCAACAGCACGAGTAGAATGAGCAGTAACACGAAAAGGGGGAACCTTCCCCTTGGCAGAATAGGCCCCAACAATGGCCTGTCGAATCCATTTACTAATGGAAGACTTAGCGGGCGCCAGACCTTTCCTGGGCCCGGAGGGCACCACGAAAAAGGCGTCCGTCTTACGAAAAGGAGAAGTAGCCACCAAATAATATTTCACACATCGAACCACATCCAAAGAATGTAAGGTCCTCTCCTTGTCATTATTAGGCTTAGGACACAAGGAAGGGAGAACTACATCCTGATTGAGGTGGAAGGCCGAAACCACCTTGTCCAGGTGCCTCTCAAAGTAAGGAGCCTGAATAGACAAGGCCGCCAACTCAGAGACACGCCGAACAGAGGTAATAGCCACCAAAAAGGCAACTTTCTGAATGAGCAGAGAAAGAGCAATATCATGCACCGGCTCAAAAGGAGGCCCCTGGAGAGCCGACAGAACCAAGTTTAAATCCCAAACCGGCAGCAAGGGCTTTCTAGGAGGCCGCACATGAGTAACCCCCTGGAAAAATGTCTTAACCAGGGGATGAAGGGCAAAAGACCTTTGAAAGAAAACCGCCAGGGCAGAAACCTGCCCCTTCAAAGTACTAAGCTGGAACCCCGAGTCCAGACCATGTTGAAGAAACCCCAGAATTCTGGGAACAGAAAACACCCTACAAGGCAAGGCCCTAGCCTCGCACCAGTTAATATAAGACCTCCAAGTCCTATAGTAGACGTTAGAGGAAGATCTCTTCCTAGCTCTAACAAGAGTCTGAACCACCGCATCAGAAAGACCTTCCTCCTTTAAGATGGAGGTTTCAGCAGCCACGCTGTCAAAGCCAGCGTTGGTAAATTGGCGTAGCGTAGCTGACCCTGGGTGATAAGATCCGGAAGAAGAGGCAGATAAAACTGATCTACTGCCAGCCGCACGACGTCTGCGAACCACACTCGTCTTGGCCACCTTGGAGCCACCAGAATAGCTGGTGCCCCTTCTAGAGTTAGCTTGCGCACCACCTTGCCCACCATGGAGAAGGGGGGGGAACAGGTACAGAAACCCCAGTTCCCTCCAAGCCAGGGACATGGCATCCACTGCCAGGGCCAGAGAATCCTGAGACAGAGACACAAAGGCAGGAAGCTTGTGATTGTGACGTGAAGCAAAGAGATCCACCTCCAGAGTCCCCCACTTGTGACAAAGGGACTGGAATACCTTGGAACTGAGAGACCACTCTCCTCGGCGAGAGGATCTCCTGCTCAGGGAGTCCGCCATCATGTTCTCCACTCCCGGGATGTAAATGGCTGAGACGCATGGGACATTGCTCTCTGCCCAAACAAGGATCAGAGATACCTCCCTGAGGGCACTCCTACTACGAGTCCCTCCTTGGTGATTGATGTAAGCGACCGCCGTCCGATTGTGCGATCGGACTTGAACTGGCAATCCCTAAAAGAGAACAGTCAAGCGAGACAGAACCAACCAAATGGTCCACAGCTCCAAAACTTTGATGGGGGTATGAGCCTCCCGAGGCCCCCATAACCCCTGGAACTGATGTTCCCTCCAGAAGCTCCCCCAGCCAGACAGGCTGGCGTCCGTGGTGACCGTTTCCCAACAAGGGGTCAGAAAGGATCTGCCCTTCAACAGATTGCTTGACACTAGCCACCACTGAAGAGACTGCTGGGCCCGGGGAGACAACAGACAAGACAGATCCAATGACAGCGGACACTTGTCCCAAGTCGCTAGAAGATGGAGCTGAAGCATCCTCATGTGAAACTGGGCAAAAGGGACTGCAAAAGGAAGCCACTATCAGACCTACCAATCTCATCCCTAGCCGGATAGACGGCGAGGATTGGAAAGCAGAAGCCGAATCAAATCTTGGCTCAGATGGATAAGAATCTTGGGCTGAGGAAGGAACACCCTGGCCTGAAAGGCATCCAGAGTCATGCCCAGAAACGAAACCTCCCTGGACGGGGAGAGGGAGGACTTGGGATAGTTGATCACCCAGCCAAACCTCTCCAGCGTGGATACCACCACTCTGGTGTCTAGCTCCGACTGGCTGAGGGAGGAAGCCAAAATGAGAAAGTCGTCCAGGTATGGTATAATGCGAATGCCCTGGACCCTGAGGAGGGCCATCACCCCCGCCAATACCTTGGTGAACACCCTCGGAGCCGAGGTAAGCCCGAATGGAAGGGCCACAAACTGAAAATGCTGATCTTCCAACACAAACCTGAGGAATCTCTGGTGTGCCAGGAAGATAGGTACATGCAGATACGCACCCTTGATGTCTATGGACGTCATGAAGTCCCCCTGACAAAGAGAATCGACGGCTGAACGCAAGGTTTCCATGCGAAACTTCCTGAAGCAGATAAACCGAAAAAAATGGGTCGAACGGAGCCGTCCTTCTTGGGCACCGTGAATAGATTGGAATAGAATCCCAAGCCCCTTTCCGCGGAAGGCACCGGGCAAATGACAGCCATGTCCAGCAGATAACTTACTGCAGCCCGGAGCCCCTGTGCGGCCAGTGGATCCGAAGGCACTCAAGACCTGAAGAATCTGGGAAGAGGCCGGATCTCGAATTCCAGCTTGTAACCGGAAGACACCACTTCCAGAATCCATTTGTCGGAGACCTCCTGGTCCCAGACCTGGAAGAAGTGCCGCAGCCGTCCCCCCACCCGCAAGGGTGAGGGCGCCCCCTCACTGCTGAGCTGGCTTAGCAGCAGGCTTGGGTTTGGAACTCCAATTGTGACCTGGACGGGCACGACCTCTGCCTCTACTCCAGGAATCACCTCTGAGGGTAGAGAAGGCCAAAACTCTGCCAGTTCTGGCACCATGAAAGGAAGGGTTAAAGGAGGCTGCCCCCCGAAAGGGACGACGTTGCCTCTTACGCTGAGGTAACTTCCCTCCTTTCGTGACAGAATCTAATCTTTCTCCAAAGAGCCGCAATCCCACAAAGGGAAGTGCTGTAAGCGACTTTTTGGCCCACTGGTGCAACCACACCAACCGCCGAATAGCTACAAGCAAGGCTGAGGTTCTACCACACATGACCATGGTGTCATCCAAGGCGGCAAGCACAAAGGACATGAATAATTCACACCGCTTAAGGGTGGCGAACTCATCACTAGCCGGGTCAAGCCTCGAGGTACTCAACAGGTCAAGCGCCGAAGCACAAACAGGCCGCAAGGCTGAACCGACACTAGCAAAAGCGTGGCAAGCCATCTGATCAATGCGTTTATCCTCACCATCTTTGAGAGTGGTGGAGTCAGGAGAATGCAAAATAGAAGTATTGGATAACCCGAGCACCGGGGCATCCACCTCGGGAGGGGACGACCATCGTTTTACCATGTCCACCGGAAAGGGATACTTTTTATCCCAACCTTGAGGAATGCTAGTAGGCTTCTCCCATTCCTTAAGAATAATGCCATCAAAATGCTTTTGATTTGGGAACTCCAGGCGCGGCTTAGAAGTCCCAAAGAATTCCCCTTTTTGAGGAGCGGCCTCCTCAGGAGGAGAAATTGCCAGAACCTCAAAAAGGTGAGCCAAGACCTTCGGGGTATCCACAGCATCCCCCTACCCTTGTTCAGTATCAGCACCAACAAACTGCTGATTGTCAGAACCCTCAGAATCCTCAAATAATTCCCCCTCTTCTAGCGGGGAATAATCAGACCAGTCAAGAAAATCATAATCATCAAACTCAAAAGCCGGCGCGGCTGGAGACAAATGCTTTCTCTTAGCCGAGGCCTTTCTGGCAACAGAGCCAGAAATACATTTCTCAATATTAGCCAGTCTGGCACATACATCAGATTGCGACCCCCCACCTGTGACAACATCACTAGGGGTACGGATAAGGCAGGGTGGGGAAGGAGATGAGGCCTGGCCCCCCGACTGCTGCATTATGGCCCGCTGAGCACAAGGTATGCAAACAAAACAAGGGATGCCCCACCCCACACACTGCTAGGGTTGCCCCGAGGGGAGCCCAAGCCCCGGTATCCTGAGAAGCCTCCATATGGTGATTTTAATGGACCAGAGGGATTTACGCTGTTAAGCTACCCGGGATGCCCCTTCAAGTCCCAAGTGGTAGGATTTTTTTTAAATTTTTTGGGAACCCTAAATTAATCTCTAAGGGACCCTAGGACCGGGAGAACCCCCTTTTTAAACATCAAAAGAAGGGATCCCACCTGGAAGACATGAGAACAGACATAAGTGTCAACATGCACATCACCCACCATATATGACAGATAAAATGGGGAAATAAATAAAATCTACTCACAGCAGCAAAGCGGCGACCATCAACCCTCACAGCAGCAAGGGAATGAGAGGGAGAGCAGCAGAGCAGCGAGGCCGGAAGAAGAGGGGCGGGCCAGCGCACAACGTGGCCGCGCCTGGCTCCGGCCCCGCCCCCTCCCTCACGCAGCCAGCAGAGCGCTTCAGAGAAGCCGACCTCGGGAGGGGGGGGGAGGGGGGGGCGGGCCGCAAGAGCACAGAATAGACAGAGCCTCCAAAAAGGCAACCTTTTTAGTGAGCACAGAAAGAGCCACATCCTGCATCGGTTCAAAGGGAGGCCCCTGGAGGGCCGAAAGAACCAAATTTAAGTCCCAAACGGGAACCAAAGGCTTTCTAGGGGGCCGAGCATGAGTGACCCCTTGGAAAAAAGTTTTGACCAGATGATGCAAAGCAAAAGACATTTGAAAAAAAAAAAGACAGCCAGGGCAGAAACCTGACCCTTCAAACTACTGAGCTGGAAACCCCGATCCAGACCATGTTGTAGAAACTCCAAAATCCTAGGAATCGAAAACATCCTGCAAGGTAAGGCCCTAGCCTCACACCAGTTAATATAGGACCGCCAAGTCCTATAGTAAATGGTAGAGGAAGACCTCTTCCTAGCTCTAATCAAGGTTTGAATAACCGCCTCAGACAAACCTTCCTCCCTCAGGATGAAGGTTTCAGTAGCCACGCTGTCAAAGCAAGCGTTTGTAAATTGGGGTAACGTAGTTGACCCTGAGAGATCAGATCTGGAGACAGGGGCAGCCTGTACTGATCTACCGCCAATCTTACGACGTCTGCGAACCAAACCTGTCTTGGCCACCTTGGGGCCACCAGAATTGCTGGTGCACCCCTCTAGAGCCAGCTTGCGCACTACCTTGCCCACCATGGAGAAGTGGGGAAACAGGTACAGAAACCCCAGATCTCTCAAGGCAAGGGACAAGGCATCCACTGCCAGGGCCAGAGGATCCTGAGACAGAGATACAATGGTTGGGAGCTTGTGACTGTGCAGAGAGGCAAAGAGATCCACCTCCGGAGTCCCCCACTTGTGACACAGGGCCCGAAACACCCTGTGGTTGAGAGACCATTCCCCTCGGCGAGAGAATCCCCTGCTCAGGGAGTCTGCCTCCGTGTTCTCCACTCCCGGAATGTATACTGCCGAGGAACATTGCTCTCCGCCTATGTCAGAATCAGAGAGACTTCCCTAAGGGCACTCCTGCTGCGAGTCCCTCCTTGGTAATTGATGTAAGCTACCGCAGTACGATTGTCTGATCGAACCTGAACCGGTAAACCCTGTAGGTGAAGTGTCAGACGCGGCAGAACCAAGCGGATAGCTCTGAGCTCCAAGACATTGATGGGGTTGTGAACCTCCTGAGGATCCCACAAACCCTGGAACTGATGATCTTTCAAGAAACTTCCCCAGCCCGAGAGGCTGGCATCCGTGGTAACCGTCTCCCAATGAGGGGTCAGGAACGATCTGCCCCTCATCAGATTGCTTGATTCCAGCCACCACTGAAGGGACTGCTGAACCCTGGGAGACATCAGAAATGACTGATCCAAGGACTGTGGACATCTGTCCCATTTCAGCAATAGATGGAGTTGTAGCGTGCTCATGTGGAATTGAGCAAAGGGGACTGCCTCGAAGGAGGCCACCATCAAACCCACCAAAGTCATCCCTAGCCGAATAGAAGGGCCAGGGTTGGTCAGGAGAACACGTATCAGATCCTGAACCCTCTGCACCTTTGGCTGAGGTAGGAACACTCTGGCCTGACTGGTATCCAGATTCATGCCCAGAAAGGAAATCTCCATTGATGGGGAGAGAGAAGACTTGGGGTGGTTGATCACCCATCCGAACCTTTCCAGCGTCGTCACCACCGTCCTGGTGTCCAACTCCGCCTGGCAGAGGGAGGAAGCTGTAATGAGTAGGTCGTCCAGATACGGCACAATGCGAATGCCCTGGGCTCTGAGCAGGGCCATTATGCCCGCCAGAACCTTGGTAAACACCCTCGGTGCCGAGGTCAGCCCGAACGGGAGGGCCACAAACTGAAAATGCTGATCTCCCACCACAAACCTGAGAAATCTCTGGTGTGCAGGGAAAATTGGTACATGAAGGTAAGCATCCTTGATGTCTATGGACGTCATGAAATCCCCCTGACGAAGGGAACCGATGGCTGAACGCAGAGTCTCCATGCGGAACTTCTTGGTTCTGTTGAGAAGCTTCAAATCCAGGATGGGTCTTATGGAGCCATCCTTTTTGGGAACCGTGAAGAGGTTGGAATAATAGCCCCGGCCTCTCTCTGAAAGAGGCACCGGGCATATGACCGCCATGTCCAGGAGGTTTTTTACAGCCGACAGGAGCCCCTGCGCCGCCCGAGGATCCGATGGCACCCGGGACCTTAGGAATCTGGGAGGAGGCCGGAACTCGAACTCCAGTTTGTACCCAGACGAGACCACTTCCAATATCCACTTGGGCGTGGATATTGGAAGTTGAGCTGGCTTGGCAGCGGGCTTGGGCTTGGAACCCCAGGTAGAGGCTGGACGGGCACGTCCTCTACCTCTGTTCCAGGAATCACCTCTAAAGCCAGAGTAGGCAAGACATCTGCCCCCTCTGGCACCGTGAAAGGAAGGATTAAAGGAGCTTGCCCCCCGAAAGGAGCGACGCAGCTTCTTACGCTGAGGTAGCTTCCCACCCTTCGCCACAGAATCCAATTTGTCTCCAAACAGCCGCATTCCCAGGAAGGGCAGAGCTGTAAGTGACTTCTTGGCTGCAATGTCAGCCGCCCACTAGCGCAGCCAGACCGATCGGCGCATGGCCGCCAACAGGGCCGAAGTTCTACTACACATGGTAATAGTGTCGTCCATAGCCGACTAAACAAAATTCATGAACAATTCACACCTCTTAAGGGTTGTGAATTCAACGCTGTCCGGGTTGAGCTGGGACCCATTTAACATGTCCCTGATCTCCGACCTGGTGGCCACAGCCACGAGTGCCGATGCACAGACAGGCCGCAAGGCAGAACCCGCACTGGCAAAGGCATGGCAAGCCATCTGATCAATGCGCTTGTCCTCGCCATCCTTAAGGGTAGTGGCGTCAGGAGTATGTACAACGGAGGTGTTGGACAATCCTAAAACGGGCGGGGAAGACCAGCGCTTCACCGCGTCCATCGGAAAGGGATACTTCCTATCCCATCCCTGAGGAACACCGTGAAGGCGACTCGGCTTCTCCCATTCTCTAAGAATCATGCTGTCAAAATGATCCTGATTTGGAGACTCCAAGCGGGGCTTAGAGATCCCAAAGAATTCCCCCTTCTTCGGAGGGGCCTCCGCTGGTGGGGAAATATCCAGAACCTCTAACAGATGGGTCAGGACCCTGGGGGTATCAACAGCATCCCCCAGCGCCTGCCCGGCATCAGAATCAAAGAACTGCAATTCCTCAGTCTCAGATTCCTCAAACAATTCCCCTTCCTCAAGCGGGGAATAACCAGCCCAATCAGGTGAGTCATAATCATCAAAATCAATTACCGGCGTAGCTGGTGACAGATGCCTTTTCTTAGCAGTGGCCTTTCTGCCCACTGAGCTAGAAATAATTTTCTCGAGGTTGGCCAGCCTGGCACATACATCCCCTACTAACACAACCAGCAGCGTGGTTCCCAGACGTGGGCTGGGCTCCGCAATTGGCTCCAAATCAGAAGGGGGGGGCGGGACGTGGCAACGCGCGAGTGCCCGGCCCCGCCCCCTTAACACCGCAGCCTGAGGGGAAGAAGCTCCCCTCAGCAGAAGTAAAAAATGGCAACCAGCCAGTAAAGTGCAGCACCAAGCACACACACACATTCACACTAGAAAGAAAGAGGAAAAGACCGCCCACCCCCCCCCCCCCCCCCCCACTGGAGGGTTAACAGAGGGACCCGGAAGGGGGATAATCCCGTACCAAGTATGGTGTAAGGGATATATATATATATATATATATATATATATATATATACACACACACACACACAATTAGGGACAGGGCATCCCAAACCGGGATCACCAACCCCGATTCCGCCTACCCCTTTATATGGGGTCTCACGGGGGAGCATGGCTCCCTAAACACCTATTAAAGTGATTCGTACCCTCGCCCGGACCTGCAGCCAAGGCTGGGAGGCTAATATTGGGCTTAATGTATAAAGGTCCGGGCAAAAAATGGCCGGGCGTAAGCCCGGCTTACCTGCAAGGAAGAGAAGCAGACATCTTCTGACTAGCTCGCCGTGCTAGGAACTGGGAATGTGTGGGAGGTCCAAGGTATTTATGGACTGGGAGGGGCTTCTTTTTTGCTTTCATCTCTGCAGAAGTTCGCCCTCTACTGGACCATAACCCATATGTCATGAATAGTGGAAGCGGGGTGTATGACACACTTGGAATACATGTCTTCACGTCTGGAGGGCGTCTACTTGGAGAAACAGGTTTCAGGTCTGAGGGTCATCTAGTTGGGGAAACAGGTCTCAGGTCTGGAGGTCGTCTAGTTTTCAAAACAGGTCTCAGGTCTGGAAATCGTCTAGCTGGGGAAACATGTCTCATGTCTGCAGGGTGTCTAGTTAGAGAAGCAAGTCTCAGGCCTGGAGGGCGTCTAGTTGGAGAAACATGTCTCAGGTCTGGAGGTTGTCTAGTTGGAGAAACATGTCTCAGGTCTGCAGGGCGTCTAGTTGGAGAAGCAAGTCTCAGGTCTGGAGGGCGTCTAGTTGGAGAAACATGTCTCATGTCTGGTGGTTGTCTAGTTGGAGAAACATGTCTCAGGTCTGGAGGTCGTCTAGTTGGAGAAACATGTCTCATGTCTGGTGGTTGTCTAGTTGGAGAAACATGTCTCAGGTCTGGAGGTCGTCTAGATGGGGAAACATGTCTCAGGTCTGCAGGGCGTCTAGTTGGAGAAACATGTCTCAGGTCTGCAGGGCGTCTAGTTAGAGAAGCAAGTCTCAGGTCTGGAGGGCATCTAGTTAGAGAAACATGTCTCATGTCTGGTGGTTGTCTAGTTGGAGAAACATGTCTCAGGTCTGCAGGGCGTCTTGTTGGAGAAACATGTCTCATGTCTGGTGGTTGTCTAAGTGGAAAAACATGTCTCAGGCCTGGAGGTCGTCTAGATAGGGAAACATGTCTCAGGTCTGCAGGGCATCTAGTTGGAGAAACATGTCTCAGGTCTGCAGGGCGTCTAGTTAAGAGAAGCAAGTCTCAGGTCTGGAGGGCGTCTAGTTGGAGAAACATGTCTCATGTCTGGTGGTTGTCTAGTTGGAGAAACATGTCTCAGGTCTGCAGGGCGTCTTGTTGAAGAAACAGGTCTCATGTCTGGTGGTCGTCTAGTTGGAGAAACATGTCTCATGTCTGGAGGTCGTCTAGATGGGGAAACATGTCTCAGGTCTGCAGGGCGTCTAGTTGGAGAAACATGTCTCAGGTCTGCAGGCCGTCTAGTTGGAGAAACAGGTCTCACGTCTGGGAGTCGTCTAGTTGGAGAAACATGTCTCAGGTCTGGAGGTCGTCTAGTTGGAGAAACATGTCTCAGGTCTGGAGGTCGTCTAGTGGGAGAAACATGTCTCAGGTCTGGGGGTCCTCATCCCCATCATTTCTGGGCTGTCATGGGCTGTCTCCTATCATACAGGGAGACACAGGGAGCTCGTGGCTGAGGATGCATCCAGAGGTCACAGGTCTGGAAATCGTCTAGCTGGGGAAACATGTCTCATGTCTGTAGGGCGTCTAGTTAGAGAAGCAAGTCTCAGGCCTGGAGGACGTCTAGTTGGAGAAACATGTCTCAGGTCTGGAGATCGTTTAGTTGGAGAAACATGTCTCAGGTCTGCAGGGCGTCTAGTTAGAGAAGCAAGTCTCAGGTCTGGAGGGCGTCTAGTTGGAGAAACATGTCTCATGTCTGGTGGTTGTCTAGTTGGAGAAACATGTCTCATGTCTGGAGGTCGTCTAGATGGGGAAACATGTCTCAGGTCTGCAGGGCGTCTAGTTGGAGAAACATGTCTCAGGTCTGCAGGGCGTCTAGATGGGGAAACATGTCTCAGGTCTGCAGGGCGTCTAGTTGGAGAAACATGTCTCAGGTCTGCAGGGCGTCCAGTTAGAGAAGCAAGTCTCAGGTCTGGAGGGCGTCTAGTTAGAGAAACAGGTCTCATGTCTGGTGGTCGTCTAGTTGGAGAAACATGTCTCAGGTCTGGAGGTCGTCTAGATGGGGAAACATGTCTCAGGTCTACAGGGCTTATAGTTAGAGAAGAAAGTCTCAGGTCTGGAGGGCGTCTAGTTGGAGAAACATGTCTCATGTCTGGTGGTTGTCTAGTTGGAGAAACATGTCTCAGGTCTGCAGGGCGTCTAGTTGGAGAAACATGTCTCAGGTCTGTAGGGCGTCTAGTTGGAGAAACAGGTCTCATGTCTGGTGGTCGTCTAGTTGGAGAAACATGTCTCAGGTCTGGAGGTCGTCTAGTTGGAGAAACATGTCTCAGGTCTGGGGGTCCCCATCCCCATCATTTCTGGGCTGTGGCGCGCTCCCATCATACAGGGAGACACAGGGAGCTCATGGCTGAGGATGCATCCAGAGGTCACATGGGCCACGTTCACATTCTGTTTCCCAACTGTCAGACTAGGCCAGCCCATGTGATTGCTGGCAGCCATTCGCAGGGGAGCATTTCGCCCGGTGGGGGGAACAAGGTTCAAGTAAGGTTTGCAGATGTTGCAGGGGTCTATGCAGCAATCAGGATGCCCCCCCCCCCCAGACTGTCACAATTAGGTAGGAAATGTGTGTGGGATGTCCTAAGCTTTCCTTTTATGCCACTGATCACATGTCCACCAGTGACCCAGTTGGGTTTGCTCACCTTTGCCCAGCTGCTTGTACCCTACTGACATGTCAGTATTCTGTCACCAGCAGGGTGTTCCATGCTCCACCCCATTCTGCAGCGGGTGGAGGATCCTCAGCATGGTCAGCCAGCGCTTCCAACTGCAACCTCCTTGAGGGATGGATAGCAGATAGGATGTAACAGTTAGAACACTAGAAACACTTTGAATAGGCAAATGAATCATTTATTGCTGCAGATCTGCATGTTACACCTCAAAGAGGGACAATATGTAAATTAAGCCACATCCATCATTGAGGGATGGATGAAGCCATGCCCCCTCATTGAGGGATGGATGAAGCCACGCCTCCTCATTGAGGGATGGATGAAGCCACACCCCCTCATTGAGGGATGGATAGGAGATACATTGTAACAGTTAGAACAATAGAATCACTTTGAATAGACAAATGAATCATTTATTGTTGCATATCTGCATGTTACACCTCAAAGAGGGAGAATAGAGAACACTGAGGGACAGACTCAAAAGAGGGACAGTCCCTCCAAATCAGGGGCACTTGGGAGAACTGCCTATAAAGAGGAAGGGGCTTATGCAGTCATGGAAAGCCACCCCCTCCATAGCTGAGGCCGATTATCGCATCATACACCTGCTGAACCACACTGCAGTCACAAGGGTGTAGACCAGATGAAGGTTTCTGCCCATTTTCAGGCTTACCTGGGTTGACACTCCAAATCAGAATGACCCGGAGCAGAGTCCTTTTTTGACCTGGGTTGACACTCCAAATCAGAATGACCCGGAGCAGAGTCCATTTTGACCGCTTCAAGGGAAATTTTGGAATAATGCTGCAAAAAAAGTGATGGGTGCTGAATTAAGGCTGCGTGTTAAGGATCGGGACTCCCATTTAAAGGGCCAGCAAGTGTAACCCATAGACCGACTTCTGTACTATGGGACAGGTAACCCAGTGCATAGCGTGTTAAGTATGGCTTCTTCCTGGACACCCTCTCAGGTCCCAGGCTCCCTGCAGAAGGAAGGCAATTTCTTCCTCCCAATATGGCTTCTGATAGACGGCTTCTTTGGTAAACCTCTCTAGCACTCCTGATGCAAGTAGAAGCTAATCGTTCTCATGGACCTTCTGATGTCTATCCCGGCTGGATTTTTGGGTAAATTCCCTCCCACACCTAGAGCAGGAATATGGCTTCTCCCCCGTGTGGACCCTCCAGTGTATGACAAGTTCACGCTTTTGTCGGAAGCTTTTCTTACAGATGGAGCACTCGAACTTCTTCTCGCTGGTGTGAACCCTACTGTGGATGTCAAGCTGGAGCTGTGTCTCATAGAACTTTCCACACTTAGAGCAGGGGAAGATGCTCTCGTCGGCATGTTCCGCCCGGTGCAGGTCGAGTGTAATCTTGTCTCTGAAAGTCTCTCCGCAATCAGCACAGGAAAACGTGCGACCATTGTGATTTTTAAGGTGTGCGGTGAGGCAGAATTTCTGTTTGAAGCGCTTTCCACACTTGGGACAGCAGTAGGGTCGCTCCCACGTATGAGTGCGCATGTGCTTTGTGAGGAGATCTTTCCTCTTGTAGCCTTTGCCACACTCCGAGCACACGAACGGCAGCTCCCCCGTGTGGATCCTCTGGTGCTTGACCAGCGACACTTTGTGTCTGTAAGTCTTCCCGCACTCAGAACAGGAAACCGGAGTCACTTCAGTGCCAGCTCGAGTCCTGTCGATCCGGTTAGGTTTCTTGTCCTCTCCCTCATGGAAAAGTAAATGGCTGTCGAGACGGGACTTGCGTGTGAATCCTTTTCCGCACTTGGAACAGGAAAATCTCCATTTTCCCGTGTGGACAGAAAGATGGCTCTGGAGAACGTCCTTCTCGGCAAAACCTTTGCCGCACTCGGGGCAGACGTAAGGCCGCTTTCCCGTGTGCGTGCTCTCATGTCGGCGCAAATTTGCTCTTCGCATGAATCTCTTCCCGCATTTATTACAATGAAATCCCTCTTGATGTTCACCTGAGGCCTCGGAATCCTCATCATCGGAGATTATAGTCTTCTCTTGGTGTAGTGTATGTGTTGACGTCACCATCTTCACTGACATCATTCGAAGAGGCAGCACCTCTTGCCAAGGTTCCTTTACGTCCATCTGTTAAATAGAAATGTTCTTGTTAAGAAAGAGTCAAAAATGGTAAAAGATCAAATGGCCACCCTACTACCTGTCTCCTGTATGGGTTACCCGCCTCAGGGGTAATGGAGAGCTATATTAAAACAAACTTTTACATGTTACCTTGAAAAATGAGTCCGACATGACCCCATAGCAAAGACAATTATGCATGTAGGGTTGGAATTTCTGACCAATGTAATACAATAATTGGTTCATTCTTGACTTAGAACTATAGAGATGCCTCCGCCAGTCGTTGCGCCACCACGTGAGAGTAGACTTACTACCTTGTGCAGCGGTGAACAAGAGATGGTCTTCAACTCAAAACACCCACTGAGGTGTCCGGGGAGAGCAAAAATACAATTCTGTGATTACTCACGAGTATAGTATACTCATGAGTATACAGTACGTCCTGCTCCAGATAAGATTCTTTACGTCTGGGTATTACTCCTCCAGATGGCGCTGGACTGCAGAGACCGCGAAATTGGCTCCTCCCAGACCCTCAAATTCCCGGAACCTCCCACAAATCCCCAGTATTGAAAAGCAGTTAACAAGAAGCCGGGAGAATTATAACAGAACCAACTAGTAACTATCAAACAACGATAACAATCACTATACAGGGGTTTCAAGGATAATGAAACCAAGGGTGGGGTGGAGCAGGACGTACTGTATACTCATAATACCATTTCTACAGGTGAGTAATCACAGAATTGTATTATTCTTAGTATACAGTATGTCCTGCTCCAGATAGATTACTTACACTTGGGACATCCAATAGCAGTGTCCGTAAAGTAGGGTGGGATCCCCAAAGGTAACAGCAGACAGGTCAGACAACTGCCGCCTGCAGAACCTTGCGGCCAAAAGCAGCATCAGCTGAGGCCCTAACATCAACCTTGTAAAACTTGGAAAAAGTATGAACAAAAGACCAGCGGCTTTACAAACTTGTTCAACAGAAGCCTGGTGCTGAAAAGCCCAAGAGGCACCAATAGCACGAGTGGAATGAGCAGTAAGGCGGAAGAGAGGATTCTTCCCCTTAGCAGAATAGGCCTGAATCACAGCCCGACTGATCCATTTGCTGATAGTAGATTTAGCAGGAGCCAAACCCTTCCTAGGACCAGAAGGGACCACAAAAAGAGCATCAGTTTTTTCTGAAAGGTGCAGTAGCCACCAGATACAAGTACTTCAGGCACCTAACCACATCCAAGGAATGCAACACCCGCTTCTTAGGTTTACCAGGATTAGGACACAAGGAAGGAAGAACAATGTCCTGATTCAGATGAAAGGCAGACACGACCTTAGGCAGAAAATCTGGCTTGAAGCGAAACACCACCTTGTCCTGGTGTCTCTCATAGTAGGGGGGCTGGATGGAAAGCGCCGCCAACTCAGAAACACGCCTAACTGAAGTGATAGCCATCAAAAAGGCAACCTTGAGAGTAAGAATGGCCAGGGCAGCATCCTGCACAGGTTAAAAGGGAGCACCCTGCAAGGCAGACAGGACCAAGTTCAAATCCCAGACAGGCAACATAGGCTAACGAGGAGGATGCACATGAGTAACCCCCTGGAAAAAAAGTCCTGATCAGATAATGCTGAGCAAAAGATCTCTGGAAGAAAACAGCCAGTGCAGAGACATGACCCTTCAGACAGAGGCAGATAGCTCCTTTTCCATCAAGATGGAGGTTTCAGCAGCCAGGTCGTCAAAGCCAGTGTTTGTAAATTGGGATGGCGTAAATGTCCCTGAGTGAGCAGGTCTGGAACCCTGGGCAGAGCATACTGATCTACTGCCAGCTGCACGATGTCTGCGAACCACACTCTTCTTGGCCACCGGGGAGCCACCAGAATTGCTGGCACCCCCTCCTGAGCTATCTTGCGCAGAACCCTGCCAAACAGGGGGAATGGGGGAAAGACATACAGGAGCAGAAAGTCCTGTCATGACATTTCTAGAGCATCTGTAGCCAAGGCCAGAGGATCCTGGGACAGGGAGACAAAGGCCGGGAGCTTGTGGTTGTGATGGGACGCAAACAGATCCACATCTGGTTGGCCCCAACGGTGACATAGAGAGTGAAACACCCTGTTGCTGAGGGATCGTTCCCCCAGGCAAGAGGTCCCCCTGCTCAGAGAGTCTGCCTGCAGATTCTCCACCCCCAGAATGTACACAGCTGAGATGCAGGGAACATTGTCCTCCGGCCAGGCCAGGATCAGTGACACTTCCTTGAGGGCCCCCTTGCTCTGGGTCCTTCCTGATGATTGATGTAGGCAACCGCCGTCTGGTTGTCCGAGCGTACCTGAACAGGCCGGCCCCGAATGTTTTGCGTCAAGTGAGCCAGAACCAACCTGATCGCCCTCAATTCCAGAATGTTGATGGGCGTGTGGGCCTCCTGAGGGCCCCAGCGCCCTTGGAACTGTAGGGACTTCCAGAAGCCCCCCCAACCCGTCAGACTGGCATCCATGGTGACCGTCTCCCAGCAGGGGGCCAGAAAGGATCTGCCCGCCAACAAGTTCCTGTAATCCAGCCACCACGAGAGGGACCTCCTGGCTAGGGGGGACAGAACAAGGACCTGTTCCAGGGACGCAGGATCCTTGTCCCATACTGACAAGAGGTGGAGTTGCAGAGGCCTCATGTGAAACGGCATAAGGGACCGCCTCGAAGCACGCCACCATCAGACCCACCAGCTGCATTCCCTGCCTGATGGAGGGATGAGGGAAAGATAGCAGGAACTGAACTTGCGCTAGTAGACTGTCCACCTTCTGCTGAGGAAGAAAAATCCTTTCCTAAACTGTATCCAGATTCATTCCCAGGAAGGGCATCACCAAGGAGGGAGACAGGGAAGACTTGGGATGGTTGATCACCCAGCCAAATGACTCCAGAGTGGACACTACTTGCTGAGTATCCAGCTCTGCCTGTTGGAGAGACTGAGAAGTGATGAGAATGTCAGGTCTCAGGGCAGCACGCGAATGCCCTGAGACCTGAGCAGACATCACTCCTGCCAGCACCTTGGTGAACACTCTGGGAGCTGAAGTGAGACCGAAGGGCAATGCCACAAATTGGTAGTGCTGATCCTCCAGAGCAAACCTGAGGAATCTTTTATGACCTGGAAAAACAGAAATATGAAGGTAAGCATCCTTGATGTCCACAGAGGTCATGAAGTCCCCTGGGCGCAGGGAACTGATAGCAGAGCGCAAAGTTTCCATGCGAAAACGCCTGCACCTGACAACTTTGTTGAGGATCTTCAAGTCCAGGATGGGCCTGACTGACCCATCTCTTTTGGGTACGGTGAAAAGGTTGGAATAGAAACTCTTGCCCCTTTCTCGTAAGGGGACCTGACAAATGACCCCCAGGTCCAGAAGGCTTTGCACCGCCAGAATTAGAGCCTGAGCTGACATGGGGTCCTGAGGCATCCGGGATCTGATGAATCTTGGGGGCGGCCCGGCAGCAAACTCTGTCTTGTAACCAGAGGACAATACCTCCTGAATCCACCAGTCTGAGACATGAAGCCTCCAGATGTGAGCAAAGAGCTGAAGCCGTCCCCCCACCCAGATGGGTGAGGGCGCCCCTTCATGCCTGAGGGGGCTTGGGGGACGGCTTAGGCTTGGAGCCCCAGGATGAGCCAGGGCGTTCACTTCCTCTGCCCCTACCCCAGAAATCTCCACGGGCTCCAGTAAAGGAGACTCCTCTCCCCTGTCTGGATCCACGGTAGGGGAAAGAAAAGGAGTCTTGGCCCCGAAAGGGCCGAGACTGCCTCCTGCGCTGGAGTAACCTATCTCCCTTAGCAAACAGGTCCAGGCGGTCCCCAAACAGGCGTAGTCCTTTGAAGGGAACACCAGTGAGAGACTTCTTGGCAGCGGTGTCAGCTGCCCACTGGCGCAGCCAAACCGAGCGGCGTATAGCCACCACAAGGGCAGAGGTTCTGCCACACATCCTAATGGTATCATCCAAGGCAGAGAGGACATAAGCAACAAATACCTCACAGTGCGAGAGTGCATTATACTCTTCACTAGAAACATCATCAGGAGCACCCTCTAAGAGACTTCTAAGCTAAGTCTAATAGCCACAGCTGTAATGGCAGAGGCACAGACCAGGCGCAGCGCAGTCCCCACACATGCAAAGGCATGGGACGCCAGCTGATCAATGCGCCGGTCCTCACTATCCCGCAGCGTAGTAGAGTCAGGGGAATGCATGACAGAGGTGTTAGACAAACCCAGAACTGGGGCATCCACCTCTGGAGGTGATGACCAACGCTTTACCACATCAGCAGGAAAGGGATACCTCTTATCCCAACTCGACTCCGGAGAGCCTGCTAGGACGCTCCCATTCTTTGAGCACGAGATTATTAAAATGAGATTGTTCAGGGAACTCTAAACGTGGCTTAGCAGTATGAAACAATTCCCCCTGCTGCTTAGGAGCCGTGGCTGGGGGAGAGATAGAAAGCACTTCAAAGATCTGAGCCAAAAGCCTATCAGTATCATCTGGGGCCCAGGGATCAGAGCCAGAATCATCATAGCCCCTGGGCCACTCAGACGACTCCGAGTCAGAGAATAGCTCTCCTTCCAAGGGGGTATAACCAGACAGTTCCAAAAACTCATCAGCCTCCATAGGGAACAGAGTGACATCAGGCGTCAAGGCCTTATGCACCAAGGTATTAGCAAGCAACTTCTCAACACTAGCCAGCCTAGAAGACACATCAGGCTGAGAATCCCCACTAGTATGCAACTCAATGGGAGTCAAATTCAAGCTTGCGGGAGTTGGCGAAGCCATACGTGGCGCAGGCCCAGCTACTGGTAAACCAGGCTGCAGCGCAAGCACCTGTTCGGCACAAAGTACACAGACCCGTGCATTGTCAGCGCTAATATGGGACACCCCCACAAGCTACACACAGCCGGGCTTGTCCCGAAGGAACCCCGAGCACATTATCCTGAGACGCCTCCATATGGTGATTACAGCGGCACAATAGGCCGATAGGGATCCACGCTATAAAAGCAACCTGGGATGCCCCAATAGCCCGCTAGGGAAGTGGGAGTAACTTACACACTAGGCCTCACAAGTTTAATAACTAAATAAAGGGAGTAGGGCCGGGAGAAACCAATAGAGCTCGACCCGCCTGAAAGACATAAGTGAGGAGAACCCCATGACAGAAAGTCCTGTCATGACATTTCTAGAGCATCTGTAGCCAAGGCCAGAGGATCCTGGGACAGGGAGACAAAGGCCGGGAGCTTGTGGTTGTGATGGGACGCAAACAGATCCACATCTGGTTGGCCCCAACGGTGACATAGAGAGTGAAACACCCTGCCGCAGAGGGACCATTCCCCCAGGCAAGAGGTCCCCCTGCTCAGAGAGTCTGCCTGCAGATTCTCCACCCCCAGAATGTACACAGCTGAGATGCAGGGAACATTGTCCTCCGCCCAGGCCAGGATCAGTGACACTTCCTTGAGGGCCCCCTTGCTCTGGGTCCTTCCCTGATGATTGATGTAGGCTACCGCCGTCTGGTTGTCCGAGCGTACCTGAAAAGGCCGTCCCCAAATGTTTTGCGTCAAGTGAGCCAGAACCAACCTGATCGCCCTCAATTCCAGAATGTTGATGGGCGTGTGGGCCTCCTGAGGGCCCCAGCGCTGTAGGGACTTCCAGAAGCCCCCCCAACCCGTCAGACTGGCATCCATGGTGACTGTCTCCCAGCAGGGGGCCAGAAAGGATCTGCCCGCCAACAAGTTCCTGTAATCCAGCCACCACGAGAGGGACCTCCTGGCTAGGGGGGACAGAACAAGGACCTGTTCCAGGGACGCAGGATCCTTGTCCCATACTGACAAGAGGTGGAGTTGCAGAGGCCTCATGTGAAACGGCATAAGGGACCGCCTCGAAGCACGCCACCATCAGACCCACCAGCTGCATTCCCTGCCTGATGGAGGGATGAGGGAAAGATAGCAGGAACTGAACTTGCGCTAGTAGACTGTCCACCTTCTGCTGAGGAAGAAAAATCCTTTCCTAAACTGTATCCAGATTCATTCCCAGGAAGGGCATCACCAAGGAGGGAGACAGGGAAGACTTGGGATGGTTGATCACCCAGCCAAATGACTCCAGAGTGGACACTACTTGCTGAGTATCCAGCTCTGCCTGTTGGAGAGACTGAGAAGTGATGAGAATGTCAGGTCTCAGGGCAGCACGCGAATGCCCTGAGACCTGAGCAGACATCACTCCTGCCAGCACCTTGGTGAACACTCTGGGAGCTGAAGTGAGACCGAAGGGCAATGCCACAAATTGGTAGTGCTGATCCTCCAGAGCAAACCTGAGGAATCTTTTATGACCTGGAAAAACAGAAATATGAAGGTAAGCATCCTTGATGTCCACAGAGGTCATGAAGTCCCCTGGGCGCAGGGAACTGATAGCAGAGCGCAAAGTTTCCATGCGAAAACGCCTGCACCTGACAACTTTGTTGAGGATCTTCAAGTCCAGGATGGGCCTGACTGACCCATCTCTTTTGGGTACGGTGAAAAGGTTGGAATAGAAACTCTTGCCCCTTTCTCGTAAGGGGACCTGACAAATGACCCCCAGGTCCAGAAGGCTTTGCACCGCCAGAATTAGAGCCTGAGCTGACATGGGGTCCTGAGGCATCCGGGATCTGATGAATCTTGGGGGCGGCCCGGCAGCAAACTCTGTCTTGTAACCAGAGGACAATACCTCCTGAATCCACCAGTCTGAGACATGAAGCCTCCAGATGTGAGCAAAGAGCTGAAGCCGTCCCCCCACCCAGATGGGTGAGGGCGCCCCTTCATGCCTGAGGGGGCTTGGGGGACGGCTTAGGCTTGGAGCCCCAGGATGAGCCAGGGCGTTCACTTCCTCTGCCCCTACCCCAGAAATCTCCACGGGCTCCAGTAAAGGAGACTCCTCTCCCCTGTCTGGATCCACGGTAGGGGAAAGAAAAGGAGTCTTGGCCCCGAAAGGGCCGAGACTGCCTCCTGCGCTGGAGTAACCTATCTCCCTTAGCAAACAGGTCCAGGCGGTCCCCAAACAGGCGTAGTCCTTTGAAGGGAACACCAGTGAGAGACTTCTTGGCAGCGGTGTCAGCTGCCCACTGGCGCAGCCAAACCGAGCGGCGTATAGCCACCACAAGGGCAGAGGTTCTGCCACACATCCTAATGGTATCATCCAAGGCAGAGAGGACATAAGCAACAAATACCTCACAGTGCGAGAGTGCATTATACTCTTCACTAGAAACATCATCAGGAGCACCCTCTAAGAGACTTCTAAGCTAAGTCTAATAGCCACAGCTGTAATGGCAGAGGCACAGACCAGGCGCAGCGCAGTCCCCACACATGCAAAGGCATGGGACGCCAGCTGATCAATGCGCCGGTCCTCACTATCCCGCAGCGTAGTAGAGTCAGGGGAATGCATGACAGAGGTGTTAGACAAACCCAGAACTGGGGCATCCACCTCTGGAGGTGATGACCAACGCTTTACCACATCAGCAGGAAAGGGATACCTCTTATCCCAACTCGACTCCGGAGAGCCTGCTAGGACGCTCCCATTCTTTGAGCACGAGATTATTAAAATGAGATTGTTCAGGGAACTCTAAACGTGGCTTAGCAGTATGAAACAATTCCCCCTGCTGCTTAGGAGCCGTGGCTGGGGGAGAGATAGAAAGCACTTCAAAGATCTGAGCCAAAAGCCTATCAGTATCATCTGGGGCCCAGGGATCAGAGCCAGAATCATCATAGCCCCTGGGCCACTCAGACGACTCCGAGTCAGAGAATAGCTCTCCTTCCAAGGGGGTATAACCAGACAGTTCCAAAAACTCATCAGCCTCCATAGGGAACAGAGTGACATCAGGCGTCAAGGCCTTATGCACCAAGGTATTAGCAAGCAACTTCTCAACACTAGCCAGCCTAGAAGACACATCAGGCTGAGAATCCCCACTAGTATGCAACTCAATGGGAGTCAAATTCAAGCTTGCGGGAGTTGGCGAAGCCATACGTGGCGCAGGCCCAGCTACTGGTAAACCAGGCTGCAGCGCAAGCACCTGTTCGGCACAAAGTACACAGACCCGTGCATTGTCAGCGCTAATATGGGACACCCCCACAAGCTACACACAGCCGGGCTTGTCCCGAAGGAACCCCGAGCACATTATCCTGAGACGCCTCCATATGGTGATTACAGCGGCACAATAGGCCGATAGGGATCCACGCTATAAAAGCAACCTGGGATGCCCCAATAGCCCGCTAGGGAAGTGGGAGTAACTTACACACTAGGCCTCACAAGTTTAATAACTAAATAAAGGGAGTAGGGCCGGGAGAAACCAATAGAGCTCGACCCGCCTGAAAGACATAAGTGAGGAGAACCCCATAAGTGACATGTATAATGACATAGGGTAAATAAAGCCACCCACGAGGGCACTCACGGACCGCGGTAGGTAGATGCTAGCCACGCAGCAGCCGAATCCAGAGAAAAATGGCGCCGGGTGTACCTCGAGGGGCGAGCCGTGGAGACAGTGATGCGGAACGGGCCAACCGCGGGCCTCGCCCCCCCGAAGAGCGCGAAGCAGCACACGTGACAAGCAGCCAATGACCGCGCAACAGCGCCTGAGGTAATGCCGCCGCCAACCGCGGAGCACAAAGGAGCACGCGCGGCGGCGGCATATTCAAACCGCAACCAGCGCAACCAAAGACAGTGTGGAGACTGACAAAAGCAACGAGCACACCATCCAAGTGAAGCACCAAGGCATAACACAATGCCCCCCCCCCCCCCGAGAGCTACAAGGGAGAGCGAGGGAGGGCAGAGGCCACTTAACGTAGGGCCCACTGATAGACAGGGGCAAGGGGCAATAGTGCGGGAGGGGCACCGCCTACCCTTCGGTGGGGGATTGCGGTGGAGCAGCGCTCCTAAGCACCTGACAGCGGTGCTGCCTACCATCACCCGACCAGCGCAGCCAAGGCTGGGAGGCACATTAATAATGGAACGGGTGGGAATAGTCCTCCAGGGCCGCAGGCTAATAGCCCCGTTCACCTGCGAGAAGAGAGAGACATATTTTTGTCCTTTCCAGACTGCAGAGAAGATCTGGGGATTGTGGGAGGTCCCTAGGTATTTGAGGGGCCGGGAGGAGCCTATTTTCGATGTCTCTGCAGTCCAGCGCCATCTGGCGGAGTAATACCCAGACGTAAAGAATCTTATCTGGAGCAGGACATACTGTATACTAAGAATATAAGTAAGGCCCTTATTTAAGGGGTAGCGTCAGGCAGCACCTGGTTAATGACAGGTAGCGACAGGTGAACGCCGGACATGGCAGCAATTACACATTTATCAAGCAGAATCTGTTTAGTGCCTGGGAGAACGCCATGTAGCGTCCGATTCATCATTATCCCAGCCTCAGCGAACAGTGCCGGCGTTCAGCTATGACCTCTCGCTTCCTGTCGCTCTCCCATACATTTCAATGGACGATACTCTTCTTCTCTTTAAACTGGGTTTTTTTCAAAAAAATCTCAAATAATATTGTGACCTTTCCGGGGCTAGAAAAAGCTGTTTTTTCACAAATTTTTCATGTTTTATATATTTCAGCAGAAATTACATTACAGGTCTGGCATTAATGTGTCATGTCACAATGTTATTACAATGTAATTCCATATGTTTTCGCTTTGTTACTAGTTGATAGATGCTGAAAAACAGACTTTAATCACACAGCCTCCTGTGCTCTGGGCTTCAAAAAAGCATTTTTCAGAGCCGGAGTTTTGTGGGGCTGTTTTTTGCTGAATATGGTGTGAGTCGGTCGCACTGACCAGTCGCTAACATGCGCTCCCATACAGCGCTGTACGGGTCAAATAGCAACTCCTCACATTGTATTCAACATTACTGCACAGCGACTGAGGCGCTAGGAACTAGCGACCCACAGCCGAGCACAGCGACTACTAGCAGGCGCTCTGAAAAAGCCTGCTACAGACGCTCATCTGTCGCTGCCTGGCGCTAGTGATGAATGCCTGTGTCATTAGTTCCGGCCGGCCGCTTCTGCCTTCACCTGACAGTAATGTGGAACTGTCAAACCTCGCGGTGTTTTCCCCTCTGTGGTGTTACACGGCCCAGAGCCAGATTGTGGGCAGATTGTATTTCCCTGCCTGTGCTCTGCTTTGGATTAGTAGCCTGATGAAGTGGGTGATGTGCCCACGGAACGCGTGGCACCTGGTGTGGTAGGCGGTGGGGAGACTTCACACATGTTATATTCATGATACCTTGGCTTTATTTCTGGTGATGTTTTTTTTGTGATATTTTTGGTTGGTATTGTGATATATATCAGTGGTTCCCCTTTGGGATACCTAAATAATATATACAGGCGATTATATTTTCATTGGTGAATTTAGTAGATTGATATGTTTATGAGTTGTTATGGTTGGGAATATTAATTTATATTGATTGTTTGACTAGTAGCACTTGCACTTTATAAATGTATAGAATTTGTCGTGATCCGGATCATAGGCAGGATTTGCACATGTTTAGCTCTTTATAAATATATAGATTTTATAGTGATCCGGATCATAGGCAGGATTTGCACGTTTAGCACTTTATAAATATATAATTTTATAGTGATCCGGATCATAAGCAGGATTTGCACGTTTAGCACTTTATAAATATATAATTTTATAGTGATCCGGATCATAGGCAGGATTTGCACATGCTCAGTTGCACTGTTGGAACTGTGTGTTATTGTCCCATTTATATGTTTTTTAAGGGGTTTTAATATGTTGAGTGTATTGTATGTAGTGATTATAAATATGTAATTAATAAAAATGTATTTTTTGATCAATTTATGAGCTGAGAGTTGCCTCCCTACATGGATTTTTTTTTGGTCCTGGTTTGAGTTCTTTTGCAGCTTTGGGAGCGCCACCTCCTCAGATTGAATAGGGTCTAGTGTAAGTCAGAATTTTTTTTTTTTGTTTTCCTTCCTGCTTTAGATTTGTTGGGGGATTGTAAATTGCCTGGAGTTTGGCTTGATTGGTGACCAGGGTCACCCGATTCCCCATCCCTGGGGCATCCCAAACTGTTTTGGTCTACTTTAAAGAGCTTTGGTCCTTTTCTGTGGGGCATCCTGATTTGGGATGCCCCATTATGTCAAATCCCCCCAGTAAAAATACCTGACCGCTAATCAAACAGCACATGCGTGGTTCAAACATGTGTCTGCACCAGCTAAAGGCTGGCGGGACGTGGCTCAGCTCCATCCAGCCCTTAGCGAGGAGAACCCATGCGGTCAGGTAAGTTTTACAGGTGATTTGAAGGGGGCATCCCAAATCAGGACGCCCCACAGAAACGGACCAAAATCCTTTAAAGTGTCAAAAATACCGGATATTATGTATTATGTGTGACATACACTCCGCTTCAATTCTTCTTGACAGTTGGGTTATTCTCCAGTAGAGGGCGAACTTCTGCAGAGATGAATGCAAAAAAGGAGCTCCTCCCAGTCCATAAATACCTGGGACGTCCCACCAATTCCCCAGTGTAAGATAGCAGTAAGGGGACCAGGAAGAACCAAATATAACAATACTAACAACCAAGAAACAATGGTTCACCATATAAAGGATCCGGAATATCAAAAAGGGTGGGTGAAGCGGAGTGTATGTCACACTTATAATATCCGTTTTAAAGGTGAGTACTCACAAAACGGTATTATTCAACGTGTGACATACACTCCACTTCATGACATTTGGGACATCCAATAGCAGTGTCCGTCAAGGGTGGGAACCAAAAACAGTAAAGAATGCACCAACTCAAACCACTGCAGCTTGCAGAACCTTGCGGCCAAAAACAGCATCCGCTGAAACCCGCACATCAACCTTGTAAAACTTGGAAAAAGTATGAACGGAAGACCAAGTAGCAGCCTTACAAACTTGTTCAACAGAAGCCTGGTGCTGAAAAGCCCAGGATGCACCAACAGCACGAGTAGAGTGCGCCGTGACCCTAAAAGGGGGAGTCCTCCCCTTAGCAGAATAGGCCCCAACAATGGCCTGACGAATCCATTTGCTAATGGTAGACTTGGCGGGCGCCAAACCTTTCCTGGGACCGCAGGGCACCACGAAAAAGGCATCCGTCTAGCGGAAAGAAGGAGTAGTCCCCAAATAGTACTTAACACAGCGAACCACATCCAAATTGTGCAAAACCCTCTCCTTGTCATTGTTAGGCTTAGGACCCAAGGAAGGGAGAACAATATCCTGATTGAGATGGAAAGCAGAAACCACCTTAGGAAGGAAATCTGGCTTAAAGCGAAAGGCCACCATGTCCTGGTACCTTTCAAAGTAAGGGGCCTGAATCGACAGAGCCGCCAACTCAGAGACACGCCGAACAGAGGTAATAGC
Organism: Gastrophryne carolinensis; assembly: GCA_027917425.1. Taxonomy (NCBI): domain Eukaryota; kingdom Metazoa; phylum Chordata; class Amphibia; order Anura; family Microhylidae; genus Gastrophryne; species Gastrophryne carolinensis. The sequence continues at coordinate 631,081,639 of CM051235.1, forward strand.
CACCAAGAAGGCAACCTTCTGAGTGAGAACCGAAAGAGCAATATCCTGTAACGGCTCAAAAGGAGGACCCTGGAGAGCCGAAAGAACCAAATTCAAATCCCAAACAGGAACCACAGCCTTCCGAGGGGGTCGAACACGAGTGACCCCCTGGAAAAAAGTCTTAACCAGCGGGTGTAAGGCAAAAGATCTTTGGAAGAAAACAGACCGAGCAGAGACCTGCCCTTTCAAGGTACTAAGCTGGAACCCAAGATCCAGACCGTGCTGAAGAAACTCCAAAATCCTAGGGATCGAAAACACCCTGCAAGGCAAGGCCCTAGCCTCACACCAGTCAATATAGGACCGCCAAGCCCTATAGTAAATGCCAGAAGAGGACCGCTTTCTAGCTCTAATCAAGGTCTGAACCACAGCCTCAAAGCCAGCGTTTGTAAATTGGGGTAACGTAGTTGACCCTGAGATAACAGATCCGGAAACATGGAAAGCCGGTACTGATCTACCCCCAGCCTTACTACGTCTGCATTCCAAACCCTTCGTGGCCACCTTGGAGCCACCAGAATTGCTGGTGCCCCCTCCAGAGCCAGTCTGCAAACTACCTTGCCCAGCATGGAGAAGGGAGGAAACAGGTACAGAAACCCCAGATCCTTCCAAGCAAGGGACAAGACATCCACTGCCAGAGCTAGAGGATCCTGAGATAGAGAGACACAAAGGCCGGGAGTTTGTGATTGTGCCGTGAGGCAAAGAGATCCACCTCCGGAGTCCCCCACTTGCGACAAAGAACCCGAAAAACCCCGGGGTTGAGGGACCACTCTCCTTGGCAAGAGAACCCCATGCTCAGGGAGTCCGCCTCCGTGTTTTCCACTCCTGGAATGTAGATTGCCGAAATGCAAGGAACATTGCTCTCCGCCCAATGCAGGATCAGAGAGACTTCCCTGAGGGCACTCCTGCTGCGAGTCCCTCCTTGGTGATTGATGTAGGCTACCGCCATATGTTTGTCTGATCGAATCTGAAACGGAAGACCCTGTAAGTGCGATGTCAGCCGTGACAGGACAAGCCGGATGGCTCTGAGCTCCAAGACATTGATGGGGTTGTGAGCCTCCTGAGGACCCCACACCCCGCTGAACTGATGACTTTTCCAGAAACCTCCCCAGCCCGACAGGCTGGCATCCATGGTAACAGTCTCCCAGCAAGGAACCAGAAAGGATCTGCACCTCAACAGCTTGCTCGACTCCAGCCACCACCGAAGGGACTGCCGAACCCTGGGAGACATCTTGAACGGTTGATCCAATGACAGCGGACACCTGTGAAACTGCGCAAATGGGACCGCCTCGAAGGAGGCCACCATCAATCCCACCAGTTTCTTCCCTGTCGGATAGAGGGGCAAGGATTGTCCAGAAGAAGGCAGATCAGATCCTGAATCCCCTGCACCTTGGTCTGGGGTAGAAACACTCTGGCCTGAATGGTATCCAGATTCATGCCCAGGAATGAAATAATCCGTGATGGCGAGAGAGAGGACTTGGGGCGGTTGATCACCCACCCGAAGCTCTCCAGGGTCGACACCACTGGTGGGTATCCAGCTCCGCCTGACGGAGGGAAGAAGCTGAAATCAATAGGTCGTCCAGATACAGCACAATGCGAATTCCCTGAGCTCTGAATAGGGCCATTATGCCCGCCAGAACCTTGGTGAAGACACTCGGCGCTGAGGTCAACCCGAAGGGAAGGGCTACAAACTGAAAATGTTGATCGTCCACCTCGAACCTGAGGAATCTCTGATGCGCTGGAATAATTGGAACACGCAAATATGCATCCTTGATGTCTATGGATGTCATGAAATCCCCTTGACGAAGGGAACTGATGGCCGAGCGCAGAGTCACCATACGGAACTTCTTGATTCTGATGAATCCGTTGAGGACCTTGAGGTCCAGAATGGGTCTTGCAGAACCTTCCATCTTGGGAACCGTGAAAAGATTGGAGTAGAAACCCCTGCCTCTCTCCGACGGAGGCACCGGGCATACAACTCCCATGTCCAGAAGGTTTTTTACTGCTAACAGGAGCCCCTGTGCCAACTGAGGGTCCAAGGGCACCCGAGACCTTAAAAATCTTGGAGGAGGCCAGTACTCGAACTCCAGTTTGTACCCGGAGGAGACCACTTCCAAGATCCAATTGTCTGTGACCTCCCGAGCCCAGACCTGGAAGAAGAGCCGCAGCCGTCCCCCCACCCGAGCGGGTGAGGGCGCCCCTTCATTGCTGAGCTGGTTTACCTGCAGGCTTGGGTTTGGAACCCCAGGCAGAAGCGGGACGGGCCCGACCTCTGCCCCTGTTCCAGGAAGAGCCTCTGACACCCGAGAAGGCCAAACCTCTACCAGCTCTGGCACCTCGAAAGGAAGGATCGAAAGAGCCTTCCCCCCCGAAAGGGATGGCGCCGTTTCTTCTGCTGAGGTAACTTACCTCCCTTTGCCACAGCATCCAACTTATCTCCAAACAGCCGCGTACCCAAGAAGGGAAGAGCTGTGAGCGATTTCTTGGCCGCAAAGTCCGCCGTCCACTGACGGAGCCATACCGAGCGGCGCATGGCCACCAATAAGGCTGAAGTCCTACTACACATAACAATAGTGTCTTCCATAGCAGCCAAGACAAAATCCATGAACAATTCAAATCTTTTAAGCGTAGTGAACTCAGCGCTGGCCGGATCGAGGTGAGCGTCATTTAACCAGTCCCTAATCAGAGACCTAGCACCCACCGCCACTAGCGCAGATGCACAAACAGGCCGCAAAGCCGAACCAACACTGGCAAAGGCATGCCATCTGTTCAAGGCGCCTATCCTCACCATCCTTTAGGGAAGTGGCGTCTGGGGTGTGAAGCACGGAGGAGTTGATCAACCCCAAAACTGGCGCATCGACCTCGGGAGGAGAAGCCCAGCGCTAAACCGATTCCACCGGGAAAGGATACTTCTTATCCCTGAGGAACACCCGGAAGCCGACTAGGTTTCTCCCATTCCCTAAGGATCAGTGCATCAAAATGACCCTGGGTAGGGAACTCCAAACGAGGCTTGTGGGCCCCAAAAAATTCCCCCTTCTTGAGAGGAGGCGCCTCAGGCGGCGCAATATCCAAAACCTCCAAGAGATGTGACAAAACCGTGGCCGTGTCAACAGCATCCCCCAGTGCCTGCCCAACATCAGCCTCGCCAAACCGTACACCTTCAACCTCTGACTCCTCATACAATTCCCCCTCTTCCAACTGGGAATAATCTGAAATATCAAATGAATCATCATCAATATCCCAAGTCACCTGGACCACCGACAAATGTCTCTTTTTAGCCTGGGCCTTCTTGCCCACCGTGCTAACCATAAATTTCTTGATGCTGGCCAACCTAGCACAAACATCGGAATGCGACTCCCCGCTAGCACCAATGTCACTTGGGGTACGGATAAGGCGGGGAGAGGAAGGCGATGAAGCAGGGGGCGCCGACCCAGAAGGCTGGGCACCCGATTGCCGCGATATGGCCTTTTGTGCACATGGTATACAAATGAGCACATTCTCACCCGTAAGGGATGCCCCACAACCCACACATGGCCCGGATTGTCCCGTAGCCCGAGCCCGATATCCTGCGAAGCCTCCATATGGTGATTTTTTGTCAGTCGCAAGACCGCAGGGAATTTAAGCAATAAGCAACCCGGGATGCCCCTTAAAAGTCCCAGTGGGAGGATTTGTGGTGATCTATATTAAGGCTAGGGACCCCAGGACTAGGAGGATCCCCTTATCATGCACATAAACGATGCAATCTGAAACACACAATGAAGCATCTAAGTCAAAATTGCCTCACAATATATATATATATATATATTAACATATATCCATACACACACATGCGAGAAAACAGGAGGCCCCCCTGCTAAAGAGGGGCCCCCGCATAAGCTAAGGAAGTGGCCAACAGGCCCTTACCGGCCAGGAGCACACAGGATCAGCCACAGCAGCACCAAGATGGCCCCCGGAGAAGAGGAGGAAGAGGAGGGGGGCGGGCCAGCGCAGAACGGGCGTCGCCAGGCCACGCCCCCCTCTCAGCAACGCGGATCCCAGCCATGGGCTGGACGCAGCATCGCGCCAAACGAGAGGGCGGGGCTACTGCGGTCACGCCGAACAAAGCCTGAGGAGGAGAAGCTCCCCAGGCTGAATGAAGGAGGCCAGTACCGTTATGGCCCTAAGTACAAGCAAACACCGGTCAGCACCAACACAAGTAAAAACACTCACACACACACACAGTGTCCTACACACATAAAAAACCAACAGGGTATAAAGGCCAACCAGCCCCCCCCCCCAGAGGGAAGTAAGGGACCCGGAAGGGGGGAATCCCAGCCAGAATCTGGCTATAGGAATGAAAGGGACAGGGCATCCCACACCGGGATCACCAAACCCGGGCAACCGCCTACCCCTTGTAATGGGGTCTCACGGTGGAGCAATGCTCCTTGCACACCCATAAGGTGCTACCTACCCTCACCAGGACCCGCAGCCAAGGCTGGGAGGCTCGAATAGGGATCATTTAGGAAAGGTCCTGGCAGCAATAGGGGCAAAAAATGGCCCGGCTTACCTGCAAGTAAGAGAAGTCTTGCTCGCCTTCCTGCAGAGAAGAAACTGGGGAATTCGTGGGAGGTATTTATGGATTGGGAGGAGCTCCTTTTTTGCATTAATCTCTGCAGAAGTTCGCCCTCTACTGGAGAATATCCCAAATGTCATGAAGAATTGAAGCGGAGTGTATGTCACATTTGGAATATCCTGGGTTTTGGTCCTTTACCCCCCGGCATCCCGGATTAGGGATGCCCCACTGCGTGAGACCCCCAGATCGCTGAAGCCAACTCACCTCTTCACAGCCCAACGGCGCATGTGCAGCCACTCGTCATTCCAGGGGGGTTTTTACGCAGAGAGGCATCCCAAATCAGGATACCACACTGGAGAGTCAAATAACTGGGGGTGGCTCCTTTTTAAAAGTGTACAGTCTCTTAATTAAAGTTAAATATACCTTTAGAAATGTCTAGTAAATACTTTATTTTTTAATTTTTTAAATAATTTTTTTCTAAGGAAAGAAGCTCCCCAGGTTCAGATGTGCATTTGTGTCAATGGGTGCTAAATATGGCGTGGCAGGGGGTGTGGCTTGTCCCTCTTTCATATCTTCAGAATGGCTGAGGGACAGGGCTTATGTCTTGGACCACATCATTGTCTGGACACACACTCATCTGTGGAAAAGAAATGTTTTATTGGGTTATTTATTTATTCCAATGTACTCCCCTATTCACATATAGGATGTGGGAGACTGGAGCTGGATGTCCAACTAGAGCACCTGAGACAGTGGTCTACGAGTGCTGCCCTTCAATGCTCATTAGACGTCTATTTATTAAAGGTAAAGCTTAGCTTCATTATTAACATCTCACATTTGTCATGACTTTATTTTGAGCTGTCGCTGAAAACAGGATTACAATAAGCAATGGTGGTGGACCCTAGGGTGTGCAGTGGGATTAACATAATGCTATGCAATGATAGACGTTGGAGAAAAATGTCTAGGTCCAGGGTCTGTCAAAAAAGTTGTTAGAGCTTTTCTTTAATGCTTTCATAGGTTCTGTACTATGTTTTTTGTTTCCTGTCTGGTTTGAGGGACCTACTAAAAGAGACAAGTGTAGACTCCAAAGAACAATAAAGACAGCAGAAAGAATAATTGGAGCCCCCTTACCATCCCTGCACAAACGCAGAACAAAAACACAGGGCAGAAAAGATACTTTGGGACCCCTCCCCCCCTGGACACGCCCTATTCCAGTACTTACCGTCTGGGCGGCATCTCGCAGTACCAGCCTGCAGGACTTCTAGGTCTAGGAATGGTTTCTTTCCTTTGGCTGTCCATATCCTTAACAAAGCAAAGTGTCATAGGCCCAGGCTCAAAGCCAGTATGAATTGCACTATGGAAGAGCATCTGTATCTCTGTTTCTATGTTCCCTTTTCTATGTAAACTGTAGTTAACTGTTACACTGTGTATAGGCCAAAAAGAATCCTTGTTCATCTCACAATGTACTTGGCGAACAATAAATTGAATTGGGATCATCTAGTTAGAGAAACAAGTCTCAGTTCTGGAAGTCATCTAATTGAAAAGACATGTCTCAGGTCTGGGGGTTGTCTAGGTGGAGAAAAATGACTCAGGTCTTGGGGGTTGTCTATTTGGAGAAAAAATGTCCCAGGTCTGGAGATCATCTAGTTGGAAAAACAGGTCATGAGTCTGAAGGTCATCTAGTTGGAGAAACGTGTCTCAGGTCTGAAGGTCATCTAGCTGGAGAAAAATGCCTCAGGTCTAGAGGTTATCTCGTTGGAGAAAAATGTCTCAGGTCTGGAGGTCGTCTAGTTGAAGAAACATGTCTCAGGTCTGGAGTTTGTCTAGTTGAAGAAACAGGTCTCACGTCTGAGGGTCATCTAGTTGGGGAAACAGGTCTCAGGTCTGGAGGTTGTCTAGTTGGTGAAACATGTCTCAGGTCTTGGGGTTGTCTAATTAGAAAAACCTATATCAGGTCTGGGGGTTGTCTAGTTGGAGAAGCATGTCTCAGGTCTGCAGGGTGTCTACTTGGAGAAGCAAGTCTCAGGTCTGGAGGTCGTCTAGTTGGAGAAGCAAGTCTCAGGTCTGGAGGTCGTCTAGTTGGAAAAGCAAGTCTCAGGTCTGGAGGTCGTCTAGTTGGAAAAGCAAGTCTCAGGTCTGGAGGTCGTCTAGTTGGAGAAAAATGCCTCAGGTCTAGGGGTTATCTCATTGGAGAAAAAGGTCTCATGTCTGGAAGTCATCTAGTTGGAGAAACATGTCTCAGGTCTGGAGGTAGTCTAGTTTGCAAAACAGGTCCCAGGTCTGGAGGTCATCTAGTTTGCAAAACAGGTCTCAGGTCTGGAGGTAGTCTAGTTTGAAAAACAGGTCTCAGGTCTGGAGGTTGTCTAGTGGGTGAAACATGTCTCAGGTCTGGAGGTCGTCTAGTTGGAGAAACAGGTCTCAGGTCTGGAGGTCATCTAGTTGGAGAAACAGGTCTCAGGTCTGGAGGTCGTCTAGTTGGAGAAACAGGTCTCAGGTCTGGAGGTCGTCTAGTTGGAGAAACAGGTCTCAGGTCTGGAGGTCATCTAGTTGGAGAAACAGGTCTCAGGTCTGGAGGTCGTCTAATTGGGGAAACAGGTCTCAGGTCTGGGGTCGTCTAGTTGGGGAAACAGGTCTCAGGTCTGGTGGTCGTCTAGTTTGCAAAACAGGTCTCAGGTCTGGTGGTCGTCTAGTTTGCAAAACAGGTCTCAGGTCTGGTGGTCGTCTAGTTTGCAAAACAGGTCTCAGGTCTGGTGGTCGTCTAGTTGGAGAAACATGTCTCAGGTCTGGAGGTCGTCTAGTTGGAGAAACAGGTCTCAGGTCTGAGGGTCATCTAGTTGGGGAAACAGGTCTCAGGTCTGGAGGTCGTCTAGGTCTCAGGTCTGGAGGTCGTCTAGTTTGCAAAACATGTCTCAGGTCTGGAGGTTGTCTAGTTGGTGAAACATGTCTCAGGCCTTGGGGGTTGTCTAATTAGATAAACCTATATCAGGTCTGGGGGTCGTCTAGTTGGAGAAGCATGTCTCAGGTCTGGAGGTCGTCTAGTTGGAGAAACAGGTCTCTGGTCAGGAGGTCGTCTAGTTTGAGAAACAGGTCTCAGGTCTGGAGGTCGTCTAGTTAGAGAAACAGGTCTATGGTCTGGAGGTCGTCTAATTGGGGAAACAGGTCTCAGGTCTGGGGTCGTCTAGTTGGGGAAACAGGTCTCAGGTCTGGAGGTCGTCTAGTTTGCAAAACAGGTCTCAGGTCTGGGGTCGTCTAGTTTGCAAAACAGGTCTCAGGTCTGGTGGTCGTCTAGTTTGAAAAACAGGTCTCAGGTCTGGTGGTCGTCTAGTTTGCAAAACAGGTCTCAGGTATGGTGGTCGTCTAGTTGGAGAAACATGTCTCATATCTGGTGGTTGTCTAGTTGGAGAAACATGTCTCAGGTCTGGTGGTTGTCTAGTTAGAGAAGCAAGTCTCAGGTCTGGAGGGCGTCTAGTTGGAGAAACATGTCTCAAGTCTGGAGGTCGTCTAGTGGGAGAAACATGTCTCAGATCTGGGGGTCCTCATCCCCATCATTTCTGGGCTGTGGCGCGCGCCTATCATACAGGGAGACACAGGGAGCTCGTGGCTGAGGATGCCTCCAGAGGTCACATGGGCCATGTTCGCATTCTGCTTCCCAACTGTCAGGCTAGGCCAGCCCACGTGATTGCTGGCAGCCATTCGCAGGGGAGCATTTCGCCCGGTGGGGGGGGGGGGGGGGAACAAGGTTCAAGTAAGGTTTGCAGGTGCTGCAGGGGTCTATGCAGCAATCAGGATGCCCCCCCCCCCCAGACTGTCACAATTAGGTAGGAAATGTGTGTGGGATGTCCTAAGCTTTCCTTTTATGCCACTGATCACATGTCCACCAGTGACCCAGTTGGGGTTGCTCACCTTTGCCCAGCTGCTCGTACCCTACTAGTAACATGTCAGTATTGGGGGTTGTCTAATTAGATAAACCTATATCAGGTCTGGGGGTTGTCTAGTTGGAGAAGCAAGTCTCAGGTCTGGAGATCGTCTATTAGGAGAAGCAAGTCTCAGGTCTGGAGGGCATTTAGTCACAATTCACTCGAATTTCACAATTCACCCGTCACAATTCACTCGAATTTCACTCAGCCAGGCGGGGGACACAGATCCTCAGAATGCCCATCCAGTGCTCCCCACACCACCGGCTGTCACCAGCAGGGTGTACCATGTTCCACCCCATTCTGCAGCGGATGGAGGACACAGATCCTCAGCATGGTCAGCCAGTGCTCCCAACTGCCACCTCATTGAGGGATGGATAGCAGATAGGATGTGACAGTTAGAACAATAGAAACACTTTGAATAGGCAAATGAATCATTTATTGCTGCAGATCTGCATGTTACACCTCATAGGGGGCAATATGTAAATTAAGCCACATCCATCATTGAGGGATGGATGAGGCCACGTCCCCTCATTGAGGGATGGATGAAGCCACACACCCTCATTGAGGGATGGATAGGAGATACATTGTAACAGTTAGAACAATAGAATCACGTTGAATAGACAAATGAATCATTTATTGTTGCAGATCTGCATGTTACACCTCAAAGAGGGAGAATAGAGAACACCGAGGGACATAGACTCAAAAGAGGGACAGTCCCTCCAAATCAGGGGCACTTGGGAAAACTGCCTATAAAGAGGGAGGGGCTTATGCAGTCATGGAAAGCCACCCCCTCTATAGCTGAGGCCGATCATCGCATCAAACACCTGCTGAACCTCACTGCAGTCACAAGGGTGTAGACCAGATGAAGGTTTCTGCCCATTTTCAGGCTTACCTGGGTTGACACTCCAAATCAGAATGACCCGGAGCAGGGTCCTTTTTGACCGCTTTAAGGGAAATTTTGGAATAATGCTGCAAAAAAAAAAGTGATGGGTGCTGAATTAAGGCTGAGTGTCAAGGATCGGGACTCCCATAGACCGACTTCTGTACTATGGGACATAGCGTGTTAAGTATGGCTTCTTCCTGGACACCCTCTCAGGTCCCAGGCTCCCTGCAGAAGGAAGGCAATTTCTTCCTCCCAATATGGCTTCTGATAGACGGCTTCTTTGGTAAACCTCTAGCACTCCTGATGCAAGTAGAAGCTAATCGTTCTCATGGACCTTCTGATGTCTATCCCGGCTGGATTTTTGGGAAAATTCCCTCCCACACCTAGAGCAGGAATATGGCTTCTCCCCTGTGTGGACCCTCCAGTGTATGACAAGTTCACGCTTTTGTCGGAAGCTTTTCTTACAGATGGAGCACTCGAACTGCTTCTCGCTGGTGTGAACCCTACTGTGGATGTCAAGCTGGAGCTGTGTCTCATAGAACTTTCCACACTTAGAGCAGGGGAAGATGCTCTCGTCGGCATGTTTCGCCCAGTGCAGGTCGAGTGCAATCTTGTCTCTGAAAGTCTCTCCGCAATCAGCACAGGAAAACGTGCGACGATTGTGATTTTTAAGGTGTGCGGTGAGGCAGAATTTCTGTTTGAAGTGCTTTCCGCACTTGGGACAGCAGTAGGGTCGCTCCCACGTATGAGTGCGCATGTGCTTGGTGAGGAGATCGTTCCTTATGTAGCCTTTGCCGCACTCGGAGCATACGAACGGCAGCTCCCCCGTGTGGCTCCTCTGGTGCTTGACCAGCGACACTTTGTGTCTGTAAGTCTTCCCGCACTCGGAACAGGAAACCGGAGTCACTTCAGCTCGAGTCCTTTTCATCTTGTTATGTTTCTCGGCATCTCCCTTGTGGTAAAGTAAATGCCTGTTGAGACAGGACTTGCGTGCGAATCCTTTTCCGCACTTGGAACAAAAGAAATTCCATTTTTCCGTGTGGACGTAAACATGGTTCTGGAGAGTGTCCTTGTGGGCGAAGCGTTTGCCGCACTCCGGGCAGACGTGAGGCCGCACTCCCGTGTGCACGGTCCGATGACGGTCCAGGTGCGCTTTTCGTTTGAAGCTCTTCCCACATTTCTTACAACGGAATCTCCTTTGATGTTCACCGGAGGCCTCTGAGTCCCCTAAGTTCTCAGAACGGGAGGTTATAGGGACTTTTTCTGGCGCGGTGTATAGAGTGGAGTCACCATCTTCAGTTTTATCGCTCAAAGGCACCGCGCCCCTCACGGAGGTTCTCTTGTGCCCATCTGTGGAAGAAACGTTCTTGTTAATTGGGAGTCAACAATGGTAAAGGAGATCAAATTGTGAAAATTCTCCATGGCCAGCTCAGTCCTTATTAATGGGGAGTAAACTGCCAGAGCTTAGGACATACCAGCGCAGTCTGCCAAGGCTTAGGACATACCAGCGCGGTCTGCCAAGGCTTAGGACATACCAGCGCGGCCTGCCAAGGCTTAGGACATACCAGCGCGGTCTGCCGAGGCTTAGGACATACCAGCGCAGTGCACACAAAGAGAATCCATTGTCCAGCACTCAGGTAAAGTCTAAAATCTCTGGTTTATTGTTCACAGATTCCATAAGAAAGCGACTTACATGTTCCCCTTCACATAACGCGTTTCGAGCTAGGCACAGTGCCCTTAGTCATATGCCGCACACAAACAATACACAACATATATATATATAAAAAATAGTAATGGACTCACCTGTTCCTCCATGACGTCATTCCCTCGTGCACGTCTTCCCTGTCAAAGCAATCGTTATTGGCCTCATTCAAAGGTTACTGGCCTGGGCTTAATGGAGAGCTATTGTCACAAACCTATGTGCGGGCCAGGACCCCTGCGGTGACATGTCCTTCGGTGGCACACTCTAGTTCCCCTATCATTGTCGTCAGAATTGGGCAGGTGGCACCTCCTTCATGTGCACATCGATCCGTTTGCGCCTGGGATAGGGATTACACATTAAGTCAGCCAATCCTTGTGCAAGTGTGGCCCCAATTATCAGGTGCAACTGTACTAAGTCTGCTGGGAGGAAATAATAGGCACGCTCCAGACCCTTTATAAGGAGGCTTCTGACGTCAATATGGCGCCAGAAGATTCCTATGCAGTTCTTCCAGTGCTGCTTTGTGAAATTGTTTGTGAGACTTTGCTTCTACTGTGTATGACCTTCGGGCTGCCTTGTGGACCTTAATACTTTGCTGGGGGGGGGGGGATTAACAGTCACACTCCAAGCTCTTTATAAGGAGGCTTCTGGCATCAATATGGCACCAGAAGATTTCTATGCAGTTCTTCCAGTGCTGCTCTGTGAAATTGTTATTTTCCTGGATTTGTGAGACTTTGCTTTGTACCGTTTATGACCTTCGGCTGCCTTGTGGAACTTAACATTTTGCAGGTCTTATCTCTCCTGTGTATGACCCTAAGCTAGTCTCCTGGGCCACACTTGGTTACACCTTTGTTGGAATGTTTGCATGTGCATAAACTCAGCTTCCCTTTTTGACGCCGCACCAGCACTTGTGACCTTTATCCTCTCCTACCTTTACAAGGTGACCACTGACCACTCAGGCCCTTATCTTCCCAGGGCACAGCCTGGGGCTACCCGCGCTATCCTCCCTTGCAGGGGCTCTAGGATGGACCAGGATAGCCCTTAGACTCAGGGCCTTCAGGTCAAGGATTGGGATCTGAGTAGTAGTCTGTTGTCCGCCTTCCAGAAGTGGGAACCAGGTCTCTCCACCAGTGAGTGTCAGTGACCGCTATGAAGGGCAAATTGGAGTTCATCATTGAAACTATACCCCAGTATGAACAAAACAACCAAAAAGATCTTCAGGGAGGATCTCAGATGGATAAGACACAACTCTATGTTCTTCACAAAAACACCAAATACATCCAGCCAACCTATAGGACATAGAACAGGCCGACATACTGGTCCAAATGCCCAATGTAAAAACAAAAAACAGGGTCTATTCAGGGTCAGGCCCTGGGGTGTGCGAATGCTGGGTGCTCAGGGGGATTGGGAATCTCCTTGTCTATAAGCAACTGAAAGTGGTCAGGAGCAGCAGGAACGAGCTAATGTGTTAGAAACAAGCATGTAGTCAGAAGCCATAGCCCGAGGAGATTGGAAGCCAAGTCAAGGTTTCTAGATATCAAAAACTGGGAGGACATGGACAAGGGAACTGAAGCTTCAAACAATGGACCAATCGTGGCACAGGAGACTTAAAACCTAATTTTTATTTGGCCTAGCCCAAGATGAAAAGGACACAAAAGGCGAATGTTGTCTGCTGGTGGAGCGGAGACAGGGACCAGCTGAGGGGTTGGACACAATAAACATAGTATGAAGCCATAACCAGAGAAGGTTGGATGCTAAACCAAGGTTAGTATATCAGAAAATGGGAGGACATGGACGATTAACAGGGAGCTGGAAAACCAAGCAACTGACCAAATGTGGCAGGGGAGACTTGACACGTCATTTTTCTTTGGCCTAGTCCCAGATGAAAAGCCCCATGATGTCTGCTGGTGGAGTCAAGGCAGAAACCAGCTGAGGGGTTATACATAGTTTGAAGCCAAGAACCAGAAGAGGTTGGAAGCCAAGCCGAGGGCAGGATATCAGAAACTGGGAGGACATGGACAAGGAACCAGTGCAACAAGAAACTGATTGTGGCACAGGAGATTTAACACCTATTTTTTCTTTGGCCTAGGCCCAAATGAAAAGCTCCATGTTGTCTGCTGGTGGAGTCAAGGCAGGGAGCGGCTGAGGTGTTAGACACATGCATGTAATTAGAAGACATAGCCAGAAGAGGTTGGAAGTCAGGCTGAGGTTTAACATATCAGAAATTGGGAGGACATGGACAAGGGACTGGAGCACCAAGTAGCCAATTGTGGCACAGGAGACCCGACACGTCATTTTTCTTTGGCATAGTCCCAGATGAAAAGGAAGCAAAAGCCCCATGATTTATGCTGCTGGTCTCCATTTGAGGAAGGGCTGATGCCAGAAAGCTCATTGGTTCATGCTAAATAAAACGGGAGCAAGGACTATAGATAGCAACTACTGTGGAGAGTGTATATATTCTCTTTGTATAATTCTCTATAAAATCTCTAATTTGTCTGCTGATGGTCTCAGACCTGAGAAAGTGACAGGGGTGGATATGTAGCTGCAGGATGCACAGCCAACCTTGTGTCACAAAGAGCTTGAGAGAATCACCCGGAAGGAAGGTGCTGTAAAGAAAACACAGAGGAGGGAATGACTAACACCCGGGAATGAGTAGAGATCATTAAAATAGAACTTTTACATGCTTTCCATAAAAACGAGTCCTACGTGACCCCAAAATGTTAACTTGTCTGGAATTGCTTTCAGATAGAATACAATATTTTCAGAACCAGTGGGCTGTCTCACTCTGGACCTGGAACTATAGGGGTGCCTGACCTGCCACCACGTGAAAGTAGGCTCGCCACTTTGTTGGGCGTGAACTAGAATTGGTTGTAAATCCAAAACACCTGCAGGTGGTGTCCCGGGGGAGCAGATGAAAAATTAAAAAAAACAAAACATTTTGTCTGCTGAGCTAAGTCAGTGAACAGCTGAGGGGTTAGACACATGCATGTAGTCAGAAGCCAGAGTCAGAAGTGGTTGGAAGCCAAGTTGGGGTCAGAATATCAGAATCTGGGAAGACCTGGACTAGTAACAGAGAACTGGAGCTGCAAGCAGCTAACCAATAGAGGCAAAGGTGACTTGACACCTCATTTTTCTTTGGCCTAGCACCAGATAAAAAAAAATAAGGACAATGCCCCATTGGTGGAATTGAGGCAGGAACCAGCCGAGGGGTTGGACACATGCACGTAGTTAGAAGCCATAGCAAGAAGAGGTTGGAAGCCAACAAGGTTTAGGTTCTCAGAACCTGGGAGGACATGGACTAGGAACAGGGAGCTGGAACACCAAGCAGCTGACCAGCTGTGGCACAGGAGACTCAATACCTCATTTTTGTGGGGCCTAGTCCCAGGCAAAAATCAAAAGCCCCATGTTGTATGCTGATGGTCTCCAGCTGATGAAGGGCTGTTGCTCCAACAGCTCTTGGTTCACGCCAATTAAAGCAGGAGCAAGGACCTGTGCATAGCACCTACTGTGATGTTTATCTATATTGCTAAATGTGTCTGCTGATGGTCCCAGACCTGGGAAAGCGACAGGGGCTGGATATGTGGCTGCAGGATGCAGGATGCACAGCGAACCTTGTGTCTCAAAGAACACAGGGTATGGGGGAATGAGTGGACATAAATTGTGACTGCATGTCATCACCCGCTTACCAGTTCCCCGTTCCAGCGGCGTCACGGGTCCTCAGCCGCCCGCTCCCGCTGCGCAGCCACCTGTCCGGCGGCCGCGGCGGTCTCTGTCCCGGCTGGCGCGCACGCGCCTTCCTCCTCAGCTGACGGCCCCAGCGTCAGCTCTCGTGCACGTTTTGTTTATACCCTTCGGCGGAGCTGCTCTCAGCGCGGCCGCCGGAGGAAGGTTAAATAAAATTAATTAAAGGCCTAGCTGCACCAGTGGGAGTGCCCCACTGGGACTGGGCCAATCAGCTGCCCCTGAGTTCCAATCCCTGTGAAGTTCATAGTTGCACCAATCACCACACCGATTCTCCAGGGCCAATGATGCCTGTTCCCTATTTAACCTCAACCCAGTCAGTCTGTCATTGCCTATTATAGTGCCTAGACCCTAGTATTTGTTTATCCCTGATATTGATCTCCATTCCTGTTGCCGACCCTTGCTTGCCTTTGACCATCCTCGATCTCCATTCCTGTTGCCGACCCTCGCTTGTTTGACCATCCTCGATCTCCACTCCTGTTGCCGACCCTTGCTTGCCTTTGACCATCCTCGATCTCCACTCCTGTTGCCGACCCTTGCCTGTCTGTTGGACTTCCACCTTACGCTCACATACCGGCTACCCGATTCCACTTCCAGCCGCGGGCTCTCCAGTTCTCTGTACCGTAAGATCTCATCCTTTGAGCCATAAAGTCCTGGGAGCAACCGATCCCGAGCAGGCGTGTTCTGCGTCTCGGCAAGCGGGGGCTCCTATAGGTGAAGCTGGCTGCGGAGATTGGGGGTTGAGGTCCTTACCAAGAGAGCTGGAGTTGTCCAAGTGGTAAATTGTGGTTCCGGGAGCGTGACACTGCACTGACTGACCCCAATTACGCATGTATGTCTGTAACTGCTGACTGATGGAAGATTACTTATT
The DNA here is from genome assembly GCA_027917425.1 of Gastrophryne carolinensis. NCBI lineage: Eukaryota > Metazoa > Chordata > Amphibia > Anura > Microhylidae > Gastrophryne > Gastrophryne carolinensis. Next base: position 631,097,332 of record CM051235.1, read on the forward strand.
TGGACCATCAGCTTATCATTCTCATGGACCTTCTGGTGTCTATGCAGGTTGGATTTTTGAGAGAAGCATATGACACAGCGAGAGCAGAAGGGCTTCGCCCCCGTGTGGACCCTCTTGTGTCGACAACTATGGACGCCGCCTGCTGCCCGTCTGTATTGGTCCATGGCCGACCTTTGTTCTCTGGGCCTGTTTCTCTGCCAAGGCAGGACACAGAGAAACACATGGAAAGAGTAAGATAATAGGATGGATATAATAGCAAACTGCGGGGGACCATCATTAAATGAATAACACAACAATAATGTTTGATGTTTACTAGGTAAAGGCCTAGAAAAATTAAAACGTGGGGCCATCCAGTGTGGAATTATTGCTGATGTGTGTAAGTGACTGTTATTATTCCCTAACACAAAGGTTTGAAATTATGAAATGTATTTTAATGATTCTAATGAAATCTTATGGCTAGGTTCATTGAGTATAACATAGGACAGGGGTATTCCACTGGTGGACCACGGTCAGCATGCGGACCGCTGACAATTGCCTGAACCCCTACCCCTGCCCAGGGCCGGAATTGTGTCCTGGGAGCTGCCGTATTATTTGATGTGTGTGCTGTGTATGATATGTGTGTGGGTTTTCATGCTGTGTATGTGTGATGCATGTGTGCTGTGTATGATATGTGTGTGTATGATGCATGTGTGCTGTGTACGATGTGTGTATGATGCGTGTGTGCGCTGTGTATGACGTGTGTATGATGAGTGTTTATGTATTATGTGTGTTTATGTATTATGACACGTGTGCGCTGTGTATGACATGTATTATGATGTGTGTGCACTGTGTATGACATGTATATGATGCATGTGTGCGGTGTATGATGTGTGTATGATGCATGTGTGCGCTGTGTATGATGTGTGAGCTGTGTGTATGATGAGTGTGTGTGCTGTGTATGATGTGTGTATGTGCTGTGTATGATGTTTGTATGATGTGTGTGTTGTGTATGATGTGTGTATGATACATGTGTGCGCTGTGTATGATGTGCGAGCTGTGTGTGTGCTGTGCATGACGTGTGTATGTGCTGTGTATGATGTGTGTGTTGTGTATGATATGTGTGTGTGCTGTGTACAATGTGTGTATGACGAGTGTGTGCTGTGTACGACGTGTGTATGTGCTGTGTATGACGTGTGTATGATGTGTGTGCTGTGTATGATGAGTGTGTGTGCATGCTGTTTGTGCTGCGTATGATGTATATATAACGCATGTGCATGCATTAGGATGCGTTTGCTTTGTATGACGTGTGTGCGTGTGTCTATTGTGTATGATGAGAGTGTGTGCATGCGGTTTGTATGATATGCGTATATGTGTGTGCGCTGTGTATGATATGTACAATTTATAGCAGGCACACAGTCTAAATAATGTTGCGTGCTACCTATGTCCGTGCCAAAAAACCAACTGCTACTACTACATATAGGCACAAAAAGAAACTTTAGTAAACTGCACAGCAAGTAATAGAAAATGATTATTTTATTGATGTGATTCCACTGAATTTAAAAACACAAAAAAAAATAACACCAAATTTACACCCAATGTCTCTGGAGTAATGATCAATATTGCCAGAGAAAAAAAAACATGTCCACAAGGAAATTACATATCAAGAGCTTCAATACAAAAAATAACTCTTATTATAAATGTGCCAATACAAACAGAAACCAAATTAATCCCAAGAAATATTGCCTAGTGCCCACAAAAAGCCTCCATCTAGTCAGTATATACTGTAACTGTATTCCATAATAAATGAATAAATACATCCACACATTTGTATCAAAAAGTGCAAGTGCAAGCTATTTCAAAGTGCCAAACCAATCTGGGTCTGCCTAAGGGACAAGAATCAAACAAAAGAGTAAGAAATCTCTACCAAAGAACATCTACAAACTGAGGCGGGGGACCAATTAGGGACCCTAGCCAGAGATGTGTAGAACCTAGACTTTAGCAGGTTCCATATCGAGCTGCTCTCCTTTTATAAAGACCCCCCCAACTGAGATGACGATACGTGAACAGACCCGGACCCCAAAGGCATTGGAAATTATCAATCTATCGCAAGAACCCCTGACTGAAGCAGAAAGGCGATTTCTGTTGAAATATTTTGGGGAAACGAACAGAGACGGCGGGATGGCGTAGAGTGGGACTCCCAAGATCTACATGCACTAGAATTATTAGAAGATCTAAGAATGGAAGGAGATAATAATGGGGAGCAGCATAGGACATACTGCAAGAAGTCCACATTTTTTCCACCCAGGTCGATGAGTCCGGCTGTCCAGACTTTTTACCAACTGGTGAACTTTTTGGATCTGAACCTCCGAATAATTCTAGATCATACATTGGGTACCACCTTATTCCGGAAGGATTGTGCTTGCAATAGTTTGCTCCATTATCAAAGTTTTCATCAACTTCCAGTGATGAAGGGCATCCCAGTGGGTCAGTTTCTTAGGGTGAGACCGAATTGCACGGAACCCCATGAATTTGAGAAGGGGGCAAAACAACGGACACAGAGAAACACAGCGGTGCGAGATGGGTTTCAGCACTTACATTCGGAGACACCATGAGACCACTCGGAAAGATCTATACAGCGCTAAAGGAAGAAGAGGATGGAATCGTCAGGATTTAATCACATCTCAAGCTGGGAAATATTTTTTTTTTTGGCTTTTCTACCATTAAGCACAGCAGTGCTAGAAGATAGAGGCCTCTGGTCCTATATGGATATATGGTTAGATTAGGCCATTATTACCATTATTTCTTGTGAGATGAATAGAACTGATGGACTAATTATAGCATATATATACTCTTATGTTAAGTAATTTCATTGTGTGTGGAGGGACATGTTATTTAGGGTCTAATTGTCCCTCTTACCTTCTGGCATATAGACTACTGCCCACTGTTTCCCTTTATTGTATAGTATTGTAAATAGATATCAATATAACATGTAGTGTATGTAGGTATCAGATAGTTATGCACTGCATAAACATTATACAATGCAGGGACAACGCTGACCTCCTTTTCATTTTATGCCCCGAGGCAGGGACGCGCACTGTGCGCTGATCGCTGATGGCTGATGGCTCCCCACTGTGACGGTCAGCTGGCACCGAGAAGGAGCGATGTGCGTCCCGCTCCCTTTAGCCGATGAAACCGGCCGGGTAATCAATGGGGGGGGGGCGTGAAGCTGCACCTTGTGACATCCACCCTACTCTATATAGCAGATTGCCATTAAGGAAAGTACTCTTTACATATTGGAGGGATTTGTAATGTTTATTTCGTTATTTCTCCACTCCCAGGTAGATGTTCTTTGGTAGATAGAGATTTCTTACTCTTTTGTTCGATTCTTGTCCCTTAGGCGGACCCAGATGTGTGTGTAGGATGTGTGCATGACGTGTGCATAATGCGTGTGTATGTATTATGTTGTGTGTCTGCCGTGTATGCTGTGCGTGTGTGTGTGTGATTGATATTGTAATTGATGTGTTATTGATGTGTCTGTGATTAAATAAGGTGGCTGATTACTGCTGTAAGGTTGGGTTGATCACACAGTGATGGTGGATACGGCTAACTAATGTGTTTAGAAGGTTAGGGCTGACCATTGTGTGAAGGGTGATAGGTCTGGTGATTGGTTGGGGGAGGGGGGGTAGCTGCCCATTACAGAGGATAGGGCTGACCCCTATAAGATTGAGAACACCCAGGATCTTCACTTTCCATGGTGCTGTTCCTCCCTTGCAGGACACCCCGGGTTAGGGATGCCCTGCTGTGTGTATGACCACAGAACACTAGTCAATGCAGCAATTGCAGGGGCTTCACAAAGCAGGACATACCAAATTAGGGTGTCCCGGGGGGGGGGGGGGGGGGTCCTGGAGTCTTTTAGGCTCAAGAGGAAACCTAAAGGGCCAATGTTCCTCTTTAATAACCCCCTTCTCCAGCCACTGACCTGCACCTCTAACCCACCCTTGCCATCGTAGCCACTGACCTGCACCTCTAACCTACCCTTGCTTTCGTAGCCACTGACCTGCACCTCTAACCTACCCTTGCTTTCGTAGCCACTGACCTGCACCTTTATCCTACCCTTGCTTTCGTAGCCACTGACCTGCACCTCTAACCTACCCTTGCTTTCGTAGCCACTGACCTGCACCTCTAACCTACCCTTGCTTTCGTAGCCACTGATCTGCACCTCTAACCTACCCTTGCTTTCGTAGCCACTGACCTGCACCTCTAACCTACCCTTGCTTTCGTAGCCACTGACCTGCACCTCTAACCTACCCTTGCTTTCGTAGCCACTGATCTGCACCTCTAACCTACCCTTGCTTTCGTTGACACTGACCTGCACCTCTAACCTACCCTTGCTTTCGTAGCCACTGACCTGCACCTCTAACCTACCCTTGCTTTCGTAGCCACTGACCTGCACCTCTAACCTACCCTTGCTTTCGTAGCCACTGACCTGCACCTCTAACCTACTCTTGCTTTCGTAGCCACTGACCTGCACCTCTAACCTACTCTTGCTTTCGTAGCCACTGACCTGCAAGTCAGGAGCACACAAATACAGGTCCTTGAAGGCCAAGGAGGAAAAACATCAGAAGAAAAAAAATAGATCTTACTAAGGTCAATAGCAACAGACCTTCTATCCCCCATATGCAATTAATTATATATATCACTCTGGGTCCTCATGATATAATTCAGTGTCATAGATTAAAATGTCAGCTTTATTTTATTGCTTAGTTAAAATAAAACTTTCCATATTTAAATTTAGTTCCATTAACTATGTAACATCTTGGGAACTCTTAGGAGAAGTATAGCTAATGGTCCTCCGGAACCTTCTGATGTCCCTGCAGACTTCCACGTTGGGAGAAGCCTCTGCCGCACCGAGAGCAAGAGAAGGGCTTCTCCCCGGTGTGGACCCTCCGGTGCTTGACAAGTTCCCGCTTGCTTTGGAAGCTCTTCTTGCAGACGTAGCACTTGAACTTCCTCTCACTGGTGTGAACCTTCCTGTGGACATCAAGCTGCATCTGCATTGCATAGAACCTCCCGCACTCATAGGACTCAGAACTAGGTCAGGAGAACACAACTGTAGATCCTTCAAGGCCAAGGCAGGAGCTCACAACAATAGGTCCTTCCAGCTAGGCCAGGAGCACACAACTATAGGTCCTTCACAGCTAGGCCAGGAGCACACAACTATAGGTCCTTCACAGCTAGGCCAGGAGCACACAACTATAGGTCCTTCATGGCCAAATCAGGAGCAAACAGCTGTAGGTCCTTCATGGCCAAATCAGGAGCAAACAGCTGTAGGTCCTTCATGGCCAAATCAGGAGCAAACAACTGTAGGTCCTTCATGGCCAAATCAGGAGCACACAACTACAGGTCCTTCAAGGCCAAATCAGGAGCAGAAAAATCAGAAGCAGTTTTTTTTTTTTTTTTAATTCTTTTTATTTGAGTTTTTTTTTTATACAAATGTAGCTTCAACATACAAAGTACATAGGTCGGTCTTGCCATAATTTTAGATCAGAAAAGAAGCAACACAAACATGGTATCACATGAATCCGGCAAATTGTTTTTCCTACAGGTATTGTACCCTAAGTCAAGACTATATACATCAAATCAACCAACTCGAGCTACTAGCAATGTGATTGCATCCTTATTTACGTTGTAGATTTGCTGCTCAAGGTGGGGGCTGCCGTATTACGTTGGTGTTTCTTTCTTCGAGATTTATTGGATTATCTCCCTCTATCACTCTAGTTAAGTACCAAGTGGTATCATGGAATGTTTGGTCAAATTTTTGTTTAATTTCTACGTGTAAAGTATCAATAAAACTTTCCCATGTATTGAAAAAACTGGGTGTTTTCTTTTAGAAGAAGCAGTTTATTAAGATCAGTAGCAACAGACCTTCTATCCCCCATATGCAATTAATTATATATCACTCAACCATTGTTCACTTTGGGTCCTCATGATATAATTCATTGTTGTAGATTCTGGCTTAGTTAAAAAACGATGTTCTCCATATTTAAATTTAGCTCCATTAACTATGTAACATCTTAGGAGAACTCTTGGGAGAAGTGTAGCTAATGGTCCTCGTCGACCTTCTGATGTCTGCGCAGACCTTTACGTTGGGAGAAGCCTCTGCCGCACAGAGAGCAGCAGAAGGGGTTCTCCCTGATGTGGACCCTCCGATGCTTGACAAGGTCCTGCTCGCTTTGGAAGCTCTTCTTACAGACTTAGCACTTGAACTTCCTGTCGCTGGTGTGAACCTTCCTGTGGACATCAAGCTGCACCTGCGTTGCATAGAACCTCCCACACTCGTAGCACTTAGAACTACGTCAGGAGAACACAACTATAGGCCTACATGGCCAAGTCAGGAGCACACAACTGTAGGTCCTTCATGGCCAAATCAGGAGGAAACAACTATAGGTCCTTCAAAGCCAGGCCAGGAGCACACAACTGTAGGTCCTTCATGGCCAAATCAGGAGCACACAACTACAGGTCCTTCAAAGCCAAGCCAGGAGCACACAACTGTAGGTCCTTCATGGCCAAATCAGGAGGAAACAACTATAGGTCCTTCAAAGCCAAGCCAGGAGCACAAAACTATAGGTCCTTCACAGCTAGGTCAGGAAAACACAACTATACGCCCTACATGGCCAAGTCAGGAGCAAACAAATGTAGATCCTTCATAGAAAAGTCATGAAAACACAACTATAGGTCCTTCATGGCCAAATCAGGAGCACACAACTATAAGCCCTTCAAGGCCAAGGCAGTGGCACACAACTATAGGTCCTTTAAGGCCAAGGCAGGAGCACACAACTACAGGTCCTTCAAGGCCAAGGCAGGAGCACACAACTACAGGTCCTTCAAGGCCAAGCCAGGAGCACACAACTACAGGCCCTTCAAGGCCAAGGGTTGTAGATTAAAATGTCAGCTTTATTGTATGGCTTAGTTAAAAAAAAAACAAAAAAAAAAAAACACTGTTTTCCATATTTAAATTTAGTTCCATTAACTATTTAACGTCTTGGGGAACTCGTAGGAGGAGTGTAGCTAATGGTCCTTGTGGACCTTCTTATGTCTGCGCAGACTTCCACGCTGGGAGAAGCCTCTGCCGCACCAAGAGCAGCAGAAGGGGTTCTCCCCGGTGTGAACCTTCCTGTTCTTGACAAGGTCCTGCTCGCTTTGTAAGCTCTTTTAACAGATGTAGCACTTCAACTTCCTCTTGCTGGTGTGAACCTTCCTGTGGACATCAAGCTGCACCTGCGTTACATAGAACCTCCCGTACTCATAGCACTCAGAACTAGGTCAGGAGAACACAACTATATGCCCTACATGGCCAAGTCAGGAGCGAACAGCTGTAGGTCTTTTATGGGCAAGTCAGGAGCACACAGTTATAGGTCCTTCAAGGCCAAGTCAGAAGCACACAACTATAGGTCCTTCATGGCCAAATCAAGAGCCCACAACTATATGTCCTTCAGAGCTAGGTCAGGAGAACACAACTATAAGTTCTTCACAGCTAGGTCAGGAGAACACAACTGTAGGTCCTTCATGGACAAGTCAGGAGCACACAACTGTAGGTCCTTCATGGATAAGTCAGGAGCACACAACTGTAGGTCCTTCATGGACAAGTCAGGAGCACACACAATGTTGCACACAGTGCACCCTGTCCTGCACCACCCAAGCAAATATATACAAGTAAAATATACAAACAAATATACAAGGAGTAAGAGTGTGCCAATCCAGTATCCCAAATCAACACAAAAACCAAACCCGAAGGTCTGCGGTCCCAGCAAACCACAGATAAAGGGACTTAAACCAAAGAGGCACCACTCTAACCCTACTAATAATTCAATAACACCATCTATATATGATATCCATCAATTTAATTCATCAAAAGTAATTAAAAACACATTAAAGACAATACAATATCACCACAGACATTTAGAAAATACACAAAAACCGACCCCAGCAGGAGTGACCTAATCAATACCCATTCTCCGTACTATACCTATACTATTCCTCCTATTCATCCTATATACAACCTATAAAAGACCACTAAAGTGCTAATGTGCAAAGTGCCAAAGATCAATGAATATGTAATATAAGTAAAAGACATAAAAAAACTAACCAACTCACTAGAATAACTTCACCTCAGTGCAGAATATGATCCCCTCCTGCTGAGCCAAGTATTAATTTCCACCCACGAGTTCCATGACCTACTGTCACTTTCTCAAGGAGCACACAACTGTAGGTCCTTCATGGACAAGTCAGGAGCACACAACTGTAGGTCCTTCATGGACAAGTCAGGAGCACACAACTGTAGGTCCTTCATGGACAAGTCAGGAGCACACAACTGTAGGTCCTTCATGGACAAGTCAGGAGCACACAACTGTAGGTCCTTCATGGACAAGTCAGGAGCACACAACTGTAGGTCCTTCATGGACAAGTCAGGAGCACACAACTGTAGGTCCTTCATGGACAAGTCAGGCGCACACAACTGTAGGTCCTTCATGGACAAGTCAGGAGCACACAACTGTAGGTCCTTCATGGACAAGTCAGGAGCACCCAACTACAGGTCCTTCAAGGCCAAGTGGGAACTCTTAGGAGAATTGTAGCTAATCGCTTTCGTGGACCTTCTGATGTCTGCGCAGACTTCCATGTTGGGAGAAGCCTCTGCCGCACTGAGAACAGGAGAAGGGCTTCTCCCCGGTGTGGACCCTCCGGTGCTTGACAAGGTCCTGCTCGCTTTGGAAGCTCTTCTTACAGATGTAACACTTGAACTTCCTGTTACTGGTGTGAACCTTCCTGTGGACATCAAGCTGCACCTGCGTTGCATAGAACCTCCCGCACTGGTAGCAGGGCAGGCCGCTCTCGCCGGAATGTTCCGCCTGGTGCAGGAGGAGCTTGACCTTCTCGCTGAAAACCTTTCCGCAATCTGCGCAGGAAAACGCACGCTCGCGGTGGAGTCGGAGGTGCGCGGTGAGGCAGAACCTCTGTTTGAAGCACTTTCCGCACTCGGGACAAACATACGGCCTCTCATTGGTGTGAGTGCGCATGTGCTTGATCAGGTGATCCTTGCGCTTATAGCCTTTCCCACACTCCGAGCACTCAAACGGCAGCTGCCCGCTATGGACCCTCTGGTGCTTGACCAGCGAGGCTTTGTGGCTGTAAGTCTTGCCGCACTCCGGACAGGAAACGGGAGTCCCTTTCTTGGGGAGGTTCTTGGGACCTTCCTGATGGCAAACAAAATGGCCATCAAGGCGGGACTTGCGTATGAATCCTTTTCCACACACGGGACAATGGAAACGCCATTTTCCTGTGTGGACACAAAGATGTTCTTGGAGGATGTCCTTGTGGGCGAAGCACTTGCCGCACTCGGGGCAGGAATAGGGCTGCTCTCCTGTGTGTTGCCTCTCGTGCCGGCGGAGGTGGGGTGGCTGCTTGAATCTCTTGCCACATTCCCGGCACTGGTAGGGCCTCTGGTCCGTGTGCGTCCTCTGGTGGACGGCCAACCCCGAATTGAACCGAAAGGATTTGTTACATTCGGAACACTTGAATCTCTTCAGAGCGTCAGGGTCCTTGCGGCAGGATGTTACATAGTCTCCGCCCACAGAAGCGGGACCTTCACTGCCGTCATCTGAAGAGGACACAGCACCCCTCGCAGAGTTTCTCCAGCGCCCGTCTGTGGAATAAAAATGTTCTTATCAATTCAAGGTCAAGATCGGTCAGCTCAAAATAACATCCTACTACTGACCTCCTGCATGGATGACTGGACTGGAGGGTAAATCAGCCAAGCCAGGAGAACACAACTATAGGTCCTTCACAGCTAGGCCAGTAGAACACAACTATAGATCCTTCAGAGCTAGGTCAGGAGAACACAACTATCGGTCCTTCAAGGCCAAGCCAGAAGCACACAACTATAGATCCTTAATCAAGTCAGGAGCACACAACTATGGGTCCTTCAGAGCTAGGCCAGGAGAACACAACTATAGATCCCTCAGAACCCCTCGCAGAGTTTCTCCAGTGTTCATCTGTGGAATAAAAATACAATTCTGTAATTACTCACCTGCAGAATTGATTTTACGGTGTACAGCACGGCCTGTTTCATTTCAATCATTACTTCTGGGTATTCCACCACAAGGTGGCGCAGTTGACTGCAGAAGATTTGTGGCTCCTCCCGGCCCTATAAAAAGCCAGGAATCACTCATAGACCCCCAGTGTTGAAAAGCAGTTATGCAAGAAGCTGGGAGATAAATCCTGATAAAAAATACACAGCCTCACAAAAAAAAAAACTTTTGAACAAATCACCATAAAGAGGCAACCAAGGATAACGATAACAAGGGAGGGATAAAACAGGTCATGCTGTACACAGTAAAATCAATTCTACAGGTGAGTAATCACAGAATTGTATTTTTCGAAGTGTACAGCACGGCCGGTTTCATTTCAATCATTACTTCAGGGACATCCAATAGCAGTGTCCATAAGGATAGGTTGGGATCCCCAATGAGTAACGGCAGGCAGTTCAAGCCACTACCACCTGAAGCACCTTGTGGCCAAGAACAGCATCAGCTGAGGCCCTAACATCAACCTTCTAAAACTTTGAAAAAGTATGAACAGAAGACCAAGTAGCGGCCTTACAAACTTGTTCAACAGAAGCCTGGTGCTGAAAAGCCGAGGAAGCACCAATAGCTCTAGTAGAATTCTTGTTGCCCATCAACTAAAATGGCAGCAGGGGGAAGCATCAGGCACAATACCCTTAGCCAACTTTAACAGGGACACATGGAAAGAATTACAAATTTTCATAGAAGGTGGAAGATCTAGGCGTTAAGTAACCTGATTAATTTTCTGCAGTATGGAAAAAGGACCAATAAACCTTGGGCCTAGCTTGGCAGAAGGTTGACGTAAAGCCACATTTTTGGTGGAAAGCCAAACTAGCTCCCCAACCGCATAATCAGGGTTACTAGACCAACTACGATCTGCAAAAATTTTCTGCTGGCCAACTGCCCTGGTCAGGTTTTGCTGGAGCTTTGCCCATAGAACCGGCCATTGGGACAACCATTCCTCAAGAAAAGGCACGCTAGAGGGTATGTCCAACAAAGCAGAAAATTTGAGATCCTTACCAAAAACACATTGGAATGGGGAAACCCCAGTGGATGAATGGGTAGCATTATTCAGAGCGAACTCTGCAAATGGAAGGTACAATGACCAATCCGTCTGGACATCGGAAACAAAACATCGAAGGTATTGCTCCAAAGATTGGTTGGTCCTCTCTGTCTGCCCATTTGACTGGGGGTGAAATGCTGAGGACAAAGAAACCGTGAATCCCAACCTGACACAAAAAGCCCTCCAAAATCGAGAAACAAACTGAACCCCCCCGTCGGACACCACATCCTCCGGGATCCCGTGGAACTTGAATATATGAGTTAAAAAATGTTGCGCAAGATCTTGAGCGGTAGGTAACTTTAAGGGGATAAAATGAGCCATCTTGCTGAACCGATCGACCACCACCCAGATGACGGTAAACCCCTGGGATGGTGGAAGATCGGTGATAAAATCCATGGTAAGACGAGTCCAGGGACGGGAGGGAATGGACAAGGGCAACAGGGAACCTTCAGGAGAATGTCTTGGGGTTTTACTCCGGGCACAGACTGTTATGCAACAGAATTTTTAGATGTAATGTATATATTTTATTGAAAACATGACATGGTATAAGCTTTTAAGTCGCTGACTTGGTTTTACTGGGTTGACTCAAACATTGAGAGCTACAGCTCTGTCCTTGTCATAAAAACTGCCATTGTCTATGTGTGAGAATGTGTCCATTTACATCTGCTTGCTAAATGTACATCTCCGGTCTTTATATTGCTATGTTTATTACTGTTTACCTCAGCTGTCTAAATACGAAACTGAGAGGGTATTTGATCCTCAAATGTCTAGTCAGCAAATAACAGCTGGCTTTGCCTCCTTAAAAAGGGACGCAGAGTGCTGCAAAAGGAGGAATTAACCTGTGTTTTGAGACGTCTTAACACAGTGCGGTCTCTCTGCTTTTCGCTGTACTTCTCTGGCTGATGCTGAGGCAGATGATGATAGAAGCCCGCTCTGTTTCGTGGTGCCGATTTCCCATTCAAGTTCCCATTGGAAAGGTGATGTTACTGAATGGTGATGCTGTATTAGTGTGTGGATATTAGTGTGCGCTACCTGTGTCAGGGACATAGTGTTTTCCCACAAACCCCTTGTCTGTCGCCTCCCCTGCTCCTGGCTAATGAATCTCGACAATGGTTATTTCTGTGGTGATGTCATATGTATCCCACTAAGTTTTAAGCTATTTATGACTGCGTGGTGACGTTTTCCTGTATTTATATGTATTTTTACCTTTGTTAAGCTTTCTTTCTGTACATAAGTATATTGTGTATATATTCTTTTTATATCTTATTTAGAATAAAATAATATTCTTTATTGGTTATGCTCTGATCTCTTTAAAACAATATAAAGAACCTACATTTATATTAGTAGCCCTGCCCTGGGCATTAATTAGTAAAATATCTGGTATTTGGGTGTGTTTTGGACACCAGCAAAACAGGCTCGCACATAATCTCGAGCGTCTTTTCTAAAGGACGGCCACCAAACATGACGAGACAACATGGAAATGGTCTTCCTTGTCCCAGGATGGCCAAAAGTTTTAGAAGCATGAAATTGCTGTAGGATAGCAGCACAGTGAGACATGGGTACAAACTGGGCATGAGCTGGTTTGCCAGGCGGCGACTCAGACTGAAACTGATTCAGGTCGGAGAGATCTGGCTGAATAACAGCTACCACCATGTGTTGAGGCAGAATGGGCAAATTTCTCCCCTCGGGTAAGCTAGTCGAGGAAAAACTTTGTGATAAAGCATCAGCTTTTACATTCTTCGGCCCTGGTTTGTAGGAAATAGTAAAGTTAAACCGGGAAAAGAACAGAGACCATCGAGCTTGTCTAGGGGTTAATCTCTTAGACTGAATATATTCCAAATTCTTATGGTCCGCGAAGACCGTAACAGCCCCTTCTAACCAGTGTCTCCACTCCCGAAAGGCTAGTTTAACCGCCAAGAGCTCCCGATTCCCAATGTCGTAGTTACATTCAGCGGAAGTGAACTTTTTAGAGAAAAAAGCACAGGGGTGAAGTCGTTCTGGGGAACCGCTGTATTGTGAGAGGACTGCCCCGACACCTAGTTCGGAGGCGTCGACTTCAACTACAAAAGCTTGTTGACATTCTGGGTGGACTAATACTGGAGCGGAGCTAAAGACTTCCTTCAACCTTTTGAAGGCCTGGACGGACCGTTCTGGCCAGACAGATGGGAATCCGCCCTTCTTGGTGAGGTCAGTGAGAGGTGCTACTAAAGTGGAGAAATTCTTAATAAATCTCCTATAAAAGTTAGCGAACCCCAGGAATCTTTGGAGTCCCTTTAAATCCCGGGGATGCTCCCACTTAAGTACTGCTGCAACCTTGGCATGATCCATAGTCAGTCCCGTGTTGGAAATAATATACCCTAAAAAAGGGACCTCTGAGACTTCAAACATGCATTTCTTGAGTTTAGCGCATAAGCAGTTTTCTCTGAGTTGCAAGACCAGGCGAACATGCTCACAATGTTGTTAAAGAAGAAGAAAAAAAATCAATATATCGTCCAGGTACACTACTACAAAAGCGACCCAAGTAGTCCCTAAAAATCTCATTCACAAAGTCCTGGAAGACTGCCGGGGCGTTACACAGACCAAATAGCATCACAAGGTACTCGTAATGCCCATCTTGGGTGTTAAAGGCGGTATTCCATTCGTCCCCCTGCCAGATTCTTATCAAGTTATAGGCCCCTCGTAGATCCAACTTAGTAAAGACTTGGGCCCCAATGACCTGTGTAAACAACCCATCAATCAGAGGAAGGGGGTATTTGTTCTTGATGGTAATTTTATTCAGACCCCAGTAATCTATGCAGGGACGGAGCCCCCCGTCCTTTTCAACAAAGAAAAAACCCGCCCCAGCCGGGGAAGTGGATGCCCCTATAAACCCCTTTTTTACATTTTCAGAAATGTATTCCTGCATAGCTATATTTTCTGCCCGGGTCAAATTATAGATTTTCCCCCTGAGTGGCATGGTCCCCGGAAGAAGTTCTATGGGGCAGTCAAAGGGCCTATGAGGTGGAAGAACATCCGCCGATTTCTCAGAAAATACGTCGAGAAAGTCGTGGTAGGGGCCTGGAATCACCAGAAGACAGCTGTGTGACACGCACTGGAACTTCCAAACAGGACTGAAAACACTGTGGGCCCCATTTAATAATCTGCCTCGCTACCCAATCAATTTGTTTTTGTAACCAGGGCAACCCTAGCACTAAAGGAGTTGAGGGCATCTTTAAAACCAGAAAACTGATCAACTCAGAATGCCCTGCTCCTACTCTGAGTAACACAGGTGGAGACTTAAAATTAATAAGACCGCCAGCAATAGGCGTGTCATCAATAGCGGACACCCGAATAATTTTAGACAGAGGTTGGAGAGGAATTTCCAGACTTCGGGCTAACTCAAAATCAAGAAAATTTCCTGCTGCCCCACAATCCAGAAGAGCCTCAAAATTTCTATATTCAAGGTCCACTTTAACCTGGACTGGGATCATAAAGTGAGAATAAATTTGAGGAAATACCTTGCAGCCTAGGTGGGTTCCCTCGACCCCACCTAGGCTCTGAAGTTTTCCGGCTGTTTCTTGGGGCAGACTCTGACCAGGTGACCGGTCCCCCCACAGTAGAGACACAGCCCTTCCGACAATCGCCGACGCCTCTCAGCTTCAGAAAGCTTGGTAGCTCCCAGCTGCATAGGTTCCTCGATAGGACACATGGCTGGAGCACCAGCTTTCCAGCTGGTATCGGGATGTGCCCCTCTTTCAAGGTGTCTCTCCCGTAAACGTCGGTCGATTCGAATAGCGAGTTGCATGGTTTTGTCCAGAGACTGGGGTGCAGGATGATTCACGAAAATGGCATCGGACAAACCCAGTCGGAATTGACCACATAAGGCCGGGTCGTTCCATCGAGAGTCCACAGCCCACCGACGGAACTCGGAACAGTATTCCTCAGCCTGCCGGCGACCTTGACGCAGGGTACGAAGCTTAGCATCTGCTGTGGCACTTCTGTCTGGATCATTGTACAAGATTTCCATTGCGGAGAAGAATACTTCCACAGACTGCCGTGCTGGATCCTGAGGTGACAGGCTGAATGCCCAAGATTGAGGGTCCCCTTGCAGGAGGGAGATGACCAGGCCCACACGCTGTTCTTGGGACCTCGAGGAGCATGGGCGGAGCTGAAAATAAAGTTTACAGGCATCCTGAAAGTTGGAAAACTTGCTTCTATCCCCAGAGAATTTGTCGGGGAGTGGAATCTTGGGTACCACTGGATGAGTGGCCGGGGGCCCCTGAGGGCCTGGGTTGATAGGAGCTGGATGGTTCTCCTGGGTCGCCACACGATGGGCCAGGTGTTCAATGGCCGCAGTCAAGGCCTGCACCTGCTCCAAAATTTGGTCCATGGTTCGGGCCCGTTATACTGTCAGGGACCGCGGGACATCCTTGCATGAGCCAACAATCCCCAATCTCCACCACCTCTTGTGCCTATAGTCAAGCCCCCGCACGCTGGAGACACGGGTTATGCCTCTCCAGACTTGGTTGCCCCCAGGACTTACTGGCGCAAAGATTGCTGGCTTATAGAGAAGACGGGTGAACTGCGGGGTATCCCAATTCAGGGGTTAAAGTGAACAGAGTCCGAAATGTCAATCCAAGGGGTTAAGCAGAGAATGGTCGAGACGGGCAGGGGTCAAAGCCGGGAGGTCACAGAAGCGCGGTATCCAAGGGGTAAGCAGAAGCAAGGTCAGACAGGCAGAAGCAAGGTGCGGACAGGAGTGGTCAAGGACGAAGCCGGGTCAATAAACACAGAACGCAATTCCAACAGCGCACCCAAGCTAATAATGGCTATAACGGGCACTGATGGTCAGGTCAAGGACAAATTTAAAGGGGAACTGGCCAATGGGAAGAGGGGAATGTACTGATTGCTGCAACATGGTTGGTGCATAACTTGCTCCTGATAGGAGCCCCCCAGGGACTGGACCGTCCTGACCAGCTAGGCTGTCCAGTCCCTGGGTTCATTAGAACCAAAGGCCCCCCCTTGAACCCAGATAGGTTGCGCACGCATGTCATAGTTATGCCCCCCGGCGGTGCTGCTCCCAGCGCATTCGCCGGGGGGCATAACTATGACATGCGCGCACGAGAGGCTCTGCCGGGCATGCCCCCGAGGAGGAGGGGGGAGGACGCCCCGGCCGAAGCAGCGGAGGAGCCGCCGACGAGGAGGAGGCGGAAGCCGGAGCTCCAGCGAGGGAGGAGGAGAGAGGCGGCCGCCAGATGACCGGATCTTCGCCGTGGGAACGACCCGCAAGTAAGTCTCTTACACAAGGATTTCTTCCGAGCCTGAATCAAGGTATCGACAACAGAGGCCGGCAAACCCTTGCCCATCAAGATGGAGGTTTCAGCAGCCAAGCCGTTAAAGCCAGCGTTTGTAAATTGGGATGGCGCAGCTGTCCCTGCGTGAGAAGCTCTGGATCATCGGGCAGGACGAACCGATCTACTGCCATCTGTACGATGTCCACGAACCATACCCTCCTCGGCCAGCAGGGGGCCACCAGAATGGCCGGTACCCCCTCCTGGGCTAACTTGCGCAGCACCAGCAGAGGAAAGGGAGGAAACACAAAGGAGCCGAAACTCTGTCCAGGGAATTGCTAAAGCGTTCGTGGCGAAAGCCAGAGGATACTTTGACAGGGAGACAAATCTTGGAAGCTTGTGATTGTGACGGGACGCAAGCAGATCCACATTCGGCAGACCCCAGCGGCGACACAGGGCATAAAATACCTCGTTGCTGAGAGACCATTCCCCCAGACGAGCCGACCCCCTGCTCAGGGAGTCTGCCTTCTGGTTCTCCACCACCGGGATGTAAACCGACGAGATGCAAGGGACATTCTCCTCCGCCCAAGACAAGATCTGGAACACCTCCTTGAGGGCTAGCTTGCTCCGAGTCCCCTCCCTGATGATTGATGTAGGCAACCGCCGTCTGATTGTTCGAGCGGACCTGTGCAGCACAACCCCCAAGGTAGGGAGTCCACTGGGAGAGAACCAACCTGATCGCCCGCAGCTCTAGGATGTTGATGGGTGCGTGGGCCTCCTGGGGACCCCACTGACCCTGGAACTTCAGAGATTGCCAAACTCCCCCCCAGCCTGTCAGACTGGCGTCTGTGGTGACAATCTCCCAGCGCGGAAGCAGGAAGGACCTGCCCACTAGAAGAAGTGGTCCAGCCACCAGGAGAGGGACTGCCTGACCGGAGGGGGCAGAGCAAACTCCTGATCCAGGGACTCCTGATTCCGATCCCAAACCGACAAGAGATGTAACTGAAGAGGTCTCATGTGGAACTGAGCAAAGGGAACCGCCTCGAAGCAGGACACCATGAGGCCCACCAACTGCATCCCCTGAGGGATGGAGGGGTGAGAACACGCGCCTGCGTATGAATGCCCTCCACCTTCTGCTGAGGGAGAAATACCTTGACCAGAGAAGTATCCAGCGTCATGCCCAGAAAGGACCTTGCCAAAGACAGAGATAGTGAAGACTTGGGATAGTTGATTACCCAGCCGAAGGACTCAAGAGTGGACGTCACCACCTGAGTATCCTTCGCGGCCTGATGAAGAGACTGAGCAGCAATCAGAATATTGTCCAGTAAGAGAGGGAGAATGCCCTGGTTCCTCAGGAGAGCCATGACGCCAGCCAGCACCTTGGTGAAAACCAGAGGAGCCGAGGCGATACCGAACGGCAAGGCCACAAACTGGTAGTGTTGATCCCCCAGAGGGAACCTCAGGAACCTCTGGTGACCTGGGAAAATCAGCACATGAAGGTAGGCATCCTTGATGTCCGTGGTCATGAAATCGCCCGGCCGAAGGGAACTTCAACCAGACGGACAGACGCATAGCGACCAGCAGAGCCGAGGCCCTACCGCCAAGCCATCGTCCATGGCAGACAGCACAAAGGCAACAAAGTCAGAACAAAGCAAAGGGTCCTTATAATCCTCCATTTTCTTACGAGAACGGGCGGCCTCAGCAAGACGCCTGACCTTTTTAATGGCAATGGCCACAATAGGCGTGGCGCAGACCGGGCGCAAACCGGCATCTACAAAGGTGAAAGCATGACTAGCCAGCTGATCCATACGCCGGTCCGCGCTATCACGCAGTGTGGTAGAGTCAGGGGATGGCATGACCGAAGTGTTAGATAGCCCCAGGACCGGAGCGTCCACCTCAGGTGGGCACGACCAGTGCTTAACCAAGTCGGCCGAGAAGGGATACCTTCTATCTAGCCCCTTGGGCACCGAGGGTAACCTGTTAGGGCGTTCCCGCTCCTTAAGGACCATATTAGAGAAATGGCCCTGTTCCGGGAATTCCAAGCGTTGCTTGCCAGGGCGGAAAAGCTCCCCCTGCTTCTTCTTCGCCACCTTAGGGGGGGGGGGGGCGATGTGTAGTGTATCAAAAACAGCCGACAAGAGTCTATCGGTATCATCCGGGATCCAGGTACCCTCATCCGAGGAGGACCCTAGGTCACTATCGTACTCTCCCTGGCGATCCCCAGAGGAGTCCGAGTCACGGAACAACTCCCCCTCCTCCGGGGAGTCACGGCCGCCGTACATGTCAAGGCCCTCGTCCTCATCGGCAAAGAGGGACAATTTGGCGTCAAGATGTCGCTTTTTGCTAGAGGCCTTGCCCGCCGCTCAATGCTGGCCACGCGCAGTGCCAGATCGGATTGCGACCCCCTGCTAGCTTCCCCCACGCTGGAGGCTAAATGCAGACGCGGGGGAGTAGAGGGTTTCCGTAGGGAGGACAGGACTGGAAGTAGAAGCACTCAGCCCAACCTGTTCTGCAATAATACTTTGGGCGCACCACTCAAGGGGGATGCCCCGCACATGACACACAGCCGAGCCTGCCCCGAGGGGCCCCCAAGAGCTAGGTTAGGAGAACACAACCTACATAGCCAAGTCAGGAGCAAACAACTGTAGGTCCTTCATGGCCAAATCAGGAGCACACAACTATAGGTCCTTCAAGGCCAAGTCAGGAGCACACAACTAGGTACTTCAGAGCTAGGCCAGAAGGACACACTATAGATCCTTCAGAACTAGGTCAGGAGAACACGGCTATATGTCATACATGGCCAAGACAGGAGCAAACAACTGTAGGTCCTTCATGGCCGCATCAGGAGCACACATCTAAAAAGGTCCTTAAAGGCCAAGGCAGGAGCAGGAGCACACAACTATAGATCCTTCAGGGCTAGGTCAGGGGCACACAACTATAGGCCCCCAAGCCAAGCCAGGAGCACACAACTATAGGTCCTTCAAGGCCAAGTCAAGAGCAAACAACTTCAGCTACTTCAAGGCCAAGTAAGGAGCAAATGTCTATAGGGTCTTGAAGACCAAAATTAGGAGCACAACTAACTCCAGATAACATGAGGCAGACCTACACTCAAGTCCAACCCCGATTGGTATGTCTGACCTTAAAAATGGTCCCTCAAAGACAAAAACAGAGCCCATTTAGGTACGTTACCTGGTACCATTGGCTCTGTGACACATCAACCACTGGACGACTAGTCAGTAGATCAGTATTTAGTTTATTTCCACCACATGAGTCAAATCAAAATGGCATTATACTACTGACCTCCTGCATGGACTGGGTGTAATGGAGGTGCTATTTAAGGTAAATTGGGAAAGGAAAAGCGACTTCAATATGAAATAAAAAAAACACAGAATACCTTTAGCAGGGTTCTTGGTGCAGTAAGGATACAACTATAGCCCTTCAGGGCCAAGTCAGGAAAACAAAACTATAGGGCCTCCAAGGCCAAATCAGGAGAACACTAAAGGTCCTTCAGAGCTAGGTCAGGAGAGCACAGCTGTAGGTCCTTGAGGGCCAAGTTAGAAGCACACAATTACAGGTCATTTAAAGGCCAAGTAAGGAGCACACAACTATAAATCCAAGGAAAAATCAGGAGTACGCAACAATAATTCCTTAAGAGCTAGGTCAGGAGAACACAAATATAGGTCCTTTAAGATCAAGCCAGGAGAACAAAATGATAGGCCCTACATGTCCGAGTCAGAAGAACACATCTACATGTCATTCAAGGCCAAGGCAGGAGCACACAACTATTGCTCCTTCAAGGCCAAGGCAGGAGCACACAACTATTGCTCCTTCAAGGCCAAGGCAGGAGCACACAACTATTGCTCCTTCAAGGCCAAGGCAGGAGCACACAACTATTGCTCCTTCAAGGCCAAGGCAGGAGCACACAACTATTGCTCCTTCAAGGCCAAGGCAGGAGCACACAACTATTGCTCCTTCAAGACCAAGGCAGGAGCACATGACTATAGGTCCTTAAAGGCCAAGTCAAGAGCACACATCTACGTGTCCTTAAAGGCCAAGTCAAGAGCACACATCTACGTGTCCTTAAAGGCCAAGTCAAGAGCACACATCTACGTGTCCTTAAAGGCCAAGTCAGAAGCACACAACAATAGGTCCTTCAAGGCCAAGTCAGGAGCACACAACTATGGTTCTTCAAGGCCAAGTCAGGAGCACACAACTATGGTTCTTCAAGGCCAAGTCAGGAGCACACAACTATGGTTCTTCAAGGCCAAACGACTATAGGGTCTTCAAGCCCCAATTAGAAGTACAACTAATTTCAAATAACATAAAGCAGACCTACAATCAAGTTCGACCCTGAACGGTATGTGACCTTAGAAAATGGTCAGAAACAGAGCCCATTTACGTATGTTACCTGGTGTCATTGGCTACCACTGGACGGATGGTCAGTAGATAAGTAATCCGACACTTGGGACATTTGTGCAGAAACACAAATCATAATTCTAGTTATGTTTCATAATTCATGTCAGAGTGGTTAGGGCGGCCAAGCCTACTCTCCCCACCCCTCAAATTTTATTCAGCGTCATTGATATCTCCTGGAAAATCATTTCATTGCCGTTAAATTTTATTGAAGGACCCATACGAGTGCCTGAGGAGAATTCCGTCCCCCAGCATTCACACCATTCCTTCCCCACACTTTACATCAAAGGAAAACGTTCTCCACAGATCAAAGCATTCAGTTGGATTGTTAGTTAATGAGAAAGGTCAGGGGAAATAAAAATAGTCCTTAGAGTGTAACGTTCTGAAGTATGGGACTAGGAATCTTTTTCCTGAGGGGAGAATCTGGAAGACAGTATGGCCAGGGTGGGTCGGAACTCCTCCTAGAGTGTGGAGTCAAGGCAGTAGTAGGCTGATTCTTTCCACTTGACTGCTTCTGTAAGTGCATTTTTAATGTTTCTTTGGATTTTGATGGATTTTAGGACAGTGTACAATTGCTGCAGGACAACTTGCGATAGGCTGATCTTCAACCACCGAAAGTACATTCGTTCGTGCCTTAACTTCATTTGTGCTGCAGTGGAATCCTGGTCCACCATTGGTAACTTCCTTGCCACTGAAGATTGTGGGGAAAGCTAAAAGAACCTTCCTGAGATCCAAAAACATCTCCACAGCTCTGAGGGTGTTCAGGACAAGACGTACTTCAGTGGTGTGAAGCAACACTCCTCCTTATCTTATAGGAGGCCAATGACCTTTGTGTCATCAGTGTACTGGAGACTCTTGACGGAATCAAATAGCAATTGCGGTTATACGAGGAGAATGACATTGGGGGAAGCACGCAGGGGCCACTCAGGGCCATGGAAAAAAAAAAAAAAGCACACAGGCCTTATGACAGTTTAACCAGTCTACAGCAGGGCGCCCCAACGTGTATCTCTTAAGTCACATGTAGTTCACAGACCACTGGCATGTGGCTCGCAGACCACCTGACACGCGGCTTGTGGGCTGTCAGACATTTATGGAGGGACGAACACTGGTTGTGGAGAAACCGAGGTTCCCACTTTTTACAAGGAGGGCACCGGAGACAAATACCCAAATCCTAACTTGACTAAGTGGCACAAAGTCTAAGGGCAACCCCAGTCCTCACTACAGCCCCCCCCCCATTGTAAGGGGTGTTCTGTTGGGCTGCTTGGGAAGCCCCAGGTACTGCTCCAGAGAGTTAAAGTATAGGAAACAGTGGTCACCTGGCAAGATAGTGAGCCAAGGTCAGGGGTCACAGGTGGTGCACTGGAAGCAACGAGTAACCGAGGATGGTGGCACTGTACTGTGTGCCAGACTAGCCAGAGACTGACACTGGCACTGGTGAAGGGAAGTATTGCTTTGCTATAAATAAGATTGTTTTAAAAAAGGAGCTTTTGCGAGTTCTGGTTGTATTTTCGAGTGAGGTTGTGTTATAAGTGAGGGGACTTTTCATTATAAGTGACTTCGGGGGCTTGCGTTTATTGCCTAAGTGTTATAAAGCTAAAAATAAAATTTTGTGAATACTCACCTGTAAAATGGGTATTATAAGTATGTCACACACCCCGCTTCAAACATTAAGAATTACTCTTGGGTTACCCCACCAGCAGGTGGCGACGTTGCAGAGAAGTCTTGAAAAACGAGCACCTCCTGATCTATAATACCTGGGACCTCCCACTAATCTCCCAGTTTTCAAACAGCAGTAAAGACAAGGTAGCAGGAAAAAAACCATTGGTAACCCTCAAACTGTAAACGAAGCTTCACCCTATAAGAATCCAAGATACCAAAAAGGGCTGGTGAAGCGGGGTGTGTGACATACTTATAATACCCATTTTACAGGTGAGTATTCACAAAAGTGTATTCTTCTAAGTATGTCACACACCCCGCTTCAAACATTAAGAATTTCTCTTGGGACATCCAAAAGCAGTGTCCAGAAAGGGCGGGTATCCAACAAGGCAATAATGCAGAACTCAAACCACTGCAGCCTGCAGAACCTTGCGGCCAAACACAGCATCCGCTGAAGCCCGCACGTCAACCTTATAAAACTTGGAAAAGGTGTGAACAGAAGACCAAGTAGCAACCTTACAAACTTGATCAACAGAAGCCTGGTGCTGAAAAGCCCAAGACACTCCAACAGCACGAGTAGAATGAGCAGTGATGCGAAAAGGGGGAGCCTTCCCCTTGGCAGAATAGGCCCCAACAACAGCCTGACAAATCCATTTGCTAATGGAAGACTTAACCGGAGCCAAAACCTTCCTAGGCCCACAGGGCACCACGAAAAAAGGCATCAGTCTTACGAAAAGGAGATGTAGTAAGCAAATAGTACTTCACACAGCGTACCACAACCAAACAATGCAAAACCCTCTCCTTGTCATTCCTAGGCCACAAGGAAGGAAGAACAATGTCCTGGTCAAGATGAAAAGCAGGGACCACCTTAGAAAGAAAGTGCGGATTGAAGCGAAAAACTACTTGTCCTGATGCCTCCCAAAGTAAGGAGCCTGAATCGACAAGGCTGCCAACTCCGAAACACGCCGAACCGAAGTGATGGCCACCAAAAAGACAACCTTCAGAGTCAAAGTAGAAAGAGCAATATCCTGCAAAGGCTCAAACAGAGGAGCCTGAAGAGCAGAAAGAACCAAATCCAAAACCCAAACAGGGAGCAAAGACTACCTAGGAGGCCGCACAAGCGAAACCCCCTGGAAAAAAGTCTTGACCAAAGGATGAAGCGCAAAAGCCTTTGAAAAAGGACAGACAAGGTAGAAACCTGCCCCTTCAAGGTACTCAGCTGGAGACCAGATTCCAGCCCTGATTGAAGAAATTCCAAAATTCTGGAAACAGAAAAGACCCGACAGGGCAAAGATCTAGCCTCACACCAATCAATATAAGATCTCCAAGTCCTATAGTAGATGGTAGAAGAAGACCTCTTCCTGGCGCTAATAAGAGTCTGAATAACAGAATCCGAAAGACCTTCCTCCCTTAAGATGGAGGTTTCAACAGCCAGGCCGGCAAAGCCAGCGTCGGTAAATTGGGGTAATGCAGTTGACCCCGTGAGAGAAGATCCGGCCGAAGAGGCAGAACGAACTGATCCACCGCCAGACAAACGATGTCTGCGAACCACACCCTCCTTGGCCACCTTGGAGCCACGAGAATGGCGGGAACCCCGTCCAGGGCCAGCTTTCGCAACACCTTGCCTAGCATGGGGATCGGAGGAACAGATAAAGGAACCCCAGGTCCCCCCAGCTCAAAGACATGGCATCCACCGCCAGAGGATCCTGGGAGAGCGACACGAATGTCGGAAGCTTGTAACTGTGACGAGAGGCAAACAGATCCACCTCCGGCGTCCCCCACCGGAGACAAAACGACCGAAAAACCTGGGGGTGGAGAAACCATACCCCCCGGCGGAAAGAGCACCTGCTCAGGAAGTCCGCCACCGTGTTTTCCACTCCTGGAATGTACACTGCCGAGATGCAAGGGACATGAGTCTCCGCCCAGGCCAGAAGCAGAGACACCTCTCTGAGGGCACCCAGACTGCGAGTCCCTCCCTGGTGATGGACGTAAACAACCGCCATCCGATTGTCCGACCGAACCTGAACCGGCAAGCCCCGTAAATGCTGTGTCAAGTGAGAAAGAACCAACCTGATGGCTCTCAACACCAGAACATTGATGGGCAAGTGGGCCTCGAGAGGACCCCACCGCCCATGGAAACGAAGGTCCTTCCAGAAACCTCCCCATCCTGACAAACTGGCGTCCGTGGTGACAGTGTCCCAAAGAGGCGACAGAAAGGACCTGCCCCTCAAGAGATTGACCGAAACCATCCACCACTGTAGAGACTGCCGAACCCGGGAGGACATCCGGAAGGACCGATCCAACGACTGCGGTCGCCGGTCCCAAGACGCCAACAGATGAAGCTGAAGCGTCCTCGAGTGAAACTGAGCAAAGGGAACTGCCTCGAAGGAAGCTACCATCAACCCCACCAGTCTCATCCCTAGCCGGATGGACGGGCAAGGATTGGAAAGAAGAAGCTGCGTCCAATTCCTGAATCAAGAGAACTTTGGCCTGAGGCCGAACAACTCTGTGTTGGCAAGAATCCAAGGACATCCCCAGAAAGGGCACCACCCTGGCCGGAGCGAGAGAGGACTTGGGGTAGTTGATCACCCAGCCGAACCTCTCCAGAGTGGATACCACCGTCCTGGTTTCCACCTCCTCTTGACTGAAGGAAGAAGTCATGATGAGAGGATCGTCCAGATAGGGCACAATGCGAATCCCCTGAGCTCTGAGAAGGGCCATCACGCCCGCCAGCACCTTGGTGAACACTCTTGGAGCCGAGGTAAGGCCGAACGGAAGAGCCACAAATTGAAAATGCCGATCTTCCACCACGAAGCGAAGAAACCTTTGGTGAGCCGGAAATATAGGAATATGAAGATAGGCATCCTTGATGTCTATGAACGTCATGAAATCCCCCTGCCGCAGAGAATTGATGGCAGAACACAGAGGTGCCATGCAAAACCTCCGGGGACGAATAAACACATTGAGGAACTTCAGATCCAGGATGGGACGAACCGACCCGTCCAACTTGGGCACTGTGAAGAGATTGGAATAATACCCACGGCCCGGGCAGATGACTGCCATTTCCAGAAGATTCCTCACCGCCGCCAGGAGCCCCTGCGCGGCCAAAGGATCTGAGGGCACCCGAGACCTGAAAAATCTTAGAGGAGGTCGGGACTCGAACTGCAGCTTGTAACCGGCCAACACCACCTCCCGGATCCACCTGTCCGAGACCGCCTGGTCCCACACCCGGGAGAAGAGTCACAACCGTCCCCCCACCCGCAAGGGTGAGGGCGCCCCCTCATTGTTGAGCGGGCTTGGCAGCTGGTTTGGGTTTGGCACCCCAGGAGTGAACGGGACGGCCACGGCCTCAACCCCTGATCCAGCTTGCACTCCTGGGACCGTAAAGCCCGCGCCTCTGCCAGCTCTGGCTCCCCGAAAGGAGGGATTAAAAGAGGCCGCCCCCGAAAGGAACGACGAAATTTTCTTGCACTGAGGTAACTTACCTCCCTTGGCAACCGAATCCAATTTCTCACCAAACAGGCGCAAACTCAAAAAGGGAAGAGCCGTAAGAGACTTCTTAGAATTAAAGTCAGCAGTCCATTGCCGCAACCACACCGACCGTCGGATAGCCACCAACAAAGCCATGGTCCTGCCACACATCACCATGGCGTCATCCTGAGCGGCAAGGACAAACAAAACGAAGGACTCACAACGTTTGAGAGCAAGGAACTCATAACAAGTAGGATCAAGGTCCGCAAATAATCCCTGACAATGGACCTAACCGCCAACACCAAAAGTGCCGAAGCACAAACAGGCCTCAAAGCCGAACCCGCACAGGTAAAACCATGGCGAGCCAGCTGGACAATCCGGCGAACTTCGCCATCCTTAAGGGTAGTCGTGTCAGGAGAATGCAACACCGCCATGTTAGATTGCCTCAAACCCGGAGCATCAACCTCGGGAGGAAAAGACCAACGCTTCACCAAGTCCGCTGGAAAAGGATACTTCTTATCCCAACTAGGCGGAACACCAATGAGACGCGTAGGCTGCTCCCATTCCTTAAGGACGACATGCTCAAAATGTCGTTGACTGGGAAACTCCAAACGTGGCTTGGCCATAACAACAACTCACACTTAGGCGGAGGAACCACCTCAGGAGGGTCTAAATCCAAAACTTCAACATTTGAGTCAATATGGAAGGGATGTCAAATACCGTCCCCGCCGCCTGGTCACCCTCAGCACCAAACAACTGCTGGACCTCAGGGTCGTCCAGTTCCTCTAGAATCTCACCAGCGGGCACAGGTGTGGAGACCAATTAGTCTATGTGCATGCACCGTGGGACATCTGAATTTTTTGGACTCTTTTCTATTGTTTTTTTAAGGAATAATCATTTTAATTCCGTTTGCTCTGTGCCGTATATATCTGGAATCCTCTAGAACAGGGGTACTCAAGAACTTTTTGTAGAGGTCCGCTCGTAGCAGTATGCCGCAAGCTGAAGGTCCGGAATCAGGGGTAAGTTAAAATCAGCGCACCAGGGGGCTATATATTCCACAAGCATAACTAAATAAAGGCTGCTTGTCCCCCCTCCAGCATTATATCTATTTGGCATTGGGGGGAAAACAAACAGCAACATTTTTTGTTTGACCTGGTGCATTGATTTTAAATGAGCAGAGCTGAGAGAGGGCTGGCTGCGGCAGAGCTGGGAAAAGAGAGATGGGATGGGACAGAGCTTGGAAAAAGAGAGATGCGATGGGGCAGAGCTGGGAAAAAGAGAGATGCGATGGGGCAGAGCTGGGAAAAAGAGAGATGCGATGGGGCAGAGCTGGGAAAAAGAGAGATGCGATGGGGCAGAGCTGGGAAAAAGAGAGATGCGATGGGGCAGAGCTGGGAAAAAGAGAGATGCGATGGGGCAGAGCTGGGAAAAAGAGAGATGCGATGGGGCAGAGCTGGGAAAAAGAGAGATGCGATGGGGCAGAGCTGGGAAAAAGAGAGATGCGATGGGGCAGAGCTGGGAAAAAGAGAGATGCGATGGGGCAGAGCTGGGAAAAAGAGATGCGATGGGGCAGAGCTGGGAAAAAGAGAGATGCGATGGGGCAGAGCTGGGAATAGAGAGATGGGATGGGACAGAGCTGGGAATAGAGAGATGGGATGGGGCAGAGCTGGGAATAGAGAGATGGGATGGGGCAGAGCTGGGAATAGAGAGATGGGATGGGGCAGAGCTGGGAAAAAAAGATGGGATGGGACAGAGCTGGGAATAGAGAGATGGGATGGGGCAGAGCTGGGAATAGAGAGATGGGATGGGGCAGAGCTGGGAATAGAGAGATGGGATGGGGCAGAGCTGGGAAAAAGAGATGGGATGGGACAGAGCTGGGAAAAGAGAGATGGGATGGGACAGAGATGGGATGGGACAGAGATGGGATGGGACAGAGCTGGGAATAGAGAGATGGGATGGGACAAAGCTGGGAATAGAGAGATGGGATGGGGCAGAGCTGGGAATAGAGAGATGGGATGGGGCAGAGCTGGGAAAAAGAGAGATGTGATGGGACAGAGCTGGGAAAAGAGAGATGGGATGGGACAGAGATGGGAATAGAGAGATGGGATGGGACAGAGATGGGAATAGAGAGAGATGAATAGGACAGAGCTGGGAAAAGAGAGATGGGATGGGACAGAGCTGGGAAATGAGAGAGATGAATGGGACAGAGCTGGGAAAAGAGAGAGATGAATGGGACAGAGCTGGGAAAAGAGAGATGGGATAGGACAGAGCTGGGAGAAGAGAGAGATGGGATGGGACAGAGCTGCGAGAAGAGAGAGATGAATGGGACAGAGCTGCGAGAAGAGAGAGATGAATGGGACAGAGCTGCGAGAAGAGAGATGAATGGGACAGAGCTGCGAGAAGAGAGATGAATGGGACAGAGCTGCGAGAAGAGAGAGATGAATGGGACAGAGCTGCGAGAAGAGAGAGATGAATGGGACAGAGCTGCGAGAAGAGAGATGAATGGGACAGAGCTGCGAGAAGAGAGATGAATGGGACAGAGCTGCGAGAAGAGAGATGAATGGGACAGAGCTGCGAGAAGAGAGATGAATGGGACAGAGCTGCGAGAAGAGAGAGATGAATGGGACAGAGCTGGGAGAAGAGAGAGATGAATGGGACAGAGCCGGGAAAGAGAGATGGAGCGGGGAAAGGTGAGTTTTTCCAGGTGTTCGCACAGCGGGGGCATCCCGATTTAGGATGCCCCAGGGAAAAGCAGCATTCAATGAGCGCCACTCAGCCTCCTGCGATCAAAGCAGGCAGCTGAGCCAGATGCTCCTCTTTAACTCACCCCGCCTGCTGTCTTTGCTCCTGGCTTGTCCCACCGGCCCCACCCCGTCTTTCCTCCCGCCCGCCAGCCCCACCATCTGTCTTTCGTCCGGCCCCGCTTGCTGTCTTTCCTTCTGGCCACCGGCCCCGCCCCTGTCTTTCGTCCTGCACGCCGGCCCCGCCCCTGTCTTTCGTCCTGCACGCCGGCCCCGCCCGCTGTCTTTCCTTCTGGCCGCTGGCCCCACGGTCTTCCGCCGCCCGCATCTGTCTCTGCTCCCGGCTGTGGGGTCCGGACACCTAGCGGCCGCGGTCCGGTCCTCTAGAATCTCCCCCTCTCAGTGGGGGGGCAATCTGACCAATCCAATGCCTCAATAACATCCACGTCTGAGTCCAGCGGAGACGGGGACAAGTGTTTCCGCTTAGCCGGAGCCTTCTGAGCAACCACAGCGGAAATATTATCTCGAGGCTAGCCAACCGGGCGCTTACCTCGGATTGCGAATCCCCACCCATGACAACGTCACACGGGGTCCGGAACAGGCAGGGAGGTGTAGGGGATGACACGGACGGCGAAGGGCCAGAAACCGGGGAGCCGGACTGGCGCTCAATGTTCCGCTGCGCACATGGAATGCATATAATGACATCATCCCCCGGGAGCAGAGCTCCACAACCCCCACACAACCTAGATTGCCCCGAAGGGCCGATTCCGTTATCCTTGGAAGCCTCCATATGGTGAAATTATGGTATTCACACAACCCAGGGATTTACGTGGTAAGCGACCCGGGATGCCCCTTTAAGTGTTCCGGGAGTGGGAGGATTTAGCAAACTAAGGAGGACCCACTAGGGTCAGAAAACTAATTAGGCCCACTAGCCAGCCACATTAAGCTAAAAAACTTAACCTTATCCCAAAGACCAAGCATCATGCACACACACACACACACACACACATACCTGGCTATACAAGGACCACAGAGAATCCACTAAAAATACGTAGGAATTAACATAGATATATCCATATATACATAGATATTGATAAAATATACATTGGACAATTCATAAAGAACCAACATAGGGTTCTGAAGCACCGACCCCAATTGGACCGGCCCCAGCACGCATGCATCCATTCAAGCCAATGAAGCAGCTAGGCAAAAGCATATGTCAAAAGGTGCGATTCAGCATAAGACACGATACCTGCAATGGCGGCGAGCCAGACCAGCGAGATCACACAACTCAGAAGGAGCAGGAAAGACGAAGGGCGGGCCCGGCACCACGCGCGAGGCGCTCCGGCCCCGCCCATCCCCCCGCAAGAGCCCATACAGCGCGGCCCCGCCCACGACAATGAACACCGCGGCCCGCAAGTTGGCGGCGCCGCAAGGCATAGGGCCCCGAGACCGCCTGGCTCTCACCATGACTAGAGCGCCAACGGGCGCTGGAGACAGACACCCGACCACACAAAACACCGGCAGAAATCCGGTACACGCAGCCATACAAACGGCGCAAAGCCCCACACCCCGCCAGAAGTCACTCATGCACTGAAACACTAAACGTAAAAGCACCCCACATAATCCCCCCCCCCCCCCCCACAGGGAGAAGGGACCAAGCAGGGATGAGACAACCTAAGGGGGACAACCGGGACGGGGCATCCCAAATCCGGATCACCGCACTGCCCCACGCGTGGGGTCTAGCGGAGGAGATAAGCTCCTAGGCACCATGAGGTGCCATCTACCATTACCCAGCCAGCAGCCAAGGCTGGGAGGCTTCCAGTTTTATCTAAATATCAAACAAACAATGACTGGGCAGAAATAGACCATGGGGGGGGGTGCCGGGGTGTTACGGGGTGCAAGCAGGAGACTTCTTTCTTCTGTCTTGTCGCCTTCTTCTGTCTTGTCGCCATCTTGCAGAGAAGAACACTGGGAGATAAGTGGGAGGTCCCAGGTATTATAGATCAGGAGGGGCTCGTTTTTCAAGACTTCTCTGCAACGCCGCCACCTGCTGGTGGAGTAACCCAAGTGTAATTATTAATGTTTGAAGCGGGGTGTGTGACATACTTAGAATATAAGAAGTTAAAAGCCAAACTGCTGCCACTGTGAGCACTAAAATTGTGATTTCACAGCTGTTTTGTAACTGGGATAATGGCCGGCAATATTGGAGGTCTACTTCAGTGCACAGTTTGTCATATGTATACACTTCAGGAGCAGCAGTTCCCGGGTGATACCGCTGTGGTAAATGTGAGCAAATTGCAAACCTGTAAGCTTGGGTTAGAGATCTGGTGGCGCAAAATGCAACAGTGAGGGAGACGGACAATATGGAAAAGGGCATCCTGAGCATTAAGTGGGTTAAATACAGAGGGTGGAGTAATGGGTCAGGAGGGGCAGATAAGTAGCTGGGTAAATGTAGCTAGAGGGAGTAGAAAGGGAGCACAGAAAAGGAAGGCCATTCCTGTGTCTGTGCACAAAGTTGGGTAATGATGCAAGAGTGTCAGTCTCAGAAATGGCAGCCCTAGCGGATACTGCTCTCCCTAACAGCCAGGAGAACAGCCCAGCAATTGAGCAGGTGGTTGGGACTGCAGGTAGCACTAGATAGTTACTGGTAATAAGGAATTATATTATCAGGCGGACTGATAATTTGTCACCAAGACCGCCTCAACCGAATGGTTTGTGGTCTCCCTAGTGCCAGAGTTCGGCATGTGATGGAAAGGGTGACTACATTACTGGGAGGGTCTGGGGATGACCCAGCTGTCGTGGTCCATGTGGGAACCTATGACAGAATTAATGGGAGATGGAGGATCTTTAAGAATACATTTAAGGAATTAGGCAACAAGTTGAAGGGTAGGACCTCCAAGGTTGTATTCTCTGGAAAACTGCCTGTGCCATGCGCTACATATGAAAGACAGTGGGAGCTTAGAAAGTTAAACGCATGGCTCAAGTCCTAGGGATTTGGGTTCCTAGAGCACTGGGCTGACTTTTCATTGGGGTACAAACTATTATACAGATAATTTACAGCTGAATGGAAGGGGGGCTGCTGTGCTGGGTAAGAGGATACTAGAGGGGGTGGAGGGGTATTTTAACTAGAGATGAGGGGGGAGGGCAGGGAAGAAAGGGGAAGACAGGTTACTTAAGGGACAGCATATGATGGTGGGTGGAGCATTAGAAGGGGGAGGACTGCTATAATGGATAAGGAGATCCATGTGTTGCAAACCAGCAGTGAAAAATTAGACGAATGCATTACTGCAGAAGCTAATACTAAAGCTCAGCGTGACAAACTAAATAGGAACATAAAGTGTATGTTCACAAATGCCAGAAGTCTGGTAAGAAAAGTGGGAGGAGCTTGAGACTCTGGTGCTGGCAGAGAATATTGATGTTATTGCTGTGGCTGAGACATGGCTGGATTCCACACATGACTGGACTGTCAATCTACAGGGTTTTGCTCTATTTAGAAAAAACAGAGCAAAAAGGAAAGGGGGCGGAGTGTGTGTCTATGTAAAGCAAGTATTCAAAGCATATATTAATGAGGAGATACTAGCAGAAGATTGTGAGGATATAGAATCCTTGTGGGTAGAAGTAGGGGGCGATGTAAACAATGTTACAATACAGTTTGGTGTAATCTATAGGCCTCCGAATATAACTATAATATAAGGAAATAATACCATTTTGTGAATACTCACCTGTAAAATGGGTATTATAAGTATGTCACACACCCCACTTCAGACTTAATAATTACACTAGGGGTTAACGCACCTCTAGGTGGCAGCATTGCAGAGGACTTCTCCAAAAACTTCAACAGGCCCCTCCCGGTCTATACATACCTGGTACCTCCCAAGAACCTCCCAGTGTTAGAACAGCAGTAAGACAAGGTACCAGAACCAAACAATGTAACCCTCAACGTAAAGAACCAAACTTCACCAAAAAGAGAGCCAGGATACCGAAAAGGGCGGGTGAAGTGGGGTGTGTGACATACTTATAATACCCATTTTACAGGTGAGTATTCACAAAATGGTATTATTCTAAGTATGTCACACACCCCACTTCAGACTTAATAATTACACTAGGGACATCCAACAGCAGTGTCCATAAAAGGGTGGGTATCCGAACAGGCAATAACGCAGAAAAAATTCAAACCACTGCAGCCTGCAAAACCTTGCGGCCAAAAACAGCATCCGCTGAAGCCCGCACATCAACCTTATAGAACTTAGAAAAAGTATGAACAGAAGACCAATTTGCAGCCTTACACACTTGTTCAACAGAAGCCTGGTGCTGAAAAGCCCAAGACGCACCAACCGCACGAGTAGAATGAGCAGTAACTCGGAAAGGAGGATCCTTCCCCTTACCCGAATAAGCACCAACAATGGCCTGACGAATCCATTTACTAATGGAAGATTTGGCCGGAGCCAAACCCTTCCTAGGTCCACATGGCACAACAAAAAAGGCATCAGTCTTACGAAAAGAAGACGTCGCACGAAGATAAAACCTGACACAACGAACCACATCCAGGCAGTGCAAAGCACACTCCTTGACATTCTTAGGCTTAGGACACAAAGAAGGAAGAACAATGTCCTGGTTAAGATGAAAAGCAGAAACCACTTTAGGGAGAAAATCTGACTTGTAACGAAAAACCACTTTGTCCTGATGATCCTCAAAATAAGGAGCCTGAATAGACAAAGCAGCCAGCTCCGAAACACGCCTAACCGAAGTAATGGCCACCAGAAAGGCAACCTTCTGAGTAAGAATGGACAAAGCAACATCCCGCAAGGGCTCAAAAGGAGGAGCCATAAGAGCAGAAAGAACCAAATTCAAGTCCCAAACTGGGAGCAAAGGCTTCCTCGGAGGCCGCACATGCGAGACCCCCTGGAAAAAAGTCTTGACCAAGGAATGACTAGCAAAAGATTTCTGGAAAAAAATTGACAAAGCAGAAACCTGCCCCTTCAAGGTACTCAACTGAAGACCAGAGTCCAGACCCGTCTGAAGGAACTCCAAAATCCTAGACACAGAAAAAACCCGGCAGGGCAAAGACCTAGCCTCACACCAATCAATATAAGCTCTCCAATATCTGTAATATATGGAAGAAGAAGATCTCTTCCTAGCACTAATGAGAGTCTGAATGACCGCATCCGACAGACCCTCCTCCTTTAAGATGGAGGTTTCAGCAGCCAAGCCGTCAAAGCCAGCGTTTGTAAACTGGGGTAACAGAGATGACCCCGAGTGAGAAGATCTGGCCGAAGAGGCAGATCGAACCGATCCACGGCCAGACGGACAATGTCCGCGAACCACACCCGCCTTGGCCACCTTGGAGCCACGAGAATGGCGGGAACTCCTTCCAGAACCAACTTTCGCAGCACCCTGCCTAGCATGGGAATCGGAGGAAACAGATAAAGAAACCCCAGGTCCCTCCAGCTCA
Organism: Gastrophryne carolinensis; assembly: GCA_027917425.1. NCBI lineage: Eukaryota > Metazoa > Chordata > Amphibia > Anura > Microhylidae > Gastrophryne > Gastrophryne carolinensis. Next base: position 631,131,498 of record CM051235.1, read on the forward strand.
GGGACATGGCATCCACCGCCAGAGCCAGAGGGTCCCGGGACAGGGACACAAAGGACGGAAGCTTGTGATTGTGACGAGAGGCAAACAGATCCACCTCCGGCGTCCCCCACCGGAGACAAAGCGACCGAAACACCTGGGGATGGAGAGACCACTCCCCCCGACGGGACGCACACCGGCTCAGAAAATCCGCCTCCGTGTTTTCCACACCCGGAATGTAAACTGCCGAGATGCAAGGGACATGAGTCTCCGCCCAGACCAAAATCAGAGACACTTCCCTGTGGGCACCCAGACTGCGAGTCCCCCCTTGGTGATTGATGTAAGCAACCGCCGTCTGATTGTCCGAGCGAACCTGAACTGGCAGACCTTGTAAATGATGCGTCAAGTGAGACAGAACCAACCTGATGGCCCGCAATTCCAGAACATTGATGGGCAAGTGAGCCTCCTGAGGGTCCCACTGCCCCTGAAACCGAAGATCCTTCCAATAACCTCCCCAGCCTGACAGACTGGCATCCGTGGTGACAGTTTCCCAAAGTGGAGTCAGAAACGACCTGCCCTTCAGAAGATTGTCCGAGACCAACCACCACAGAAGGGACTGCCGAACCCGAGGAGACAACCGGAAGGACCGATCCAACGACCCCGGGCACCGGTTCCAAGACGCCAAAAGATGAAGTTGAAGAGTCCTTGTGTGAAACTGAGCAAAGGGAACTGCCTCGAATGAGGCCACCATCAACCCCACCAGTCTCATCCCCAGACGAATGGACGGATGAGGATGGGAGAGAAGCAGCCGGGCCAATTCCTGAATCATCAGAACCTTGGCCTGAGGAAGAAACACTCTGTGCTGGCAAGAGTCCAGCGACATCCCCAGAAAGGTCACCACCCTGGCCGGAACCAGCGAGGACTTGGGGTAATTGATCACCCAGCCGAACCTCTCCAACATGGACACCACCGTGCTGGTGTCCCCTTCTGCTTGACTGAAGGAAGGAGCCATGATGAGAAGATCGTCCAGGTAAGGCACAATGCGAATCCCCTGAGCTCTGAGCAGGGCCATCACCCCCGCCAACACCTTGGTGAACACTCTCGGAGCAGAGGTGAGCCCGAACGGAAGAGCCACAAACTGAAAATGCCGATCCCCCACCACGAAACGGAGGAACCGCTGATGAGCAGGAAAAATCGGCACGTGCAGGTACGCATCCTTGATGTCTATGGACGTCATAAAGTCCCCCTGCCGAAGCGAACCGATCGCCGACCGCAGGGTCTCCATGCGAAACTTCCGAGGACGAATAAACCTGTTGAGAAACTTCAAATCCAGAATAGGACGGAAGGACCCGTCCTTTTTGGGGACCGTGAAGAGATTGGAATAAAACCCGCGTCCCACCTCCGACGGAGGAACCGGGCAAATGACGGCCAAATCCAGAAGATTCCTTACTGCCGCCAGGAGCCCCTGCGCGGCCAAAGGATCCAAAGACACCCGAGACCTGAAGAACCTTGGAGGAGGAAGGGACTTGAACTCCCAACTTGTAACCGGCCGAAACCACCTCCCGGATCCATCTGTCCGGGACCTCCTGGTCCCACACCCGGGAGAAAAGTTGCAACCGTCCCCCCACCCGAACGGGTGAGGGCGCCCCCTCATTGCTGGATGGGCTTGGCAGTCGGCTTGGGCTTGGCACCCCAGACGCGGGTGGGACGGCCACGGCCTCTGCCCCTGTTCCAACTGCCGCCCCTGGGGGCCGGGGAGCCCGCACCTCTACCGGCGCCAACTCCCCGAAAGGACGGATTGAACGAGACCATCCCCCGAAAGGAACGACGAAATTTCTTGCGCTGAGGTAACTTACCTCCCTTGGCAACAGAGTCCAGCCTTTCACCAAAAAGCCTCAAACCCATAAAGGGCAGAGCCGTGAGCGATCTTTTAGAATTAAAATCAGCCGTCCACTGTCTCAACCACACACAGCGCCGGATAGCCACCAGCAAGGCAGTAGCCCTGCCACACATCAGCATGGCATCCTCCTGAGCGGCCAGGATGAAGGACAAAAAAGCATCACAGCGCTTAAGCTCAAGGGACTCATCACTGGTGGGCTCGAGATCCACCCCCAAGTCCCTAACAATAGACCTGACAGCAAAAGTCAAAAGAGCCGAAGCACAGACAGGCCTTAACATCGAACCCGCACATACAAAACCATGACGGGCAAGCTGATCAACCCGGCGATCCTCACCGTCCCTGAGCGAAGTAGTGTCAGGGGAATGCACGACCGCCGTGTTGGACAGTCCCAAGACCGGAGTATCTACCTCAGGGGGAACAGACCAACGCTTCATCAACTCCGCCGGAAAGGGATACTTCCTATCCCAGCTAGACGGCACACCAACAAGACGTGTAGGTTGCTCCCAAGTGCTGTTGGCTGGGAAATTCCAGACGCTGCTTGGAAACCCCAAAAAGCTGACCCTTGGGCCTGGGAGCAACCACCGGTGGCTCCAAATCCAACACCTCAAACATCTGGCTCAAAATGGTAGAGGAATCGAGAGGGAGGCCATCATCCGGATCTCCCTCAGAACCCAACAACTGCTGAACATCAGAATCTTCACAATGAAAAGCGCAGCAGCACACTCACACAACATGTGCACAGTAAAGCATGACACTGTCCCCAGCGCGTCCCACACCCCGGAAGAGGCACAACACCCCAGGGCAAGGGCAACCTGACCACTAACTCCTATAATAAAATGGGGCATCCCACATCCGGATCACCACTCCGGGAATCCCGCTATGCCCCGCAATGAAGGGTCGAGCGGAGGAGCTAATCTCCTAGGCACCAATGGTGCCGGCTACCTATATTGCCCGGCCTACAGCCGAAGCTGGGAGGCTGCCATTACATAAAACACAATTCAAACAAGCACCGGGCAGAAATAGACCATGGGGGGGGGGGGCCGGGGGGATACCCCGGCTACCTGCAAGCAGGAGACTTCTTTCTTCTGTCTTGTCGCCACCTTGCAGAGAACAACACTGGGAGGTTCTTGGGAGGTACCAGGTATGTATAGACCGGGAGGGGCCTGTTGAAGTTTTTGGAGAAGTCCTCTGCAATGCTGCCACCTAGAGGTGCGTTAACCCCTAGTGTAATTATTAAGTCTGAAGTGGGGTGTGTGACATACTTAGAATAGAGGGTCAACTGCATAGACAGAGCGGACGTCACAGGCTGGTACAGTGGTGGTGATGGGGGACTTCAAGTATCCAGGAATCGACTGGAGACATGGTTCTGCTGCCACTACAAGGGGGAGAGCAATCCTCAGCTTGCTACAAGATAATGATATGAATCAGTTCATGGAGGCACCTACTAGGGGTGATGCTCTTTTAGATCTGGTAATATCAAATAATGATGACCTGATGGGGGCAGTAACAGTCTGAAAATCTTGGTAACAGTGACCACAATATAGTTGTATTTAACATAAACTGCAACAAGAACACGCCCTGGGTGCATAGGAAAGCCTGTTGCTTGTGAACCAGGGAATGTTGGATGCCGAGGATGGTGAGTATGGAGGTGAAGCACATACAGTGACCAGAAATGGAGTTCTGTGGAATGTAAACTGCCCATAAATGGCCGACATTCAGCTAAACTGCCAGAAAATCAAGACCTTACCTGGTGATGGGAGGGGAGGCTGATCCTCCATCATGGCCACCTTGTAGAGCTCCTCGTGTTCCTCCAGGTACTGCCGCTCCTCCATGGAGAGATAGACCGCCACGTCCTGACACCTAAAAGGGACCTGACAAACAATGACATCATCACCCTCCAGTTACACCCACACAATGACATCATCACTCTCCAGACACACAATGGCATCATCACCCTACAGTCACACCTACAATGACATCATCACCCTACAATCACACCTACAATGACATCATCACCCTCCAGCCACACAATGACATCATCACCCTCCAGCCACACACATGCGACATCATTACCCTACAGTCAAACACACGACATCATCACCCTACAGTCACGCCTACAATGACATCATCACCCTCCAGCCACACACACAATGACATCATCAACCTACAGTCACATCTACAATGACATCATCACCCTCCAGCAGCACCCCCTCATTATTACTAAATAAAATCCCAGAATGCCCGGCTCACCTCTCCCGTCAGCAGCTCAGTCATCTTATTGGTGACTTCTAGAATCTTCCGCAGATTTATCTCCATGCAGAGGGTTGAGGGCATGGGGATGGCGCTCAGGTTGCTCCTCTGCCTGGCGGAAGCCCGGAGACTCCGCCTCTGGTTGTCACAGCGAGCAGCTCTCCTATTGGCCTTCATGACGTCCTGCAAGATACAGTGTCCCAACATCAAAATCCCAGAATCCCCCTCACCTCTCTGGTCAGGGGCGTGTTTTATTAATAGAGGTGAGAGTGATGTCATGTGACCTCCCAGAATCCCCCTCACCTCTCCGGTCAGGGGTGTGTTTTATTAATAGAGGTGAGAGTGATGTCATGTGGCCTCCCAGAATCCCCCTCACCTCTCCGGTCAGGGGCGTGTTTTATTAATAGAGGTAAGAGCAATGTCATGTGACCTCCCAGAATCCCCCTCTCCGGTCAGGGGCGTGTTTTATTAATAGAAGTGAGAGCGATGTCATGTGACCTCCCAGAATCCCCCTCACCTCTGCAGACAGTAGGTGGATAATCTCCGCTGTAAAGTTCAGGATCTCCTCGGTCTCGGGTGAGCTCGCCTCTTTAGTCACAAAGCTGAAGGTCCTCAGATCCTCCATCATGGCCGCCTTGTAGAGCTCCTCGTGCTCCTCCAGGTACTGCCGCTCCTCCATGGAGAGATAGACGGCCACATCCTGACACCTGATAGGGAGCTGACACACAGTGACATCATCAGCATCGTGACACACACACACAATGACATCATCACTCTACAGCCACATACAGTGACATCATCACCCTCCACACACACACAATGACATCACCACACTCCAGCCACACACACAATGACATCACCACACTCCAGCCACAGCCACACAATGACATCACCACACTCCAGCCACAGCCACACAATGACATCACCACACTCCAGCCACAGCCACACAATGACATCACCACACTCCAGCCACAGCCACACAATGACGTCATCACCCTCCAGCCACACACACAATGACATCATCACCATCCAGCCACACACAGTGACATCATCACCCTCCAGCCACACACACACACAATTACATCATCACCCTCCAGCCACACACACACACAATTACATCATCACCCTCCAGCCACACACACAATTACATCATCACCCTCCAGCCACACACACAATTACATCATCACCCTCCAGCCACAGCCACACAGCGACGTCATCACCCTCCAGACACAGCCACACAATGACGTCATCATCCTCCAGCCACACACACAGTGACGTCATCAACCTCCAGACACACACACACACACAACGTCATCAACCTCCAGACACACACAATGACGTCATCAACCTCCAGACACACACACAATGACGTCATCAACCTCCAGACACACACAATGACGTCATCAACCTCCAGACACACACAATGACGTCATCAACCTCCAGACACACACAATGACGTCATCAACCTCCAGACACACACACAATGACATCATCACCCTCCAGCCACACAATGACGTCATCACCCTCCAGCCACAGCCACACAGTGACATCATCAGCCTCCAGCCATACACACAAACTGAGACAACTGATGATCAGCCTCCAGCCACACACACACTGTGACATCATCAGCCTCCAGCCACACACACAGTGACATCATCAGCCTCCAGCCACACACACAGTGACATCATCAGCCTCCAGCCACACACACAGTGACATCATTACCCCCCAGCCACGCCCCCTCATTAATAATAAACCCAGAATCCCCTGCTCACCTCTCCTGTCAGCAGCTCTGCCATTTTCCTGGTGGCTTCTAAAATCTTCAGCTTGTTGATTGTCTCACATAATGCGAAGCCGTGCGGAGGAACCAAGATGGCCGCCAGCTCCCCCGACCTCACTGCTGCAAAGGCCTATGGGAAAAATTTTACGCTGGGGTAATAACCTCCTATCACTAGGAGGGGGCAGAATATAGATTATACACCGGGGTAATATCCTCCTATCACCAGGAGGGGGCAGTTTATAGATTATACACCGGGGTAATATCCTCCCATCACCAGGAGTGGGCAGACTATAGATTATACCCCGGGGTAGTACCCTCCTATCACCAGGAGGGGGCAGACTATAGATTATACACTGGGGTAATATCCTCCTGTGACAGACTCTATGCCTTTTGGATTTTAAAGGCCCTGTTTCTGCCCTTGGACTTTTGCATAGACTGATTACTTTCACTTTCTTGAGCATGTCACAGACAATGTCATTGTGGTGTTGATTGTGTTACAGACTGTCACTGTATTGTTGATTGTGTTACAGACTGCTATTGTCATTGTGCTATTGATTACGTTACAGACTGTCATTGTATTGTTGATTGTGTTACAGACTGCTATTGTCATTGTGCTATTGATTACGTTACAGACTGTCATTGTATTGTTGATTGTGTTACAGACTGCTATTGTCATTGTGCTTTTGATTACGTTACAGACTGTCATTGTATTGTTGATTGTGTTACAGACTGCTATTGTCATTGTGCTATTGATTACGTTACAGACTGTCATTGTATTGTTGATTGTGTTACAGACTGCTATTGTCATTGTGCTATTGATTACGTTACAGACTGTCATTGTATTGTTGATTGTGTTACAGACTGCTATTGTCATTGTGCTTTTGATTCTGTTACAGACTGTCATTGTATTGTTGATTGTGTTACAGACTGCTATTGTTCTACTGATTGTGTTACCGGCAAAGTTGAGGGATTGTGTGTCCTGCTCCCATTGGTCTGTGCGTTTGTCATGCAGTTCTCCATCAGGTCCACGGGGGAGGTCCCCTTGCATGGAGCCTTGCATATAAGGCCCAGGGTGGCACTAATAAAGGAAGTTCATCTTCACCCTCAATACTGAGTTCTGTCTCTTATTGGGGGAAACGCTATATTACAATTCACTAGCCCTTGTAAGGGCTGTTCCTGGTTCCTCACGGACGACTCTGGGATTCCTGCAGCACCTCTCACCATTGGGAAAAGGACGTCTCTGGCGGGGAAGCCCTCCGGCGATAAAGGTTATCGCTACACCTCCTATCAGGAGGGGGCAGACGTGTGCTGGAGATTATACACTGGGGTAATATCCTCCTATCACCAGGAGGGGGCAGACGTGTGCCGGAGATTATACACTGGGGTAATATCCTCCTATCACCAGGAGGGGGCAGATTATAGATTATACACTGGGGTAATATCCTCCTATCACCAGGAGGGGGCAGACGTGTGCCGGAGATTATACACTGGGGTAATATCCTCCTATCACCAGGAGGGGGCAGACGTGTGCCAGAGATTATACAATGGGGTAATATCCTCCTATCACCAGGAGGGGGCAGATTATAGATTATACACTGGGGTAATATCCTCCTATCACCAGGAGGGGGCAGACGTGTGCCAGAGATTATACAATGGGGTAATATCCTCCTATCACCAGGAGGGGGCAGATTATAGATTATACACTGGGGTAATATCCTCCTATCACCAGGAGGGGGCAGACGTGTGCTGGAGATTATACACTGAATAACAGCGGGCAGTTCAAGTCACTACTGCCTGAAGCACCTTGCGGCCAAAAGCAGCATCAGCTGAGGCCTTAACATCAACCTTGTAAAACTTGAAAAAGTATGAACAGAAGACCAAGTAGCGGCCTTACAAACTTGTTCAACAGAAGCCTAGGCAAACCCTTCCTAGGTCCAGAAGTGAGAACAAAAAGAGCATCAGATTTCCTGAAAGACTCAGTAGCACCCAGGTAAAACTTCAGAGCCCTGACAACATCCAAAGAGTGAAGGGTCCGTTCCTTGGAATTAGCAGGATTAGGACACAAAGAAGGCAAAACAATGTCCTGATTGAGATGAAAAGCAGACATGACCTTAGGCAGGAAATCCGGCTTAAGCCGAGACACCACCTTATCCTGATGTCCCTCAAAATAAGGAGGAGGTTTGATGGAAAGCGCCGCCAGCTCAGAGACTCGCCTAACCAAGGTAATGGCCACCAGGAAGGCCACCTTAAGAGTCAGAATGGGCAAAGCAGCCCCACGTATAGGCTCAAAGGGAGGACCCTGCAGAGCAGACAACACCAGATTCAGGTCCCAAACTGGTAGCATAGGCTTACGTGGCGGACGCACGTGAGTAACTCCCTGGAAAAAAGCCTTAACCAACCAGTGATTGGCAAAGGATCTTTGGAAAAAAATTGCCAGAGCCGACACCTGTCCCGAATCCAAACCATGTTGCAAAAATTCCAGAATCCTGGGGATAGAAAACACCCAACAAGGAAGAGACTTGGACTCACACCAGGCAATGTAAACATGCCAGATCCTGTAGTAGATAAAGGACGAAGATTTCTTCTGAGCCCGAATCATGGTCTCAACAACAGAAGCCGGCAAACCCTTATCCATCAGGATGGAGGTTTCAGCAGCCAAGCCGTTAAAGCCAGCGTTTGTAAATTGGGATGGCACAGTTGTCCCTGAGCGAGCAGATCTGGATCCTTGGGCAGGGCATACTGATCTACTGCCAACTGCACGACGTCTGCAAACCACGCCCACCTTGGCCAACGGGGGGCCACCAGAATGGCCGGTACCCCCTCCTGGGCTATCTTGCGCAGCACCCTGCCCAGCAGAGGGAATGGAGGAAACACATAGAGGAGCAGAAACTCCGTCCAAGGCATTGCTAGCGCATTTGTGGTGAAGGCCAGAGGGTCCTTTGACAGGGAGACAAATCTGGAAAGCTTGTGATTGTGGCAGGACGCAAACAGGTCCACATCCAGCTGACCCCAGCGGCGACACAAGATGAACCGCCGAGATGCAGGGGACATTCTCTTCCGCCCAAGACAGTATCAGGGACACTTCCTTGAGGGCTCGCTTGCTCCGAGTCCCTCCCTGATGATTTATGTAGGCAACCGTCGTCTGGTTGTCCGAGCGGATCTGAACAGCCTGACCCCGAAGGTGTGTGGTCAGCTGAGACAGAACCAACCTGATCGCCCTCAGCTCCAGGACATTGATGGGAGCATGGGCCTCCTGGGGGCCCCACCGACCCTGGAACTTTAGAGACTTCCAAAAGCCCCCCAACCGGTCAGACTGGCATCCGTGGTGACAGTCTCCCAGCACGGGGGCAGAAAAGTCCTGCCCACTAGAAGGTTCCCCGAGTCCAGCCACCACGAGAGGGACTGTCTGGCCAGGGGTGACAGAGCCAACTCCTGATCCAGGGACACAGGGTCCCGATCCCAAACTGACAAGAGGTGCAACTGAAGAGGTCTCATCTGAAACTGAGCAAAAGTGACCGCCTCGAAGCAGGACACCATCAGACCCACTAACTGCATCCCTTGCCGGATGGAGGGATGGGGGACACAAGAGCAGAGCCCATGCCTGCTTCTGAAGGCCCTCCCCCTTCTGCTGAGGCAGGAAGACCGTGACCTGAGAGGTATCCAGAGTCATGCCCAGAAAGGACCTCACCAAAGACGGAGACAGTGAAGACTTGGGATAGTTGATCACCCAGCAGGACTCGAGAGTGGAAGTCACCACCAGAGTATCCTTCTCAGCCTGATGAAGAGACGGAGCTGCAATCAGAAGGTCGTCCAGGTAAGGGAGGATGCAAATGCCCCGATTCCGCAGCAGAGCCATCACACCCGCCAGCACCTTGGTGAACACCCGAGGCGCCAAGGTGATACCGAACGGTAAAGCTGATCCTCTAGAGCGAACCTGAGAAATCTTTGATGACCTGGAAAGATTGGCACATTAAGGTAGGCATCCTTGATGTCCACGAAGGTCATGAAGTCGCCCGGGCGCAGGGTACCACCGAGCGTAGAGTCCTCATGCAAAAATGCTTGAACCTGACAAACTTGTTGAGACCCTTCAAGTCCAGGATGGGCCTAGGGGCCCGTCGTTTTTGGGGACCGTGAACAGATTGGAGTAGAACCCTCAACACCGTTCCTGGAAAGGCACCAGGCAAATGACTCCTGATTCCAACAGGCGTTGAACCCAAGGCGCAAACCCTGAGCTGACAGAGGGTCTAGAGACATCCGGGATCTGATGAACCTTGGGGGCGGCCAGGCTGCAAACTCTATCTTGTAACAGGAGGACACCACCTCCTGAATCCACCGGTCTGAGACATGTAGCCTCCAGACGTGATTAAAGAGCCGAAGCCGCCCCCCCACCCGGATGGGTGAGGGCGCCCCCTCATGCCTGAGGAGGCTTGGGGGAAGGTTTGGACTTGGGACCCCATGAGAGACCGGGACGACCACGTGATCTGCCACGGCCCCAAGAATCCCTGCGGGTACCCGAGAAGAGGGAGCCACAACCTCCTCTGGGAGCACAAAAGGAGGGGAGGGAAGAGGAGGGCCCCCGAAAGGCCCGAGGCTGCCTCCTACGTTAAGGCAGCCTACCATCCTTGGCTAAAACATCCAGACGTTCACCAAAGAGCCGCAGCCCCAAAAAGGGGAGCCCAGTTAGAGCCTTCTTAGCGGCAGTATCAGCTGCCCATTGACGCAGCCAAACAGAGCGGCACATAGCCACCAAAAGGGCAGAGGCCCTACCACTTAGCTGTACTACATCATCCATGGCAGTAAGGGCAAAGGCAACAAAATCAGAGCAAAGCAAAAGGGACCTATAGTCCTCCCCCCTGTTACCAGCCGTAGTGCCATCCAGGAGACACTTGAGCTGTTTCTTAAGAGCAATAGCTGTAATGGCAGCGGCACAGACCGGACGCAGCCCAGCCCCCACAAATGTAAAAGCATGGCAGGCCAGCTGATCCATGCGCCGGCCCTCGCTGTCCCCCAGTGTAGTAGTGTCAGGGGAAGGCATGACCGAGGTGTTGGACAGCCCCAGAACGGGAGCGTCCACCTCAGGGGGACAAGACCATTGCTTGACCAGGTCGGCAGGAATGGGATACCTCCTATCCCACCCCTTGGGCACCGCGGGCAATCTACTAGGACGTTCCCACTCCTTGAGCACCATATTAGTGAAATGGCTCTGCTCAGGGAACTCCAGACGCTGTTTATCAGGACGAAATAGCTCACCATGCTTCCTCTTAGCCACCTCAGGGGGGGCAATGTGCAAGATTTCAAAAATGTGAGCTAACAGGCTATCAGTGTCCTCAAGAAACCATGAGTCTTCCCCAGACGCAGACCCAGGGTCACTGCTGTAACCCTCCTGCTGGTCCCCAGAGGAGTCAGAGTCCTGAAAGAGTTCCCCCTCCTCTAGGGGGTAAAGGCCAACAAAAGTATCAGGTCCCTCATCCTCGTCAGGAAAGAGGGATGTCACGGGAGCCAGGTGCCGCGTCTTGCCAGAGGCCTTACGTGGAACAGGCCTGGAAAGCTGCCTTTCAATGCTGGCCACACGCAGTGCCAGAGCAGACTGTGACCCCCCGCTAGTATCCCCCTCACTGGGGGCTAAATTTAGGCACTGGGGGGTAGCAATGCCGAAGGGGGCCCAGAGCTGGGAAGAGAAGCGGGCAGCCCAGTCTGGAGCGCAAGGACACTTTGGGCGCACGGCACGCACACCGTGACACTGTTACTCACAGGGGATACCCCACACATGGAACACAGCCGGGATTGCCCCGAAGGACCCTGAAGCACGCTACCCCCAGAAGCCTCCATATGGTGATTAAGAAAGGCGCAATAGGCCAGCACAGGGTAAAGGCTAATAAGAGCCACCCGTGATGCCCCCCCCCCCCCCCCCCCCCACGGGATGCCCCCAGAAGCCAGTACGGGAAGATGTGGGGTGGTAAGGGGTAGGACCGGGAGAAACCACAACTAACAATTGTCCGCCTGAAAGACATAAGTAAAGACACATAAGCATCCCGCAGCACATGCCCCAAGGAAACCAAAACCCCCAAAGGGGACTCACGGACCAAGTAGGGCCAGGGACGGGGGGGGGACCCCAAAACGCCAGAACAAGTAAACAGTCCCCAAAAACACTCACCCCCTCAGAAGCCAGGACAGGAACTCCGTATCCCAGGTAGGCTCACCATAAAGCCTATGGCCGGCTCCCCTTTGTGTTACAGGGTCTGTGGCTTGGAGCAGCGCTCCCTGAGCACCTGACCCTAGTGCTCTTCTACCCTCACCCGATCCGTCAGCCGAGGCTGGGAGGCACAGAGGGTCCGGAAACGGGTGGAAATAGACCTGAAGGGCCGCAGGCTTGGCTGCCCCGCCCACCTGCGCAATACAGAGAGCCATCTTCTATCTTCGCAGAATCACTGCAGAGGAAACACTGGATAATTGGTGATTCCCTTTTTATAGGGGGCCGGGTGCAGCCACAACTCTTCTGCAGTGCACTGCGCCACCTTGTGGCAGAATACCCAGATGTAATGACTTCATGATTATACATGGGGGGTAATATCCTCCTATCACCAGGAGGGGGCAGATTATAGATTATACACTGGGGTAATATCCTCCTATCACCAGGAGGGGGCAGATTATAGATTATACACTGGGGTAATATCCTCCTATCACCAGGAGGGGGCAGACGTGTGCTGGAGATTATACACTGGGGTAATATCCTCCTATCACCAGGAGAGGGCAGACGTGTGCTGGAGATTATACACTGGGGTAATATCCTCCTATCACCAGGAGGGGGCAGATTATAGATTATACACTGGGGTAATATCCTCCTATCACCAGGAGAGGGCAGACGTGTGCTGGAGATTATACACTGGGGTAATATCCTCCTATCACCAGGAGGGGCAGACGTGTGCTGGAGATTATACACTGGGGTAATATCCTCCTATCACCAGGAGAGGGCAGACGTGTGCTGGAGATTATACACTGGGGTAATATCCTCCTATCACCAGGAGGGGCAGACGTGTGCTGGAGATTATACACTGGGGTAATATCCTCCTATCACCAGGAGGGGGCAGACGTGTGCTGGAGATTATACACTGGGGTAATATCCTCCTATCACCAGGAGAGGGCAGACGTGTGCTGGAGATTATACACTGGGGTAATATCCTCCCATCACCAGGAGGGGGCAGACGTGTGCTGGAGATTATACACTGGGGTAATATCCTCCTATCACCAGGAGAGGGCAGACGTGTGCTGGAGATTATACACTGGGGTAATATCCTCCCATCACCAGGAGGGGGCAGACGTGTGCTGGTGATTATACACTGGGGTAATATCCTCCTATCACCAGGAGGGGGCAGACGTGTGCTGGTGATTATACACTGGGGTAATATCCTCCTATCACCAGGAGGGGGCAGACGTGTGCTGGTGATTATACACTGGGGTAATATCCTCCTATCACCAGGAGGGGGCAGACGTGTGCTGGTGATTATACACTGGGGTAATATCCTCCTATCACCAGGAGGGGGCAGACGTGTGCTGGTGATTATACACTGGGGTAATATCCTCCCATCACCAGGAGGGGGCAGACGTGTGCCGGAGATTATACACTGGGGTATTATCCTCCTATCACCAGGAGGGGGCAGATTATAGATTATACACTGGGGTAATACCCTCCTATCACCAGGAGGGGGCAGATTATAGATTATACACTGGGGTAATACCCTCCTATCACCAGGAGGGGGCAGACGTGTGCTGGTGATTATACACTGGGGTAATATCCTCCTATCACCAGGAGGGGGCAGACGTGTGCTGGTGATTATACACTAGGGTAATATCCTCCTATCACCAGGAGGGGGCAGACGTGTGCTGGTGATTATACACTGGGGTAATATCCTCCCATCACCAGGAGGGGGCAGACGTGTGCCGGAGATTATACACTGGGGAAATATCCTCCTATCACCAGGAGGGGGCAGATTATAGATTATACACTGGGGTAATACCCTCCTATCACCAGGAGGGGGCAGATTATAGATTATACACTGGGGTAATATCCTCCTATCACCAGGAGGGGGCAGACGTGTGCTGGTGATTATACACTGGGGTAATATCCTCCCATCACCAGGAGGGGGCAGACGTGTGCCGGAGATTATACACTGGGGTATTATCCTCCTATCACCAGGAGGGGGCAGATTATAGATTATACACTGGGGTAATACCCTCCTATCACCAGGAGGGGGCAGATTATAGATTATACACTGGGGTAATACCCTCCTATCACCAGGAGGGGGCAGACGTGTGCTGGAGATTATACACTGGGGTAATATCCTCCTATCACCAGGAGGGGGCAGATTATAGATTATACACTGGGGTAATACCCTCCTATCACCAGGAGGGGGCAGACGTGTGCTGGAGATTATACACTGGGGTAATATCCTCCCATCACCAGGAGGGGGCAGACGTGTGCTGGAGATTATACACTGGGGTAATATCCTCCTATCACCAGGAGGGGGCAGACGTGTGCTGGTGATTATACACTGGGGTAATATCCTCCTATCACCAGGAGGGGGCAGATTATAGATTATACACTGGGGTAATACCCTCCTATCACCAGGAGGGGGCAGACGTGTGCTGGTGATTATACACTGGGGTAATATCCTCCTATCACCAGGAGAGGGCAGACGTGTGCTGGAGATTATACACTGGGGTAATATCCTCCTATCACCAGGAGGGGGCAGACGTGTGCTGGAGATTATACACTGGGGTAATATCCTCCTATCACCAGGAGGGGGCAGACGTGTGCTGGAGATTATTACACTGGGGTAATATCCTCCTATCACCAAGAGGGGGCAGACGTGTGCTGGAGATTATACACTGGGGTAATATCCTCCTATCACCAGGAGGGGGCAGATGTGTGCCGGAGATTATACACTGGGGTATTATCCTCCTATCACCAGGAGGGGGCAGATTATAGATTATACACTGGGGTATTATCCTCCTATCACCAGGAGGGGGCAGACGTGTGCCGGAGATTATACACTGGGGTAATATCCTCCTATCACCAGGAGGGGGCAGATTATTGATTATACACTGGGGTATTATCCTCCTATCACCAGGAGGGGGCAGATGTGTGCCGGAGATTATACACTGGGGTAATATCCTCCTATCACCAGGAGGGGGCAGATTATAGATTATACACTGGGGTATTATCCTCCTATCACCAGGAGGGGGCAGACGTGTGCCGGAGATTATACACTGGGATAATATCCTCCTATCACCAGGAGGGGGCAGATTATAGATTATACACTGGGGTAATATCCTCCTATCACCAGGAGGGGGCAGATTATAGATTATACACTGGGGTAATATCCTCCTATCACCAGGAGGGGGCAGACGTGTGCCGGAGATTATACACTGGGGTAATATCCTCCCATCACCAGGAGGGGGCAGATTATAGATTATACACTGGGGTAATATCCTCCTATCACCAGGAGGGGGCAGACATGTGCTGGAGATTATACACTGGGGTAATATCCTCCTATCACCAGGAGGGGGCAGATTATAGATTATACACTGGGGTAATATCCTCCTATCACCAGGAGGGGGCAGACATGTGCTGGAGATTATACACTGGGGTAATATCCTCCTATCACCAGGAGGGGGCAGATTATAGATTATACACTGGGGTAATATCCTCCTATCACCAGGAGGGGGCAGACGTGTGCCGGAGATTATACACTGGGGTATTATCCTTCTATCACCAGGAGGGGGCAGATTATAGATTATACACTGGGGTAATATCCTCCCATCACCAGCAGGGGGCCGTCATGTGACCTCCCAGAATCCCCCTCACCTCTCCGGTCAGCAGGGACATAATCTCCAGCGCCAGGTCCAGGATCTTCTCTGTGATGAGAGTCTGGTCCATCCTCGCAGCCATTGGTCGGCGCAGTGGGCGGGGTCAGGGTGAGTTACACAGAGCAGCCATTGGTCGGTCAGTGCTGTGGGCGGAGTTACTGCCAGGCCATTCTGAAAATGAGAAGAGAATTGTATGAGACATATTATATAATGATCTAATCCTGGCTGTTGATTGGCTGATGAAAGCTCCGCCCCCCAAACCCTGGAGAGATGGCCGAGAGAGAGCCGAGCCCATGAGGCCAGAGGAGGCTCTCCAATCCCATGACACAGGGGAGGAGGCTCTCCAATCCCATGACACAGGAGAGGAGGCTCTCCAATCCCAGGACACAGGAGGAGGCTCTCCAATCCCAGGACACAGGGGGAGGAGGCTCTCCAATCCCATGACACAGGGGGAGGAGGCTCTCCAATCCCAGGACACAGGGGGAGGAGGCTCTCCAATCCCAGGACACAGGGGGGGGGAGGCTCTCCAATCCCAGGACACAGGGGGAGGAGGCTCTCCAATCCCAGGACACAGGGGGGGGAGGAGGCTCTCCAATCCCAGGACACAGGGAGGAGGAGGCTCTCCAATCCCAGGACACAGGGGGGGGAGGAGGCTCTCCAATCCCAGGACACAGGGGGGAGGAGGAGACTCTCCAAACCCAGGACACAGGGGGGAGGAGGAGGCTCTCCAATCCCAGGACACAGGGGGGAGGAGGAGGCTCTCCAATCCCATGACACAGGGGGGAGGAGGCTCTCCAATCCCATGACACAGGGGGGAGGAGGCTCTCCAATCCCAGGACACAGGGGGAGGAGGCTCTCCAATCCCATGACACAGGGGAGGAGGCTCTCCAATCCCAGGACACAGGAGGAGGAGGCTCTCCAATCCCAGGACACAGGGGAGGAGGCTCTCCAATCCCAGGACACAGGGGAGGAGGCTCTCCAATCCCAGGACACAGGGGAGGAGGCTCTCCAATCCCAGGACACAGGGGAGGAGGCTCTCCAATCCCAGGACACAGGGGAGGAGGCTCTCCAATCCCAGGACACAGGGGAGGAGGCTCTCCAATCCCAGGACACAGGGGAGGAGGAGGCTCTCCAATCCCAGGACACAGGGGGAGGAGGCTCTCCAATCCCATGACACAGGGAGGAGGAGGCTCTCCAATCCCAGGACACAGGGGGGAGGAGGAGGCTCTCCAATCCCAGGACACAGGGGAGGAGGCTCTCCAATCCCAGGACACAGGGGAGGAGGCTCTCCAATCCCAGGACACAGGAGAGGAGGCTCTCCAATCCCAGGACACAGGGGGGAGGAGGCTCTCCAATCCCAGGACACAGGGGGGAGGAGGCTCTCCAATCCCAGGACACAGGGGAGGAGGCTCTCCAATCCCAGGACACAGGGGGAGGAGGAGGCTCTCCAATCCCAGGACACAGGGGAGGAGGCTCTCCAATCCCAGGACACAGGGGAGGAGGAGGCTCTCCAATCCCAGGACACAGGGGGAGGAGGCTCTCCAATCCCAGGACACAGGGGGAGGAGGCTCTCCAATCCCATGACACAGGGGGAGGAGGCTCTCTAATCCCAGGACACAGGGGGAGGAGGCTCTCCAATCCCATGACACAGGGGGAGGAGGCTCTCCAATCCCATGACACAGGAGGAGGAGGCTCTCCAATCCCATGACACAGGGGGAGGAGGCTCTCCAATCCCATGACACAGGAGGAGGAGGCTCTCCAATCCCAGGACACAGGAGGAGGAGGCTCTCCAATCCCATGACACAGGGGGAGGAGGCTCTCCAATCCCATGACACAGGAGGAGGAGGCTCTCCAATCCCAGGACACAGGGGGAGGAGGCTCTCCAATCCCAGGACACAGGGGGAGGAGGCTCTCTAATCCCAGGACACAGGGGGAGGAGGCTCTCCAATCCCATGACACAGGGGGAGGAGGCTCTCCAATCCCATGACACAGGAGGAGGAGGCTCTCCAATCCCATGACACAGGGGGAGGAGGCTCTCCAATCCCATGACACAGGAGGAGGAGGCTCTCCAATCCCAGGACACAGGAGGAGGAGGCTCTCCAATCCCAGGACACAGGGGGGAGGAGGCTCTCCAATCCCAGGACACAGGGGAGGAGGCTCTCCAATCCCAGGACACAGGGGAGGAGGCTCTCCAATCCCAGGACACAGGGGAGGAGGCTCTCCAATCCCATGACACAGGGGAGGAGGCTCTCCAATCCCAGGACACAGGGGGGGGAGGCTCTCCAATCCCATGACACAGGGGAGGAGGCTCTCCAATCCCAGGACACAGGAGGAGGAGGCTCTCCAATCCCATGACACAGGGGGAGGAGGCTCTCCAATCCCAGGACACAGGGGAGGAGGCTCTCCAATCCCAGGACACAGGGGGGAGGAGGAGGCTCTCCAATCCCATGACACAGGGGGAGGAGGAGGATCTCCAATCCCATGACACAGGGGGAGGAGGAGGCTCTCCAATCCCATGACACAGGGGGAGGAGGAGGCTCTCCAATCCCATGACACAGGGGGGAGGAGGAGGCTCTCCAATCCCATGACACAGGGAGGAGGAGGAGGCTCTCCAATCCCATGACACAGGGGGAGGAGGCTCTCCAATCCCAGGACACAGGGGAGGAGGAGGCTCTCCAATCCCAGGACACAGGAGGAGGAGGCTCTCCAATCCCATGACACAGGGGGAGGAGGAGGCTCTCCAATCCCAGGACACAGGGGAGGAGGAGGCTCTCCAATCCCATGACACAGGGGGGAGGAGGCTCTCCAATCCCATGACACAGGGAGGAGGAGGCTCTCCAATCCCAGGACACAGGGGGAGGAGGAGGCTCTCCAATCCCATGACACAGGGGGGAGGAGGCTCTCCAATCCCATGACACAGGGGGAGGAGGCTCTCCAATCCCAGGACACAGGGGGGAGGAGGAGGCTCTCCAATCGCATGACACAGGGGGGGGAGGAGGCTCTCCAATCCCATGACACAGGGGGAGGAGGCTCTCCAATCCCAGGACACAGGGGAGGAGGAGGCTCTCCAATCCCAGGACACAGGAGGAGGAGGCTCTCCAATCCCATGACACAGGGGGAGGAGGAGGCTCTCCAATCCCAGGACACAGGGAGGAGGAGGCTCTCCAATCCCATGACACAGGAGGAGGAGGCTCTCCAATCCCATGACACAGGGGAGGAGGCTCTCCAATCCCATGACACAGGGGAGGAGGCTCTCCAATCCCATGACACAGGAGGAGGAGGCTCTCCAATCCCAGGACACAGGGGGAGGAGGCTCTCCAATCCCATGACACAGGAGGAGGAGGCTCTCCAATCCCAGGACACAGGGGGAGGAGGCTCTCCAATCCCATGACACAGGAGGAGGCTCTCCAATCCCATGACACAGGAGGAGGAGGCTCTCCAATCCCAGGACACAGGGGAGGAGGCTCTCCAATCCCATGACACAGGAGGAGGAGGCTCTCCAATCCCATGACACAGGGGAGGAGGCTCTCCAATCCCATGACACAGGGGAGGAGGAGGCTCTCCAATCCCAGGACACAGGGGGAGGCGGCTCTCCAATCCCATGACACAGGGGAGGAGGCTCTCCAATCCCAGGACACAGGGAGGAGGAGGCTCTCCAATCCCAGGACACAGGGGGGAGGAGGCTCTCCAATCCCAGGACACAGGGGGGAGGAGGCTCTCCAATCCCAGGACACAGGGGGGAGGAGGCTCTCCAATCCCAGGACACAGGGGGGAGGAGGCTCTCCAATCCCAGGACACAGGGGGGAGGAGGAGGCTCTCCAATCCCATGACACAGGAGGAGGAGGCTCTCCAATCCCATGACACAGGAGGAGGAGGCTCTCCAATCCCATGACACAGGAGGAGGAGGCTCTCCAATCCCATGACACAGGAGGAGGAGGCTCTCCAATCCCAGGACACAGGGGGAGGAGGCTCTCCAATCCCAGGACACAGGAGGAGGAGGCTCTCCAATCCCAGGACACAGGAGGAGGAGGCTCTCCAATCCCAGGACACAGGAGGAGGAGGCTCTCCAATCCCATGACACAGGAGGAGGAGGCTCTCCAATCCCAGGACACAGGGGGAGGAGGCTCTCCAATCCCAGGACACAGGGGGGAGGAGGCTCTCCAATCCCATGACACAGGGGGAGGAGGAGGCTCTCCAATCCCAGGACACAGGGGGAGGAGGAGGCTCTCCAATCCCATGACACAGGGGGAGGAGGAGGCTCTCCAATCCCAGGACACAGGGGGAGGAGGCTCTCCAATCCCATGACACAGGGGGAGGAGGCTCTCCAATCCCATGGCACAGGGGGAGGAGGCTCTCCAATCCCATGACACAGGAGGAGGAGGCTCTCCAATCCCATGACACAGGGGAGGAGGCTCTCCAATCCCATGACACAGGGGAGGAGGCTCTCCAATCCCAGGACACAGGAGGAGGCTCTCCAATCCCAGGACACAGGGGGAGGAGGCTCTCCAATCCCATGACACAGGGGGAGGAGGCTCTCCAATCCCAGGACACAGGGGGAGGAGGCTCTCCAATCCCATGACACAGGAGGAGGAGGCTCTCCAATCCCAGGACACAGGGGGGGGAGGAGGCTCTCCAATCCCAGGACACAGGGAGGAGGAGGCTCTCCAATCCCAGGACACAGGGGGGGGAGGAGGCTCTCCAATCCCAGGACACAGGGGGGAGGAGGAGACTCTCCAAACCCAGGACACAGGGGGGAGGAGGAGGCTCTCCAATCCCAGGACACAGGGGGGAGGAGGAGGCTCTCCAATCCCATGACACAGGGGGGAGGAGGCTCTCCAATCCCATGACACAGGGGGGAGGAGGCTCTCCAATCCCAGGACACAGGGGGAGGAGGCTCTCCAATCCCATGACACAGGGGAGGAGGCTCTCCAATCCCAGGACACAGGAGGAGGAGGCTCTCCAATCCCAGGACACAGGGGAGGAGGCTCTCCAATCCCAGGACACAGGGGAGGAGGCTCTCCAATCCCAGGACACAGGGGAGGAGGCTCTCCAATCCCAGGACACAGGGGAGGAGGCTCTCCAATCCCAGGACACAGGGGAGGAGGCTCTCCAATCCCAGGACACAGGGGAGGAGGCTCTCCAATCCCAGGACACAGGGGAGGAGGAGGCTCTCCAATCCCAGGACACAGGGGGAGGAGGCTCTCCAATCCCATGACACAGGGAGGAGGAGGCTCTCCAATCCCAGGACACAGGGGGGAGGAGGAGGCTCTCCAATCCCAGGACACAGGGGAGGAGGCTCTCCAATCCCAGGACACAGGGGAGGAGGCTCTCCAATCCCAGGACACAGGAGAGGAGGCTCTCCAATCCCAGGACACAGGGGGGAGGAGGCTCTCCAATCCCAGGACACAGGGGGGAGGAGGCTCTCCAATCCCAGGACACAGGGGAGGAGGCTCTCCAATCCCAGGACACAGGGGGAGGAGGAGGCTCTCCAATCCCAGGACACAGGGGAGGAGGCTCTCCAATCCCAGGACACAGGGGAGGAGGAGGCTCTCCAATCCCAGGACACAGGGGGAGGAGGCTCTCCAATCCCAGGACACAGGGGGGAGGAGGCTCTCCAATCCCAGGACACAGGGGGAGGAGGCTCTCTAATCCCAGGACACAGGGGGAGGAGGCTCTCCAATCCCATGACACAGGGGGAGGAGGCTCTCCAATCCCATGACACAGGAGGAGGAGGCTCTCCAATCCCATGACACAGGGGGAGGAGGCTCTCCAATCCCATGACACAGGAGGAGGAGGCTCTCCAATCCCAGGACACAGGAGGAGGAGGCTCTCCAATCCCAGGACACAGGGGGGAGGCTCTCCAATCCCAGGACACAGGGGGGAGGAGGCTCTCCAATCCCAGGACACAGGGGAGGAGGCTCTCCAATCCCAGGACACAGGGGAGGAGGCTCTCCAATCCCATGACACAGGGGAGGAGGCTCTCCAATCCCAGGACACAGGGGGGGGAGGCTCTCCAATCCCATGACACAGGGGAGGAGGCTCTCCAATCCCAGGACACAGGAGGAGGAGGCTCTCCAATCCCATGACACAGGGGGAGGAGGCTCTCCAATCCCAGGACACAGGGGAGGAGGCTCTCCAATCCCAGGACACAGGGGGGAGGAGGAGGCTCTCCAATCCCATGACACAGGGGGAGGAGGAGGCTCTCCAATCCCATGACACAGGGGGAGGAGGAGGCTCTCCAATCCCATGACACAGGGGGAGGAGGAGGCTCTCCAATCCCATGACACAGGGGGGAGGAGGAGGCTCTCCAATCCCATGACACAGGGAGGAGGAGGAGGCTCTCCAATCCCATGACACAGGGGGAGGAGGCTCTCCAATCCCAGGACACAGGGGAGGAGGAGGCTCTCCAATCCCAGGACACAGGAGGAGGAGGCTCTCCAATCCCATGACACAGGGGGAGGAGGAGGCTCTCCAATCCCAGGACACAGGGGAGGAGGAGGCTCTCCAATCCCATGACACAGGGGGGAGGAGGCTCTCCAATCCCATGACACAGGGAGGAGGAGGCTCTCCAATCCCAGGACACAGGGGGAGGAGGAGGCTCTCCAATCCCATGACACAGGGGGGAGGAGGCTCTCCAATCCCATGACACAGGGGGAGGAGGCTCTCCAATCCCAGGACACAGGGGGGAGGAGGAGGCTCTCCAATCGCATGACACAGGGGGGGGAGGAGGCTCTCCAATCCCATGACACAGGGGGAGGAGGCTCTCCAATCCCAGGACACAGGGGAGGAGGAGGCTCTCCAATCCCAGGACACAGGAGGAGGAGGCTCTCCAATCCCATGACACAGGGGGAGGAGGAGGCTCTCCAATCCCAGGACACAGGGAGGAGGAGGCTCTCCAATCCCATGACACAGGAGGAGGAGGCTCTCCAATCCCATGACACAGGGGAGGAGGCTCTCCAATCCCATGACACAGGGGAGGAGGCTCTCCAATCCCATGACACAGGAGGAGGAGGCTCTCCAATCCCAGGACACAGGGGGAGGAGGCTCTCCAATCCCATGACACAGGAGGAGGAGGCTCTCCAATCCCAGGACACAGGGGGAGGAGGCTCTCCAATCCCATGACACAGGAGGAGGCTCTCCAATCCCATGACACAGGAGGAGGAGGCTCTCCAATCCCAGGACACAGGGGAGGAGGCTCTCCAATCCCATGACACAGGAGGAGGAGGCTCTCCAATCCCATGACACAGGGGAGGAGGCTCTCCAATCCCATGACACAGGGGAGGAGGAGGCTCTCCAATCCCAGGACACAGGGGGAGGCGGCTCTCCAATCCCATGACACAGGGGAGGAGGCTCTCCAATCCCAGGACACAGGGAGGAGGAGGCTCTCCAATCCCAGGACACAGGGGGGAGGAGGCTCTCCAATCCCAGGACACAGGGGGGAGGAGGCTCTCCAATCCCAGGACACAGGGGGGAGGAGGCTCTCCAATCCCAGGACACAGGGGGAGGAGGCTCTCCAATCCCAGGACACAGGGGGAGGAGGAGGCTCTCCAATCCCATGACACAGGAGGAGGAGGCTCTCCAATCCCATGACACAGGAGGAGGAGGCTCTCCAATCCCATGACACAGGAGGAGGAGGCTCTCCAATCCCAGGACACAGGGGGAGGAGGCTCTCCAATCCCAGGACACAGGAGGAGGAGGCTCTCCAATCCCAGGACACAGGAGGAGGAGGCTCTCCAATCCCAGGACACAGGAGGAGGAGGCTCTCCAATCCCATGACACAGGAGGAGGAGGCTCTCCAATCCCAGGACACAGGGGGAGGAGGCTCTCCAATCCCAGGACACAGGGGGGAGGAGGCTCTCCAATCCCATGACACAGGGGGAGGAGGAGGCTCTCCAATCCCAGGACACAGGGGGAGGAGGAGGCTCTCCAATCCCAGGACACAGGGGGAGGAGGAGGCTCTCCAATCCCATGACACAGGGGGAGGAGGAGGCTCTCCAATCCCAGGACACAGGGGGAGGAGGCTCTCCAATCCCATGACACAGGGGGAGGAGGAGGCTCTCCAATCCCAGGACACAGGGGGAGGAGGAGGCTCTCCAATCCCATGACACAGGGGGAGGAGGAGGCTCTCCAATCCCAGGACACAGGGGGAGGAGGAGGCTCTCCAATCCCAGGACACAGGAGGAGGAGGCTCTCCAATCCCATGACACAGGGGGGAGGAGGAGGCTCTCCAATCCCATGACACAGGGGGAGGAGGAGGCTCTCCAATCCCATGACACAGGGGGAGGAGGAGGCTCTCCAATCCCAGGACACAGGGGGAGGAGGAGGCTCTCCAATCCCAGGACACAGGGGGAGGAGGAGGCTCTCCAATCCCATGACACAGGGGGAGGAGGAGGCTCTCCAATCCCATGACACAGGGGGAGGAGGAGGCTCTCCAATCCCAGGACACAGGGGGAGGAGGCTCTCCAATCCCATGACACAGGGGGAGGAAGCTCTCCAATCCCAGGACACAGGGGGGAGGAGGCTCTCCAATCCCAGGACACAGGGGGGAGGAGGCTCTCCAATCCCATGACACAGGAGGAGGAGGCTCTCCAATCCCAGGACACAGGAGGAGGCTCTCCAATCCCAGGACACAGGGGGGAGGAGGCTCTCCAATCCCATGACACAGGGGGAGGAGGCTCTCCAATCCCAGGACACAGGGGGGAGGAGGAGGCTCTCCAATCCCAGGACACAGGGGGGAGGAGGAGGCTCTCCAATCCCAGGACACAGGGGAGGAGGCTCTCCAATCCCAGGACACAGGGGGGAGGAGGAGGCTCTCCAATCCCAGGACACAGGGGGGAGGAGGCTCTCCAATCCCAGGACACAGGGGGGAGGAGGAGGCTCTCCAATCCCAGGACACAGGGGGGAGGAGGCTCTCCAATCCCAGGACACAGGGGGAGGAGGCTCTCCAATCCCAGGACACAGGGGGGAGGAGGCTCTCCAATCCCAGGACACAGGGGGGAGGAGGAGGCTCTCCAATCCCAGGACACAGGGGGGAGGAGGAGGCTCTCCAATCCCAGGACACAGGGGGGAGGAGGCTCTCCAATCCCAGGACACAGGGGGGAGGAGGAGGCTCTCCAATCCCAGGACACAGGGGGGAGGAGGAGGCTCTCCAATCCCAGGACACAGGGGGGAGGAGGCTCTCCAATCCCAGGACACAGGGGGGAGGAGGAGGCTCTCCAATCCCAGGACACAGGGGGGAGGAGGCTCTCCAATCCCAGGACACAGGGGGGAGGAGGAGGCTCTCCAATCCCAGGACACAGGGGGAGGAGGCTCTCCAATCCCAGGACACAGGGGGGAGGAGGCTCTCCAATCCCAGGACACAGGGGGGAGGAGGAGGCTCTCCAATCCCAGGACACAGGGGGGAGGAGGAGGCTCTCCAATCCCAGGACACAGGGGGGAGGAGGAGGCTCTCCAATCCCAGGACACAGGGGGGAGGAGGAGGCTCTCCAATCCCAGGACACAGGGGGAGGAGGCTCTCCAATCCCAGGACACAGGGGGGAGGAGGCTCTCCAATCCCAGGACACAGGGGGAGGAGGAGGCTCTCCAATCCCAGGACACAGGGGGAGGAGGCTCTCCAATCCCAGGACACAGGGGGGAGGAGGAGGCTCTCCAATCCCAGGACACAGGGGGAGGAGGCTCTCCAATCCCATGACACAGGGGGAGGAGGCTCTCCAATCCCAGGACACGGGGGGAGGAGGCTCTCCAATCCCAGGACACAGGGGGAGGAGGCTCTCCAATCCCAGGACACAGGGGGAGGAGGCTCTCCAATCCCAGGACACAGGGGGGAGGAGGAGGCTCTCCAATCCCAGGACACAGGGGGGAGGAGGAGGCTCTCCAATCCCAGGACACAGGGGGGAGGAGGAGGCTCTCCAATCCCAGGACACAGGGGGGAGGAGGAGGCTCTCCAATCCCAGGACACAGGGGGGAGGAGGAGGCTCTCCAATCCCAGGACACAGGGGGGAGGAGGAGGCTCTCCAATCCCAGGACACAGGGGGGAGCAGGAGGCTCTCCAATCCCAGGACACAGGGGAGGAGGCTCTCCAATCCCAGGACACGGGGGGAGGAGGCTCTCCAATCCCAGGACACAGGGGGAGGAGGCTCTCCAATCCCAGGACACAGGGGGAGGAGGCTCTCCAATCCCAGGACACAGGGGGAGGAGGCTCTCCAATCCCATGACACAGGGGAGGAGGAGGCTCTCCAATCCCATGACACAGGGGGGAGGAGGCTCTCCAATCCCAGGACACAGGGGGGAGGAGGAGGCTCTCCAATCCCAGGACACAGGGGGAGGAGGAGGCTCTCCAATCCCAGGACACAGGGGGGAGGAGGAGGCTCTCCAATCCCAG
This sequence comes from Gastrophryne carolinensis, assembly GCA_027917425.1. Lineage (NCBI taxonomy): Eukaryota > Metazoa > Chordata > Amphibia > Anura > Microhylidae > Gastrophryne > Gastrophryne carolinensis. The sequence goes on from CM051235.1 coordinate 631,157,649, forward strand.
GACACAGGGGGGAGGAGGAGGCTCTCCAATCCCAGGACACAGGGGGGAGGAGGAGGCTCTCCAATCCCAGGACACAGGGGGGAGGAGGAGGCTCTCCAATCCCAGGACACAGGGGGGAGGAGGAGGCTCTCCAATCCCAGGACACAGGGGGGAGGAGGCTCTCCAATCCCAGGACACAGGGGGGAGGAGGAGGCTCTCCAATCCCATGACACAGGGGGAGGAGGCTCTCCAATCCCAGGACACAGGGGAGGAGGCTCTCCAATCCCAGGACACAGGGGAGGAGGCTCTCCAATCCCATAACACAGGGGGGAGGAGGCTCTCCAATCCCAGGACACAGGGGGGAGGAGGAGGCTCTCCAATCCCAGGACACAGGGGAGGAGGCTCTCCAATCCCATGACACAGGGGGGAGGAGGCTCTCCAATCCCAGGACACAGGAGGAGGAGGAGGCTCTCCAATCCCATGACACAGGGGGGAGGAGGCTCTCCAATCCCATGACACAGGGGGGAGGAGGAGGCTCTCCAATCCCAGGACACAGGGGGGAGGAGGAGGCTCTCCAATCCCAGGACACAGGGGGGAGGAGGCTCTCCAATCCCATGACACAGGGGGGAGGAGGCTCTCCAATCCCAGGACACAGGGGGGAGGAGGCTCTCCAATCCCATGACACAGGGGGGAGGAGGAGGCTCTCCAATCCCAGGACACAGGGGGGAGGAGGCTCTCCAATCCCATGACACAGGGGGGAGGAGGAGGCTCTCCAATCCCAGGACACAGGGGGGAGGAGGCTCTCCAATCCCAGGACACAGGGGGGAGGAGGAGGCTCTCCAATCCCAGGACACAGGGGGGAGGAGGCTCTCCAATCCCAGGACACAGGGGGGAGGAGGCTCTCCAATCCCAGGACACAGGGGGGAGGAGGAGGCTCTCCAATCCCAGGACACAGGGGGGAGGAGGAGGCTCTCCAATCCCAGGACACAGGGGGAGGAGGCTCTCCAATCCCAGGACACAGGGGGGAGGAGGAGGCTCTCCAATCCCAGGACACAGGGGGAGGAGGCTCTCCAATCCCAGGACACAGGGGGGAGGAGGAGGCTCTCCAATCCCAGGACACAGGGGGAGGAGGCTCTCCAATCCCATGACACAGGGGGAGGAGGCTCTCCAATCCCATGACACAGGGGAGGAGGCTCTCCAATCCCAGGACACAGGGGAGGAGGCTCTCCAATCCCAGGACACGGGGGGAGGAGGCTCTCCAATCCCAGGACACAGGGGGAGGAGGCTCTCCAATCCCATGACACAGGGGAGGAGGAGGCTCTCCAATCCCAGGACACAGGGGGGAGGAGGAGGCTCTCCAATCCCAGGACACAGGGGGGAGGAGGAGGCTCTCCAATCCCAGGACACAGGGGGGAGGAGGAGGCTCTCCAATCCCAGGACACAGGGGGGAGGAGGAGGCTCTCCAATCCCAGGACACAGGGGGGAGGAGGAGGCTCTCCAATCCCAGGACACAGGGGGGAGGAGGAGGCTCTCCAATCCCAGGACACAGGGGGGAGGAGGAGGCTCTCCAATCCCAGGACACAGGGGAGGAGGCTCTCCAATCCCAGGACACGGGGGGAGGAGGCTCTCCAATCCCATGACACAGGGGAGGAGGAGGCTCTCCAATCCCAGGACACAGGGGGGAGGAGGCTCTCCAATCCCAGGACACAGGGGGGAGGAGGCTCTCCAATCCCAGGACACAGGGGGGAGGAGGCTCTCCAATCCCAGGACACAGGGGGGAGGAGGCTCTCCAATCCCAGGACACAGGGGGGAGGAGGAGGCTCTCCAATCCCAGGACACAGGGGAGGAGGAGGCTCTCCAATCCCATGACACAGGAGGAGGAGGCTCTCCAATCCCAGGACACAGGGGGAGGAGGAGGCTCTCCAATCCCAGGACACAGGGGGGAGGAGGAGGCTCTCCAATCCCAGGACACAGGGGGGAGGAGGAGGCTCTCCAATCCCAGGACACAGGGGGGAGCAGGAGGCTCTCCAATCCCAGGACACAGGGGAGGAGGCTCTCCAATCCCAGGACACAGGGGGGAGGAGGAGGCTCTCCAATCCCAGGACACAGGGGGAGGAGGCTCTCCAATCCCAGGACACAGGGGGGAGGAGGAGGCTCTCCAATCCCAGGACACAGGGAGGAGGCTCTCCAATCCCATGACACAGGGGGGAGGAGGCTCTCCAATCCCAGGACACAGGAGGAGGAGGAGGCTCTCCAATCCCATGACACAGGGGGGAGGAGGAGGCTCTCCAATCCCAGGACACAGGGGGGAGGAGGCTCTCCAATCCCAGGACACAGGGGAGGAGGCTCTCCAATCCCAGGACACAGGGGAGGAGGCTCTCCAATCCCAGGACACAGGGGGGAGGAGGCTCTCCAATCCCATGACACAGGGGGGAGGAGGAGGCTCTCCAATCCCAGGACACAGGGGGGAGGAGGCTCTCCAATCCCAGGACACAGGGAGGAGGAGGCTCTCCAATCCCAGGACACAGGGAGGAGGAGGCTCTCCAATCCCAGGACACAGGGAGGAGGAGGCTCTCCAATCCCATGACACAGGGGGAGGAGGCTCTCCAATCCCATGACACAGGGGGGAGGAGGCTCTCCAATCCCAGGACACAGGAGGAGGAGGCTCTCCAATCCCAGGACACAGGGGGGAGGAGGCTCTCCAATCCCATGACACAGGGGGGAGGAGGCTCTCCAATCCCAGGACACAGGGGGAGGAGGCTCTCCAATCCCATGACACAGGGGGAGGAGGCTCTCCAATCCCATGACACAGGGGGGAGGAGGCTCTCCAATCCCAGGACACAGGAGGAGGAGGCTCTCCAATCCCAGGACACAGGGGGAGGAGGCTCTCCAATCCCATGACACAGGGGGGAGGAGGCTCTCCAATCCCAGGACACAGGGGGAGGAGGCTCTCCAATCCCAGGACACAGGGGGAGGAGGCTCTCCAATCCCATGACACAGGGAGGAGGAGGCTCTCCAATCCCATGACACAGGGGAGGAGGCTCTCCAATCCCATGACACAGGGGGGAGGAGGCTCTCCAATCCCAGGACACAGGGGGAGGAGGCTCTCCAATCCCAGGACACAGGGGAGGAGGAGGCTCTCCAATCCCATGACACAGGGAGGAGGAGGCTCTCCAATCCCAGGACACAGGGGAGGAGGCTCTCCAATCCCATGACACAGGGGAGGAGGCTCTCCAATCCCATGACACAGGGGAGGAGGCTCTCCAATCCCATGACACAGGGGAGGAGGCTCTCCAATCCCATGACACAGGGGAGGAGGCTCTCCAATCCCATGACACAGGGGGGGGAGGAGGCTCTCCAATCCCAGGACACAGGGAGGAGGAGGCTCTCCAATCCAGGACACAGGGGGGAGGAGGCTCTCCAATCCCATGACAAAGGGGAGGAGGCTCTCCAATCCCATGACACGGGGGGGGAGGAGGCTCTCCAATCCCATGACACAGGGGGGGGAGGAGGCTCTCCAATCCCATGACACAGGGGGGGGAGGAGGCTCTCCAATCCCATGACACAGGGGGGGGAGGAGGCTCTCCAATCCCAGGACACAGGGAGGAGGAGGCTCTCCAATCCCAGGACACAGGGAGGAGGAGGCTCTCCAATCCCAGGACACAGGGAGGAGGAGGCTCTCCAATCCCATGACACAGGAGGAGGAGGCTCTCCAATCCCATGACACAGGGGGGAGGATGCTCTCCAATCCCATGACACGGGGGGGGGGCTCTCCAATCCCATGACACAGGAGGAGGAGGCTCTCCAATCCCATGACACAGGAGGAGGCTCTCCAATCCCAGGACACAGGGAGGAGGAGGCTCTCCAATCCCAGGACACAGGGGGAGGAGGCTCTCCAATCCCATGACACAGGGGGAGGAGGCTCTCCAATCCCAGGACACAGGGGGAGGCTCTCCAATCCCATGACACAGGGGGAGGAGGCTCTCCAATCCCATGACACAGGAGGAGGCTCTCCAATCCCATGACACAGGAGGAGGAGGCTCTCCAATCCCATGACACAGGAGGAGGCTCTCCAATCCCATGACACAGGAGGAGGAGGCTCTCCAATCCCATGACACAGGGGGAGGAGGCTCTCCAATCCCATGACACAGGAGGAGGAGGCTCTCCAATCCCAGGACACAGGGGAGGAGGCTCTCCAATCCCATGACACAGGGGGAGGAGGCTCTCCAATCCCATGACACAGGGGGAGGAGGCTCTCCAATCCCAGGACACAGGAGGAGGCTCTCCAATCCCATGACACAGGAGGAGGAGGCTCTCCAATCCCATGACACAGGGGGAGGAGGCTCTCCAATCCCATGACACAGGAGGAGGAGGCTCTCCAATCCCAGGACACAGGGGGGAGGAGGCTCTCCAATCCCATGACACAGGGGGAGGAGGCTCTCCAATCCCAGGACACAGGAGGAGGCTCTCCAATCCCATGACACAGGAGGAGGAGGCTCTCCAATCCCATGACACAGGGGGAGGAGGCTCTCCAATCCCATGACACAGGAGGAGGAGGCTCTCCAATCCCAGGACACAGGGGGGAGGAGGCTCTCCAATCCCATGACACAGGGGGAGGAGGCTCTCCAATCCCATGACACAGGGGGAGGAGGCTCTCCAATCCCAGGACACAGGGGGGAGGAGGCTCTCCAATCCCATGACACAGGGGGAGGAGGCTCTCCAATCCCAGGACACAGGAGGAGGAGGAGGCTCTCCAATCCCATGACACAGGGGGAGGATGCTCTCCAATCCCATGACACAGGAGGAGGCTCTCCAATCCCATGACACAGGGGAGGAGGCTCTCCAATCCCATGACACAGGAGGAGGAGGAGGCTCTCCAATCCCATGACACAGGGGGGGAGGCTCTCCCCTGACCCCAGCACCCCTCTGTAACACTGTACACCGCCACAGCCTATGAGAGTGCCATATGCGCAGCCATAGCAACACTTACCGGCAGCGGGAGAACATGTCCCAAACTTCTCCTCACTTCCCCCGTCACGTGACACCGAGGATCGCCGGGCAAGGCTGAGGCTGCCAGTGACGTCACAGTAAGGGCAGGATCACTTTATATAGTCCATGTATCGGGTGTCATGAGATACACGCGGCCATCTTGGATAAGGGAAAGCCTCGCTTCCTATTGGTCAGCGCCCCCTAGTGGCCTCTCTATAGGAATATATGGAGGGTTATGGGTCACTTCCCCCTAGTGGCCTCTCTATAGGAATATATGGAGGGTTATGGGTCACTTCCCCCTAGTGGCCTCTCTATAGGAATATATGGAGGGTTATGGGTCACTTCCCCCTAGTGGCCTCTCTATAGGAATATATGGAGGGTTATGGGTCACTTCCCCCTAGTGGCCTCTCTATAGGAATATATGGAGGATTATGGTGTCACCTCCCCCTAGTGGTCTCTCTATAGGAATATATGGAGGGTTATGGTGTCACCTCCCCCTAGTGGCCTCTCTGTAGGAATATATGGAGCGTTATGGTGTCACTGCCCCATAGTGAATTATTTCTTTCTCTCTTTCTTCCTTCCTTCCTACCTCTATTGCGCTCTTGCTCCCTTCTTTCTTTTTTCTTTCTTCCTCCATTCTTTCTTTATTTCTTTCTTTTTTCCTCCCTTCTTTTTTTTCTTCCTCCATTCCTTCTTTCTTCCTTCCTTTCTTGCGCTCTGCCTCCGTTTTTTCTTTCTTCTCTCTTCTCTTTCCTTCTTCCTTTCTTCCTACCTCCCTCTCTTACTCTCTTCTGCCTTCATACCTGCCTTCTTTCTTTCTTCTTTCCTTCCTTTCGTCATTACTTTCTTTCTTCCTCCCTTCGTTCGTTCTTTCTTCCTTCCTACCTCCCTCTCTTCTTCCTTCCTTCCTACCTCCCTCTCTTCTTCCTTCATTCCTTTCTTCTTTTCTTTCTCCCTTCTTTCTTTCTTTCTTCATTCCCTTCTTCCTTCCTTCCTACCTCCTTCTCTTGCTCTCTTCCTCCCTTCTTTCTTTATTTCTTCCTTCTTTCCTTCCCCCATTCCTTCCTCCCTTCTTTCTTTCTCTTTCTTCTTTCCTTCCCCCCTTTCTTCTTCCTTCCTTTTTCCTTCCTCCCTTCTTTCTTTATTTCTAACTTATTTCCTTCCTTCCTTTCTACCTCCCTCTCTTCCTTCTTTCTTCCTACCTCCCACTCTTCTTCCTTCCTTCCCCCCTCCCTCTCGTCCACTCTCTTGCACTTTTTTTATTCCTTTCTTCCTTCCTCCCTTCTTCCTTCCTACCTCCCTCTCTTCTTCCTTCCTTCCCCCTCCCTCTCTTGCTCTCTTCCTCCCTGCTTTCTTTCTTCCTTCTTTCCTTCCTCCCTCTCTTGCTTTCTTCCTCGCTTCTTTCTTTATTTCTTCCTTCTTTCCTTCCTTCATTCATTTCTTCCTTCCTCTCTTCTGTAAAGGAATGGTCCAGCTTAAGTTAAGAAACCTCAAATACCCCAGGTTGGAGTGCTCCTTTATTCCCCCTGTTATAAATGCACACGTCCGTATCTCCCTTCAGGAAGAAATAATTAGCATGTATGTGCTGAATAGCTCAGAGGACAGACCTTCCCCCCCCCCCCCCCCCCCCCCCCCCCCGCTGGTCTTGTCACACCTTAGGCTGGGAAGCTGCCGGCCAGTCTGTAGCTGGCTCCACCCCTGGCTGTGAATTTGTCATAGCAAGGATTAAATCGCAGACTAGCGGCACCAACGGAAATTGCTCCATACCTGCGCGCCCATTTGTCGCAGCGCCAAACCAGTTAGGCTCACAAAACCGCACATGGGGATAGGTTATGAAGGAATAGGAAATACAGGAGATCTAAGGTTCTGGTCAGCGTAGGAACCCGATTTCTGGACTCATTGCTTGCACGGCGTCCAGCCCGACAGTTTGGTACTGATTCCAAGGCCATACGACCCCCCTGCGCCAAGCTATAACCTCTAAAGGGTTTTAAGGCAAAAACACACGCCAGAACCATAGGAGGTGACGGCCCATCCCACAGAGGGGAGGGGGGCAGAGAGCCCTTGCAGCATAAATAGGGTGGTGTGGAACCAGGTAATGGTCACTCATCTGGAGGGGATATGCGGTCAGCATACTGGGGGTGGCCATCACACCCCTTGTGAGAACTCCCCATCATCACTACTACTTTGCAACTGCATACTAAGGTAACTGCTTATTGTTTCTCTGTGTAATGCACTCAATCCTGTAACCATCTCAGAATAACATAATTGTATCATCTGTATCATATATTACATCATAGTTAAATGCTTGTTAACTCTGCCTAGTGTGCTTATAGCATTAAAACTTACATTTTAACTTGAGTGATCTGTTGCCTTAAACCAAGAATCTGTGTGTCCGTGGCTTCGGGCCTTGTATCCCTGGTTGGAGGGGTCGGACAAAGGGTTTTGGGAACGCTGTCTGTGTGCACGGAGGTCCCTGGTTTGTACTTGGGACCACGTGACCGCGGTTCCCTGACACCTTCTTTCTTAATTTCTTCCTTTTTTCCTTTCTACCTCCCTCTCTTCTTCCTTCCTTCCCCTCTCCCTGTCTTGCTCTCTTCTTCCCTTCTTTTTTTCTCCTTCCTTCCCTCTTTCTGCTTCTTTTCTTTCTGTCACTCATTCTTTGCTTATTACTTTCTTTCCTGTTTTTTTTTTTTATTATTCTTTATATCTATTCTTTTTCTTTCTGTCGTTCCTTCCAATATTTTTTATTTCTCACCCAGACACCAGCTCACCAAGAGACCGCTCACCCAAACACCCGCTCACCCAAACACCCGCTCATTTGGCAATTCAAAGTGTTTCTATTGTTGGAACTGTTACAATGTATCTCCTATCCATCCCTCAATGAGGGGGCGTGGCTTCATCCATCCCTCAATGAGGGGCGTGGCTTCAGCTATCCCTCAATAAGGGTGTGTGGCTTCATCTATCCCTCAATGAGGGGCGTGGCTTCAGCTATCCCTCAATAAGGGTGTGTGGCTTCATCTATCCCTCAATGAGGAGGTGTGGCATAATTTACATATGGTTCCTCTTTGAGGTGTAACATGCAGATCTGCAGCAATAAATGATTAATTTGACTATTCAAATTGTTTCTATTGTTGGAACTGTTACAATGTGTCTCCTATCCATCCGTCAATGAGGGGGCGTGGCTGCCTCCATCCCTCAATGAGGGGGCGTGGCTTCATCCATCCCTCAGTGAGAGAGTGTGGCTTCATCCATCCCTCAATGAGGGGGCGTGGCTTCTTCCATCCCTCAATGAGGGGGCATTTCCTAACTTAACAACTGTCCCGCTTTCCCATCTATAAAAATTGCTAGGTATGCACGGGCCTGGTGCTACATACCTGCAGTGTCCCTATGGTATGTTCTCCCCTGGTCCTCACCCAGGGATAACATGTGTTCTGCTTGTCACCTGCACGCGCTTTCTACCTGTTCCCTCTCATCTCTGGGACTTGTACAGGGGCCACAGACCTCACAGTGCTGTATATTGTGCTGGGAGTATAAAACATCGGAACGCATGATCTCTCCCTCCTGCTGTGACTATAACTAACAAGAGGAGTCATCTTGAAAATCCTGACATTGTGTTACATTGTTACAGCCAGGCTGCAGCTGATGTATCATCGTTTCTAAGTGTTATCAGCTGTGATACATTATAAAGCAGTCACAAGCCTGTCATTAAAATGAAAACAGCTCACAGCCGGTTCCCAGCTTTCTGTGATGTGTGCATTGTGCTGCTGTGACTATAACTAACAAGAGCAGTCATCCTGAAAAGCCTGACATTGTGTTACCTTGTAACAACCGGGCTGCAGCTGATGTATCATTATTGTTTCTATTGTTATCAGCTGTGATACATTGCAAAGCAGTCACAGGCCTGTTTTTGTAATGTAAACAGCTTGAGATCAATAGGGCTTATTAGGAAACTTAAAGGGACTGACCACCCATGTAGAAAAGCAGCGTACTCACCTTTTGTCTCCTGAAAGCTGATTGGTTGGCAACTCAGCCAATGACAGCCGGGCATCCTGCGTTGCTCCTGACCCAATCTGTGTGGGGCTCACACCTCCCTGCCATCTGATGCGGGAGCGCTGCCACACCCTCTGCATTCATTACAGTTGAGGGGGTGTGTCCTGAGGCTTCGGGGACAAAAGGCGATTACGCGTCTAATCGGAGCGGAATCTTGTGCCTATTAAAGGGACGGTCCAGGCTAATTAACTTGTGTGGATCATTGGAGCATCCGCGATGAGGTGACTGCATTGTCTTCTATGAGGAGGAGAAGGGGCGGGGCTTCGTCTCATACATCTCAATAGAAGACAATGGGGCGGCATCCCATCAACCAAAGTTATTTAAACTGGACCGTCCCTTTTAAATTGAGTCGCAGGACCAGCGATTGACGGGGGTTTGAGTGGCAGGACCATAAATGGAGTGGGCGTGTCAGTCCTCAGCACACCCCCTCCATTACAATACATTGAGCGGGCGTGTCAGACTGCGGCACACACCCGCTATTGCAACACATGGAGAGAGGGGGCGTGCCCGTGCCCCTGTGACCTGACATGCACTGGACTGGACAAGATGTCAATCACTGGCCTAGGACCAATCAGCTGCGGGGGACAATAGGCGAGCACACATTGGTTTTTGATTAGTGTGGTCAGTACCTTTAAGGCTGCACAGCGACCACTTCCTGTGTATCTGATGTTTCTGGAAAGCAGAAGGGGCCGTGGTCAGCGGTGTAACCCCCGGGGGGCCCAGGAGGTCAGGGGGGCCATGAGGTCTGGGGGGGCCATGCAGTCAGGGGGGCACATGAGGTCAGGGGGGCACATGAGGTCAGGGGGGCACATGAGGTCAGGGGGTCCCATGCAGTCAGGGGGGCACATGAGGTCAGGGGGGCACATGAGGTCAGGGGGTCCCATGCAGTCAGGGGGGCACATGAGGTCAGGGGGGCACATGAGGTCAGGGGGGCACATGAGGTCTGGGGAGCCTATGAGGTCAGGGGGGCACATGAGGTCAGGGGGGCACATGAGGTCAGGGGGGCACATGAGGTCAGGGGGGCACATGAGGTCAGGGGGGCACATGAGGTCAGGGGGGACCCATGAGGTCGGGGGGCCCATGAGGTCAGGGGGTACCTATAAGTCAAAGGGGTACATGAGGTCGGGGGGGCACATGAGGTCAGGGGGGCCATGAAGTCAGGGGAGCCCATGAGGTCAGGGGAGCCCATGAGGTCAGGGGGGCACATGAGGTCAGGGGGGCACATGAGGTCAGGGGGGCACATGAGGTCAGGGGGGCACATGAGGTCAGGGGGGCACATGAGGTCAGGGGGGCACATGAGGTCAGGGGGTCCCATGCGGTCAGGGGGTCCCATGCAGTCAGGGGGGCACATGAGGTCAGGGGGTCCCATGAGGTCAGGGGGTCCCATGCAGTCAGGGGGGCACATGAGGTCAGGGGGGCACATGAGGTCAGGGGGGCACATGAGGTCTGGGGAGCCTATGAGGTCAGGGGGGCACATGAGGTCAGGGGGGCACATGAGGTCAGGGGGGCACATGAGGTCTGGGGAGCCTATGAGGTCAGGGGGGCACATGAGGTCAGGGGGGCACATGAGGTCAGGGGGGCACATGAGGTCAGGGGGGCACATGAGGTCAGGGGGGCACATGAGGTCAGGGGGGCACATGAGGTCTGGGGGGACCCATGAGGTCGGGGGGCCCATGAGGTCAGGGGGTACCTATAAGTCAAAGGGGTACATGAGGTCGGGGGGGCACATGAGGTCGGGGGGAGCACATGAGGTCAGGGGGGCACATGAGGTCAGGGGGGCACATGAGGTCAGGGGAGCCCATGAGGTCGGGGGGGCCCATGAGGTCGGGGGGTGCCTATAAGTCAAAGGGGTACATGAGGTCGGGGGGGTACATGAGGTCAGGGGGGCACATGAGGTCAGGGGGGCACATGAGGTCAGGGGGGCACATGAGGTCAGGGGGGCCCATGAGGTCGGGGGGGCCCATGAGGTCGGGGGGTGCCTATAAGTCAAAGGGGTACATGAGGTCGGGGGGGTACATGAGGTCAGGGGGTGCCTATAAGTCAAAGGGGTACATGAGGTCGGGGGGGGTACATGAAGTCAGGGGGGAACATGAGGTCTGGGGAGCCCATGAAGTCAGGGGGGCACATGAGGTCTGGGGAGCCCATGAAGTCAGGGGGGCACATGAGGTCTGGGGAGCCCATGAAGTCAGGGGGGCACATGAGGTCTGGGGAGCCCATGAAGTCAGGGGGGGCACATGAGGTCTGGGGAGCCCATGAAGTCAGGGGGGCACATGAGGTCTGGGGAGCCCATGAAGTCAGGGGGGGCACATGAGGTCTGGGGAGCCCATGAAGTCAGGGGGGTACATGAGGTCTGGGGAGCCCATGAAGTCAGGGGGGGCACATGAGGTCTGGGGAGCCCATGAAGTCAGGGGGACACGAGGTCTGGGGAGCCCATGAAGTCAGGGGGGACCCATGAGGTCAGGGGGGCACATGAGGTCTGGGGGGCACATGAGGTCTGGGGGGACCCGTGAGGTCGGGGACCCGTGAGGTTGGGGAGGCACATGAGGTCAGGGGGGCCCATGAGGTCAGGGGGTACCTATAAGTCAAAGGGGTACATGAGGTCGGGGGGGCACATGAGGTCAGGGGGGTACATGAGGTCAGGGGGTCCCATGCAGTCAAAGGGGCACATGAGGTCTGGGGAGCCCATGAAGTCAGGGGGGCACATGAGGTCTGGGGAGCCCATGAAGTCAGGGGGGCACATGAGGTCTGGGGAGCCCATGAAGTCAGGGGGGCACATGAGGTCTGGGGAGCCCATGAAGTCAGGGGGGCACATGAGGTCAGGGGGGCACATGAGGTCTGGGGAGCCCATGAAGTCAGGGGGGCACATGAGGTCTGGGGAGCCCATGAAGTCAGGGGGGCACATGAAGTCAGGGGGACACGAGGTCTGGGGAGCCCATGAAGTCAGGGGGGCACATGAGGTCTGGGGGGACCCATGAGGTTGGGGAGGCACATGAGGTCAGGGGGTACCTATAAGTCAAAGGGGTACATGAGGTCGGGGGGGTACATGAGGTCGGGGGGGGCACATGAAGTCAGGGGGGCACATGAGGTCTGGGGAGCCCATGAAGTCAGGGGGGCACATGAAGTCAGGGGGGCACATGAGGTCTGGGGAGCCCATGAAGTCAGGGGGGCACATGAAGTCAGGGGGGCACATGAAGTCAGGGGAGCCCATGAAGTCAGGGGGGCACATGAAGTCAGGGGGGCACATGAGGTCAGGGGGGCACATGAAGTCAGGGGGGCACATGAAGTCAGGGGGGGCACGAGGTCTGGGGAGCCCATGAAGTCAGGGGGACACATGAAGTCAGGGGGGCACATGAGGTCTGGGGAGCCCATGAAGTCAGGGGGGCACATGAGGTCTGGGGAGCCCATGAAGTCAGGGGGGCACATGAAGTCAGGGGGGCACGAGGTCTGGGGAGCCCATGAAGTCAGGGGGGCACATGAAGTCAGGGGGGCACATGAGGTCAGGGAGGCCCCGGCCTTTTCAGATTTGTAGACATAGAAGAAGCGCGGCAGTGTCTCTGCTTTATTATCCTAATTGTATCCAAACAGAAATAAGGGGCGAGTGCGCGATGCCGGGGCCGGGCCCCATCTGACGTCTGCACCGGGGCCCCGGACACACCGCAATCCGCCATAGCAGTCAATAAACTTTATTTACACTCGCATCCCAGCGGGGGAGCGCCATTGTCATGTGACACGTCCTCCATTCATCTGTACAGAGGAGGCCGGGGGCCCACCACTCACATTAGCGCTTGTATGTCCTGCATGTGCGTGGCCGAGTCACAAGGTGCCCTATTGGGGGGGTAAGTCCCGACTTCCCACTGCCCCAATCCTAACCCGAGCTCTAACAGTAAATGATGACCAGCCCTGGATTCCTGCCGTTAGCTCTTCATGATGCCTTGTAAAACTTTCTGATGTTCGCTTTGTGGCCTGTCGCCTGCCCTAGAATCCCGTCTCTTCTCGTCTGCGTCCTCCAGGTGATCTACGAGAACCCGAGATCGAACGATGGGACGGCCGTGATTCAGACCCCGATCCCGTACCTCGCAGGTGTCCATGATTTGGAGGGACTGTCCCGCTGTCCTGCATTGTCCTTCCTGCAGATCTGCAGCAATAAATGATTCATTTGCCTCTTTCAAAGTGTTTCTATTGTTGTAACTGTTACAATGTATCTCCTATCCATCCCTCAATGAGGGGGCGTGGCTTCATCCATTTCTCAACTAGGGGTGTGTGGCTTAATACGCCCTCAATGGGGTGCGTGGCTTAATACATCCCTCAATGAGAGGGCGTGGCTTCATACATCCCTCCATCCAATAAACATCCCACCCGAAAAAGTAAGCAGGTATTTGGTCTTCTTGCAGGTGTAAAGGCCCGGGTGGCCCCTGGGCCCCTCTATCTCTGGCCTCTTTGAGACGCCCCCATAACATGGGCAGAACATCTTCACCTGAGCTTGTCCATCAGCGACTGCTGTCCGGATGCCTGCGTGTCTTATTCATAACAGCAGGGGTCCCCAACTAGCAGGTTCTACACAAGGCAACTGTGGGTGGAAGTCGGGGAACATGGATGACTGCAGACAAACTACTCCTCCAATAGAATGTGCCAGATGGCGTGCAGCAGGGCATCTTGGGATGACGGCATGGCCGGCACAGGGGCGTGCATTGCTGGGTCAGTATAGACCCTTCAACCTCTCGAGGGAAGTCTTTATTAGTGGTGGTACTTGAGCTCACCTCTAGTGCTACACAAGGCAACTGTGGGTGGAAGTCGGGGAACATAGATGACTGCAGACAAGCTACTGCTCCAATGGACTGTGCCAGATGGTGTGCAGCAGAGCATCTTGGGATGTTGGCACAGGGGTGTGCATTGCTGGGCCAGTATAGACCCTCCACCCTCTCGGGGGAAGTCTAATTTAATTTAACGCTGAAAAGTTGGTAGGTATGTATCTTCTTGCAGGTGTATAGGCCCGGGTGGCCCCTGGGCCCCTCTATCTCTGGCCTCTTTGAGACGCCCCCATAACATGCGCCGATCATCTTCTAAGCTTGTCCTGAGCTCGTCTGCCACCGAATGCCTGTTTCCTATTTATAACAGCAGGGGTCCCCATCCAGCGGTGGTACGTGAGCTCGCCTTTGGTCCTACAAGGCAACTGTGGGTGGAAGTCGGGGAACATGGATGACTACAAGCTACTCCTCCAATAGAATGTGCCAGATGGTGTGCAGCAGAGCATCTTGGGATGACGGCACAGGGGCGTGCATTGCTGGGCCAGTATAGACCCTCCACCCTCTCGGGGGAAGTCTAATTTAATGTCCAACGCTGAAAAGTTGGTAGGTATGCCATCTTCTTGCAGGTGTAAAGGCCCGGGTGGCCCCTGGGCCCCTCTATGTCTGGCCTCTTTGAGACGCCCCCATAACATGCGCCGATCATCTTCTAAGCTTGTCCTGAGCTTGTCTGCCACCGAATGCCTGTTTCCTATTTATAACAGCAGGGGTCCCCATCCAGCGGTGGTACGTGAGCTCGCCTTTGGTCCTACAAGGCAACTGTGGGTGGAAGTCAGGGAACATGGATGACTACAAGCTACTCCTCCAATAGAATGTGCCAGATGGTGTGCAGCAGAGCATCTTGGGATGACGGCATGGCCGGAACAGGGATGTGCATTGCTGGGACAGTATAGGCCCTCCACCCTCCCTCCATATTGTCCCTCTTTGAGGTGTAACATGCAGATCTGCAGCAATAAATGATTCATTTGCCTATTCATAGTGTTTCTATTGTTGTAACTGTTACATCCTATTTCCTATCCATCCGGGTGGCTCCTGGGCCCCTCTATCTCTGGCCTCTTTGGGACGCCCCCATAACACCACCTGTAGTGCAGCAGGACATCTTGGGATGACAGCATGGCCAGCACAGGGGCGTGCATTGTTGAGCCCCTTCCAGGGAAGTCTGTATTAGTGGTTGTACTTGAGATCAACAGGAAGTGGTCCTCGTGAGAATAGGTTTGGAAACCCTGCGCTACAACATCCAATCCCGGCCTTCGGCGTCCTCGGAGGCGGGGCCGGCTTCTGCATTTTCGTTGTTTTCCACGTCCCCGGAGGCGGGCCGGTGGAGCCTCATGTGCGACGTGAGGAGCGACTTCTTGAAGAACTTCTTGCCGCACTCAGAGCAGGGGAAGGGGCGCTCGCCCGTGTGCGTCCTCTCGTGCACCATCAGATCGGACCTTCGTGCGTAGGTCTTGCCGCACTGCGGGCATACGTACGGCCTCTCGCCCGTGTGGATCCTGCGGTGGTTGCGCAGCGTGGAGCTGTGGCCGAAGCGTTTGCCGCACTCAGAGCAGCAGAAGGGCTTCTCGCCTGTGTGGCAGCGCTGGTGGGAGGTGAGTTGGTGGCGGTCGGCGAAGGTCTTGTCGCACTCGGAGCAGGCATACGGCTTGAGGCCCAGGTGGCTTCCACGGTGCTTGGCGAGCTCCGCCCTCTCCACGAAGCTCCTGTCACACTCGGAGCAGGAGTAGGGCTTCTCCGTCATGTGACGCTTCTCGTGCTTGGCCAGCGCCCACCTGTCCAGGAAGCTCTTGTCGCACTGGGTGCAGTGGTGCGGCTTGGCGTCGCCGTGGACGGTCATGTGACCCGTCAGCTCTCCCTTGCCCGCGAAGCGCTCGCCGCACTGGGGGCATTCGAAGAGTGCGTGGCCGGCGTGCCGCCGCTGGTGCGCGGTCAGGTTGCTCTTCAGGGTGAAGCCCTTCCCACACTCGGAGCAGCAGTACGGCTTCACGTCCCAGTGGAGCCTCTGGTGGCGCTTGAAGACGTCCCTGTCGGCGAAACGCTTGTCACAGTCGGAGCAGGAGTAGGGCCGCTCTCCCGTGTGATACCTCTGGTGGGTGACGAGCTGGGACCTCTTCTTGAAGCTGCGCCCGCATTCCGGGCACAGGTAGGGGCGCTCGCCAGTGTGATACTTCAGGTGGGTGGAGAGCTGGGACTGCTGGGGGAAGCCCTTGCCGCACTGCGGGCACGAGAACGGGTAGCGCCCCGCGTGGGCGTACTGGTGGGCTCGCAGGTCGGCGTTGCTCGTCAAGCTCTTGCCGCAGTCCGAGCATATGAAGGAGCGTCCCCGCTTGTGGACTTGCATGTGACCGTAAAGGGCCGCCTGCGACGGGAAGCGCTTGCCGCACTCATTGCAGGAAAACGCCTTCCCTACGTCTCCAGTCGCGGGGTAAGGTGGCTCCTGATTGGATCGACCTCCAGTCACGGGGTAAAGCGGCTCCTGAATGGACGGACCTCCCGTCACAGGGTAAGGCAGCTCCTGATTGGACAGGCCTTCCGCCCCGCGAAGCCCCGCGTAGATACTGGGAATGAGGGAGACTGGCGTCACCGGAGGGCGTTCCGGATTGGCCAAGGCCGCACGCACGCTCGGGAAGAGGCCCAGAGGTCCGCTGGGATTAGACAGGTCCGCCGCTTGATCAGCGAGTCCCGGGTGGATGTAGGCAGCAATTAAGCCATTGGAAGCCTGTCCACGAATAGAGGCTTCCGACCCATCGACGTGTCCCGGGTGGATAACGAAAACCGGCCCGTTGGGGCTAGAGAGGCGGGCGGAGCCATCCGGGTACATACTAGGGATAACAGTCACATGGTCAGTGGGAGAAGCCGGCTCCAGCTTACAAACAGTCCCAGACGGCTCTTCTTCAGGTCCTTCGTAGATGAATGCCGTAACCGAAGGCGGCCTATCAAGAGACGGGTCGGAGTCACCCGCTGACCGATTGGCGAATCCCGAGTGAGTATATGGAGCAAGAGAAGATGCCCGGTGAGAGGAGGTGCCAAGATGGGAGGCGTCTGCAGGTCCTTTATAGATAAACGTGGTCACGGGAGGTGGTCCTTCAAGTGGTTGAGCATTAGGATCCGGTGACTGACCTGCACTTGCTGCTGACCCTTCTGCAGGTCCTTCATAGATGAACGAGGTCACAGAAGGTGGCCTTTCAGGTGGTTGGGCGGTCACGTGACCCATTGACTGACCTGAGCATACTGCTGACCCTTCTGCAGGTCCTTCATAGATGAATGAGGTCACGGAAGGTGGTCGAGCATTAGGATCCATTGACCGACCTGCACATTCCGCTGACCCTTCTGCAGGTCCTTCATAGATGAATGAGGTCACAGAAGGTGGTCTTTCAGGTGGATGAGTGGTAACTTGACCCGTTGACTGACCTGAGCATACTGCTGACCCTTCGGCAGGTCCTTCATAGATGAATGAGGTCACAGAAGGTGGTCTTTCAGGTGGATGAGTGGTAACTTGACCTGTTGACTGACCTGAGCATACTGCTGACCCTTCGGCAGGTCCTTCATAGATGAATGAGGTCACAGAAGGTGGTCGAGCATTAAGATCCGTTGACCGACCTGCAGTTGCTGCTGACCCTTCTGCAGGTCCTTCAAAGATGAATGCGGTAACCGAGGGTGGTCTTTCATGATGGACATAGGAGGCATCAGACGTCATGTGACCGAAACGTTGGTCGGAATCTGCTGATGGCTCTGCGGCTCCATCATAGATGAACGCGGTAACCGAGGGCGGTCTTTCTGGCTGTGGTTCTTGATGGACATAGGAGGAGTCAGGCGTCATGTGACCGAAACGTTGGTTGGGATCTGCGGCTCCGTCATAGATGAACGCGCTAACCAAGGGCGGTCTTTCTGGCTGTGGTTCTTGATGGACATAGGAGGGATCAGGTGTCATGTGACTGAAACGTTGGTCAGGATCTGCTGATGGATCTGCGGCTCCATCATAGATGAACGCGGTGACTGAAGGCTTCCCGTCTGAAGACGACACAAGATCCGTCGCGTCGTTTAGAAGATCCCGATGGATATAAGAGGCGACGGACGACGTCCTATCGGGATGCGGGAGCGCGGGATGGATACTTTGCGCCACGGACGCCGATCCACCGGGGGGACGTTGTTCCGCATAAATGAGACCCCCCGGAGCATTGTCAGGTCCCGGACGAATAAAGGCGATGATGGGAATTTCTCTGGGGTGTTCCTGCCCGGGCTCCTCGTCTTCTATATCGTCATCTGGCGACGGGGTCGCGCAACTCTCCGACATTTTATCTTCACTGTCCTGATGGGCTGAAAAAAACAACAAGAATGGACGACAGGTTATTATGATATAAACAAACAGTTGGGGTTCAGCTCAGCTAATAATCAGCAATAGTAAAATAGGTGCCGGCCTATGAAGGACCAAGACACAAGTGTGTCAGCTATGCAAAAAACAACAAAGTAAAGGGCCGCCAGATCATCCCTAAAAAGGTCCTTAACTACAACCAATAAAGTATTAAAGAATGTAAATGCCTTTAGTTAGATTAGAGACAAATACAATACAAAAATCACATCTCAACTATATCCACAGACAATGTAAAACAATCTAAAATACACAAAATATCAGCTGCCAAGAATTGTGGGACCTAACTGTCTCTCTTAAGTCAGTATTGCACAATGCCCTCCTAGTATACAGCGTAGTAATAGTGCATATTATCCATACAATGAAAAGAAAGTCATAATATAAAGTCACTACCTACTATTTGATAAATACTGGTGTCAATTTCAGTTCCCTAAAAATTCTAAATCTCCAGGCGGAGATAATAGTATTAACCACTTTCTGCTCTAATTTAACCTCTTCAGACGGGAAGTAAATGTGTTCCAGTAGCTAAAAGGGTTACCGGCGGTGTTGGAGAGGCGATTGCTGCTGCTTTGTTGTAGTCGGAAAGGATACTAAGAGCTTTACTAAAGAGCAAGAGAGAATAGACTAGACTTACAATTTAAAGGGGACCAAAACCCACGTTGGATCTGGGCGTGATGATTGGACGAGCGGCATAGGACCGGGAAGAGGTGAGTGGGTTCGGGCGATCTGGGAGGGTTTTACAGAGCAGGGCAACACCCGATCAGCATTGGCTGCCCTTGAGTCTCATAGACTCCAGGGCCATAGACTAAAATTCAAGATAGTTAAAATCCCAGCTTTTGATCCTCTTTAAAGTGGAGCGAAAAGTGGGATTTTCGCAGTAGGCCCGGGAAGAGGTGAGTGAGTTTGGGCGATCTGGGGGGAATCACACAGCGGGGCATCCCCCCATCAGGGGAAAGGAATAAAACCCAATATAGTCAAAATGCTGGGTTTTGGTCCACTTTAAGTACTGAAAGGGCGGGAAGAGACAGGAAAAGGCGGGGAGAGACAGTAAGTGATGGGAAAAGGCAGGAAGAGGCGGGAAGAGGCAGGAAGGGGCGTGAAGGGGCAGGAAGAGGTGGGAAGAGGCAGGAAGGGGCGGGAAGAGGCAGGAAGAGGCAGGAAGAGGCGGGAAGAGGTGGGAAGAGAAGGGAAGAGGCAGGAAGAGTTGGGAAGAGGCAGGAAGAGGCGGGAAGAGGTGGGAAGAGGCAGGAAGAGGCGGGAAGGGGCAGGAAGAGGCGGGAAGAGGCAGGAAGGGGCGGGAAGAGGCAGGAAGAGGTAGGAAGAGGCGGGAAGAGGCAGGAAGGGGCGGGAAGAGGCAGGAAGAGGCGGGAAGAGGTGGGAAGAGAAGGGAAGAGGCAGGAAGAGTTGGGAAGAGGCAGGAAGAGGCGGGAAGGGGCGGGAAGAGGTGGGAAGAGGCGGGAAGAGGCAGGAAGAGGCGGGAAGAGGTGGGAAGAGAAGGGAAGAGGCAGGAAGAGTTGGGAAGAGGCAGGAAGAGGTGGGAAGGGGCGGGAAGAGGTGGGAAGAGGCGGGAAGAGGCGGGAAGAGGCGGGAAGGGGCGGGAAGGGGCGGGAAGAGGCGGGAAGGGGTGGGAAGAGGCGGGAAGGGGCGGGAAGAGGCGGGAAGGGGTGGGAAGAGGCGGGAAGAGGCAGGAAGAGGCGGGAAGAGTTGGGAAGAGGCAGGAAGAGAAGAGAAGAGGCGGGAAGAGGCAGGAAGAGGCAGGAAGAGGCGGGAAGAGGTGGGAAGAGAAGGGAAGAGGCAGGAAGAGTTGGGAAGAGGCAGGAAGAGGTGGGAAGGGGCGGGAAGAGGCAGGAAGGGGCGGGAAGAGGCAGGAAGAGGCAGGAAGAGGCGGGAAGAGGTGGGAAGAGAAGGGAAGAGGCAGGAAGAGTTGGGAAGAGGCAGGAAGAGGCGGGAAGGGGCGGGAAGAGGTGGGAAGAGGCGGGAAGAGGCGGGAAGGGGCGGGAAGAGGTGGGAAGAGGCGGGAAGGGGTGGGAAGAGGCGGGAAGGGGCGGGAAGGGGTGGGAAGAGGCGGGAAGGGGCGGGAAGAGGCGGGAAGGGGCGGGAAGGGGCGGGAAGGGGCGGGAAGAGGCAGGAAGAGAAGAGAAGAGGCGGGAAGAGGCAGGAAGAGGCGGGAAGAGGCAGGAAGGGGCGTGAAGGGGCAGGAAGAGGTGGGAAGAGGCAGGAAGGGGCGGGAAGAGGCAGGAAGAGGCAGGAAGAGGCAGGAAGAGGCGGGAAGAGAAGGGAAGAGGCAGGAAGAGTTGGGAAGAGGCAGGAAGAGGTGGGAAGGGGCGGGAAGAGGTGGGAAGAGGCGGGAAGAGGCAGGAAGAGGCGGGAAGAGGTGGGAAGAGAAGGGAAGAGGCAGGAAGAGTTGGGAAGAGGCAGGAAGAGGTGGGAAGGGGCGGGAAGAGGTGGGAAGAGGCGGGAAGAGGCGGGAAGGGGCGGGAAGGGGCGGGAAGAGGCGGGAAGGGGTGGGAAGAGGCGGGAAGGGGCGGGAAGAGGCGGGAAGGGGTGGGAAGAGGCGGGAAGAGGCGGGAAGAGGCGGGAAGGGGCGGGAAGAGGCGGGAAGAGGCAGGAAGAGGCGGGAAGAGTTGGGAAGAGGCAGGAAGAGAAGAGAAGAGGCGGGAAGAGGCAGGAAGAGGCAGGAAGAGGCGGGAAGAGGTGGGAAGAGAAGGGAAGAGGCAGGAAGAGTTGGGAAGAGGCGGGAAGAGGTGGGAAGGGGCGGGAAGAGGCAGGAAGGGGCGGGAAGAGGCAGGAAGAGGCAGGAAGAGGCGGGAAGAGGTGGGAAGAGAAGGGAAGAGGCAGGAAGAGTTGGGAAGAGGCAGGAAGAGGCGGGAAGGGGCGGGAAGAGGTGGGAAGAGGCAGGAAGAGGCGGGAAGAGGCGGGAAGGGGCGGGAAGGGGCGGGAAGGGGCGGGAAGAGGCGGGAAGGGGTGGGAAGAGGCGGGAAGGGGCGGGAAGGGGTGGGAAGAGGCGGGAAGGGGCGGGAAGGGGCGGGAAGGGGCGGGAAGGGGCGGGAAGAGGCGGGAAGAGGCAGGAAGAGAAGAGAAGAGGCGGGAAGAGGCAGGAAGAGGCGGGAAGAGGCAGGAAGGGGCGTGAAGGGGCAGGAAGAGGTGGGAAGAGGCAGGAAGGGGCGGGAAGAGGCAGGAAGAGGCAGGAAGAGGCGGGAAGAGGTGGGAAGAGAAGGGAAGAGGCAGGAAGAGTTGGGAAGAGGCAGGAAGAGGTGGGAAGGGGCGGGAAGAGGTGGGAAGAGGCAGGAAGAGGCGGGAAGGGGCAGGAAGAGGCGGGAAGAGGCGGGAAGAGGCGGGAAGAGAAGGGAAGAGAAGGGAAGAGGCAGGAAGAGTTGGGAAGAGGCAGGAAGAGGTGGGAAGGGGCGGGAAGAGGCGGGAAGAGGCAGGAAGAGGCGGGAAGAGGTGGGAAGAGAAGGGAAGAGGCAGGAAGAGTTGGGAAGAGGCAGGAAGAGGCGGGAAGGGGCGGGAAGAGGTGGGAAGAGGCGGGAAGAGGCGGGAAGGGGCGGGAAGGGGCGGGAAGGGGCGGGAAGAGGCGGGAAGGGGTGGGAAGAGGCGGGAAGGGGCGGGAAGAGGCGGGAAGGGGTGGGAAGAGGCGGGAAGGGGCGGGAAGAGGCGGGAAGGGGCGGGAAGAGGCGGGAAGAGGCGGGAAGAGGCGGGAAGAGTTGGGAAGAGGCAGGAAGAGAAGAGAAGAGGCGGGAAGAGGCAGGAAGAGGCAGGAAGAGGCGGGAAGAGGTGGGAAGAGAAGGGAAGAGGCAGGAAGAGTTGGGAAGAGGCAGGAAGAGGTGGGAAGGGGCGGGAAGAGGCAGGAAGGGGCGGGAAGAGGCAGGAAGAGGCAGGAAGAGGCGGGAAGAGGTGGGAAGAGAAGGGAAGAGGCAGGAAGAGTTGGGAAGAGGCAGGAAGAGGCGGGAAGGGGCGGGAAGAGGTGGGAAGAGGCAGGAAGAGGCGGGAAGAGGCGGGAAGGGGCGGGAAGGGGCGGGAAGAGGTGGGAAGAGGCGGGAAGGGGTGGGAAGAGGCGGGAAGGGGCGGGAAGGGGCGGGAAGAGGCGGGAAGGGGCGGGAAGAGGCGGGAAGGGGCGGGAAGGGGCGGGAAGAGGCGGGAAGAGGCAGGAAGAGAAGAGAAGAGAAGAGAAGAGGCGGGAAGAGGCAGGAAGAGGCGGGAAGAGGCAGGAAGGGGCGGGAAGAGTTGGGAAGAGGCGGGAAGAGAAGAGAAGAGGCGGGAAGAGAAGAGAAGAGGCGGGAAGAGGTGGGAAGAGGCAGGAAGAGTTGGGAAGAGGCGGGAAGAGGTGGGAAGGGGCGGGAAGAGGCAGGAAGGGGCGGGAAGAGTTGGGAAGAGGCAGGAAGAGAAGAGAAGAGGCGAGAAGAGTTGGGAAGAGGCAGGAAGGGGCGGGAAGAGGCAGGAAGGGGCGGGAAGAGGCAGGAAGGGGCGGGAAGAGGCGGGAAGAGGCAGGAAGAGAAGAGAAGAGGCGGGAAGAGTTGGGAAGAGGCAGGAAGGGGCGGGAAGAGGTGGGAAGAGGCGGGAAGAGGCGGGAAGAGGCAGGAAGAGGCAGGAAGAGGCGGGAAGAGGCAGGAAGAGGCGGGAAGAGGCAGGGAGAGGTGGGAAGAGGCAGGAAGAGGCAGGAAGAGGCGGGAAGGGGCAGGGAGAGGTGGGAAGAGGCGGGAAGAGGCGGGAAGAGGCAGGAAGAGAAGGGAAGAGGCAGGAAGGGGCGGGAAGGGGCAGGAAGAGGTGGGAAGAGGCAGGAAGAGGCAGGTGGGAAGAGGCAGGAAGAGTAGGGAAGAGGCGGGAAGAGGTGGGAAGAGGCGGGAAGGGGCGGGAAGAGGCGGGAAGGGGCGGGAAGGGGCAGGAAGAGGTGGGAAGGGGCAGGAAGAGGCGGGAAGAGGAAGGAAGAGTTGGGAAGAGGCAGGAAGAGTTGGGAAGAGGCGGGAAGAGTTGGGAAGAGGCGGGAAGGGGCAGGAAGAGGTGGGAAGAGGCAGGAAGAGGTGGGAAGAGGCAGGAAGAGGCAAGAAGAGGCGGGAAGAGGCAGGAAGAGTTGGGAAGGGGCGGGAAGAGGCGGGAAGAGGCAGGAAGAGGCAGGAAGAGAAGGGAAGAGGCAGGAAGGGGCGGGAAGAGGCAGGAAGGGGCGGGAAGAGGCAGGAAGAGGTGGGAAGAAGTGGGAAGGGGCGGGAAGAGGCGGGCAGAGAAAGGAAGGGCGGGAAGAAACAGGAAGAGGCTGGAAGGGGCCGGAAGAGGCAGGAAGCGAAAGGAAGGGGCGGGAAGAGATGAGAAGGGGTGGGAAGAGACAGGAAGAGGTCGGGGAAAGGCAGGAAGGGGCGGGAACAGACGGGTAGAGGCAGGTAGAGGCGGGGAGAGACAGGAAGAGGCGGGGAGAGGCAGAAAGAGGCGGGGAGAGGCAGAAAGAGGCGGGGAGAGACAGGAAAAGGCAGGGAGAGGCAGGAAGGGGCGGGAAGAGGCAGGAAGGGGCGGGAAGAGGCAGGAAGGGGTGGTAACAGACAGGAAGAGGCGGGCAGAGACAGGAAGAGGCGGGCAGAGACAGGAAGAGGCGGGCAGAGACAGGAAGAGGCTGGAAGGGGCCGGAATAGGCAGGAAGCGAAAGGAAGGGGCGGGAAGAGATGAGAAGGGGCGGGATAAGACAGGAAGAAGTTGGGGAGAGGCAGGAAGGGGCGGGAAGAGACAGGAAGAGGCAGGAAGGGCGGGAAGAGACAGTAAGTGATAGGAAGAGGCAGGAAGAGTTGGGAAGGGGCGGGAAGAGGCAGGAAGTGAAGGGAAGAGGCAGGAAGGGGTGGGAAGAGACAGGAAAAGGCGGGGAGAGACAGTAAGTGATGGGAAGAGGCAGGAAGCGTTGGGAAGGGGCAGGAAGAGGTGGGAAGGGGCGGGAAGAGGCGGGCAGAGAAAGGAAGGGCGGGAAGAAACAGGAAGAGGCTGGAAGAGGCAGGTAGAGGCGGGGAGAGACAGGAAGAGGCACGGAGAGGCGGGGAGAGGCAGAAAGAGGCGGGGAGAGACAAAAAACGGCGGGGAGAGACAGGAAAAGGCAGGGAGAGGCAGGAAGGGGCGGGAAGAGGCAGGAAGGGGCGGTAACAGACAGGAAGAGGCGGGCAGAGACAGGAAGGGCGGGAAGAAACAGGGAGAGACAGGAAGGGGCGGAAAAAGACAGGAAGAGATGGGAAGAGGCAGGAAAAAGTAGAAAGAGACAGGACAAGACGGGAAGAGACGAGAAGAGGCAGAAAGTGCAAACACTTGCACAAAAAGTGCTATTTGTCCAGCACCACCCAAAAAAATAATGTTAAAGCAGACCTGCTGTGCCACAAAAATACCCCCAATATGTACCAATAAGCAAACAAAATCGGTGGTACCAGTAAACCACCCAAAGGGAACAGGTACTTGAGGGCACCAGCTATCTGCTAACCATAGAAGACACTAATAGTTCATCAAAAATAGATTAATCCATAACTGTAAAAAACATCCACATACAACATACAAAGACAATCACCTACATTTAAAATCTACAAACATATAGTTATCATCCAGCAGGAGTGACCCTATAAAAATGCTACCTACCTAAAAAATATATATATATACACATAATGAAAAGAAATCTCTAGAAAATTCAACATATCCTAAGACCAAAGTGCTGTGGTGCAATGAAAGAATAAAGTGCTAAGTGCTGGGTAAATATGTGCACTATGTGTGCAAGTATAATGCCAGGCCGACAAAACCGACCTGCACCTCAATGTGATAAGCCTGCTCACCCCTGCTGGACGGATCCTCACCCACGCGTTCTCAAGGTGCTACTGTCTGCTGTCCTCATGCATCTTAAATAGGGCAGATGAACACAGACGTCGGAGTCCCCACCCCCCGCAGCCGCGCCCATACAGCACAGCTGAGGAAGGGAGAAAACCACGTGTGTCCCCATCCCCCTCCAAGACAGGCAGGGTCTCGTCCCCTCCGCCCACCCCCCAAACCGCCCCCCACACAACGCTGTATAGCAGGAAGCAGGCAGGAAGAGACGGGAAGAGGCAGGAAGAGACAGAAAAAGACGGGAAGAGGCAGGAAGGGCGGGAAGAGGAAGGAAGGGCGGGAAGAGGCAGGAAGGGGCGGGAAGAGGCAGGAAGAGACAGAAAAAGACGGGAAGAGGCAGGAAGGGGCGGGAAGAGGCAGGAAGAGATGGGAAGAGGCAGGAAGAGACAGGAAGGGGCGGGAAGAGGCAGGAAGGGCGGGAAGAGACAGGAAGGGGCGGGAAGAGGCAGGAAGAGATGGGAAGAGGCAGGAAGAGACAGAAAAAGACGGGAAGAGGCAGGAAGGGCGGGAAGAGGAAGGAAGGGCGGGAAGAGGCAGGAAGGGGCGGGAAGAGGCAGGAAGAGACAGAAAAAGACGGGAAGAGGCAGGAAGGGGCGGGAAGAGGCAGGAAGAGATGGGAAGAGGCAGGAAGAGACAGAAAAAGACGGGAAGAGGCAGGAAGGGCGGGAAGAGACAGGAAGGGGCGGGAAGAGGCAGGAAGAGATGGGAAGAGGCAGGAAGAGACAGAAAAAGACGGGAAGAGGCAGGAAGGGCGGGAAGAGACAGGAAGGGGCGGGAAGAGGCAGGAAGAGACGGGAAGAGGCAGGAAGAGACAGAAAAAGACGGGAAGAGGCAGGAAGGGCGGGAAGAGACAGGAAGGGGCGGGAAGAGGCAGGAAGAGACAGAAAAAGACGGGAAGAGGCAGGAAGGGCGGGAAGAGGCAGGAAGGGGCGGGAAGAGGCAGGAAGAGACGGGAAGAGGCAGGAAGAGACGGGAAGAGGCAGGAAGAGATGGGAAGAGGCAGGAAGAGATGGGAAGAGGCAGGGAGAGACATGAAGAGACAGGAAGAGGCAGGGAGAGACGGGAAGAGGCAGGGAGAGACAGGAAGAGGCGGGAAGGAACAGGAAGAGGCGGGGAGAGACAGGAAGAGGCTGGGAGAGACGGGAAGAGGCAGGAAGAGACGGGAAGAGGCAGGAAGAGACGGGAAGAGGCAGGAAGAGGTGGGAAGAGACAGGAATAGACAGTGAGAGACAGGAAGGGCGGGAAGAATCAGGAAGGGGCGGGAAGAATCAGGAAGGGGTGGGAAGAGACGGAAGAGACAGGAAAAGGCATGAAGAGGAGGGAAAAAGCAGAAAAAGGCAGGAAGTGATGGGAAGAGACAGAAAGGGGCGGGAAGAGGCAGGGAGAGCCAGGAAGAGGCGGGGAGAGACAGGAAGAGCCAGGAAGAAGCGGGAAGAGGCAGGGAGAGACAGAAGGGGCGGGAAGAGACGGGAAGAGACAGGAAGAGGCGGGAAGAGACAGGAAGAGGCGGGGAGAGACAGGAAGAGCCAGGAAGAAGCAGGAAGAGATGGGAAGAGGCAGGGAGAGACAGGAAGGGGCGGGAAGAGACAGGAAGAGATAGGATGAGACAGGAAGGGACGGGAAGAGGCGGGGAGAGACAGAAAGAGGCGGGGAGAGACAGAAAGAGGCGGGGAGAGACAGAAAGAGGCGGGAAGAAACAGGACGGGCGGGAAGAGACAGGAAGGGGCGGGAAGAGACAGGAAGGGGTGGGAACAGGCAGGAAGGGGCGGGAACAGGCAGGAAGGGGCGGGAACAGGCAGGAAGGGGCGGGAACAGGCAGGAAGAGACGGAAAGAAGCAGTAAGAGACAGGAAAAGGCAGGGAGAGACAGGAAGAGACTGGAAGAGGCAGGAAGCGAAAGGGAGAGGCTATGAGACACAGGAAGAGATGGAAAGAGGCAGGAAGAGGCAAGAAGGGGTGAGAAGGGGCGGAAGAGGAGGGAAACGGCATACAGAGGCAGGAAGTGATGGGAAGGGACGAAGCAGGAAGTAAAAGGATAGGATGGGAAGAGACAGGAAGAGGTGGGGAGAGACAGGAAGAGGCAGGAAAGGGGAAGCGGCAGTAAGAGGCAGGTAGAGGCAGGAAGAGACGGGAAGAGGCGAGAAGTGGCAGGAAGAGACAGGAAAAGGCGGGGAGAGACAGGAAGAGACGGGAAGAGGCGGGGAGAGACAGGAAGAGGCGGGGAGAGACAGGAAGAGGCAGGAAGAGACGGGAAGAGGCGGGAAGTGGCAGGAAGAGACAGGAAAAGGCAGGGAGAGACAGGAAGAGACGGGAAGAGGCAAGAAGAAGCGGGAGGAGACAGGAAAAGGCGGGGAGAGACAAGAAGAGACGGGAAGAGGCAGGAAGAGACGAGAAGTGGCGGGAGGAGACAGGAAAAGACGAGGAGAGACAGGAAGAGACGGGAATAGACGGGAAGAGGCAGGAAGAAACAGGAAAAGGCAGGAAGAGACAGGAAAAGGCAGGGAGAGACAGGAAGAAGCAGGAGGAGACAGGAAAAGGCAGGGAGAGACAAGAAGAGACGGGAAGAGGCAGGAAGAGACGAGAAGTGGCGGGAGGAGACAGGAAAGGACGGGGAGAGACAGGAAGAGACGGGAAGAGGCGGGAAGAGGCAGGAAGAGACGGGAAGAGACGGGAAGTGGCAGGAGGAGACAGGAAAAGGCGGGGAGAGACAGGAAGAGACGGGGAGGGGTGAGAAGGGGAGGGGTGAGAAGGGGGCAGAATAGGAGGGAAAAGGCATACAGAGGCAGGAAGTGATGGGAAGGGACGAAGCAGGAAGTAAAAGGATAGGATGGGAAGAGACAGGAAGGGGCGGGAAGAGACAGGAAGAGGTGGGGAGAGACAGGAAGAGGCAGGAAAGGGGAAGCGGCAGTAAGAGGCAGGTAGAGGCAGGAAGAGACGGGAAGAGGCGAGAAGTGGCAGGAAGAGACAGGAAAAGGCGGGGAGAGACAGGAAGAGACGGGAAGAGGCGGGGAGAGACGGGAAGAGGCGGGGAGAGACAGGAAGAGGCAGGAAGAGACGGGAAGAGGCGGGAAGTGGCAGGAAGAGACAGGAAAAGGCAGGGAGAGACAGGAAGAGACGGGAAGAGGCAGGAAGAAGCAGGAGGAGACAGGAAAAGGCGGGGAGAGACAAGA